>OX336397.1:4800000-6000000 GCA_946902985.2 Meconema thalassinum
GCGCACGAGTAGATTCAAAAAATGAGCGACGACGGGCGAAGCGTTTCAACAAAGTCCTGTAAGCGTTCACATACCATTCTCCCGATAGCGACGAAATTTGGGTTAGAGGTTGTGTACATTTCAGGCAAGGTTTCTGGCTTAGTAAATCCACATTACGATAGGTAGGGCACGAGTAGATTCAACAAAAGAGCGACGACGCGCGAAGCGTTTCAAAAAAGTCCCGGATGCGTTCATATACTATTCGTCTGATAGCGATGAAATTTGGGTGAGATGTTGTGTACACTTCAGGGAATGTTTTTGGGTTAGTAAATGCACTTTACAATAGGTAGCGCACGAGTAGATTCAAAAAATGAGCGACGACGGGCGAAGCGTTTCAACAAAGTCCTGTAAGCGTTCACATACCATTCTCCCGATAGCGACGAAATTTGGGTTAGAGGTTGTGTACATTTCAGGCAAGGTTTCTGGCTTAGTAAATCCACATTACGATAGGTAGGGCACGAGTAGATTCAACAAATGAGCGACGACGCGCGAAGCGTTTTAACAAAGTCCCTTATGCGTTCATACACTATTCGTCTGATAGCGTTGAAACTTGGGTGAGATGTTGTGTACACTTCAGGGAAGCTTTCTGAGTTAGTAAATCCACTTTACAATTGGTATCGCACAAGTAGATTAAACAAATGAGCGACGACGCGTGAAGTGTTTCAACGTAGTCCCCTTTTTCTTTCATATACCATTCGTACTTTACAATAGGTATCGCACAAGTAGATTAACCAAATGAGCGACGACGCGCGAAGTGTTTCAACATAGTCCCGTATGCGTTCATATACCATTCGTCCGATAGCGACTAAATTTGGGTGAGTTGTTGTGTACACTCCAGGGAAAGTTTCAGGCTCAGTAAGTTCATTTTACAATAGGTAGCGCACAAGTAGATTCAACAAATGAGCGAAGACGCGCGAAGCGTTTCAACAAAGTCCTTTATGCGTTCATATACCATTCGTCCGCTAGCGATGAAACTTGGGTGAGATATTGTGTACACCTCAGGGAAGGTTTCTGGCTTAGTATATCCACTTTACAATAGGTATGGCACAAGTAGATTCAACAAATGATCGACGGCACGCGAATCGCATAAACAAAGTCCCGTAGCGTTCAAATACCATTCATCCGATTGCTAAGGATCTTTGGTTAAATTGTTGTGCACACTCCAGGAAAGGTTTCTGACTTAGTGAATCCTTTTTACAATAGGTAGCGCACGAGTAGATTCAACAAATGAGTAACGGCGCGCGTATCGTTTAAAAAAAATTCGTATGCGTTCATATGCCATTCATACGATTGCAATGAAATTTACAGAAATGTTGTTTCCACTCCCGCAAAGATTTCTGATTTTGTGAATCCATTTTACAATTGGTAGCGCACGACTAGATTCAACTAATGAGCGACAGCGGGTGATGCGTTTCAACCAAGTCCCGTATGCATTCTTATACCATTCATCCGATTGTGATAAAAGTTTGGTGAGTTGAATACAGTCCTGCGAAGCTGTATGAATTAGTAAGTCCGTTTTTCAATGGGTGGCGCACAAGATGATTCAACAAATGAGTGAAGGCGCGTGAATCGTTTAAACAAAATCCCACATGCGTTCATATGCCATTCATCCGATTGCGATGAAATGTTTATGAGTTGTTGCGAACACGCCAGGGAAGGTTTTCAACTTAGGAAATCAATTTTACAATAGGCAGCGTACGAGCATATTCAACAAATAAGTGACGGGCGCTCGAAACGTTTCAACAAAGTTCCGTATCCGTTCATATACCATTCATTTCATTGCGATGAAACTTTGGTGCGTTGTTGAGCACGCTCCCATATTTTTTTTGAGATAGTAAATCAATTTTACTATAGTTTAGAGGTGCTTAACGGAAAAGAAATAAATATTGGGAATCCAAAAGCACTTCAACAAACAAAGTTACAACGCCAACACTTTCTTTGATTGGCATTGCGACGCATGCCGGGTACAGCTAGTATTAAATATATCGAAAAAATGCGGTTATCGCAAAATGTGTCTTATACAAATATAATCTACATTAAATTGCGAACAAAAAAGGTCCCATGCATAATCTTGCTAAAGTGATTGGTTCCAGAGTTACGGAGGGTGCGAAAGTAGCAATTTTTCGTATTTTGTATTTTTTTTTTCAATAATGAAATTATAACGGAAATAACTAAACAATTTTTTTTAAATTAATATTGTATAATTGTATTGTAGTCCAAAAGAGGCTGAGGCACCACAAAGGGTTAGAAGCGTAAACATACTGGGATCAGAAACCGGTTTAGTACAAGCGCGGCTGCCAGGTGTGCGTAGCGTCTTAGCACGTGGAGCTACGAAAATAAATTGCAAGGACTTGCAAACATTTATATCTTGGCTTGAGGAACATAATCCGTATTCTAAAACACCCGAACTCTCTTCCTTATCAGCAGGGGTTGTAGCAGATAGAAACTTGAACTGTGATAAAGCGTTTGAAGTTGGAACACTAGCCTTGAAAGCGATTGGGAACAAAACATTCAATGAGATACATTTGAAACGAAACTAAAGTTAGCTGTTAAGTCTCTAGCCTCTCTATGACAACTAACAACAACACTGTATGTGTGAACCCGAACACTCTATTACATCGGATGGTGTGCACAGTAAGGAGTGATGAGAGACTTGAAGAAATATTTCAATTTGAATTATGTGCTTATCCTCCATCCCTCTTTGACGAATTTGGCTTGATGAGGAAGGGAAGCAAATCTTCACTGGTGACTGTTTTGGTTCCAGATTAAAATGAATCATCAATCACCCCAGATTCAGAGAAAGTGTCCTACATCATTGATTGAGGTCACCTCGTGTTATGTGGCGATACCCAGCTACCTTCAGACAGATTTGCGAGCAACACACAGATTACATAATTACGCATTATGGGCCAGCAACTGTTGTTTTTGATGGATACCAGCAAGGAAACACAAAAGATGAACTCTTACGCAGATCACGTTCTACCACTAACATTGAGGTGAAAGTAGAAAATCAATCGATGTAAATATCAATCAAAGTGAATTTCTAGCTAACACTAAAAACAAAATGGGCCTTATTTCTCTCTCCTTACAGTGCACTTGCAAAGAGGTGGTTGCACAGTTCAGCAAGCATAGGGTGACGCTGACCTATTAAAAGTTTTATCAGCGTTTGGTGAAGCTAAGAAAGGAGCTGACGTTTGTGTAATTGGTGACGACGTGGACTTACTAGTCTTGTTGACTGTCCACGCACCCTCATAGAACAAATTGAAAATGGTGGTACCAAAGAAAGGCAATCAGCAGGAAAAAGTGTACACTATTTCTGACATTCAGCGAGGCATTGGGGATATGTAAGGTGTACTCTTAGCAATATACGCCTTCACAGGATGTGACACAGTATCAGCTATCTACAAGAAGGGGAAAATTATACCTTATGGGAAAGTGCAAGCCAACATAGCTCTTCGTACGAAACTTCTAGTCTTCAACTACCCCAAAGCTGACCCGAGTGCAGTGGCCGACGCTGGAAAGCATTTCCTTCTTGCGATGTTTGGAGCCAAGAACACTGAAGATCTAGATTGTTTTCGCTACCAATGTTACTTGCAGGCTATTGCAAAGCAGCCTATACATTCATTGTTCAAGTTGGCTGCACTTCCCCCCACTTCGGCAGCTTCCAGGCAGCATTCATTTAGAACCTACCACCAGGTACAGCAGTGGCTGAATGAGAAGAAGAATCCGCTCGAGTGGGGGTGGAAGAAGATGGCGAAGACTTGAGACCAATTACAACTGCTCGTCCTGCAGCTCCCCAGGAATTACTTTCCCTCATAGTGTGCGCTTGCAAAGACGAATGAGTCCGTAATTGCGAGTGCCGAAAGAGTGGTCTAAACTGCTCAAGCATATGCAGTAATTGCTTAGGCCTAGGATGTGATAACACGGACACGAACATCCTAGGCGAAGATCTAGAAGAGGAAAGTGCTTTGTTTGAAGAGAACTTAGTACTGATGAATAGCCTACTTTACATTAATTTGAGGTCGCATTTAACATTCTACATTTTTATTAGTTTTAATAGTTCAGAGTGGGTTTCTCCGTACCACAGGTTTATATGGCCTAGGCCTGTGGAAGCCTCATTTCCCTTAAAAAGTAGCGCCCCTTGAGAAGGTGGTGAGGTTGCCGTTCCTTCAAGGGCTTGTCACTAACATACCACCGGTCATTATGGGGTTTGGAGCCAATTTTCAGTGTAGCCTTAGTAAACAAAAGTTAGGTGCTTTTCAGTCGGTCAACACGAATGTACCCAAAGGAATTGGGTAATACCCTAATCCAGAAAAAAATACATGAAATGGTAGGTATTTATTAATCTCATGTACGGTAATTTTTGCAGGGTCAGGGTATTACCTAACTCTTTTGGGTACATTCGTGTTGACCGACTGAAAACGCACCAAACTTTTGTTTTGTATACCACCGGTCAATAAAATCGGTATTTGCTTTTAGAAAACACAATCCTGTATAAACGAAATTAGTTTACTTAGGGATAATGTCATATTGTTTCCAAAATAACAAAAAAAAAATACGAAAAAATCCACTTTTACACCCTCCATAACTCTGGAACCGTTCACTTTATCAAGATTATATATGGGATTTTTTTGTTCGCTATTTAATGTCGATTATTTTTGTATATGACACTGTTTGCGGTTAACCGCATAGCTGTGGAAATATTTAAGAAAAACTGATAAAAACTACTAATTTTCCAACTTCTGCCCCCCCCCCCCCCCCCCCCCAACAAACCCGACGCTCAAAATGGTGAGACTTTTTACCGAACAACGTGTGGACTGTATCGAACAATTTGGAGCTGAAGGGAAACTTTTACTTTGGTTGTTGAGGTTTGGGTCTAATTGCACCGTACTAATACCCAAGACTCTCTGTGACTGGCGCTGCCTCCCTTGCAAAACAAGTTCCTGCCAGTACGCCTAGACATTCTCGTATCGATTCTTGTGATTGGTGCGGCTTTTTCTTTGCGAGCCGACTGACCTGTTCTCCCCTCTGAACGTGTTTCCAGACATAAAATTTAACACAAAGGAGGCTTCATTAACTGCACTCTCTCAAATGCAATTCTTAACAATAAAATTCGAGTACGACTCTCTCCCAATTTCTATTATAAAAGATTGGCACATTCCTTTATAATTCCAATAGTCCCACAAATATTAGACTAGAATTTTCTTGTTCAGACAATATTCTCGTAGTACTGTGCCGTATATTCCAGAAGTAACCTGCCAGAAATCCATAGATTGGCTGGATCGCAAAATTTTGGAAGCATCCGGCTAATATACTTATCAAAATCCGCTCCAACAAGGTCTAGGAGAATATATGCAGAAGACTGCAATGATATTATGGAAATACACAAATACACTTTGGCTTAGGTGAACACTTGCCTTGTTATCTCTCGGGGTTTAAAATGGGTAGTCAGCTTCCAACATGAAATGTGGGTTCCACAATATCATTTCCCTTTATGTCTAGAATAAGTCAATCGAAAAGACGACGTAGAAAATGAACTTAATAAATTTAATAACAAAATTAAACTATTATCTTAACAAATAAATTAATCCCTAACTTAACATTAATTAATAAATAATTACATTCATTCACACCTCTCCACATATAGGCCATTGAAAACGCTGTGTTTTCAGAACATCAGAAATTATATTTAGATAGGCCTATGCCTCCTACAAGTGTTAAAACAATTTACAAAAATGTTGGCGTGCCTAACATTCCTTAACAAACTATTCAAATACTTGAGTGCGACGCAACGCTTGCCTCTAGTCTTGTGACACGATTATATAATGTTACAGTTTCTTGCCGGCCAACGACTTGCTTTCATTCATAAAAGTCGGGGCTCTTTCCATTAATACAAAAAGTGGCCTTGATATTATAACAGGTTATTTCCCCTCAGAGCCGTGCACTCGTTCGCTAACTGCCGAGCGAATGCATCTTGCCGCTCCAATGTTACAAGTTTTAAATGATCATTCGCACTAAACGAAACTTGCTATAACTCACTTATTCCTTACTCAAATACGTTAAAACTTTCACACTACAATGCAAGCGTTCCCTCGCATTGTTCTAGACCAACGGAGTTGTTCATTCACACTTAACAATATAAAACATTCATTCCAAAAATATCAACTCTAACATACAGTACAATTCAAAAACATATAATAAATTATTATTCCTAACATAAAATACATTTGAGTGAATAATTATTGGAAACTTATTTACAGTATAATTTGCATTATTATTGATAGCGTTGGCTATCATAACGATATAAATTCGTTATATGACTATATACGAGATTTAGCTCTGATCAAATTTTAATCTTTCTGCACATTATCAGGATCCTTCAAAGATCCTCTTCACCTTTCAAAGTACTACTGCACATTGTCTTATCAGGTTTATAGTCGAATTCAGTCTAATGTGTTCTCCCAGCAATGATAAAACAAACGTACTTACTCAAATCGGGTTCAATAAAATTTTAATAATTAGTTTAAAATAACAGAAGTTAATATCATCCTTCCCATCTTAATTTCCGCTCACATCTCCTGTCTCCACATCCAAGTCGAGTATTTATACATTGGAGTTCTTCATAACTCAATTCATTTACTATAATGCCAAATGCTTACTAAATTAATCTTGCCTTGCAGCAACTTCCCTTACTTGCGGAAAACACCTCGCAGTTACACTACATTTCTCTATAAAGCCTCGTATATCTTTTCATACGGAAATACAATCTCCTTCACTACTTGTTAAACAATCTATTACACAAATAATTGCTATCATCCCTTCCACAAAACTATAATTTACATATAATTGGCATACTCATCAGCGTTGCTACAATCAACCGCTTGCATCTTAAACAGCTACATCTGTTATTAAACGTTCCCTTCGTTCATACTAACGATCTTAGACATAACGTGTAAGACCTCCATGAGTTTACTTTAAAAATGTTACTTAGATATTGACTTAATATTACATATACATTTAATAAAAATACATTAATGTTCCACCGTACTCATCTGGTTTCAAAATTACACGTCCTGCAGAATCACGTTCACAGTATGACGTGACATCACACATTGTGTATAAATAACCACAAATGTTATTTATGTGTCCGATGAAAATCAAACTCGACGGGGATAAACTAGATTTGAATTCCCTACCGTCGGATGAAAGAATCTTCCATGAAGATAATATTTAAATAGACGAAAGCTTTCTCTAATAAAGTAAGGATTGTCAAATTCGGAATGTGTCACCATTCTATACAGAGAATGTCTATGAGTATATGACTTCCTATCGAAATCATGACGAAAGGTTCTAGTCCGATCAACGTTAAGTTCATAATGATTGCGATATTACAATAATATATCACACGTTCTTTCCTCTTCTCTTGATGTTTCTTCTCAACAATTAAGACGCCCAAATTAAATTACTAAAAAGAATTTAATTGGCATCCTAGACAAAATGTCTGAATCCTGAATTCAAAATGAATTGAAAAACGTTGAAAATTTAAATTACTGATCTTCAATAAAAATTACTGGAATACTAATTCCTTAAACATATTTAACCATCTCCGTTTGGAGACTGGATCGTAGAATAGCAATCTGAAAATGACGAAAAACCATCACCTCACATGATCTCGTAGAATAAATGTTGTTACATACATGAATTTTTTATATCGTATGGCCTCGGTAACTGGGTGCAAGCTTTGTAATTTGACACCCAGAGGGTAGCTTGCATGTCAAATTTCGGTGTTCCTTGAATCACTGTGAAAGTCAAGGAGGTTAGATATCTAAGCTCCTTTAACACTATAGCGCTTTCTAGTAGAGAAATGAGGAACTTTGTGTTGGCAGAAACTCCCGAGATTAATTTTGCCATTATGAACACGGCCTACTGAATTCAAATGGGTTCTTTGACATGCCAACATCTTATGACACGCGTGTCGTATTTTTACCGCATTTCAAAAATCACTTACCACGGCCAGGAGCGAACCTGCAATCTTGGGGTTAGTAGACCGACACGCTATCCACTCACCCATCGTGGCAAGCTATACTTGAAATAAAAATATATATCGAAATATAGATAAAGGTTTTGCTCTGGAATATCACTATAAAGCTCTAACTACATATAAATAAACACTGCTACCTTGACTGAATATTTCTCGAAGTTCAGTTAAGTATTAGGAAATACTTAGTTGTTTTCTTCTCCAAGAAACTAAGCTGGACCCTAGTCCGTCCCCTCGGAACAACGACCTCGGACAGGGAAGGAATTCCTCTCCGGAAAATATCAAGCTCCATCTGGGATTGAACAGCAACCTCCCGCTCATCGATCTTTTTGTTGCCGGGTCCTTCCCTGGCATCTTGACTTTCTTCTAATGTCTTCGTTCTCCACCTTGATAGAATTTCATTCTGTTATCGAGTAATGTTGTAGGTTTAGCTTCATATTCACAAATGAATTCGCAATGGAAGTACAGGACCTCACTCGTTGATAAAAAAATATTCATAAAGGTGTACTGTGAAATATTTATGTAGCTCGCAGATGTTATGTTCAAGTACATGAATAACGCTAATGTACGAGATGTTGGTGTATATAACGTTTCATGTATACTTGATACTTAGACAATCAAGAGTTATCTCACTATCGAAGCTCCATTGTTGAATCTATTACTCCGCTTCAAAAGTATCCCTGGCGCATATAATTTCTTAGTTCATCATCTCAAACATATTATGTATCATGAATAATATTTCCACTTACTGAATATACACAGTCATAATGCTGGTGTACAATATACTGCTTCAATGTTAATGTCAATCACTGTTTCTCACGTGAACTTCATCAAGTGAATCTACTGTATGTTCGCTGCAGTCTGGTTGTAACAAAAATGCTTTACGGCAATTGAATCCGTTAATTTTATTCTTCACTTTTAAAACGGCAATATTTATTAAGGTCTTCCGCTGTTAACGCTGAAAATTTATATAATACTTCTATGCGTTCGGTACTACAATCTGTACTAAAAATATTTGTTCTATTCACAAACAATAGTCAGTCATTGCAGTATTAACACTCCTCGCAACTTCACCTAAATCGAAGCACGGGCGATCTCCACAATCTACCCTCTAATGCCGCTCTCTCCACGAGTCATCGAAACACCGGACTCGGCTAAGACCTTCGGGGATACAACTCTCCCGGAATAGACGTCTGCACACTTCAAACTTCGCAGAAACAAGAGCCCTGTAGCTTGGCGTCTCCCCTCCAAGACAACAGTTCTAGCCGCCATTTCTGATCCCCCAGAAATTTAGCGCGCACTAGAAAAATGCTTATTTTGTCATATTTCTACCTTTCGGCGATTTTGAAAGTATCTGTAATATTTTCGTATAATTTTCTTCATATTACCAATTCATAAAATAACTTTCTTGGGGCCTAAATGAAATAATTCTCCATATAATTTAGTTGAAGGTAATCCCGTCTTCAATAAGATCTCTCCTTATAACAATAATTAAACATATTCCGTGATAAATCCACTGTTGCTACGTCATTTCCACGCTTCTAGAATATTCTATTGCGCAACATATCACGTGTTGGAATCTCCCTCCTTGCTCAACACTGTAACACGACTGGTTTGTGTCATGTTCCAGGATCTATATCGCCACGTTAGATTATATCATGGGCTTCAAAATAATCTCATTTTCATCCCAAATAAATCATTCTTCGGGGGAAGTACCTCTTTAAATTTCCACGCATTGAACTTTCCAATTTCCCTCATTTGTTGTATCTACTTGTGCGCTACCTATTGTATAGTGGATTTACTAAGCCTGAAACTTTCCCTGGAGTGTACACAACAACTCACCGAAGTTAAGTCGCTATCGGACGAATGGTATATGACCGCATACGGGACTATGTTAAAACATTTTGCGCGTCGTCGCTCATTTGTGTAATCTACTTGTGCGATACCTATTGTAAAGTGGATTTACTAAGCCAGAAACTTTCCCTGAAGTGTACACAATATCTCACCCTAGTTTCATCGCTATCAGACGAATAGTATATGAACGCATACGGGCTTTGTTGAAACGCTTCGCGCTTCGTTGCTCATTTGTTGAATCTACTCGAGCGCTTCCCATTATAGCATGGAGTTACTTAGCCAGAATCCTTGTCTGTAGTGTACACTACCTCTCACCCAAGTTTCATCGCTATCGGACGAATAGTATGTAAACGCTTCGCCCGTCGTCGCTCATTTGTTGAATCTTCTTATGCGATACCTATTGTAAAGTGGATTTACTAAGCCAGAAACCTTCCCTGAAGTGTACACAATATCTAAACCAAGTTTCATCGCTATCAGACGAATAGTATATGAACGCATACTGAACTTTGTTGAAACGCCTCGCGCGTCATCGCTCATTTGTTGAATCTACTCGTGCACTACCTATTGTAACATGGATCTACTAAGCTAGATACCTTGCCTGTAGTGTACACAACCTCTCACCGAAGTTTCATCGCTATCGGACGAATGGTAAGTGAACGCATACAGGACTTTGTTGAAACGCTTCGCCCGTCGTCGCTCATTTGTTGAATCTACTCATGCGCTACCTATTGTTAAGTGGATTCACTAAGCCCGAATCCTTACCTGAAGGGTACAGTACTTCTCACCCAAGTTTCAACGGAATGCGATGAATGGTATATGAACACATGTGGGACCTTCTTGAAACAAACGCACGCCATTTTGTTGAAGCTACTCGCACGCCATCTGGTATAAATTGGATCTACTACGCCTATAACTTTTCCGGGACTGTGCACAACAACTCACCAAAATTTGATCACAATCGGACGAATTGTATTTGAACGCATCACCAATACGAATTTGTTCAAACTACTCGCGCGCTATCTATTGTGAAACGGATTAACTATGCCTATGCCCATCCCGGAAGTGTTTACAATAACTCACCAAAATTTGACTGCAATCGAATGAATGGTTTATGAACTCATAAATGACGAACAAACGAACATTCATTTTATATAAGACTAGCTGTAACCGGCAAGCGTTGCAATGCCAATCAAAGAAAGTTTTGGCGTTGTAACTTTGTTTGTTGATGTGCTTTTAAATTCCCAATATTCTTTCTTTTTCCGTTAACCACCTCTAAACTCTTGTAAAATTGATTTACTATCTCAAAACGAATCATGGGAGCATGCTCAACAACTCACCAAAGTTACATCGCAATGAAATGAATGGTATATGAACGCATATGGGATTTTCTTGAAACGATTCGAGTGCTATCATCCATTTGTTGAATATACTCGTACGCTACCTATTGTAAAATGGATATACTAAGTCGAAAACCTTCCCTGGCTTGTACACAACAAATCATGAAAGTTTCATCGGAATCTGATGAATGGCATATGAACGCATACGGGATTTTGTTTAAACGATTCGAGCGCCGTCCTTCATTTGTTGAATCTACTTGTGCGCCAACCATTGAAAAACGGATTTACTAATTCATACACCTTCGCAGGACTGTACTCAACTCACCAGCGTTTTATCACAATCGGATGAATGGTATATGAACGCATACGGGACTTGGTTGAAACGCATCACGCGTTGTCGCTCATTAGTTGAATCTACTCGTGCACAACCAATTGTAAAATGGATTTACTAAATCAGAAATCTTTGCGGGAGTGGAAACAACATTTCTCTAAATTTCATTGCAATCGCATGAATGGTATATGAAAACATACGATTTATTTAACGATACGCGCGCCGTTACTCATTTGTTGAATATACTCGTGCGCTACCTATTGTAAAAAAAGGATTTCCTAAGTCAGAAACCTTTCCTAGAGTGTGCACAACAATCCAACCAAAGATTCTCAGCAATCGGATGAATGGTATTTGAACGCTACGTGACTTTGTTTAAGCGATTCGCGTGCCTTCGATCATTTGTTGAATCAACTTGTGCGATACCTATTGTAAAGTGGATGTGCTAAGCCAGAAACCTTCCCTAAGTGTGCACAACATCTCACCCAAGTTTCATCGCTATTGGACGAATTGTATATGAACGCATATGGGACTTTGTTGAAACGCTTCGCGCGTCTTCGCTCATTTGTTGAATCTACTTGTGCTCTACCTATTGTAACATGGACTTACTAAGCCTGAAACTATCCCTGGAGTGTACACAACAACTCACCCACGTTTAGTCGCTATCGGACGAATGGTATATGAACGCATACGGGACTATATGGAAGCACTTCGCGAGTCGTCGCTCATTCGTTTAATGTACTTATTCGATACCTATTGTAAAGTGCATTTACTAACCCAAAAACATTCCCTGAAGTGTACACAACATCTCACCCAAATTTCATCGCTATCAGACGAATAGTATATGAACGCATCCGGGACTTTTTTGAAACGCTTCGCGCGTCGTCGCTCTTTTGTTGAATCTACTCGTGCCCTACCTATCGTAAAGTGGATTTGCTGAGCCAGAAACCTTGCCTGAAGTGTACACAACCTCTCACCCAAGTTTTATCGCTATCGGACGAATGGTATGTGAACGCATACAGAACTTTGTTGAAACGCTTCGCCCGTCGTCACTCATTTATTGAATCTACTCGAGCCCTACCTATCGTAAAGTGGATTTATTAAGCCAGAAACCTTGCCTGAAGTATACACAACCACTCACCGAAGTTTCATCGCTATCGGACGAATGGTATGTGAACGCATACAGGAATTTGTTGAAACGTTTCGCCCGTCGTCGCTCATTTGTTGAATCTACTCGTGCGCTACCTAGTGTCAAGTGGGTTTACTAAGCCAGAAACCTTCCCTGAAATGTACACAACATCTCACCCAAGTTTCATCGCTATCAGACGAATAGTATATGAACGCATACGGGATTTTGCTGAAAAGCTTCGCGAGTCGTCGCTCATTTGTTGAATCTACTCGTGCGCTACCTGTTGTTAAGTGGATTTACTGAGCCTTACCTAAAGTGTACAGAACATCTCACCCAAGTTTCATCGCAATGGGATGAATGGCATGTGAACGCATGTGGGACTTTCTTGAAACAAACGCACGCCATTTTGTTGAAGCTACTCGCGCGCCATCTATTGTAAATTGGATTTCCTACGCCTATAACTTTTCCGGGACTGTGCACAACAACTCACTAAAATTTGATCGCAATCGGATGAATTTTATATGAACGCATCGCCATTACGCATTTGTTTAAACTACTCGCGCGCTATCTATTTTGAAATGGATTATCTATGCCTATAAACCTCCCGGAAGTGTTTACAACTGCTCACCAAAATTTGATCGCAATCGTATGAATGGTTTATGAACGCATAAAAGACGAACACACAGACATTCCTTTTTATATAAGATAAGATTGGGGGGGGGGGGGTGTCCCCTGGTGGCAAATTGGGTATACATACCAAATACATAATTATACATAACATTTCAATGACAATTAACAATTAAACTGGAGTATTTTCACAAATAGTCAGTCTTTTCTTAAACACACCAATATGTTTGGGAAAAGGCTCTAATACTGCGGCAGGTAGAGAGTTCCAGTTATCAATGGCCCGGTTAACGAAAGAATATTTACCATAATTTGTACGCTGTGGTCGGCCCTTAACTTTGAAAGGATGATCACTCCTGCTCATGTAAGTGGGCTTTCCCATACGTTTGCCAAGCACACCCCATGCTGGTTGATTTGTATACGTGTTGTACATAGCGATGAGTCTAGATTTCATCCTCCTAGCCTCCAGTGATTCCAACCCAAGTTTCATTAACATACGGTTCACACTGCTCCTGGGATTAAAGTCACTGAGCACAAATCTAGCGGCCTTTCTTTGTACCATTTCCAAGTCATTAATGAGCCCTGTTGTTGTTTGAGTCTTCAGTCTTTTGACTGGTTTGATGCAGCGCTCCATGCCTCCCTGTCCTGAGCCAATCGTTTCATCTCTACATAGCTACCACACCCTACATCCGAGGCTATCTGTTTAACATATTCTAACCTTGGTCTACCCCTACAGTTCTTGTCCTCGACCCTTCCTTCCATAACTAAGCTTGCTATTCCTGGGTGTCTTAGTATGTGACCTACCAACCTATCTCTTCTCTTCATTAGCAGTCGCCAGAAACATCTCTTCTCTCCCACTCGTCTTAATACCTCTTTGTTTGTAACCCTATCTACCCATCTGATCTTCATCATTCTCCTGTAACACCACTTTTCAAATGCCTCAATTCTCCTCTTTTCTGCTGCACCAATAGTCCAAGTTTCACTTCCATAGAGCGCCACGCTCCAGACAAAGGCTTTCAAAAATGACTTCCTAATACCTAAATCTATATTCGATGTCAACAGATTCCTTTTTTGTAGAAAGGCTTTCCTTGCCTGAGCCAACCTACTTTTTATATCCTCTTTGCTTCGTCCATCACTGGTTATTCTGCTTCCTAAGTAACAGAAGTCTACTACTTCCTTCAGCTTTTCACCTGCCAATTTGATCTCCATAGAGGTTTCTGATTTATTTCGGCTGCATTCCAGTATTTTTGTTTTACATTTATTTATTTTCATCATGAATTCTTTCCGAAAGACGGAGTCCATACCATTCAAAAACTCATTCAAATCCTCAGGCTTGTCGGCCAAGATGACGATGTCATCAGCAAATCTCAGAGTTGAAATTATTTCTCCTTGAATCTTCACTCCCACTTTAAATTTTTCTCCAATTTCCTTCATTGCTTGTTCAATGTAAAGATTGAAAAGTATGGGTGATAAGTTGCAGCCTTGCCTTACACCTTTCTGAATACCAGCTTCTCTCTCATGTCCTTCAACTCGAATGACTGCTGTCTGGTTTCTGTATAGATTGTATATCACCCTCCTATCCCTGTACTTTATTCCAATAGATTTCAAAATGTCAAACAATTTAGTCCAATCAACGTTATCAAAAGCCTTTTCTAAGTCTACAAATGCCATGAACGTTCTCTTATCTTTCCTTATTCTACCTTCCAAAATCAGCTTAAGACTTAGTACAGCTTCCCTTGTTCCTACATTTCTCCTGAAACCAAACTGGTCTTCACCCAACTTCGTTTCTATCTGGCTTTCAATCCTCTTGTAAATTATTCTAGACAGGATCTTTGAAGCATGAGTAATCAAGCTGATTGTACGGTAATCTTCACATCTGTCAGCTCCCACTTTCTTTGGTATAGGGATGATAACATTCTTCTTGAAATCAGGGGGTACCTCACCTGTCTCATAAATCCTACACACCAAGTGAAATAACCTGATCAGACCTTCATCTCCTATGCAGCGTAGCAACTCAATCGGTATATCATCTATGCCTGGTGCTTTGTTTCTGCCTAAGTCCTCTAATGCTCTGTTAAATTCTGATCTCAATATTAAATCTCCTTTTGCATCCTCATCAATTTCCTCCTCCCTTTCCATTACATGATTCTCAATCTCATTTCCCTTATACAAGCACTCTATGTAAGCTTTCCATCTCTCAACTTTTTCTTCCCTATCTGTTAGAGGCTTTCCATTTGTGTCCTTAATATTACAGCATTTAGTCTTCTTTTCCCCAAAAGTATTCTTAATCCTTCGATAAGCTGTGTCTACTTTTCCTAATTTCAGACAATTTTCTATACCTGCACATTTCTCTTTCAACCATTCTTCTTTCGCTTCCTTGCACTTCTTGTTAACCTCATTTCTCAGACGTCTGTATTCTGCTTTCCCCTTTTCATCTCTTAGATTCTTGTGTTTCCGCCTTTCATCCATCAATTCTAGTATATCCTGAGTGATCCACGGTTTTCTACCTATTCTTTCTTTCCTACCAATGTTTTATTCTGCGGATTTTGTTATTTCATTCTTCAAAAGTGCCCATTCGTCTGCAATTGAAGTTTGTTTAGGGGTTTTGATTAGTCCTTCCTTTATACTCTTCTTGAATCTTTCGTTTACATCCTTCACTTTCAGTCTGTCTATTGCCCACCTTTTTGGCTTTTGACTTTTCTTCAGTTTCTTCAACTTTAATCTGCATTTCATTACAACCAGATTGTGGACAGAGTTTATGTCAGCACCAGGATATGTTTTACAATCCAATATCTGGTTACGAAACCTCTGCTTGACCATAATGAAATCGATTTGGTAACGCCCTGTATCTCCTGGTCTCATCCATGTGTATATTCTTCTATTGTGGTTATCGAACAAGGTGTTAGCTATGACCAATTCATGTTCGGTGCAGAATTCCATCAGCCTGCTTCCTCGATCATTCCTTTCACCTAATCCGAAATCTCCTACTATCTTCCCTTCTCTCCCTTTTCCTACCACAGCATTCCAATCTCCCATTACTATAACATTTTCATCACCTTTGATATACCTCAGAATGTCATCTATTTCTTCGTAGACCTTTTCAACATCCTCATCATCAGCTTGACTGGTAGGCATATAGACTTGTACCACTGTGGTGCACGTAGGTTTAGTAATGATTTTTGCTACAATAATCCGTTCACTGTATTGCTCATAATATTCCACCCGCTGTCCAAGTTTCCTACTCAATAAGAGACCAACCCCTGCTTGGCCATTGTTTGATTTAGTGCTAATGACCCTATAGTCTCCTGACCAAAAGTCCTGCTCTTCCTGCCAGCGCATTTCACTAATCCCAACCAAATCCAACCTCAACCTATTCATTTCCCTTTCCAAGTTTTCTAACTTTCCACTTCCTAGCAGACTTCTAACATTCCACGCTCCGATCCGTAGAATGTCAGATTTCCTCTTTGTCACTTCAGTGATGTTAACCCCCTCTCGAGTAGTCCCCACCCGGAGATCCGAACGGGGGACTAGTTTACCTCCGGATTGAAATTTTACAAGGGAGGAGGCCATCAACACATGTAATTATACATAGAGAGGTGCATATCCTCGGGAATAGCATTACGGCTGTAGTTTCCCGTTGCTTTCAGCCGTGCAGCAGAACGCAGTGTAGCCATTAGTTGGCTCACATTATCAATATCTTAACCGTCTATTAGACTAGTAAAGAATTGATTTATTCTGAAAGGCTCCTACTCCCTTTCAGAATAAGTAAATAGCAATTCTACTACAAAATACTAACCTTCTACTAACAATTAAATACCAAATTTCTACTAACGAAAAAAATACTAAAGTTTCACCAACAAACAAATACTACCTCTAAAACAGTCTGTCACCAGGCCCACTCACATGCACCCTCACCAGACACACTCACACACCACAGCCTAATAGAACAATGACATATCTAATAAACAAATTAACTTCATACTTACTACTAAAACTAACTACATACTTACTGTACTGTAATTTGAATTGACAATATTTACAAAATTTAAAATGTTAATCTGGTAGCAAAAATATCTACCCCGTCCGGGATTCGAACCCGAGATCTCTAGGTAGGTCGGTAGATACCCACAAAACCTCAAAGCAGACATTATAAAATTAAATTTAGATGATATGAGCCCTACTTGATATGGATCCCAAACCACCGAGGCGTATTCCAGGATAGGTCTTAACAGTGACAAATATCCTAATTCTTTAGCAGAGGTACTACTTCCTTTTAATATCCTCATTACAAAGTGCAGGGATTTGTAAGTTTTAGAAACTACACATCCTACATGGCTACTCCATTTCATATCATTCCTTACGTGAACGGCCAAATATTTGCAAGAATCTTCTTCTACAAGTATTTCCGAGCCAATATTATATTGAAAATCTTGCCTTCGCCCTTTCCCTATTTTTATTGTGTGTCGAAAACGTCCACTAAGGAGGTATTTTTGGATATTCAGGTTCTAAAGGGGTGTTAACGGGGTTAAACCAGCATTTCATTGAATATCAATATGACACGACTATGACGCGAGTGAAGCCGCGGGTACCTGCTAGTCTTATATAGAATAGGCACTAGTAGGGAGTAGCCAGCCTCGTGGTGTTGGGGTAGCGCGCCTGCCTCTCACCCAGAGGCCCCGGGTTCGATCCCCGGCTCCGTCAGGGATTTTAAAACTGACGTGAGGGTTGGAGCGGGGTGCACTCAACCTCGTGAGGACAATTGAGTAGCTGTCTGACAGTGAGACAGTGCCCGGGTTACGAAAATCATTATTAACGGCCGAGGGGACCCGACGCGCTGACCACGCGTCACCCCAATATCTGCAGGCCAATTGGCTGGGGAGCGGTTGCTTGGTAGGCCTAGGCCCTTCAAGGGCTGTAGTGCCATGGGGTTAGTTTTACTAGTAGGGAGTAGGGAGTGATATAGGAGTAACACCTCTTTAAAATCCTTGGTCCAGCTGACCCGGCTGGTAGTTCCTTGTAAGGGTTACGGTGAAGTCCTCAAGAGGAAGAGGTGAACTCTGGCACAGTGTGGTTGGCGGAAGGGGCAACCTATTGCTCAGGTTTATTAGGGCAAACTATTGTCCATTTTTATGATGGGCAGATTTTCGCCCAACGGCAAAATGAGCGGAGGAGGAGCCAATCACCCTTATGGCTCCCAACAGCCATAGAGGCAGAAGAGGTTAGGCCAGATGGACTGGCTGTAAAGGCGCACCTCACCAGCACTTGAGTGTGCGGCAGTTCGTTGCAGCCTCTGTGTTCGGTCCTGCATGTCACATTCTGTGTGAGCCGCAAGATAAGGCTCAGAGATCATAGTGAGTGGGTCTCGTCCTGGCAAGCTGAGATCCACCCTTAACGAATTCACGCCAGTGGCACTTCTTCCATGCGTCACTTACTTTCAAAGTCCAACGGCGATGGGATAAGAATGGTGGGGGCAGGTTATGGGTGTAACTGGAAGCACCTAGTTCGGACCTGCACGTTGGCAGCAGATGTGTGATGGTCATCTTCGGGAGACTCTGTGACTACTCAGGAATTCGGTCCTGCATCTGTGTTTGGGCAGGCCTATTTAGGATCACCGCTGCCCACCCCACATGGGGAAGGCCCTAGAAAAGGTGGGCTAAACATCAGAAGTCACAATCTTGGTCCGGTTGGGCAACCGCACTCAGCAGGTCACCCCTCATGCGGTCGAAACTCAAAAACAGTAAAGAATCACAAATTGATTATTGGATCAGGGAACGTCAGAACTTTGCTTGATATCGACAATAACGTTAGACCTGAGAGAAGGTCAGCTCTTGTAACCCATAAGATATCAGGACTCAACGTTGACATTGCTGCTCTAGGATGTCTTCTGAAGGCAAGAATCTGGAACAGGATATACCATCTTCTGGAAAGGAAAGGAGGAGGGTGAGTGTCGTGAAGACTGTGAAGACCAAACTGGTAAATTATCACCAACTTACGCCCATTGCAATCAGCGAAAGGCTCATGACCCTCCGCATACCACTCTCAGGAGGTTCCTTTATGACGCTCATCTCTGCCTTTGCTCCTTCCTTAGATTCCGATGATGAAGTAAAGGCTCAATTATATGATCAAATAAGTGAATTCATCTCCAAGGTACCATCTGCAGATAAACTCTTGCTCCTCGGAGATTTCAATGCCAGAGTTGGGAAAGAACACAGGCTATGGAATAATGTGATGGGCAAACAGGGACTTGGAAAATGTAATCCCAATGGACTGTTGCTTCTTGGTCTTTGTGCAGAACACGAACTTTTCATTACCAACACGCAGTTCCGGCTACCTAACCGCTTCAAAACCACGTGGATGCATCCTCGTTCCAAACATTGGCACATTCTTGACTATGTCATTACCTGGCAATGTGATAAGAAGAACACTCTTATTACCAGAACAGCAAGGAATATAGACGATTGTTGGACAGATCATAAACTTCTTGTAAGCTCAGGATATCCATCAGACCTAAACCACCTAGGAACATAAAAAATTTGCCAAGAAGGAAGTTGAATACATCCAAACTTCAGGATGAATCCATCTCTACAAATTTTGGAAACAGGATCGTTACACAGTTATCAGAAAAGCCAGTAACGAATGGCATTCAGCAAGAATGGGCCACACTACAGAAGATTATCACACAGTCAGCTGAGGAAACCATTGGTTTTATAGTGCGGAAAAGACAAGACTGGTTTGATGACAACAATGAAGCAATTATGTCTCTCATCAATGCCAAAAGGAATGCCTGTATTGCCCATCTTCAAGACCCATCTTCCAACACAAAGAGAGACAAACTACTGGAATTCAAGGGTAAATGTCAGACGCAGATAAGACAGATTAAAACTACTTGGTGGCAACAGAAGGCTTAGGAACTGCAGAGACTATCGGATGCTCGAGACTTGAGGAACTTCTATGCAGTACTCAAGGAAATATATGGACCAACTCGCTCATCATCAGGTACACTGAAACGCGCCGATAATTCAACTACCTTTACTGATATTCAAGAAATCTTGGAACGCTGGAAGGAGCACTTCTCCAATCTCCTAAATCGTCCATCAGCAGCTGCTGAAGACTTCCTTTGTGATGTGCCGCAACAACCTGAACGACTGTGGTTCGCAGTACCTCCTACCTATCATGAATTGAGTGCAGCTCTCACCCAATTGAATCCCAGACAGGCACCTGGCCCAGATAACCTCCCTCTGGAACTAATTCAAGCCGGAGGTCATTCCCTCAGAACAAGGATTTTCACCCTTATCCTCAGAATATGGGAATCAAGAAAGGTACCTGGAGACCTAAAAAATGCCACTATCATCACTATCTTTAAAAAGGGTGATCGCAGTGTTTGTGGCAACTACCGTGGTATATCACTGCTATCAATTGTTGGGAAGATTCTTGCAAGAATTGAACTTAACCGCCTCAAGGTTATCTCTGAGAAGATCCTTCTTGATTCACAATGTGGATTTAGAGCTTCCAGAAGCACAATTGACTTGATTTTCTGTGTGAGACAGCTACAAGAAAAATGCAGAGAACAACAGGATCCACTCTTCTTAGTCTTTCATGACTTGGAAAGGGCATTTGCTTCGGTTCCAAGAACATCCATGTGGGCGGTGCTGAAGCGGGTTGGTTGCCCTCAGCGTTTTATTGATCTTATCAAGGCTCTCCATGATGGCATGCCAGGTCAGGTTTGCCATCAGAATAAGATGTCCGATGAATTTCCTATCACCCTTGGACTGAAACAAGGATGTGTACTGGCTCCAACGCTTTTTGCGCTGTACTTGGCTGCAATGCTTTATGATTCACCCATAATCATCCCAGGTGAGGAGGTCAAGTATCGCTTTGATGGAGGGCTATTCAACCTAACTCGTCTCCGCTCCTTGAGGAAAACTCACGTTACTAATGTTACTAATATGCTGTATGCAGATGATGCTGCGTCGCAACTATCACACCAGAAGAGTTGCAAGAGTCAGTCAATTGTTACAAAAGTGCATATGATCGCTTTGGTCTTACCATAAATGTCAATAAGACTAAAGTCTTGGCACAACCTTCACCAGGCACACCTCATCCTCAGTTCAATATCTCCATCTCAAATTTGCCATTAGAACAGGTAGACCACTTCTGGTACCTGGGCAGTACCATTTCTGTGAGCTGTACCTGTGAGCAGGATGTGGATAAGAAAATTGGCGCAGCTCATGCAGCATATGGACGATTATCGCACCGGGTCTTCATGAATAAAGCTCTGTCCATGAGTACAAAGCTTATGGTGTACAAAGCAGTAATCATTTCGACATTGTTATATGGCTGTGAAACGTGTACCCTTTACCGACGTGATCTTAGGAAGCTTGAGCGCTTCCACCTACAGAAACTTCGATCAATCCAGAGGATTAAATGGGAAGACCGCATTACCGATATTTCTGTTCACGAAAAGGCTCAAATCAACAGCATACAATCATCCATAAAAGGTCACCAATTTAGATGGATTGGTCATGTCCATCGGATGGATGATGTGAGATTACCTCGACAAATGCTATATGGTGAACTATGCTATGGCACCAGAACTCATGGTGGCCCTGAGAGGCGCTACAAGGACCAATTTAAGCAGACACTGAAATTGACAGGTCTTGATTCACAAACCTGGGACACGCTGGCTGAAGACCGCTCAACATGGCGCCGTACCATCTCGGATACTGTAAAAACTTACACACGGAGAGGCCAAACGTCAGGCTAGGAAATTTCGAGCGGCCCAACGACGTCCTCATCCAGCAATACTATGCGACTTGTGTGGACGCTTGTTTTTGTTCCATGCCAGGATTGGAAACACATCCACAAACTGGACTGAAGGAAGAAGATTTATACTCGGAGTCGAGTTAATGCCGATGATGATGATGATATGAAATACTTTTTTGGAGTATTTCGTATCTTAAATACATTTTACCCAACTCTGACTGTGAAGCCTGAACTACAGTAGTGTGTGTATTTGTAAATGCGCAAGGATTTGGGCAGGAAGCGGCCGTGGCCTTCAGATATGAACTATCCCATCATTTGCATGGAGTAAGAGTGGAAAACACGGAAAACCACTTCCAGGATGGTTCAGTTGTGCCTCACGAGCCTTCAGACCAGAATTCAATATCTTGGGTGTCCCGGGAATCGAAACCTGGTCTCCGCGGTAACAGCCAAGAAAGATAGCCACTACGAAACGAGGCGGGCAGGTGCGTTATCTATTTTCTGGGTACCAGTATGGCTGGGCATCTTATATTCCATGTTCCAAATCGAAGTTCCCTAAGGATAAACTAAGAACACTGGTAAGTAAATTTGTGCATAAGGGCGAGGCAGTATCGGGGAAAGAAGATGCCAATTAAGGGATAAAGTTTTAAGGTGGTATTTATGTGGCACTAAGGGAGTTGTAAGTTGCAACAAACATCAACAGTGCGCGGCATTTTCTTAGCTGTTTAGTGAGAATAATAATGCGCTCAAAACGCAATGATTGGTTTTATCCGACTTGCCAGCAGAATCACTTGCTAAAATACATGCGGCGGTAGACGAGGTTGCTTCTCTATTAGATGAAAACACACTGGCACGGACTGACACGGTTAACTGAGTGAAACAGCTTTTCTAAGTCCATCCTGTATATATAAGGAAGTTAAAAATTTAGTCAGACAATGGCACATGGATCATGGAATATAATAGATTCGTCACTTTTGGTTATAGAATTGCCGAGGATAGCATCACCTGAGCCTGTGTACCGTTCTCCCAAATCTGTCAACTTAAAAAGTAAAAAGCCGTATGAATGTCTCGTTTGTTACACGTAATTGGCCAGTATGATCTGCGAAGAGTATTTGATTATTGATGAAAATTTCACGCCTTTCGCTAAGCGCATAAATATACACCTAGATAGGAAAATAATGCGTTTTGAATTGTATCAATCTTGGCAATAGATTTGTCACGAAGGACACAGTTATGCTGTTCTTGAGCTAAATTCACCTTAGTACTAATTAAGCATTGCTCTCCTACTCTACAGAATTGTTGGGATGTTCATGTGAATTCAAAAACTGTCCAAATGCACGTACTGCCCCCGAAAATTGAATTATTTTGGACTTAAATTAGAATATTTTCCGTGACCATGATAAAATTTTACCAGAAAATATAAATCCTGGAACTGTGACACAAGTGAGTTGTGTTACAAGCTCGAGGCAGTGGGAAATTCCGATCACGTGATATCTTGCCCAATAGACGCTTCTAGAACGTTGAAATTGACATAAGAACAGGGAACTTGCTGAGGAATATTATAATAATTGTTATAATTTATGTCATTGGACATAAGCCCCAATCAATGAGGAGAGCTCTTATGGAAGGCGGGAATAACTTCAAATCGATTATTTGAATAATTTATACATTTAGGACCCAAGAAGGATATTTTATTCATTGGTAATGAGAAGAAAAATAAAGGAAAATATTATAGAGACTTTAAAAGGAGTTGAAAGGTCTAATTACGCAGTGATAAGCATTGTTAAACTGCGAGCTAAATTTTCTGGAGGGAGTCAGAAATGGCCGCCAAATTCTCGACTTGGAGAGGGAGCTCCAAGCATCGAGGCTCTTATTCCGACAGACTTCGAAGAAGATAGTTGTGTTCACCGGGTTAACTGAGATCCCGAGGGTATACGAGTACGGTAGTGAGACCAGTCGTGGAGACAGCACGATCGCCGAGGCGAAACTAGGCATAGTTTGCAAGTTCTTAATATTGCAATAACTCCGCGATAAATGAGAATGGACTTCAGCCAGTTGAATTATCCTACAGTAGAAACTGTATTCTAGTATGTGTGCAGATTTAAACATCACAAGTTGTATAGTTTTGAAGTTTTAGGCATTTTAAAAGTGACATAGAAAAGTGCTGGAAATTGAAGATGAAAATCATTTTAGTTGATGCGAGACAGCATTGAACATTAAGCAAGTGAGTAATAGTGTCTTTACTTACATTTTGGAGACGTGTATAAACATTTTCACGAGGACTGCTAACATTCATCAGAACTTATTCGATATTTATCACGAGGTTATGATGATGAGATAAGAACTTTATGCGCGTGGGACATATCTAATGCAGATATATAGATACAACATGGAGCTTTGTTAACCAGAATACTTCAGAATGTAGACGTTATGTACTCTTACACCTTGTGAATTCACGTCATTATACGAACATTGTGTTAGAATGTCTTATTATCATAAAGTTAATCAATTGTTCTGTACAACTTAAGTTTTTAATTTTAGTTCATAAGTATGTTGGTAATGCTTGTTTTGCACTATGTTTTATTTACAGTGACTTTATGATGAGAAGGCTGTGACTTCCTGTACGTATTCTTTTGTCAACATGTATGATATATGTACTCAATCATGTCGAAATGTGCCATAATACATCTAGTATTCAAGTATCAATCCTTGTGTCTTTTAATTAACTAACAGGTTATGGGCCCAGACTGGACTAACAGTGCGTGTTTGAAACTAATATTCAACGTCGCTCAGCGAATACTTAGAAACGGTGTAGCCTATTTACACATTATGGCAACAGCGAGTGAGTCAAATGCCTCAACCACGTTTTCCGCATCGACTTCTGTTATCTCTGGGATTACTGTTTCATGATATAGAGAAATTAGAAGGACAGCCAAATTATGGAAGCTGGAAGTTCGCAATGAGAATGTGTCTTATGTTGGAGGGATTGTTTGATTATGTCGATGGAACAATTCCCGTTACTTCACACGTGGACACAATTCGTGACCAGAGTGCGCTGGCAAAAATATGCCTGGCTGTTAAACCTTCTTGCTATATTCACGTGCATAACGCTACCAACTCAAAGGATGCCTGGAATAACTTCAAAAAGGCCTTCGAGGGATGTAGTATGGCCACAAAGTTTGAGCTGACCCGGAAATTTTTCAACTTGAGGCAAGGAAGCAGCACAATGGAAGAGTTCGTCAACAACATCATGATGACCGTGCAGAAACTCGCCGATATGGGTGAAACTATTGAAGATAAATGGGTCTCATTCATTATGAGGAATGGTGTCTCAAACGAATATGAAAATTTCGTGGCGGCGCTGAACCAGCAGCTGAAGGAAGATTTCACTTCAGAAGCTGTAAAGGTTGCTCTTCCGGGTGAAAGCGAGAGGAGCAGAGTGAAGGGAGAATGTAAATCATCACTGCCACAGCTTTGTTCTCCAATCAATGCAAGAAGAAAAATTATAACAAGAGAAAGCCAGGCGATTCAGAATTAAAATATTACGAATGTGGCAGCCCTGAACTTGGTCGACCTAATTGTCCGAAGTTGAAGCAAAGCAATAAATTTCTAGCGAACAGTGCATCAACTGCTGACCGAACATCAGGCGGGCAGAAGACTCTCATCACCAAGGCGTTGACTACCAAGGTGGATTCCTCAGCATGGGTCATCGACTCAGGTGTAACGTCCCACATGACCAAGGAAAGGGCATCACTGCAAGATGTTGACTCAAGTGTTCGTACGTCAATCAGCGTTGCAGACGATTCTGAGATGTTGTCTGAAGGTGTCGGTAAGGTTGTGCTAAATCTTGGTAATGATAATATTAAAACAGTGACTGATGTACTTTATGTTCCAAATTGATCTACAAACTTTCTCTCAGTACATAAAATGACAGAAAAAGGGTACAATCTTGTCTTTGACAATGAGTCCTGTAAAGTCTTTAATGGATCAAATTTTTCTGTTGATGGAAATTTGGACTTTAAGTGTGTAAAACAAGCTGGTTTATACTCAATAGCTGAGTGTTCACAGGAAACTGTGAGGGCATTGTCCGCTGAAGGTATGTCTGATGGGGAAATGTGGCACAAAATGCTGGGTCATTTAAATCGTAAAGGTATTAAAGAACTACTACATATGGTCACTGGCATGAAGTTTAATCAAATCAATGCTTGTGTTACCTGCCTGGAAGGTAAGCAAACAGTAAATTCATTTCCTAAAAAGGGGAGCAAAGCTAAATCTGTTCTAGATGTTATTCATAGTGATGTGCAAGGTCCCATGGAGGTGCAATCGTGGGGCGGAGCCAGATACTGTTTGATTTTTGTCGATGACTTTACTAGGAAAAATCTTTGGATATATGATTGCTTCTAAATCTGAAGTTTTTTCTAAATTTCGCCTCTTCAAGGAGATCATATAGAACCAGCTCAATAAAGGCATTAAGTGTCTAAGAACCGACAATGGTGGAGAATATACTATTAAGGAATTTGAGTTATATTTACAGGAGAACGGAATTATTCATCAAACCAGTATTCCATTTAGTCCTCAGCAAAATGGTATTGCTGAAAGGACTAACGGGACCTTGGCAGAGAAAGCTTGCTGCATGCTGTTTGAGTCAGGTCTAGAAAAGAGATTCTGGGCAGAGGCTATGAACACTGCCATCTATCTTAAGAACCGATCACCACAGCTGCAGTGAGGGATCTCGTACCAGAGGAGGCGTGGCCTGGAGTAAAAGTTGATATTTCCCACCTTAAAATTTATGGCTGTAAAGCACAGGTTCATGTCCCTGATGTCAAAAGGTTGATGTTTGACAAGAAATCTGATGAGATAAAATTTGTAGGATATTGTGAAACACAAAAAGGATACCGCCTTGTAAGAAAATGTGACCCAAAGCGAATTGTTGTAGCTAGGAGTGTTGTTTTTCTTGAATGTCCTTCATTCCACGTGAATGCAAATAATCCAGTAATTAAAGCTGTAAATGACATGTCAATATTGTTGGTGCCTGTAATTAATACTTTTGTTGATGTAGATGTTGATGTTATGAGTGATGAAACTGAAAGGGTTGTGACTGTGTCCAATGACACTACACCAGCTGAATCATCTGATAGTGATAGCAGTTTTGACATTTCTAACCTCTATATTGGTAGTGATGATAGCTCAATTGAGGATATAGTTAGTCGTGAGCCTGGTCCCCATCATGACCGTCCTGGTATGATGGGAGGCAGATATATCCTAAGATTAACCAAATGCAGGATTCCCTTAAGGAAATACAAACCAGTGTTACTTCTGTAAATGAAAATGTTAAAAGATTGCAGAGTAGTACCACAAAGGTTATAGATAATGTCACACGATTGCAAAATATTTCAACACAATTTATGGAAAGCTTAGGTAAACATACAAGGCGATGTTACCAAAATGTGAGGTGAAGCAACACACTTAAAGGAAGAGTTATTAAAATTCAGAATAGTTCTTCACATACACAAGAAAGGTTATGTATTGTGGAGACCAACACAAAGTTAGATATTGTGGAAACTAACTCAAACCAGGTACAGGATACTGCAACAAAAATACAGAGTGAGTTAAATGTGTTAGAAACAAGCAACAATAAATTCCAAGACGAAATTAGGAAAGAATAAGAACAAACAAAGAAAGAGATATGAAAAACCTAGATGCTCTACAATTACAGTTTAGCAATGACACAATACAAACACATAACACGGTAATGTAGATCTGTTCTGAACCCAGGTTCAAGATCATAACACGTTGGTAAAATAGGACATTGAAATAGATATAGAGGGCATTTATTATCAATAATACTGTTGTGTTAAAACAGGAATGGATACAAATTAATAACGAATGTGTATTTAACGAGCAAACTGAAATTGAAAAGAAAAGAGATAAGTTACTACTGAAATGGAAGTAAATAGAGATGTTACTAATATAAGGCACAATGTATGAAAAAGAATTGATTGTGCACAGAAATCTCAGGTTTACAACTTATCAGAATTTGGAACAGAAATCGCAAAGAAGAATAAATCTATAGGGTTTAAGATAGATCAGGATAAGTTAGATTTGAATGCGGAAAGAAAAGCTTCCTAGTTAGATGAACTTAGTCAGAAGTTACAGAACTTAAACTTAGGAAGACCCAAGAACTTAGAGGCTATTAAGGTCGATCTTAGGAACGAAGTTAGGATGGATATTAGAGAAATGTTAGGGATTCTTGACGAGAGAGGTAAAGAAGAGAGAGAATTGCACCAAGAAAGAATAGCAATATTTGACGATTTAAGAGACCCAAGAATTAATTCAATCTCGGTAGGACAATCAGGTCAAAATGAAAATGGAACACCAGTGATAGAGAGAGAAATAGGGAATTTGAAGATTAGTTTGCCTATGAACTGAACAAATAATGTTACTGTGATACTTAGTTTCTAAAATAAACCACGTCAATTTAACAATTTAGATAGAATTACGCCAATAGAATTCGTTCGAAATTTGACAGATTAGTTTTTGGAAAATCAGGTATCCAGAGATAGGGAGATAAAGTTAGTAGAACGATTATTGTATGAGGCACCTGTTCAGTGGTTTAGAGCGTTCAGGTAAACGTTCATAGACTTTGAGGAATTTACAGAAGCTGCAATAAAACGATTCTGGTCCATTGTATCACAGCCAAATCTCAGAGCGGAGGTATATTCGAGAAAGTACTCGAGTTCACTGCTCACAAAGTATGCTGACTATTTCACTACTCAGTTAGCAAAATGCAATTTCTACTACCACTTTTATCACAGGGAGAGCTTATAGAAGCAATTTCTAGACTACTACCTGTAGACGTGTGGAGGTACATAATTTCATCAGGAGAAAATGGCTCGTCTAAGATGGATGAACTTCTACGTAGACTATATTATACCAGTAGATTAACCAACCCAGCAATAAGAAATATGAGGCAAGAAAATAGAGATGTCGAATCTATTGTTATCCACCAGACTCAGCAGATCGAAAATTTTTCAAGGGGAATTCGGAATTATTAGAAATAATTATGTTCAAGATCGCAGATATGAACCGAGTTATACAAGGTTTCGGAAGGGACGACCTTATCAGCTGCAGAATTACAGGAATGGGGAAATGAATCAAAGATCCGGTTACCATCATAACAATAGTTATCGTGGGAATAATTATAATAACCGTGAAAATAAAAATAATCAATTTTATATTAGATATAAGAATTATATGATGATGATAATTGTTGTTTTAAGGGGCCTAACGTCTATGTTATTGGCCCCTAATATAAAAATTAAAACGATGGAGTGTTCACTAGGGAGCAGTATAATGACAGACACAGAGAAAGTCAAGAGTATTTGAGGAATATGAAACAAGAACATAGACCAGTTGATCCTAGGAATGACCGGAATATTAATCCGAAACCGAGTAACAGTCAGCAGGGGAACAATTAAGAGGCGGCCCCTGAACAAAAAAGCCGATGTGAAACGCAGCTATAAATGTCTAAATCATTACCATCGTATGCAGACCATAAATAAAATTTACCAGGTGACTGATGAAGATTTACTTAATGAGGAAGAAAAAGTGAAGAAAGACCAGAGGAATTGCCTATTATCAATATTCAAGTGGAACAGGAATGTTGTAAATCACTTACGGATACTGGAGCTGTTATGTCAATCCTTTCAGAAGAAAGTTACCAGAGATTACATACTGTAAGAGGAACTGTAAGGCAATTTTGCCAGCGTCGACAGTTTAAGTACGAGGAATCTTCCAGGATAAGTCGGTCAAGTGTAAAATTCAAATTTGTTTTATTTTTAAATTAACAATAGAGCCTATGAACAAGTCTTCATTGTGGTGGACAAGGTAAACTTTGATGCCATTTTTGGAATAGATTTCATATCTAAAGTAGGAGCGGTGATTGATATAGAATTAGATTTAACGAACAAGATATGGAAATAGAAGTTTCAGGAAAACAGGATAGTGAGAGCAATCTAGATCAAGATTTTAGGAAATAAATTTTCGTAAATATTCATTTATGAAATCGAAGAAGTGAGCATCATGCACTTAAAGCCGAGGGATTCGAGGAAATTCAAGAGGAATTTGGAAACTTGATTTGCGGATTTAATGACATTTTCGACGAGAAGCCGGGTTTAATTAAAGATTTTTGATTCAGAATTAGATTGACAGACAAAGCCACTTATCATAAGAATATGTATCCTATACCAGAGAAGTATATGGTAGACGTACGAGGGATAAAACAAGAAAATGGAACAGGGCGGCATAATTAGAAAGCGAGCATCTCCCTACGTCAATCACATAACTGTTGTTAAGAAAAACAATGGACTGTTACGTCTCTGCCTATACGCGCGCAATATCAACACCAAAAAGCTGCCTGAAATGGATAGAAAGATTCGTGACCTGTTAAGAAATTTTAAAGGAAAGGCTTGTTTCAGTGATCTTGGCCAGCTCTATACTATCAGATGGAGTTCACTGAAGACAGTAAACAGTATACAGGATTCCTGTTTGATAAAACCACTCATATATTCAACCGCGTACCTTTTGGCGTAGTGAATAGCGGTCCAGAGTCCTCGACAACAAGGTTATGTTATATCGATGATCAGATTATATCACCTGCAACAGTGGAAGGACACGTGATTCACCTGAGAACGTTGTTTTTGAACTTATAAGAAGCTAATATAAAAGGATAAACATTTTAGGCCACACAATTCATCAAAATGATAATCATTCCAATCAGAAAAGATAGAGGCCACAGTAAAGTTTTCCACACCTACTAAGGTGAAGCAAGTTCGAGAATTCCTAGGCAATCATTGTGCTAGATACTCCGAAATTATGGCTCTGTTATGTGATCATTTAAAAAGAATAATAGATGGAGTTGGAATAGTGCCACAGAAGAGGATTGCGAAAAAGCGAAAGAAATGCTTAGAAATAATGTGAATTTGAACTTATCTTCTATATTGAATCTGCCGCATCTTGAATTGGAATTAGTGCTGTATTATGTCATAAGGGATAGCAAAATATATTGTCCGGAAGAACATCCAGAAGTGAGTTAAGTATGTGCCAATAATCGAAGATTGTTAGAATTCTACAATCCACGAGAGTTCGTCAGATATTCCGATGGTATATCACCTTGATGAGAAACCAGAGGGACCCAGGGATAATGTTTATGAACTTATTCCGAAGCATACTGAACCATCAAGGCAGGAGAGAATTGAAGCAGCCCGAGAGAGCCTGAAGAAAGCAGCAGATAGACGCTTGAAGAGAATGCAAGGAAAATGCTTCAGTGCCCTATAAAAAGAGGGAAAGCACGTTTAGATACAAAAAACAGTGAAGGCTGACGTTCCAAAGGAAATATATACTAAGTTCTTATTTATATACTGTACTAGCAAAAGTACCCATTCTTCGAACGGTCGTCTGTATTAATAACCAGACGTAATCAATTAAGCTCTTGTTGCAATGGTTAGGGCCTTGGAACCTGTTTGTCGACAAAGATTAATGATTAATTGAAATATGCTCTGAAACTAATTTACCTAACGTGTACTTCCTGACGTGAAAATAAAATTGAAAACCTCGTAGACGAAATGCAATTCACGTCACATAAAAACTGACCCTCACTGTTGTGTCAAGTGCGCATCCAGAGGAAGACCCTTTTAATAAATTATAAAGGCTTGTGGTGCATGAAAATTCAATTTTTTAGCCTCCAATGGCCCAAATTCCTAAAAGAAAAAAAGAAAAGAAAAAATAAACTATTTCAATTCAGGAATTTTTGAAAATAATGTTGTTGTTTGAAGATATAATAGACCTTCTGTACGACACATCGCACGTTTAAGTCTTGTGAAAAAATCGAGGGTACCTCTTGACCCCCTTAAGCGCATTGATGAATTTTACAGTTTTTGTTGGTTCCGTGATAACCTTATAGCCATTTGCAAACTTTCACAGAAATTTCATAAATGGAGTGGCATTACTTCTTGCAGAAATAGATGGAAAGTTGGATGTACCTTTTTGAGACACTGTTGTCATGGTTATTGGCTTGCATTCCTACATTAGTTTATTAAATGAAATTAGTTTTCTGGGAATATCTCAGAAACTTTTGGTTTTAGAGCATTAAAATGTAGTTTTCGGGGACCCTATACGACTGTTTAGGGGCCCCGAGGTTTTTTTTCTGACACCAAGGGGCAGAAAATGAGCTTTGTCTCGTCGTTGTAGGCCATAGTATCATCATCATCATCATCATCATCATCCTCTTGCACAGTTTCCAGCCGTTGGCCGGGTCTGTTTGGAACACAGGCCACTCAAAGGTCTTCTGTCTTCCCACCATCTCTCAGCTTCCACCCCTGTCCAGTCTTCTCCTCTCTTCTTCACGCTTTCTTCCATCCCTTTCAGCCACCTGTCTCTCGGTCTTCCTCTCGGTCTTCCTCTCTGTCTCTTTCCTTCCCAGTTCGTCTCGTGTATCCTCCTGGGTATCCTCTTATCCTCCATTCGTTTTACATGTCCATGCCATCTAAGTCTAGATTTCTCTATACCATCCCGTACTTGTTCCTCCTTTATTAATTCTCTGGTCCTCTCATTTCTTATTCTGTCCATCTTTGTAGCTCCAATACTCATCTCACTGGCCTGTATTTTGCTCTTCTCCCTTCCTTCCATAACCCAGGTCTCCGAGGCATACGTCAGGATAGGGACAGAGTACGTTGCTGTTCTAAGGGACATCCTTGCTCCATAACATGCTTCTCACACTCCTCCGGAATGCTTCTGCCTGTCGCCCCGCTCATTTTTTCTCTATAGTTTCTTCCATTATCTTGTATCAGGCTTCCCAGATACCTGAAACTCTCCACTTTCTTCAGCTGTTCCCCACCAATTGTTATTCCCGTTGTGGTTCTTTCCTTCTTCTTTGTTGTGATCACCATCTCACTCTTATTTATGCTAAATTTCATCCCATATCCTTGTATTATTCCTTCCCAAACGTCCAACTGTTCCTGTACCTCCTCCTCCTTGTTTCCCCAAATCATCAAATCATCCGCTAACACCATTGCTTTCATCTTTCCTTCCCCAATTACTTGTGCCACTCGGGTCATTATGTCATCCATCACCACAATGAAAAGTAACGGTGCCAGTGCACTTCCTTGTTTCAGGCCGTTTCTCTGTTCCACCCAGTCCGATCTCTCACCTCCCACTTTCACACCGCTCACGCTTCCCTTGTACATCTCCTTTATCCTCCTTATAGTCCATTTTTCTACTCCTCTATCCTCCAGGCACTTCCATACTTTGTTTCTGCATACACTGTCATACGCTTTCTCAATGTCCAGGAAGGCCATCAGTAGATCTGTTCCATACTCACAGTGCTGTTCTTGTAACTGCCTTACAGTAAAAATCAAATCCACTGTGGACCTTCCTGCTCTGAAGCCATGTTGTTCTTCCCTCATCCCTCCTTCTATCCTTGTCCTAATTCTCCTTTCCAAAACTTTCTCAGACATCTTTGCACAATGACTCTTTAGTTTTATTCCCGATAGTTTCTGCATTCTGTTCTACTACCTTTCTTGAAGATCGGGACAATTATTCCCTTTTTCCAGTCCTCTGGGGTCTTCCTTTCCGTAGTGTAATAATAATAATTATTATTATAATAATAATATAACAATATAGGGATAGGGATATAATTGACCTTCCGTAGCACACCAGTACGTGTAAATCGCGTGAAAAAATTCTAGAGTACCCCTTGACCCCCTTAAGCGCATTATATGTATTGATGAATTTTACAGCTTAGTTTGGTTCCGTTATAACCTTCTAGCCGTTTGCAAACTATCTCAGTAATGTAATAAATGGAATTGTATTGCGTCTTATATTACAGCAATAGATGGACCTGTGAATTTCTGTTGCCATGGATACCAGCTAGCTTCCTTTCATTATTGTATTAAATGAAAATTTTCTGGGAATATCTCAAAAACTGTTGGTTTTAGGGCCTTAAAATGGGGTTTTCGGGGGCCCTTTCGTTTCTCTCACTGAGGGGCTGAAAATGAGCTTTGTCTCGCCCTTCTACGCCTATTTCAGCAAGTATTTTAAGGAGGTAGGCCCCCTTTTATGAGAGGTACAGAGAAGAGTTACATCAATGATTGGTGTCGTGCCTCTGAAGGATATCTGTACCAAATTTTACGTTGATCCACTCAGCCGTTCTCGAGTTATAAGGACACAAAAAATTGTCCACAGACAAACAGACAGACAGACAAAAAATTTATTTTCGCGCACATCCTTCATAAAACAGTCTAAAACGCGTAAATAACGCACATTTCCGTAGAAATTCAGAAAAAACAGACAAACTTTCATTCTTATATATATATATATACAGTAGATATAGGCCTTTACAATGTAAGCACTGTACATGGCAATAACTGCCACAAAATTGTCAACATATACGATAATCAAACAGTCGGGACATTTGATGCCAATAATTTGAAGGGATATTATAAGAAAGTAGTCTAAAATTTCAGCAAAATCCTGTGTCAGAATATTTTATAAGAGCCAGGATATAAAAGGGGAATGTTGAGATATGTATATTGTGGTTTCAAGATTTCATATTGTATGTTAATTTAACAAGTAAAAATTGTGAGCTGAAAGTTGACCAGGAACGGCTTTGACTTTAGCCAGTGATGGAAGTCACGTGACAGAGCGGCGAGGCGAAGCTATCTGCAGAGCCAAGGGAGTGAGCGAGACCTGTTTGACAAAGAGATTTCTGACAGTGGAAGGGGGAGATGTTTGTTACGCTCCAAGCCACGCGCCGGTGTCAATCACGCACAAACTCGCCTAACGACACGCGCCAAAAAGAAGTATAGTGGTAGAGAGTAACCACGTGCCTTAATGTAGCAAATCAGAGAAAGGACATCTCAAGGTGTAATTGTTTTAGTACTATAATTATATCTAGGATGAAAAGTAGATTCTGTTTACGCCAGAAATGCAGTATTTTAAACGAAATACTTCCGTATTTTGATGTTGATAATTGGATACACAGTACGAGAGTAATTACTTACCGCGGATTGCAAAATGACGTTACGTTGGAACCTAGGAGGGAGAAGTGCGATTAGATTGGTGGCTCCTTCTATAGTTGAACGATGAACGGGAAGAACCATGTCAAAGTATTCGAAGTAGAGAGGAAGGATTACCAATTCCATCAAGGAAGTTATGATGCAGAAATAAGTATTCAGAAGGAACACGCCATATAAAGTAAAGAGAATGCTTCGAGTAACCTACAGTACTCAAAATCATGGAGAGACTGAAGCGAAACCACGCATACATGAAAGAGAAATTTAAAGAAGAAAGAAGGGCAGTTCAAGATCTACACTGTCTAGGATGATGATGATGATGAAGGAAAGCAGTATTCCAGTGCGAGGACAGATCCAGTTCGAAACCGGAGCCAGAAAATTGTTCGATACCCGCGGAGGCAGTTCGAATGGCAGAACGAGAATCGACAGAGGAAACTCATCTGGGAGGAGAACGCTCTACATCATGGTATATATGCTGTTTTTGTTTGAGTCTTCAATCTTTCGACTGGCTTGATGCAGCAGTCCATGCTTCCCTGTCCTGAGCTAAACGTTTAAACTCTACATAGCTACCACACCCTACATCCGAGGCAATCTGTTTAACATATTGTAATCTTGGTCTATCCCTACTGTTCTCATCCTCAACCCTTCCTTCTATAACTAAGTTTGCTATGCCTGGGTATCTAAGTATGTGTCCTACCTATCTCTTCTCTTCGTTAGCAGTTGCCGGAAACAACTCCCCTCTCCTACACGTCTTAATACCTCTTCATTCGTAACCTTATCAACCCATCTGATCGACATCATTCTCCTGTAACACCACATTTCAAAAGTTTCAATTCTCTTCATTTCTGTTGCACCAGTAGCCCATGATTCACTTCCATAGAGTGCCCCGCTCCAGACAAAGTCATTCAAAAATGACTTCCTAATACCTAAATCTATATTCGATGTCAACAGATTCCTTTTCTGTAGAAAAGCTTTCCTTGCCTGTGCTAACCTACTTCTTATATCCTCTTTGCTTCGTCCATCACTGGTTATTTTGCTTTCCAAATAACAGAAATAACGGAAGTCACCTACTTCGTTTAGCTATTTACCTGCCAGTTCGACATCCATAGGCGTTACTGATTTCTTTCGACTGCATTCCAATATGCTTGTATTTATAATACCGCCTTCTATATTCGACAAATGTCATTATATTGTGTAGTTTTGGAAGTCTGAAACCATTTTGAAGTAATCCATGCGCGGCTTCAGTGGCGTAGTCGGTAGCATGCTGAGATTCTATGCCCAAGATCGCGGGTTCTAATCCGGCCGAAGTCGTCGGATTTTTAAGAGCATTAAAAATCCCTCAGTATGCTTTCCTTCGGAGGCGAAGTAAAGCCGGCGGCACCATGTCATGGATTTATGGCATGTTAAAGAACCTTCCACTAATTACCCCTGTGTGAAGCTAAATTGTATAGGTTAAGAATGTAAACAACGCTGTTAGGTTCCTACGTTCGTTCCCAAGAGCCGACTGTGGTGGCGTCTGGTAGCTAAGTTCTGAACTAGTAGTCGTCGACGGTAGCGTTTGGCGGCAAAACTAGGAACTATTTGAAAAATTCATAAGTGTGCAGTCCTTACTTCAATTAAAAACAGATAAGACACACTAATACAGTCATCACAATTAACACCGGTTATCAGACAGATTCTACACACACCCAAAGTACACGGGGCTACATTGCCGCGTTGTCGCAGCCCCTAAACATAAGAACCAACCAACCGAAGTTATCAATTTCACCATGTTTATTAATTCAACTCGTTATAAGGATTATAATTATGTTATTAAAGGAAATGCGCATAAACATGCATAGTAGTACATACATAAATAGAATTGTGAATTTGAATTACTGTATTCCTTTAAGGATTTCAATCGCTTTTAGCATGCAAGTACATGGTACTGCGCTCGAATTCCTGTAGGCCACAGTCCCAAATCCGCGCAGATGGTATAAGGAAATTCAACACCCGGCTAAGAGTTGAACAACTCCTACCGGACTAATGACTAGGGATCCCTAGGAACACTCTCTAACTAGTTGCATAATGGACAAGTAAAATAAAAGCTAAAAGATAGAGCACTAATGAGCCACTCGGCTCTCGGGCGTTAAGATAAATTGTCGATCGTCTGCCTGCATCTAGCTAGCGATATCATTCTAGTGTAATTAAGCATTGAATCAAGAATCAGTTCTAGAAAACTTAGCAAGAATAAAAATACGCTTGCCATTTATTGACAAAAATATCAACACTACATAACAACTTATGTCCCATCACCAATAATAAAATAAAATCACCTTTTAAAACGAAATCTCTACGCCTCATTTCGGCTTGACGCATTTAGCAAGAGTCTCTCTTGTATCACTTTCACAAATGGAAAATACATCTTGCTCCAAGATATTTTTAAATACACATTATTTAAAAATCAGGACACTTATATCTGTCCTACCTGTTCACTGAAAATTATGCTTTAACGTTCCACAATAACAGACATACTCCCTATGTAATACATCCGTTAAAGTCCTCTAAAGATAATATCAAGTTTCAAATGCTATAAGAAATGGTTAATAATAATAATTATAAAATATTTACATTATTAGAGTTCATTTCACAACTTTCCTCCGTATCTCACAACCGTCTTCTTCTACAAAAACTCTCTCCGTATTTCACAATCTTTCTTTGTATTTCACACAATAAAACTGGTTATTATGGGTATTTATGCGCCAATTCCATGTGAATCATGGACACAAACAATTAAGTTAATATCTCATCGCTAATGTTTACAATTCCGGTATCCAATAAATTAATAATTATACAAACTTGCAACGCATGACTATTCAGATAAGCCCTCCAACCAAATATAAAGTGTGTGTGTTATTGACCTTCACTTCCCACACTCCCATCTTCACAAAATACAAAATACGGCTTCTCTCAATCACCACAAAATATTTCAAAACCTTTCCACTTAGCTACTCCATCGCACGCTTCATATCATCGCGTCTCTGTTACGCCTTCATTAATACAATTGCAGCTCATTAATATTTCCTCCATTAGCACTTTCACAAATCTTCTACGGTTCCATATCAACTACTTTCATCAAAGTATAATATTCAGCATTTCTACTAGAAATTACAAATGCAATAACTTTCACGAAAACACTACTCCTCCTTCTACAAAATCCTCTATCGATTATACATTTTCGTGCTCTGTTTAAAATCTTTCCACTTAGATTCTCGATCTCATAATATTATCGCACAAACTCTCCAAAATTCTCACTACCATAACTCATCTCATATTTTCCTTCTCTGCATCAAATACTTCCTTGTTACAATTCCTCGCTTATCTCTGAATTTTAAGTCTGCTTGCGTCTGTTATGAAAATAACAATTACCTTTCCTCACGTTTCTGTTAACAATAAATGCTAATATTTTTCCTTCCATTTCACATTAATATTCATAATACATATACATTCATAACATTTCATAATAGCGTTTCTCATTTAGTTATGCCTTTACTATCGCATACTGTCCTTCTCCGTACAACAAAGCTTCTGGGTTTTACAATATCTTTATCTTCCTTTCATACTGGAGTTCCTTCAATGCGGATATTGAATACTCCTATTACCAACTTCTTATTATATAATGTCTCACTTCTTCTGACTTCCTTCCTGTGTAGTTGCGTGTTCGATGTTTCAGGTTGTAACTTTCAAATATTATATCACGAGGTATATTTCTTCTTTAAATGTAATAAAACTTCTTCTTAAAACTGTTGATTAATAATGCTTATTTCTCCTCTCAATGACTTTTTGCTTCATCTTGAAGTCTCAGGTTCATAAAGACCTTTGTCTATTACTTCTCGAAGAGTGAAAATTATAACGTCTTGTCTCCTGTCCAGAAAGAAAGAGCCTCGTCTCCTAACGTCTGCTAGCCTCGCCGGTCAGATTTCCCTCGCAAATCTGGTCAACTAGCCTCCAACCGCTATGGAAATTTACTAATTTATACATAACTTCTCTCTCAGCCATTTAATTTAATATCCGTTTTTCCAGTTAAATTTCTTTTCCTCTGCTGGTGAATTCAATATGTAACACTCTCATAAAATTTTATAATAATGATTTCAATATTTATTCCTTCCTTAGTATTCAAACTATTTTCTGATTGGTCCTTAGCAACTTCTGGCGTGCCCCCGACACGGGTTTGCTCCCCCACTCTAGATCGTGGCACGTGTCTGTCCTCCAGCCGACCTTGCTAGCTCTCCCTCGGCTCAAAACAGGTTTCTCGCTATTAACATCGACGAAAATGTAGATTTCCAAGACCATACAAATATCATTTACGCTTGGTTAAAAATTACCAGATCATTTCCATTATTTCTCGAAATAAAAATATTTCTCCAGGCGAAATTTTTTCAAAATGCTCATTTAATCATAATCCTCCATCCAGACTGCAAATTTTATCCATAATTCCAAATTTTTAATATGCCATTTTTCTGAGGTGGTCCTCAGTTCGAACCTCGTCCTGTCTTCCTCTCTCTCTCAACTAGACATGATTTCGAGCGCAGTACCTGTCACAAAACGCATCACATAGTGTGCCAACATTCATCATCAGGGGTGTGATATTGTATCTTCCTGCAAATCTTTTGATGGTTGCCTTGGAGAGCTAAGCTTGTTAGCAGATGTCTTAGTTCTTGATTCGGTTTAGTCTATCCTCTGTCGATCATTGCTTCTGTGCTATAGAACTCAGGCCATGTCTTCTTGCTTTTCCTTCCTCTCTGCCATAACGTGGACCCATTGTGGAGTCGATGGAAGGGCCATTTTCAATCTTAGGTCTTCTAGAAGGAAATATTCTCTGGCTAGAGTATATGCAAGTCGGGAGGGCACGTATTTTGAGATCCCGAGGGTTGCCTTCAGAAATCTCGCTTTTATTTTCTCTATTGATCTTAAGTCTTTAAGATGTAGCTTATCCCAGATTAACTCCATTCCATAGGGGAGTATTGGGATTATTTTCGCTTCAAACAGGAATAAAGCAGTTTCAAGTGACAGCGCAGTGACGTTCTTGATGGTGTATATGGCTCTAATTGCTGCTGATGTTCTGTCCTGAATGTGTATTCTGAAGGATCTCGCAGATGTTTGCAGTGTGATTCCTAGGTACTTGAAGAAATTCACAATTTGTAAAGGCTCACCTTTGTAGGTTAATGTGAGCTTTGGCCTGAATTTCCCTCCTTTTCTTAAGGTCATTTGGACCGTTTTCGTCCTATTGATTGAAAAGTGATATATATCTGCCCATTTTGTCAGGGCATCTAGGGCATCTTTCAAGTCTTGCAAGTTCTGTGAGAAAAGCGCCATATCGTCTGCGTACATGAGTACAGTTGTTTCTTTGGACTGCTGTCGGAATATTTCGACAATGTCGGAGGTTGCTACGTTGAACAGTAAAGGACTGATGCGGGTCCCACTGAACTATTTATTTTGTCTGTCTGATTTTTCTAGAGTTGGACACTAAGTCATTGATAGTGACTACGTTATAGGCTAGGATGTTGCGTATAAGTTCAGTTTCTGGAATTCCTTGGCCTGTTTAAGATTCTAGTTTGCATATCACTATATCTCTGTCCAGCATGTCAAAGGCTTTGGTATAATCTATAAACACACAGTGTAATTTCCCTTTTGGCATGCGTAGCGAGTCTTCTATTGCATTTAATAATATATTTATTGCGTGGATTGTGCTCTTGCCTTTCCTGAACCCAAATTGTTCCTCAGGTATGTATGGGTCTAATTTCTTTGTCAACCTCATATTTAGTATTTTCATGAGGATTTTAAAGCCTGTATTCTCCAATGCTATTCCTCAGTACGAGTTTGGATCGCTAGTGTTTCCTTTTCCGTTGTATATTGTTTTAATTTCAGAGTGTCTCCATCTTTCTGGAATGGTGCTGTCTTCTATACACTTAGTTATTAAGGGAGTCCATAAGTCTAGGAGGGTATCTGCTGAATCCTTCAATTGTTCAGGGTAAATTCCATCTGGACCACTGGCCTTTCCGTTACGCATGCTTGCAATGGCTTTTTTCACTTCATCTTTGGTGACTGTTTCTGTTTTGATTGATACTTGGCTGGGCGGTTTAGGCGCAACGATAATAGCCGAATTAACTTGTTTAGCATTGAGTAATCGCGAGAAGTGTTCTTCCCAGTCTTCTATATGTATTCCTTTGGTGAGTGTGGTCAGGTTTTTCTTTTGTGCTGAAAATGGGTTTCTCATTGCTTCTTCTGCTGCATTCTTTGCGTCTTGTTCTATGTAATTTGTATCCCCTTCGTTCTTCAGCATAGGACAGGATGTTTTCTTTGGTGTGAGTGGATCTGTGCAATGAGTGTCCTCTTCCGCGCTTCATAACATTCTTTGTTGAACCATTTGCTGGGCATACAATGGGCGGTGGCTTTGTCAATAATACATGTCATCTGATCTAGGGCATCGTCTACGTTATTTTTTTCAATCAGGTCACTGATTTCTTTTATTTCTGAGGCTGCTGCTATTGGTTTCCCAGTTAGTGTCCGTGTTTTCTTGCTTTTTGATTTCTTATGGTTAAAGGAATGTAATCCATTAAAAGCTATGTTTGCTCCTACTGGTATATGTTTTCTGAAAACAGCGCCTGCTTTTGGCCATAACTGTTTCTCATTTGATACGGAAGCATTTTGTGCGGCAACCTGTGAAAAATTAGGTCGATTGTGCTAGAGTCATTGTGCGCGAAATACGTGAAGTCCATTCTTTTTTTCGATAAAGTGAATCCTTCTTCTTCTAGGGCATTCAGTACTTCTAAGATCTGGTTTATCAATTCGGCAATTGAAATCTCCTGCTAGAAGTATATTTTCCTCCGGTTCAGTGTTTGAAAGTGCTAGTGCAATGATTTCGGCAGCATCGTTAATTGTTAAAGCCGGGCTAAGATACATGCCTATAACGGTGAAAGATTGTACTTTAACGATGATAGTATTATCCATCACTAAAATAAACTTTGGCATTCCTATCTTTCCATTATAGAAGAGTGATACCCCACCTGATGGTCTGCCTCTCTGGTTTTCTTTCGCAAATGCGTGGACTGCATAAAGACCTCGTATGTCAATTTACTTGTTATCATGGTTTCAGTTAGGATGGTGATATCAAAGTCTGGTATCGGGTTTATTGGCAACTGTTTCAAGGCATTTTTAGTCCTTCTATGTTCCATAGTAATAGTTTCAAATTATTTAATCTTTTGAAGCGCTTATCAGTTTGTTGGGATTGATTACATGAGTTATTCGAGGGATACTACTCTTTCTCCTTTTCAGTAATATCTCCGTGGGAGACGAAAACGTCGTACTAATACATCCTTGGGCCGGAAATTTGGGTTTCCAGGTATACAAAAGGGAGGCCAACTTTGAACGCCTTGTAGTAACCATTAATGTTGAGATCTTCACAACTCGTGTTTCCGGTAATACCATTCGGGTTTAAAAATGTTATCATATCGTCTGTTGTTGAAGTTGGCTACAATTTTCCCACGTAAAGCCATGCCATTTTCTCTCCTGCTTGGAGAATGTAATCTTCTTTGGTTCCTATAATCACTGACTGAAGCTGGTTCTTCTTTCTCCTAATTATTACTTGTGACAATGTGTCAGCGTTATCTTCTTGCCTCTCAGTTCCTTCTTCAATGAGAGTTAGTTTGGCGGATACGTAATTCTCGTGCTGTCTTGCGGATCTCTTCCCTCTTCTATGTGTTATTCGTGACCATTGTCCATCATTTACATCTGCTTCAGGTTCCTGCTCTTGAGCCACCTCACTTCGTGAAGGTGTTTGTTCCTCGCATCCCACATTGATTTCCTCCTTTCGTTTTGTGGATACGGAATTCTCGTGCTGTTGCGCTGCTTGTGAATGTGTGAGCTTTATTTCTTCCTTGATCAAACTTTTTATGTTGGCCATGGAACCTTCGATCATTTGATTTATGTTCCGTGTAACGTTTACTGTCATAATCTCTTCGATCCTGTGAATAACTGGAGTTAGGCTGTGGGAGTTACCAGTTTTGCCGCTGGTTGTCGCGACCTGCCTGCTCATGTCTATCGGTTCATCAATACTATCACAAAACAGCGCCTTTTGATAAGTTATCATGACCTGCCTGCTCATGTCTGTTGATTCTTCAATACAATCGCTAGACAGCGCCACTTGTCTCTCTGTGCAGCTGTCTGCACCTTCTGTTGTATCAATGACATGACAACTATTAACCTCATTCCCTGGGATTGTCAAATCTATATTCTTATTTATTCCTGAGATACTTCTAATATTTTTTTTTGTATTGCAAGAGGTAGTGTTTGAGAGTAACATGTATCATTGACGAGTGTCGAGAATTCAGTTTTATTTTTCATTGAAAGCTCCAACATGATTGGTACAGTATTTCGGCATACGAGCATTTATTAAATAACGTTAATTTATTTTCAGGAGTGTTTGTTTATATTTTCAATTGTATTCGTCATAGATTAAATTAATCCATTTACGTATTCTTGTTTATAGTAAGGATTCGTCGTGATTTATACTAGTTACAGCAAGATTGAGTAAAGGAAAACGGTGTCGGGTTTTGCCTATCCCTATTCTATCACATTGCGCCCAGAGAACCGTAAGTTTCTCATTCTCCCTAAGTAGTCGATAACACAGTCAGAATTAGGGTGTTCCCAACATGTAGTACTTGTCGATAGAATTCACAGGTTTTTCAAGCCGGGGACCTTGAAGATTCTACGATCCAGCTGTTCTTCGGATTTCGACGCATGCATTTTCATGATAATAATGGGTACAGTGTGTAGTACAAGAATTTGTTTTTATGTCATTTTGTTCAACATGTGTGTCTGCAAATAACCTTTGCGACTAAAGTTTGCTCCGCATAAAGCACAGGAATGTGGGTTGGGACCACTATTGATGATGAACATGCATGTCCTATGAAACTACCTCCATGCGTAAGCCTTGCTCCGTATATGACAGAAATGTGGCTTAAGTCCACTGTAAATCAACATGCGTTTTTTTAAATTGCCCTTGTCAGCGAAGTTTGCTCCGCTTACATCACATAAATGTGTCATTAGTCCACTGGGGATTAAATCGTGGGTTTTAAAATTCCTTTTTAGTGTGAAGTTTGCCCCTTATGTGTCACATGAATTTTCCTGACACCACTATTGATTAGGAAGTGCGCTTTCAAATTGGATTTTAGAGCAAACTTTGCTCCGCATGTACCACCGGAATGTGGCTTTATTCCTCTGTGGTTTTAAACGTGTGTTTTCAAAAGTCCCTTTCTGGGTAAGGTTGGCTCCGCATGAACCACAGGATTAACGCTTCAGACCACTATGGAGTAGTATGTGCTTCTTCAAGCCGCGTTTTTCATTGAACATTGATCCACATGTATCACATGAATATTCTTTGATACCACTGTGGATTGACATGTGTGTTTTCAAATGCCACTTTTGAGTAAAGTTCGCTCCACATGTACCACAGGAATATGGCTTCAGACCACTATGGAGTAACATGTGCCTCTTCAAGCCACCCTTTTCAGTGAACTTCGCTCCGCATGTATCACATGAATGTTCTTTTAGACCACTGTGAATTAACAGGTGTGTTTTCAAATGCGCTTTTTGATTAAAGTTGGCTCCGCATATACCACAGGAATATGGCTTTAGACCTTTATGGACTGTCATGTGCCTATTCAACATGCTTTTAACAGTGAACTTTGCTCCGCATGTAACACATGAATATTGTTTTAGACCACTATGGACTAATATGTGTGTTTTCAAATCCTCTTTACGAGTAAAGTTGGCTCCGCATGTTTCACATGAATATTGCTTTAGACCACTATGAAGTAGCATGTGTTTCTCTAAGCTACTTTTCATAGTGAACTTTGCTACGCATATATCACATGAATGGGGCTTTAGACCACTATGGATTAACATGTGTGTTTTCAAATGTCCTTTTACAGTGAACTTAGCTCCGCATATATCACATGAATGTGATTTCAAACCCGTATGGATTATTATGTGCGTTTTCAAATGCTGTTTTTGAGTAAAGTTGGCTCCGCATGTACCACAAGAATATGGCCTTAGACCACTATGAATCATCATATGTTTCGCCAAGTGGCTTCCTCTCTTAAAGTGTGCTCCGCAAGTTTTGCACATGTTTGGCATTTTCCCGCTATGAGATGTCATTTGTTTCTTCATGTTATCAGTTTGTTTCAATTCACCTCTTGTTAAGATGTTCACCGATCTGTGGAAGATAGGTTGCTTCTGAGGGTAATTTCTAATGCTAGCACTTACTATTATGAATCAAGTCCTAGTTAATGAGTTTTGAGGGGTGGAACTACGATGTCACCTGCATCGCTTAAGCAAGATTGAAGAATACAAATATAGAATGAAATTAAGAATTAAGAGGAGAGCACATAAATATGAATCGATCGAATATTAACAAAACATAATTTAAAGAAAAATAACAATAATTATAATAATGAACAAAACTGACGGAGAAACAGAAATTCAAAATTCCTAAAAGAACAAATCTTTGCGTAATTGTATACTAGAAAATTTAGATTACTGGCCCTAACCCACTGTAACTTAGAACGCGGATGACGAGATCAGCAGCCACCACGTAATCGGCTAATATTAGTTTGAGTATCATCAGTAAACCAAGGTTCCTTCGTATGTCGGCAGGGTCCAAACATTCGGTTAAAATGAGGGACTCACACAGGTACAAAGGAAGCTTACCTTAAATCGCGCGATCATGAGCCACGAGACCTTCTCTTTACGTGGAATCCGAATCGCTGGACATGGCATTTTACTTCAAAAATTGACATGTATTGTCCGGGAATCGAACCTTGGTGTGATGCAAACAGTTGGATCGCGCAGCGACCACGCAACCTCCACAGGTACAAAGTGGGGACTTCGCTCCTCATTAGGTACGAGTGGGTGGATCTTGCATGACCTATCCTTAGCCTACTAAAAAGACGGACTCCCTCCGTGACCAGAAAGAGCTCCAACACACGCGAATACTTCCCCTTGATCGCCCTCAGTTTATTGGGCATTGGGTCAGCCAGTACCTGTCGGCGTAACTGAGAGCAAATATCAATAGCGATCAACAGTGCTACGGCATATTTTGCAGCTTGGTCCGCTAACTTATTTCCCGCAATTCGCTTGGAAGCCACAGAAAGGTGATTCGAGTGTCAGCGCAGCACAACACGGCTAGTAGGTCATGGATTCCCTGAACTAGGGTGTGCTGTGGGAAACACGTAACAATTGACTGCAACGAGTCGGTACACACGGGAAAGCGGATTCTTGCATCCTGTGTGCAAGCTTCATAGATGGCAACGAGTTCCACAGTAAACTCACTACAGGCTTCAGGCAAACAGATTTTGGAATTTGCACCATCAATATCGTAAGCACAATACTCCTTTTCGTCCAGCTTCGAAATATCCGTGTAGAGAATGCATGAGTCCGGACATTGGTGAACTCTGCTGTGGAACAGCCTCCGATAAACGGAGGCACATTTGTCCACCTTAGGACCTCGGTGTAGATCTAACCGCATCTTCGGACACGGAACTTCCCTCGGAGGCACCTCACTAGGTGACCGGATGATATAGGGACCTACAGGCACTCCTAATTACACGAAGGAATCGAGTTTAATACCAACCGACCAGGTGGCGCAAGGCGTACCTCTGGTAGCATTGGGTACTTAAGAGAGCTTGATAGCTCGGATGTTGCGGCATTTGACGCCAATTGGCAGATTATTCTAAGAGCATACGCTGGCGTATATAATTGATAGGTGGAACACGTGATTCGGCGAGTAGGCTGCGAATCGGGCTGGACCGGAAAGAACCGGTAGTCAACCTAACGCCAGTATGGCGGATACTGTCCAGCATTTTGAAGGATGGCGGCCTTGATGAACCGTAGTCTAGCCGGTACATGACGAGGGATTGGTAAAACCGTAGCAGCACAGCACTGTCAGCACCCCTACGTAGTGCCACAAAGGAAGTAGATCATGTTCCGTTTCTTGATACATGAGGTTTTACGTTGTCGTATATGGTGCTACGACGTTATTTGCTGTCAAAATGGAGCCCCAGGAAGCGGTGTCAACTACCGGCAACGCAAAAACCCTGATATGTGGTTCAGGGTTCAAATGTAGCCTTCGGAGCCCACAAAAATGGATGACGGAGGTCTTTGCTTCTGTAATACGAAACCTCGGTCGTGAGTTCAGCTGTCGACCGTGTTAGATATCTGACAACGCCGTATATGGTGCTGCCACGTGAATTTGTTGTCAAAATAGAGCCCCAGGAAATTTGCCAAACTTCCAGAGCTGTAATGTAGCGCCAAATCGTCTACATACAGCGATGGTACTACCGTGAGCCCGGTGAAGGCAACAATGCCACGAACAAGGTAACACTCAGCACAGAACCCTGAGGAACTCCATTTTCCTGGGTGAAAATTTACGATCATTTCCTACCAATTCCTACACGAAACAGACACATAAAATTCGCAATAGAGATTTGTAGATTTCCACGGAGTCCGCACTCGTGAAGGGTGGAACGGATTCCGTAGCGCCTTGTGGTGCCATACGCTTTATCAAGATCTAAGGAAACCGTGACTAGCTGTTCCTTTCGGAGAAATGCCTCCTGTATGGCCCTCTCAAGAAGCACCAGATGGTCAGTGGTGGACCTATGAGAGCGAAATCCACACTGGAACTCAGACAAGAGGCCTCTCTCTTCTAAGAACCATACCAGTCGACGGTTAATCATCTTCTCCAGCAGCTTACATAGGCCGTTTGACAGACAAATGGGCCTATATATGCTGACAAGCTTGAGATCTTCTCCAGCCTTGGGAATCGGTATCACGATCCCCTCACGCCACTGAGACGGAAACTTCCCTTGAATCGATATACGATTGAAGAGGATCAACAGTCTCTTTATCCTGGCATTGCACAGATGTTTCAACATATCTTAACTGATGTTATCCGTACCGGGAAATGTATATCTACACAGTACAAGTACACTGCGCAGATCCCATTCAGAGAATGGTACGTTGTAGAACTCCGAAACAGCAGTCGCAAAGGACAAGTGGTGAGCCTCTGGTTCTCGTTTCAGAGTCACAAATGTAGGATCATGACTCCCAGAACAGGATACATCACAAAGGTGCGATCCAATACTGTTGGCAATTGCGATACGGTCCGTGATGATGAGTCCGTTGATGGATACTCGGGGTATCTTCAATGATGTTGGGAGTCCAGAGATGCCACGAAGCTCAGTCCACACAAGAGATGAAGGAGTATGTGCCGTCATGGACGACACATACTTCTCCCAAGTTGTTTTCTTACTCCCCCAAATCAGATATCGGACTCTAGCACGCATCCCTATATAGGTAATAAGGTTGGCCATGGTGTTTTGCCTCCAACAGCATTTGAAAGCACGTCGACAATATTTAATGGCTGGTGAAATTTGGGCTGTCCGCTAAAGGACAAGCTGCCGCTGGAAGTTGCCGAATGAGGAAGGTACTGCTTCCTCAACCACAGCCAAATTACCATTCGTTTTGTGAGTGGCATGATCATCGACACTCTCAAAGTTATCGTAGGCAAAAACCGCACGTTCGATGAATTTTGGCCAATCGGCCCTACGGAGAAGCCATCGACTTGGTACCTCGATGGCTCTAGTCTCTGGTTCGGAAGAGTACAATAATCGGGAAATGGTCACTTTTACAGAGGTCGTCGTGCACACCCCAGTGAAGCAGGTGAACCAGTGCACGACTGCACAAGGTGATGTTGACAATAGAAAAAGTGCCGTGTGCAATAGAGAAGTGCGTTGGTTTCCCTGTGTTCAACAAACACAGGTCCAACCGCCTGATCAATCTCTCAAAATCTCTCCCTCTACCGCTACAGGTAGTGGAGCCCCTGATGGTGTTGAGGGCATTAAAGAAGGAACTTCTTCTCCGATTGGGGGAGGGCGTGATGGGTGAAAAACAATGTTATAGTTACGTTAGAAGGCGGAAAGGAAATTCCAACGGTCTATGATAACGTACAGAGATGATGAATTAAAAACTGAGAAACTGGCAATTGCTAATGAATTACCTATATGATATGGTAGGGTGTTTAATAAATTTCATAGCTGTGTGTTGGACCTTAACTATGATTCTAATAGCCAACGTTTCCGAATAAACCAATCGTCAGTTCTAGCAAGAATTAAAAAGCTACGTAGATATATATATCGCTAGTCCCAGACAATATTTGTTGAGATGTGCTAAAATTGGAAGATACAGTCATTGGACGATACTTGTGGGAGCTGTTTAATGTATCAATTAATAACACACAGATTCCGGAAGACTAGAGAAGAGCTACAAAAGTTCCAATATTTAAGGGAGGGAACAGATTGGTGATGGGAAACTTAAGGCCCATTAGCCTAACATCCGGCATATGTAAACTGATGGAGCACCTTATCTCTGATTAGTTACAGGAACAGTGGGGAAAGTTATCATGGCTTAATGGGAGGCAACACGGATTTAGACAAGGGTACTCATGTGAGGGCCAAATGATATCACTCTTTCAGAATATTAATGACTCGCTAGACAAGCGGGTGCAAGTTGACGCTGTAATTATAGATATTGCGAAGCCATTTGATGTCATCCAATATGACGTACCTATTCGTAAATTAGCGGCAACGAAGATTGATAAAAGAGTAATTTCATGGATTCAAGAGTCCTTGACTGATGGGTCACAAAAGGTTAAAATAGGAAATGTATTCTCGGAGGACATTTTAACAACGTCAGGTGTCCCCCAGGGTAGCGTGATTGAGCCCCTGTTATTTCTGTCACTTATTAACGACCTACCTAATGCGATTCAAAGTGACTGCTGATTGTTTGCGGATGATTGTGTAATATACCGAAACATTCATAGCTCACAAGACAACGCTCAGTTACAAACTGACCTCAACCTGGTTCATAACTGGGCATTTGACAACAAAATGGAGATAAATACGAGTAAGTGTAGTCTCATGATAATAGGGAGAGGGCAAAGGCATTATTTTCAATATAATATCGACTCGGAAATACTTGTAGAAAAAGACTCGTGCTAATACTTGACATCCATGTAAGGAACGATAAGAAATGGAGCACCCATGTGAGTTGTGTCGTCTCCAAATCCTACAAATCAATTCATATTGTAATACGGGTATTAGAAGGCAGTAGCTCTACCGCAAAAGAATTAGGATATTTGACCCTGGTGAGACCAATCTTGGAATACGGCTCAACTGTTTGGGACCCATATCAGGTAGGGCTCATCACTGGGCTGGAGATGGTATAAAGGAAGGCTGCGGGTTTGAGCTCAACTAATTTAATCATAGAAGTAGTGTAACTCAAATGATAGTGTGGGAATCTCTGGATGATAGAAGGACGCTCTGTTTAACACTTACACTAATTGTGTATATTGTGTTTGATGTTATTGGTGGTAATTTTCTGTGTTTATACAATTTGCCACCGGGGGAATATCTCCTTTTGCAAATATTATATATAATAATACATATATATATATATATATATATAATGACGGATTACGTCTGTTCGAGGACATTACAATTAATCCATTAAAACGGGCAACAGAACACCAAGTAACAAGCAATGTGCTGTTCGTTGAGTGGTAAAACAGGAATTTGACTAGGAAATCAGTGGAGGACTATATTCTATGCGAGAAGGAGACAAAGAAGAGCATCACGGATATAAGGGTAATACCTTCAGAAGCCCTGGACAGTGACCACCGTCTGCTGGTCGCCAAGGTGAGAGGACTGAAGGAAAAGAGGAGAACAGAGAACCAAGAAAAAAGAATAAGGACATGGAAGCTGAAGGAAGATGGAAATAAGGAGAAGTTCCAGATATTAGTGAGGAACAAATTACCGGAGGATGATCCAAGAACAGGTGAAGAAGAATGGAATAGGTTCAGGGACGTGTTGGTAGAAGCGGCGGAAGTCGTGTGTGGCAGAACTAGTGGAAAGAAAAGGTGGAAGGAAGCACCATGGTGGAACCCCAGAACTAAGGAAGCTGTGAAAAATAAAAATGAAGCATTCAGGAAATTGTTCCAACAGAGGAGAGACAAAACAAGAGAAGAAAACCAAGAGCGGAAGAGAGAAGCAAGAGAAGTAGTGAAGGGAGAGAAAAAGAAATGGCTGGAAAAATGGACAGAAATGATGGAGGAGGACTGTGATAGCCGTAAGAAAGTGTTGTATGGAATGATAAATACAAAGAGAAGAGATACAGGGATAAATGTCAGACTGGAATGGAAAGGAGGTTGAAAATATGGATTATCTGGAGAGAATACTTCAAGGAACTCCTAAATCCAACTAAAACCAGCGCAGTGGACATTGTGGAGGAAGAAACAGACAGTGACCAAGGAATTTCAGAGAATGAATTTACATGGAAAGAAGTGGAGGAAGCATTAAAGAAGATGAAAGGGGGAAAGGCACCGGGAATAGACGAAGTGAGTGTGGAGATGGTGAGAGCAGCAGGGGTGATAGGAACACAGTGGCTGTTTCGAGTAATGAAAGTGATATGGAGGGAGAAGATAATACCAGAGGACAGGAAAAGAGGGATAATAATACCCATATTTAAGAAGGGAAGTGGAAGGAATGCAAGAACTACAGGGGAATTACACTCATGTGCCACTGCGCCAAAATATTTGAGAAGGTACTGGAGAGAAGAATTCGGACAGAAGTTGAAGATGGGCTGAGGGAAGAACAGTATGGATTCAGGCCAGGAAGGTCAACAGTTGACCTCATCTTTGCTGTAAGACAGCTACAAGAACACCATTATGAATATGGGAAAGATCTGGTGATGACCTTCTTGTATATTGAGAAAGCATATGATAGATAGCATTAATAGAAACAAGGCATGGGAGGCAATGAGAGCAAAAGCAGTAAACAAGGAGACAGTGGCAAGAGTGAAAGCAATGTACGAGGGAAGCAAAAGCTGTGTAAAGGTGGGAAGAGAGAGATCGGAATGGTTTCAACTGGAGAGTGGTCTGAAACAAAGAAGTGCCCTCTCACCCCTGTTATTTATAGTGGTGATGGATGAAATCATACAAAAAGTGGTAAATAGCATTGGGGAATGGAAAATGAAGGCAATGTTGTTCGCTGATGACCTTCTGGTAAGGGGAAAGGATGAGGAAGAAGTACAAGAGCAATTGGATGAGTGGGAGAAGGTAGTGTTATCATATGGGATGAAGTTCTCAGCACAAAAGGGTGAAGTGGTCATCACAACAAGGAGGAAGAACAGACTGGATATGGGCATAACACTTGGAGGACTGCAGCTGCAGAAAGTAGAATCCTTCAAGTTCTTGGGAAGCATAATTGAAGAAAATGGAGGCAATAGGATGGAAATAAATGAAAGAGGAAGGTGCACAGATGGTTTTTCAAGAGTGTTAGGGGGATGAAATGGAATAAAGATTTACCACAAAAATGTAGATGAATCATCTACAAGACCTACTTTGTGCCAATATTGACGTTTGGTTCAGAAACATGGGTGATGAAGGAAAGGGACTAGAGTAAAATACGAGCAGTGGAGATGAAGTTCCGGAGGAGTAGGGTAAGAGTAACAAGAATGGCCTTAGTAAGGAATGAGAGAGTCAGAGGGATGGTAAGAGAGGGACCATTGCAAAATAGAATAGAGCGATCTAGGCTACAATAGTATGGACATGTGAGGAGGATGCGAGAGGAGAGGATACAGACGAAGATGTTTGGAATGGAAATGAAGGGAAGGAGGCCAAGGGACAGATGGACAAAGGGAGTTAAGAAGAGTGTGGAGAAAAGAGGAGTGTGCTGGGACACAGTGAAAGACGAGAGATGGTGGATGGACAGGAAACGATGGAGAGGCTTATGTTCCATGCAGACCCGACCAGCGGTCAGAAACTGATCAAGATGATGATGATGATGATGAATGAGCAAAATGGTAATCAGTTCAGTTAACCACAGGAGAGTCAGAGAGATGGCCGTAGCACATTCCACCCTCATCTTCTTTATAAAATACACCACTAGTCACTTGACATTAGTGAAATTAATGAAGAGTCATGAATATAAGTGAAATTAAGCTGTAATATTATGTAAATTGTTTTAGGAAACTGTGGTTGATTAATGTGCATTTTAATGCCAACGAAAAGAAAGGCCATGACGATTCGCGACATTAGACTTAATATTATAATACCAACATATATTACGGTTTGTTAAGTTTGGTTTATATATTAATATTTTAAAGTGGGTGTATCACCTTAACCCATAAACGCCTAGCGTTACCATATGGTAACGCAGTACCGGTCATTGCATTTATTGCTCTACAGGACCTTTGCCAGTTAAAGATATTCGACCTTCGTGCTTATATGATCAAGGAAGGTCTATTGATTCATTTCCCGCACACTAGTCGCTAGGGAATGTCTTGGGTGATGTCCCAACAATTGGGTGCATTTCATGGTTTGTTTCTCACGTCATGATGGCATGCCGCAAAAGGTACGGAATGCTAAATTATTGCGTAAAATGGAGATAGTTTACTTTGTCTTCGGGATTATGGTAGTAAACATATCTAATTTATAATTCAGCAACATATCTTACGTGTTTCTTTATACCTACTAATGCCCGGGACTAATTTTCCCAACGTTACCATATGGTAACACTAGGCGGATACAGGGTCAGTGGTAAGGCAAGACATTTTCTGTAGCACATTCATATGAAATGAGTTAGAATACATTTCATGCATTTATACACAAAACGTTTTTCCATATACAGCTTTTTTCTAACAGTGCATGCCTTCATATAATATGTTTTATGTCACCGTAGCATATTTTTTATGCCAGGACCGTATTCAAGACCATACCTTTGTCGAGATATCTGGCTGCAGGCAGTGTTTCAGAAACTTCAATACGAGAATTATTTCGATATTTCAGAGGTCTAGACTGGCTGCGTGGCTCAGCGGCAACGTTCTCGCTTGCTGTTCCCAAGCTTGCAGGATCGAATCCTGGTGCAGTCAGTTGGCATTTAAGGGTGCGCAAATGTGAGGAGTCGTGTCAGTAGATTTACTGGCACGTTAAAGATCCCCTTTGGGTCAAAATACCGGTAACCCGGCGTCTCTTAACGCCAGAGCAGTTAAAAGGGACGTAAATCCAATAACATAATTATTATTTAGAAGTCTGACCTTGGCAGAAATATTGGAGTAAGGGGAAAAGGAGTAATGACGACATGATTATAGCTCGCTGGCATGAAAACAGCACAGTAACTGTAGCCTCCACAACTGTCCCTGTTCCCCCCCTCGACCAGTTCAGAAGGTTCTCTCGGGCTGAAAAGAAAACAATAGTTACAATCCCACGTCCTCTCCAGATCGGCGCCTATAAAAAATTCATGGTAGGAACGTACCTTACGGTTGAAAATGTGAACTGATATCATGTATCATAAAGAAACAAAAGGTGATGGTGGGCCATAATTTCTTGGCTTCTTGTCGAGAGTCTCCAAAACGCATGGTACCTCATTAGTCATTTCGATATCACGGTCAAGGACAACTCAACTGGAGTTCAAGAAGGAAATGGAGCAATTCTACGTGAAATCGTACGGCGTAGAACCACGTGGAGCCAAGTGGTTGTCAACAGCACGTGCAGTACAGGGCCACGACATTGAAGACATGTGATATGATGGACGCGATCATCTGATCTTCAACGTCCCAGGACATAAGCGGAGGCGGTGTGCCGGTGAATTGTGTGTAAGCTGTGTCCGCACTGCATGTTGTAAATGTGATGTGGGATTGTGCATATCATACATCTTGCCGTTCCACACCAAATAACTAGTCACTTGACTATATAATTGAAGGTTCAAAGGTGTCAAAATACTTGCTCAGTGCTTTTTAAAATGTAATATTATCAAGATAAGTATTTAGCAACAAATATGAAATTGGTACATTATTGTATTTATAAATCACCATTCAGAATATGCAGTAGCCTAAGGGTTTTGACAACACAACTTATAAGTAACGCCCTGTATTTCGGAAATGTAAGAAGCCACCCTCGTAGAATATGGTATGACTTATTAATAAAAATGCAAAATTTTCAAAAAGTGTTAATTCGGGCGTTCATGGGTTAAGCTATAAAATGAAACTCACTCAAACTTTTGTAGCATTAATAAGTCTTTCTATACAAATAATTTTTTAGTTTGCCTTAATAATAATAAATTAATAACGCCTAATTAATTAATGGTGTGGAAATGCGCGAGATATATTTTGAAGCTGAATGTTTAGCACTCGCAATAAAAAAGGAAAAGCCTAAACATCCGAATAAAGATGGTAAATATAAGGTCAACGATGAAGAGCAGCCCAAATCAGGTACTAAAAGTTTTAAAAAGGATAAAGCTAGTTACGAATTGAATTTTGAAGATATTAAACTTTGCTTCTAATAGAATGATGTGTGTGTAATACGTAATTATAATGGTTGAACACAATCAATGAGAGGTTCGGCTATAATAATAATATAGTTATATGAGCGGCTCGGCTATAATAATAATATCGTTATTGTTGAACACGATCTATGAGCGGCTCGGCTATAATAATAATATCGTTATTGTTGAACACGATCTATGAAAGTCTCGGCTATAATAATAATATCGTTATTGTTGAACACGATCTATGAGTGGCTCGGCTATAATAATAATATCGTTATTGTTGAACACGATCCATGAGCGGCTCGGCTATAATAATAATATCGATATTGTTGAACACGATCAATGAGCGGCTCGGCTATAATAATAATATCGTTATTGTTAAACACGATCTATGAGCGGCTCGGCTATAATAATAATATCGATATTGTTGAACACGATCCGTGAGCGGCTCGGCTATAATAATAATATCGTTATTGTTGAACACGATCTATTAGCTGCTCGGCTATAATAATAATATCGTCATTGTTGAACACGATCTATGAGCGGCTCGGCTATAATAATATCGTTATCGTTGAACACGATCTATGAGCGGCTCGGCTATAATAATAATATCGTTATTGTTGAACACGATCTGTGAGCGGCTCGGCTATAATAATAATATCGTTATACTTGAACACGATCCATGAACGGCTCGGGTTTAATAATAATAATAATAATAATATCGTTATCGTTGAACATGATCTATGAGCGGCTCGGCTATAATAATAATATCGTTATTGTAATGCGCCTTAAGCTGCATGTTCACCTTTAAATCAAATGTTTATGACAGAGTGAAAATACCTCCAACGTTAGCAATAAACGTATGATATAATTTATATCTCTATTTAATTTAACAACATCCAATGAACCAAGACTTCGTATAGCCCATGTATCATAGATAATGGCTAGTAAAATGTTCCTCGCCCCGAAACAACCACAGAGGTCAAGACCGTGTCTTTATCACTTGCAGCGAAAAAAAAAACCAGTCGGGGGAACCAAAAACCTTGCGCGAATGGCAAGGAGATCGAAATAGTGCATTTAACGGACACAAATAAGTGGGCTAGAACCACAAGATTGACGCAGCAACTCTGTCACTACTTGCACAGAGAGAAAACACCCCAAAATCGTGAAACAGGTGTAGTGACCAAGGCTAAAATAGCCAAGGAAAATAGGCGAGCAACTCCAGCATTAGCCCCTGGCCTCTGGGTTTCCTATCCGCTCTACTGATGAATGTTATATAGTTGAATATCTAGACTGTGTACTTCTCCATAAGTCATGTCAACTACTCTACAAGTGTTGTCACAAGCTATGAAGTGTTATCCAACAAAAATCCAGCATCAACTTTTCGTTTTATGTTCGTACATTGCAAATGTCTAAAATTCTCCTTGGTTTTATCACTAGCTGTAATGTATTTCCCTAATAGTACCTTCAAGTAACGAGGAATCTGTTTACGCTTTTCGTTTGGGTTCGGATTACAGAAGAATGATATGATGCTCTGGTAACAGTAGGATAGTTTGATGCAATGGATGTCCTCACTAAAACTTATTCACATAATTATCACTGCGTCGTGTGTATATCTTCCAGATCAATTTACAGAAGACAGAAATAGCTCCCATTAACAGACTGACACACGTTTCATAAACATACCCCGACAGTGAGAACGAGAATGGATAATTTGTGGGCTGCTAAATAGAAAGTTAATATCAGTATCTACTTCATGAGACACAAACAATGAGACACACATCTCACATTGCAAACAAATCATATTCAAATCCAAAACTTACAGCTATGCACATTTAAAGCGATAAATCGCGTAGTTTGTGTGTTGAACACTTACTCATTGAAGTGATTTCCTCTTCGGACACTTTCTTGTACCTGGATGCCTTCTTCCACATCCTAGGGATAAGATGGAATAATTTTTTTCTATGCTTACACTTTTACAAAATAACACAGCATGTAATTATACTGCACACGTCAGCTACAGTGGAGATGTATTCACTGAACGACTTTCGTACTGACCATCTCATCCTACAGCTAGAGATGAACATTATACGGATAAGTGGTTATAACCCAAATTCTGTAACATATACTAAACTATCTCCTTTTAAGTGAATCTCGAAGCGAAGGGAAATGCTGACATCAGTACCTTCATAGGTGTAATAGCTGTATGGATTGAGGAAAAATAAACATTTATGTATAAATGTTTAGCCTTAAGATTATAAGAGGTCCTAGGATCCAACACGAGCACGCATCAGTCAGTAACACGAAACTAGACTGCCAATATTTGCACCAGCTAAGTTTTGAAATTACAGGCATAAATCAATCCACTTATAGAATATTATACAAGACTTCATTTAACAAATCACTGCAAATTATTATACACATTTTTCAAAAGAATCCTTCTAGAGTGAGTCTATTTTAGGGTATATAACATCAATACCGCTGCTTGTAACAACGAGAATTATAGGTCTGCTACCGTAAGGGAACGCACAGTTTGTAGTAAAGATGAAGAGAATGGAGTAGGTACTAATTTAAAACTCGATTCTTTGCTGCATATCTTTATAGTTCCTATATGAATCAGATTAGGGGCTGAGCACATTACACAGCTTAAAAGCGCCGTCTCGGAGAACGAGTGGGCATGATTGCCACTTTCAATTAACTGACTTTTCATGGTTCTACATTTTAAATGCAGGATAATGCTGGGACGGTACCTCATTTATATATTAAAAAACTTATTAACACCTCCTATGGGCTGGACAAAAGGTCCTTCGGCTGCAAAAAAAAACCGCCACAAACCCACACATTTCACTTACTCCCTGACACCTTACAAATGGGAATACTGAGGGTTAAAGAAAACATAACTTAAAAACTATAAGAAATAAGAAATACGGTAAGAAGGAAACATTTCTTATTACATACAAATAAAAGTAAAAGGAGTTGGTATTAGCAGTAACTTCCTCAGGATGGTTCAAGAACATAGTTTAAGATTTAAGACTTTTCGTAAATTATTTATTATATTCATGCTTACAGTCAACTACATGTTTCGGCAATGCTCAAGATTGGGAAGGAGTTCCTCACTGTCATAATTTAGACATTCCAGCAATTGCCCGAAGTTCAAGTGAATAAGAACAGATGATCACTCACGAAGGACGTCAAACCAACCTCCTCTCTGTAGCATTCATAGGAAGACCTCTTAACAGAATGTAAGAAATCCTCCACTCATGAGGAGCGTCAAACCAACCTCCTCTCTGTAGCATTCAAACGAAGACCTCTTAACAGAATGTAAGAAATCCTCCACTCATGAGGAGCGTCAAACCAACCTCCTCTCTGTAGCATTCATAGGAAGACTTCTTAACAGAATATAAGATATCCTCCACTCATGAGGAGCGTCAAACCAACCTCCTCTCTGTAGCATTCATAGGAAGACCTCTTACCAGAATATAAGATATCCTCCACTCATGAGGAGCGTCAAACCAACCTCCTCTCTGTAGCATTCATAGGAAGACCTCTTAACAGAATATAAGATATCCTAAATACTTTTCATAACTAGACTTCACGTCCACAGCGGGCAACTAATTCAATGTGATTCGGCCAAACATCTGTTAGCTTCACGCAATATACTATTTCCCAATGACATTATAATGCATCCCCCAGCAGCTCAGTGCTTAGAACATCGCTAAAAGCCAGCAGTCGCGGATTGAAGTATCGTATGGGACAGATAATCAAATTCGCCATCTTTCCATCAACAAGGATTGTGCTTGCTGTACAAAACACAACCTAACAACCAAACGCTTCTGTTTGTCATCAACACAATTGTGAAAACACAACTCTTAGTCCCTTACTGCTATTACGTGATAAGGAGATGTCTTGTATAAAGGCATGAAGATACTTACCTCATTTGGATCTAAAGATGGTGTTTCTGTTTTCCGGCAGGGAACGATCTCCGGAATAGAAGTTTCCTCAATTTTAATATCGGATTGATGGTCTGTATCATCCTGCAAGGAAATGCCTTGATTAACAAACACGTTCCATGCATTGAGAGATTCAAGGAATTAACAAACTGAGGGTGAATCAGCCTCACATTAATAATACTATTACGTCAATAGTGACAGTTTTTCTGGAGTTTATAGGAGGCACGTCCAGAAAGTAAGTTCCGTTTGGTAATAAAATTAAATTGTGTACAGATACAGAAAAAATATTTATTGCACAACATTCTACACTTCTTAAATTACTTTTCCACATAACTGCCGAACTTTTGCAAGCATATGTCATAGTGTGGCACAAGTTTTTGGATACCTTCTTCAAAGAAGTTTGCAGCCGACCGTAAACCAGAGTGAAGACTCCCCTGTAACATATCCTACCGTTTGGCCACCACTGCTAGGCAAATTGCGTATGTGGTCAGGAGAACTCCTAAACATACGCAGTTCTCCTGGTAAGCACAAATATGTTCCTTTCCGTAGATGGAATTATATCTTACAGATGCCTTGAAAACTTCCATTGAAAGGTTCAAAGAATAAAGTAACAATCTGCCTCCCATTAATACTTTCCTTATGTCAATGGCGACAGTTTTTGTGGAGTTTACAGTTGTTATACACTCCTAGCACATTGTGTGTGTGTTGCGACATTGCGGCCAAGATGCAGTTTTTAAAGTTAGAATATAATGGGAATAATAACAAGCAAAGTTGAATAACGTTGTGTTCAAAGATCTCGCACCAATCGTTGTTTTGCCTCTTGTGACCAGATTAAAGGAATATTCATACCAAGGATACTTACGGCCGGGAGGATTTTTACACGAACGATAAATACATTCCTAAGAAGTGGCAAGTTCTTGAAATTTCAAAACAATTCAAATTTAAGACATAATTCATGGTCCTTTGACACTGTCGAGATTAGGCAATATGGAAACAAATATAGAATATGAATATTTTTATAGGCGACAGCTAAAGATCTTTTTTGAACGAAATTGCCGACTGCAGTCTAATAATGGCTGTGGCACACCGCCATACACCATCTCTAGGGTGACTATGTGCCAGTCTAATAATGGCTGAGGCACACTCCCATTCACCATCTATAGGGTAACTACGTGCCAGTCCAATAATGACTGAGGCACTCCGCCATACACCATCTCTAGAGTGACTACGTGCCAGTCTAATAATGGCTGAGACACACCGACATGCACCATCTCTAGGGTGACTACGTGCCAGTCTAATAATGGCTGAGGCACACTGCCATTCACCATCTCTAGGGTGACTACATGCCAGTCTAATAATGAATGAGGCACTCCGCCATACACCATCTCTAGGGTGACTATGTACCAGACCAATAATGGCTGAGGCACACCGCCATACACCATCTCTAGGGTGACTATGTGCCAGTCTAATAATGGCTGAGGCACACCGCCATACACCATCTCTAGGGTCACAATGTGCCAGTCTAATAATGGCTGAGGCACACCACCATACACCATCTCTAGGGTGACTATATACCAGCCTAATAATGGCTGAGACACATCGCCATACACCACCTCTAGGGTGACTATGTGCCAGTCTAATAATGGCTGAGGCAGACCGCCATACACCCTGTCTAGGGTGACTATGTGCCAGTCTAATAATGGCTGAGACACACCGCCATACACCATCTCTAATGTGACCATGTGCCAGTCTAATAATGGCTGAGGCACACCGCCAAACACCATCTATAGGGTGACCATGTGCCAGTCTAATAATGGCTGAGGTACACCGCCATACACCTTCTCTAGGGTGACTATGTGCGAGTCTAATAATGGTTGAGGCACATCGCCATACATCACCTCTAGGGTGACTATGTGCCAGTCTAATAATGGCTGAGGCACACCGCCATACACCATCTCTGGCGGGAATATGTGCCAGTCAAATAATGGCTGAGGCACACCGCCATACACCATCTCTAAGTTGACTATGTGCCAGCCTAAAAATGGCTGAGACACATTACCATACACCATCTCTAGGGTGACTATGTGCCAGTCTAATAATGGCTGAGACACACAGCCATACACCATCTCCAGGGTGACTATGTGCAAGCCTAAAAATGGCTGAGACACATTACCATACACCATCTCTAGGGTGACTATGTGCCAGTCTAATAATGGCTGAGACACACCACCATACACCATCTCTAGGGTGACTATGTGCTAGTCTAATAATGGCTGAGACACACCGCCATACACCATCTCTAGGGTCACAATGTGCCAGTCTAATAATGGCTGAGGCACACCAACATACACCATCTCTAGGGTGACTATATACCAGCCTAATAATGGCTGAGACACATCGCCATACACCACCTCTAGGGTGACTTTGTGCCAGTCTAATAATGGCTGAGGCACACCGCCATACACCATCTCTAAGGTGACTATGTGCCAGTCTAATAATGGCTGAGACACACCGCCATACACCATCTCTAGGGTGACCATGTGCCAGTCTAATAATGGCTGAGGCACACCGCCATACACCATCTCAAGGGTGACCATGTGCCAGTCTAATAATGGCTGAGGCACACCGCCATACACCATCCCTAGTGTGACTATGTGCCAGTCTAATAATGGCTGAGGCACACCGCCATACACCATCTCTAGGGTGACTATGTGCCAGTCTAATAATGGCTGAGGCCCACCGCCATACACCATCTCTAAGGTGACTATGTGCCAGTCTAATAATGCCTGAGGCACAACGCCAGACACCATGCCTAGGGTGACTATATGCCAGTCTAATAATGGCTGAGGCACTCCGCCATACACCATCTCTAGGGTGACTATGTGCCAGTCTAATAATGGCTGAGGCACACCGCCATACACCATCTCTAAGGTGACTATGTGCCAGTCTAATAATGGCTGAGGCACTCCGCCATACACCATCTCTAGGGTGACTATGTAACAGTCTAATAATGGCTGAGGCACACCGCCATACACCATCTCTAGGGTGACTATTTGCCAGACTAATAATGGCTGAGGCACATCACCATACACCATCTCTAGGGTGACTATGAGCCAGTCCAATAATGGCTGAGGCACACCGCCATACACCATCTCTAGGATGACTATGTGCAAGTCTAATAATGGCTGAGGCACTCCGCCATACACCATCTCTAGGGTGACTATGTGCCAGTCTAATAATGGCTGAGGCACACCGCCATACACCATCTCTAGGGTGTTTATGTGCCAGTCTAATAATGGCTGAGGCACACCGCCATACACCATCTCTAGGGTGACTATGTGCCAGTCTAATAATGGCTGAGGCACACCGCTATACACCATCTCTAGGGTAACTATGTGCCAGTCTAATAATGGCTGAGGCACATCGCCATACACCATCTCTAGGGTGACTATGGGCCAATCTAATAATGGCTGAGGCACACCGCCATACACCATCTCTAGGCTGACTATGTGCCAGTCTAATAATGGCTGAGGCACACCGCCTTACACCATCTCTAGGGTGACTATGTGCCAATCTAATAATGGCTGACGCACACCGCCATACACCATCTCTAGGGTGACTATGTGCCAGTCTAATAATGGCTGAGGCACACCGCCATACACCATCTCTAGGATGACTATGTGCCAGTCTAATAATGGTTGAGGAACACCGCCATACACCATCTCAAGGGTGACTCTGTGCCAGTCTAATAATGGCTGAGGCACACCGCCATACACCATCTCTAGGGTGACTATGTGCCAGTCTAATAATGGCTGAGGCACACCGCTATACACCATCTCTAGGGTGACTATGTGCCAGTCTAATAATGGCTGAGGCACACCACCATACACCATCTCTAGGGTGAGTAAGTGCCAGTCTAATAAGGGCTGAGGCACATCGCCATACTCCATCTCTAGGGTGACTATGTGCCAGTCTAATAATGGCTGGGGCATACCTCCATTCACCATCTCTAGGGTGACTATGAGCCAGTCTAATAATGGCTGAGGCACACCGCCATACACCATCTCTAGGGTGACTATGTGCCAGTCTAATAATGGCTGAGGCACACCGCCATACACCATCCTTAGGGTGACAATGCGCCAGTCAAATAATGGGTGATGCACACAGCCATACACCATCTCTAGGGTGACTATATGTCAGTCTAATAATGGCTGAGGCACACCGCCATACACCATCTCTAGTGTGACTATGTGCCAGTCTAAAAATGGCTGAGGCACACCGCCATACACCTTCTCTAGGGTGACTATGTGCCAGTCTAATAATGGCTGAGGCACACCGCCATACACCATCTCTAGGGTGACTATGTGCCAGTATAATAATGGCTGAGGCACATCGCCATACACCATCTCTAAGGTGACTATGTGCCAGTCTAATAATGGCTGAGGCACACCGCCATACACCATCTCTAGGGTGACTATGTGCCAGTCTAATAATGGCTGAGACACATCGCCATACACCATCTCTGGCGTGACTATTTGCCAGTCTAATAATGGCTGAGGCACACCGCCATACACCATCTCTAGGGTGACTATGTGCCAGTCTAATAATGGCTGAGACACATCGCCATACACCATCTCTAGCGTGATTATGTGCCAGTCTAATAATGGCTGAGGCACACCGCCATACACCATCTCTAGGGTGACTATGTGCCAGTCTAATAATCGCTGAGGCACACCGACATACACCATCTCTAGGGTGACTAAGTGCCAGTCTAATAATCGCTGAGACACACCGCCATACACCATCTCTAGGGTGACTATGTGCCAGTCTAATAATCGCTGAGGCACACCGACATACACCATCTCTAGGGTGACTATGTGCCAGTCTAATAATCGCTGAGACACACCGCCATACACCATCTCTAGGGTGACTATGTGCCAGTCTAATAATGGCTGAGGCACACCACCATACACCATCTCTAGGGTGACTATGTGCCAGTATAATAATGGCTGAGACACACCGCCATACACCATCTCTAGGGTGACTATGTGCCAGTCTAATAATGGCAGAGGCACACCGCCATACACCCTCTCTAGGATGACTATGTGCCAATCTAATAATGGCCGAGGCACACCGTTATACACCATCTCTAGGGAGACTATGTGCCAGTCTAATAATGGCTGAGACACACCGCCATACACCATCTCTATGGTGACAACATGCCTGTCCTAAACGAACCACAAACCTCTTCCTCCCCCATTCAACGCTCCGAGAAAAGCTATTAGCACAGCATGCGGTGTACACTTCACCTATAATAGGGCCCAGGTTGCCTGTAGAGTGGACCAGCATTATGGATACTATAACATCAGCAACTGTTAGCCGCTATAATAAGTAACAACACTGAATGATCAAAATGTTCAAAAGGTGATAAAATCATGCACATTACTAGAAGAACCTATGATCACCTGTATTTGGTTTTCCACTTTGATAACCTTGCCTTCGTCTTCAAAATGACTACCTGACTCATCCATCAGATTGCTATATGTTGTCCTAGAATCCTAGAAGGTATCATAAAAGTATGAACCAATGTAAAACATACAGACAGAATAACAGTGCCTTGGCTTGCACATGTTATGTTACACAATATGAAAATTAAATACAACTTACAATATTAGGCACTTCGTCAGTGTCAGACAACCGTTCAGGCTCTCTCTTAATGATTGGTTGTTGCTCCATGATGTCCAGGAATCTAGAACACACAAAGTGCACTCGAGAATTATTAGGAGCCGCACTTATACAAATACGCTGAATGATCATCATATATAACATATCAAGTGAGATATTTCCATAACTCCGAATGCAAGTTAGGCCACTGGTGAGCTAATGTGAATATATCCCTCCAAGTGCACAGTGAGAAGAAGAGGCTAACGGTAAATCTTATTCGACAATGACGCTCGACTTTATACGATACAACTTTGGGCAGAACATCGAGCAGAATATTAGTGACTATAATTGCGATACAATGAGGAATTACTGGTGCCAGCTTGTGGAGCAGTGAAATGAAAACGTCTTATAATCGGTTTCTCTATTCCTAAGTAGGCTACACACAATCCTTAACACAATTTGATGGGGCAGGCGGGATTGTCCGACACTAAATTATATTACAAACCTACCAAAGTGGAAGTAAACTCAAGTTACTACACGAGTATGAAATAGGCAGTAACTAGATACAGTGAATCTTGGAAAATTACGCCACGTGTTACAAGGAACCCACATCAATAGAGATACATCAATGCTCCCTTATTGAACACACATTGAACGGAAGGGACTGAAAGATGTATTTATCCTTACAAACTTATAAATACTGTTACCGGGTAACCTGAATATAATATCGTCATAAGAAGTTCCCAGTTACAGTCTTAAACCTGTGTATCCTAGACAATTAAATATTGGAAATTGATCTGCACAGAGCACTAATATTTCTTAGCAGAACTCCGGTTGTAAGACTTATATTTAATATTATATTTAGTCACGTCTGTGGAGAGTATTTCAAATATCTCTACACGGAACTAGAAATTCTCAGACTTGAGTATTTCGCCACGAGGTCCGCACTTATCACGACACATACCGGTACGGAATATGACTAAAGGGAAATTGTACGATTATGAATGCATTTCTAACACAATACAAAACATATCAGTTATTATTTTATATAATTATGCCCTGGAGACAAATTACAAAACTTAATGTATACTTATTCCACCTATAACCAAAAGTCAACTGAACTTGAAAAAAAATAATCACAATCTTAAAATTATCCAACACGCACTCAGTTCCCTACCTTCCGCTCCACTGTCTGAAGAAATGTTTAAACTCCCTCATATAAACTGGAAGGACTTCAACAAGCTGCTTCACTCAGCTAACCGTGTCCCTCCGTGCCAGAGTGTTTTCATCTAATAGAGACACCTCCTCGTCTCCCGTCGCATGTAGACCTATTTTCGCGAGTGATTCTGCAGTCAAGTCGGATAAAACCAATCATTGCGTTTTGAGCCATTTATTCTCACTCAACAGCTATGACAATGCCGAGCACTGTTGATGTTTCTTGCAACTTACAACTCCCTTAGTGCCACATAAATACCACCTTAAAACTTCATCCCTTAATTGGTATCTTCTCTCCCGGATTCTACCACTTAAACTCTAATGCACAAATTACCTAGGCCTACCCGTTTTCTTAGTTTCTCCTTAGGGAACTGCGATTTGGAACATATGATATGAGAAGCCCAGCCATACCGGTACCGCACCTGTCCGTCTCGTTGTGTAGTGCTATCTTTCTTGGCTGTTACCGCGGGGACCCGGGTTCGATTCCCAGCTCACCCAGGATATTAAATTCTTGGTTGAGGGCTCGTGAGGCTCGTTCTTTCCACTCCTACTCCATGAAAATGCCGGGATAGTACATTACTGAAGGCCACGGCTGCTTCCTGCCGCGAGCAGTGGCGTAGCTAGACCTAAAGGGGCCCCGGGGCAACAAGTTGAAATGGGCTCCCCTCACTATCTTTTGAAAACCTGACCTAACTGCAGGCCTTTATCGAAGATAAGAACTTATCAAAGTGACTTTATGCACGTTTCGAATTTTCCACCCTTGCCACTTCCCTTTTTCGAGAAATATTTAATTTATACTTTGGCTGTTGGCTCCATAAAATGTCCTAAATAATTAGGATAAATAATAGCTATAGCTTTTCAATTTTTGAAATTGTGATATCGTAATAAGAAAAATACGTGTACACAAAAATATCAATTAGAAAGAGAAGAGAACTGCATGTACAGTAAATATATATTATAAGTACACATATTTGTTCTTTTATTACTGACAATAATGAAGCTAGAGTCGAAAACAAAGGGAACAGACAGGATCGTCTATGAAGTAAGTTACCTGTACTAGGCTTTATAAATAAAATACACGCCAGGTCGAAAGCCCAAAATTATTAACGTATTGTACAAATAACTTAAAATAAAATGAATCTATAAATTTTTACTCATTGCTTACAAAAAAAATTGATGAGTTATTATTATTAAACAAACTATTTAAAACAAATAAACTTATCAACTAACCTAATTTACACAAAACTTTCTTTCCTACTCTTTGCATCTGCAAACATATTAATTGGGCTACATGTGAGAATTTAAGTTTTCGAGTTCTTTCATTTTCAATCGATAAAAGGGCCAACCTACTTAAACGTTCTTGGCTCATTGTGCTTCTTAGGTAGGACTTGATGATTCTCAGCTTGGATAAAGATCTTTCTGCTTCAGCCACTGTGATAGGTACAGTCAAGAACATAAAACAAGCAGTAGGCTACACACGTCAGGATAGCTTGCAACCAGAATGTGATTTTCAATGTAGAGGAGGTCTATCAGTTACTTAACAGTCGAAATTTTCTTAATTTTAGAGGAAAAAGATGCACGCACGCTGGAAATTTGTGCAGGAACTGTTGGCGACACATCATCAGAAAAAGCCTCGGCGAAAGCTTTTGCCTCTTAAACAGTTCGTCATCTGGAGACATTTAGATACGATGTTCAATTGCTGCAAAATCTTTGTTTGTACAACTAACAGAAGCACAAATTCAAAACTTTCAATTTTCTTTTCAATCCTTTTGTATCATTCCTTTCTTTTGCCTCATTACTTGTCAAAATAAGTTTGGATAGCTCTCTTAATACATCGCCAAACCTCTCCTTGGGTTGAGTGTTTTTAACGTTATGTTTGCATTTTCAGATGCATCTTGCAGCTCCCGCCAGTGTTTGAAACTGTGTCCAAAAAAGTTGTAGATATTGAGTACATCCTCAAAAACTCCGATATTTCACGATTGGCTTCTACAGCGTCTTTCAATACCAGATTTAAATTGTGACTTGTACGAAATATGCACGTGGCGCCAACTTCTTGAATCTTTTCCTGCACTCCTTTGTATACTCCACTCATTTCACTTGCACCGTTATAACCTTGGCGACAACATTTGTTCAATTCAAGACCTTTATCTTTAATAGATTCCACTATTTTACTTGCCAAACCAAATGCACTTTGATCTTCAACTTTTGTAAAATAAGTAAACGTCTCGCAAATCTTTATTTATTTGGGCTTATTTTTTGCACCATTTACCACTTTGACGTACCTGAAAACTTCACCTGATCAACTTTACTTGTATCATGTTGTGTTGTATCCATAATAATAGAGAAAAAGGAGAGCCCTGTATTTCATATTTGACTTCTTTCAGTACTTCATTTTCCATCAAAGAAATAACTTCATTTTGGATGCTAGGGCTTAAATAGTTTACATTTTCTGCTGGCTTTTGCAAAAGGGTCTTTAGGACAGGGTCATAGTCAGACAGAAGTTCTATTATAGACATGCAATTTCCTTTATTTGGATCTTACATTTTACTACTTCTTCCGCGGAAAGCAAGGTTACAGGTGGCCAAAGTTAATGAAAGATTTATTATTCTTTCTAGAACGTTCCTCCAGTAACTTTTCTCTTCTTTAAACTGTTTTTTTCTAGAGCATCACTCATGGTTTCATCATCCCTCCATTTCTCAAATATAACACAAGAAAATATGTGGTCATCCGATTGTTCATGAGTTTCAATTCTAACAGAAAGATGTTTCCGGTCGTTTAGTCCCGTACTACCGAGAGTGTTCTCAGAATGTTGTAGGAACAGCCAACATTGTTGACAGTAGACACGGTCTAACCTTTGCGAATAGCAAAGCCAGAGTCTGTTACATTTCATCCCAGAACCTGATATAAAACTGTAGTAATTATAAGTGGTTGAAAATGATCATTTACTTCTTCGTCCATCAGGCTGTTTTGGAGAGGGACCACGAGTTTGACAAGGTCCTGAAACTATGATTAACCTTTTCATTGATGGATTATTGACGGGACTGGGAAATTCAATTTTGTCTTGCAAATCATAATTTTCATCGTGTCCAGTTTCAGTCAAGCTTACTGGGTCCTGATAAAGACATGAGAGGCCACTATGAGTGGTCGGAACATCGATTTTATGTACTTCAGACTGTTGATAAGCGTCAACATATGTAACAAGTAGTTCCGTGAAGAACTATACAGCCTATTTTCATGTGTCCTACTTATGTTAGTTGTCACTATCAACATACAAAATTTCAGTTTGATTGCTGTAATAGATTTGTAGATATTGAGAACAGACTAAATCTTGCGGATGGTCGCCATGTTGATTTTTATATTATGTAGGTCTTAGAATTATGTACTGTTACAAGAAGATTATTGTGTACGTGTAGTATTCAAACTTCAATCGCATGATTAGTACACAAGAAGTTAAAACGAGATTTTAAAATTTCGCTCAGCTGCCATCTAGTGGTTATAGAAACTATTGAAAAAATTAGATGCCAGTGGATTAACATTTGTCTCAGGATTTACTGTAGCAATTGTGACTGCACTCGGATGGTTAAATTGCGAGAAACGACCATGTGAATATTTATACTTCGCGTCGCCGCCATGTTGGATTTGTGATCACCAGGTTATTGAAAGTCGTGTAAGTAAAATTATGTTCATAGCCCCTATGAACATTTAAAAATTCAGTTTGATTGCTGTAATAGATTTGTCGTTATTGGGATCCATTTAATATTTCGAATGGTCACCATGATGGATTGTTATATGTATAGGCCATAGAGTCATGTACCATTAAAGGAAAATTATTTCGTAAGTTCGTTATTGAAACTTTCACTTCGATCGCATGATTACGACACAAGGAATAGAAACTTAATTTTAAAATTCACACAGCCGCCATTTTGAGGTTATGTAAACAATAGAACTAAATTGTATACCATTGCATTACAATGTGTATAAACATTTCCTGTACCAAGTTTAATTACGTTTGGATGATTAAATCGCGAGAAAGGTCTATTTAAAATTTTCAACTTCGCTTGGCCGCCATATTCCTTTTGTATTTAACTGGTTTTTGAAAGTCTTATGGATGAACTTCCAGTAGTGCCCTTTATCTCTGTACGAAAGTTCAGGGTGATACCGCTAATAGTGTCAGAGAAATGGGATGCCAGTGAAATATTTCGCACAGCCGCCATCTTGAGGTTATGTAAAAAAAATGAACGACGTTAGATGTCGTATTACAATGTGTATAAACATATACTGTACCAAGTTTTATGGCGTTTGGATGGTTAAATCAAGAGAAACGTCTATCTAAATGACGCAATTTCGGTTGGTCGCCATGTTGGTTTTGTAGTTACCAGGTTTTCAAAAATCACATAGGTGAACTTCTAGTAGTTCCTTTTATCACCGTGAAATATTCCAGGGTGATATCGGTAACAGTTTCGGAGATATTGAATGCTGGTGAAATATTTCGCACAGCCGTCATGTTGGATTAGTGTGACGTAACACAATTTGAAGGGCACGATCGGTGTCTCCCGGAATATTGCTATGAACTCGCCAAGTTTCATTGAAATCGCTCCAGCCGTTTAGAAGTTATTAGGGGGGACACACACCATCACACACCCCATCACACACACACGCACGCACAGACACACGGACAAAAGGTGATCTCATCAGCCTAAGTTTTCATAAATGAAAATAGGCTAAAAATGCATAGTGAATAATATTGAGCAATAACATTTCGTGTAGTGGTTTATAGTTGATTGCAGTGTTTTATTTGTAGAAACAGATTCAACTAACTGTTGAACTAACTGATTATTGGTTGGTTTACGGGACAAAAAGACTGTGTCATCTATGATTGTCGCCCCTTGAAGAGATGCATACTGTATACGGTACCCGATACAGTTTGATTTTTAATGTCAAGTGAAAAACGAACAAATGTGCTCAGTCCAAGTGAAGTGAATCAACCGTCGCAATTCGTAAACCGCTTCATTGTTTGTTTTTATCACACATTCTATGCATTTCATAATATGAACGTAATATGATATTAGTTTGTTATAACATATTACGTCCTGACCAAATTGTTAATGGAACTGTTAATAACAATAATTTCACTTTGCTTTACAACTTATAACACTTTTACAATATAGTGTTCTATCCTTGTGTTGGGGGATGGGATGAACAGGGGTGTGTGAATGTATAATTTTGGGGGTGGTTTACGGAAAGGTGTAGTTTCCCGTAATTGGGGAGACTACTAGTGTAAGTGTTGATGAGAGGATGTAATCTTATGGGGTACGATCCTATGGGGTGCGTCTACTCGTTAAGGGAAGTATAATTATGGAAGGAGCTATTAACTTAGACTAGCAGTTAACTGTGAGCGAGCGAAAGCGAGCTCATTTGCAAAGTCGGCACTTGGCCGCTAGCTGGCGTTCACGGTCAGGGGCAATTAGGGGTAAGAACAGGTTGGGCGTAAGGATGTAAAGACAAGTGAAATGAGTAAAAATGTGTGTGTTTGCTGACCAAGTATTTATTATGTCAGTTATGGTGATCTGATGTCCCTTTTGCAAGTAGACAGGTGTCAAACAATGTGTTACCAGTACAAGTGAGGATTTGGGTGATGTAGTACAAAGTTACAAGGAGATCTGAGCACACTCTATTCTCACCTGGTAGTGACGTGCTGGAGTTGGAGCTGGAACTGGAGATGCAGAGCCGCCGGCCGCGATTAGATATTGGGCTTTCCTGGGGCCTACCTTTTAAGGTCTCCCGAGCTGCTGAATTGACGTTTCGTCATTGTTGGTGTTCCAGATTCCGGCGATAGTGTGTTTGTTTATGAGTGATGTAAGCTTGGCTACAGCTAGACTACTGCGCCTGCCTGTGTTAAGGAAGTGTATGAGGCTTACAGCCTGTAGGGTTAGTTTATAGGTGAAAGATGAAGGGGTGTGTTGACGTTTCAGGTCCTAGGGCCGTACCGACCCTTGGGCTGAACAATAGTTCACTTTGGGTTCTTCTTACCTTCTTTATTTCCATTTTCTTCCTTTTGATCCTGTTTCTGCACCGAAACGTACTCTAAACCTGATCGAGTGAGGGTGCAACCATGCAATTAACGATTTAGTACAAACACGAACCATCTCCTCTTTTTTCTTTTTATCCTACCTTTTGTTATCTCAACTTTCATAAGTACATTTCAAAGTGTCGTTAAAAATAGCACAATGCAAGTTACAACTGAAGTTCTGCCATTTAACCGCTGAGACGACACTACTGCTACTACTCTGCTACTGTGTGGTGTGATGTCGCAGTGGAGGGGGAAGGGGTGGAACGATGAGTCATGGTCATGCGCTGAATGGGGAAAAAAGCATTGTCTGTCCAGCGCCTGGGTCGGGCGCCCGGCTATCAAAAATTATTCACAGAATACCACACGAATCGATGGATATATCTTGCATACAGATTGCACTGAACGTGACTAGTTTCTAAACACAAGTTTAGACGCGTAGTTCTGTACAATTGGGGCCCCAGAACTAGATTGAATTCTCAAATATGTTTTCTAGTACTACTTTTATTTATTACTATTTATTTATAATATTTATCTTAGGGTTTGGGGGCCCCCTAACCTCGGGGCCCCGGGGCGGTGCCCCGCTTGCCCCATTGTATCTACGCCACTGACCGCAATTACAAATACTCACGCCAGTACAGACTTCACAGTCAGAGTTGGGCAAAATGTATTTTAGGTAAAAAAAATACTACAATTAGGTATTTTAGATACATAATATACTTATAAATTTCCGGGAAATACAAAATAGTATTTAAGAATTCAATTCAAAACACAAAACACTTTCCTCCACTCAGACTGTTCAAAATAACAATAATATATTACTATTATAGATACTGCTGTCATCGGATACGCGCGTTAACGTGCAAGGGCAATGGTTCACATCCCACCGTCACCCCCGTGAAATGGTTTTCCTCACCTCGTCACCGATCCCGTAAAACGGCGAATTATATGTGGAGATCATTATTATTATTATTATTATTATTATTATTATTATTATCGTAAGGCCGAAGCTACCTGTTGAAGAACATTGGAGCTATTCGATCTAATCCCCAATTTAGACACAGCGAAACCGGAACTGTATTGGATAGTCTGTCGCTTAGATTTAATCAATTCTGTCTTGCAATCAACAGATGTGATACGAGAGATATTTACGACTATCACTGGGAATCAAACTACCACTGATCCACCGAGCTATAGCAGTATGTACTGATTACACTGGTTGTAACTCATGACAGAACGCTATCATCTATGAAGGACTGCTGCTAAACTCAAGACACGGAACCTTTGTGGAATGAGATCGTACAAAAAGTTAGATACACAAGAGTATGGCAGACCAAGTACCGTCTATTGAATCACACGCTATAATGCAAAGGGACACAGTCCCATTTCACTATATTTTGACATAGTCACTAAGTCTCTGTAAACAATGATCGTCACGGTCAACCAATCGTTCAATGATAGAGGTTTGCTCCTTGGTCATGGAGCCATCGGAGAACCGCTGTTTGCTCCTGTTCATCATTGTCAAATCGCTGCCCACCCAGGTGGTCCTTCAGCTTGCCAAACAGATGGTAATCGCATGGTGCCAGATCCGGAATGCATGGCGGTTACTTCCATACCTCCCATCGAAAACGTTGCAACAAAGCCTGTGTAGCGCAAGATGTGTGTGCGGTGTTGCATTGTCGTGCAGGAGAACAATGCCTCGGCTTCACTTTCGACGTCTCCTGTTTTTTACAACGTTGCTTAGCGAGGTCAATGTTTGTAATGGTCGCGCTCTTCCACATAAACTGCTGTGCGATACACACTCTGCGATTGATGCGAATCATTTCATCGACTCACTGAATATTGTCTACTGTGGTCAATGTTGATAGCCTTCCTTCTCGCACGGCATCACACACTTCAGTCCGGCCGTGCTCAAATTGTTGGCACCATTTCTGGCCACGGCATTGCATTTGGTCCATACACCACCACACCTTCAGGGTGAATCTCTGTGCAATTCAGCAGTTTTGCCCACAAGAACCGTACGGCACCACACACTTCCACTTTGAAGTATGCTTCCAGTTACCGCGCCATTTCACTCGCTCACTACGATGCACCTCTTACTAGTACCGTAGCAGAACTGTCGCTGTGGGAAGCAATACCCATGCCGTCTCTTCGGACAATGCGCCTGACGCCGGACGACATGTGTAATACGCTCTACGTACTGTACCCGAATTTTATTGTTGCATGAATTGCATTTCTGACAGAGTTGAGAGGATTTGTAATGTCGACATTTTAGTGTTTAAATATTGAATCCGAGGGAAGAACTAAGTACTCTGATAGGAAGAAGTGCCGGTTCGATCAGAGAATATATAACAAGAGAGTTTAGGCGTACCAGTCAAGGTTAAATGATCCAGGAATAACGATCCAATAGGAGCGAGGCTTCGTAATACGTATGGTATCAGGCAAGAAGTTGTAGGCAACCCGTTGAACTATGTCGTGAGATAATTGATATTCCATGGCATGCAGACCAGTATGAAGAAGTTTCTCACGTTTTATTAACAAGCTCGTTAAGAGGATTTTAATGGAGTTGAACGATGGGATAATTAGTAATGACAATTATTGGAACAGTAACTTTTATTTGGAATTGGAAATTAAGGAAGACAACTGTATGTTTGGTGGAACACGCGCTCTGTGGAGAAGGTCGCCATTAAAAATTGAAGAGTAGGGGAAGGATTAGCGGAAGCGAGTCTACGATATTGTGTCGCTTGAGGCGGTGTGATATGTCGTTCTGGAGTGATTCCGAGCGTGCGGAATGTGTGTCAGTTCGTTTACCGAGAGCCGGGGCAGTGAATCGGTAATGAGGAGAAGAAGGTCGCGCTCTTCAAATCGAACTTAATGATCGTGAGTAAGTGATCCTGTGAACAGAATAATTCGTGGACATGTTAGCGAAGTGTTATATTCCTCAGAAAGGAAATACTTTAACGAGTTTGAAAGGATACTGAGCCACTGAATACAGTTCTATAGACGTGAATTGTAAGGAAGTAATATGCACTAGAAATTGTTCTTTGCCGGAAATTGAAAGGAATGACTGCTTGTCGGGCGTTATACGGTACCGTGCACGAGGAAACAGTCATCGAACTATTGAAATTTAGCCACGTGGAGTGAATAACCAGACTCGTAAGGGTGTGGATGTACAATCAATCATTGGACAAAAAAAATATTCTCCACTGATATGTTCACACTGTCTTCAGCAACAGCACCGGTTGCTATGACCCTCCTGATGATTGGGAGGTCGAAACGAGTGCGAGGCTGTAACATTGAAGAGCTATTACCATAATTGGATTTATAGCGCGAGTGCCCACCTTTGAAGACGGCGATGTGTCCAGCTGTGGAAATTATCCCTTTCCTTCCTGTGTGGTTATCCTATTTACCTCTCCCTTTGTCTGCAATTTCATGTCATTGTGTTTGTACGGTACTTTCTTTTCCTGTCCAGTGATTGATTGCATGTCATTCTTTATTGGAACTGTAGGATTGCCGTACTTATTGGGGAATTTACTACATTTTATAATACTCATCCCTCATTCCATTCCATTCCTTTCTATGTTTGTCACTCACTAGTGAACTTTCTAAAATAGACTAGTTACTGTATTTCTTCAATCTATAATATAATAAAGCTGAAGAGTTTGTTTGTGTGTTTAAACGCGCTAATCTCTGGAACTACTAGTGGGATTCCAAAAATTCTTTTTGTATATGATAGCCAGATTCAAGAGGAATAGTTTAGGTTATGTAGCATTAGGCTACACCTCTCAGGTAACCTTAAAGATTGATTTTTGTTCAGTATGTCGGAAGAACAAGCGCTCCTGAACAGCTTCAATAATACCTAAATCTATTGTTGCCTGGCAGTGCGGGCTGCATCACGTCGCCCTTACCAGTGTTCTGGTGCAGAATTGCGAGCTGCTTACAAATACCATTCATTGGGAGTAATTAGTGCAAAAAGATTTCTTAGGCCCCTTAAAACAGTTATCATGACAATAGTAACTTATGCCTCTGTATTAGGGCGATGTTGTTGGTGCAGTATACTGAGGTTATCAGCTGCAATAAGCGTTGGTGCTTTCCGATCCTTATCCTTGAGCGCTCCAGTTCTGTAGTAGTATTCATCATCATCCATAAAACAAATAAATCCACCGGGCGAAGCCGGACACTACTGCTAGTATGTACATATCTTTTATGGAAGTTACAGTATTTATGTTTAAAATATAGAGTTTGCAGATAATTGTGATAACTAAATGTATAGGCATGACTCTATGGCCTATACATTTAACAGTCCAGCATGGCGACCATCCGAAATATTTAGACGATACTGAATATCTTTTCTCTCTTCCTGTAAGTATTTTCTATCTAAATTGCATTTTGTAAATATTGTCAATTCAAATAACAGTACAGTAAGTATGTAGTTAGTTGTAAGTAGGTAGTTAGTTTGTCTATTAGATATATGTCATTGTTCTATTAGACTGTGGTGTGTGAGTGTGTCTGGTAACAGTTGCATTGTTTATTAGTTATAGTTCATTGTTGCAGTAGACTGTGATGTGTGATTGCATGTGAGTGTGTCTGGTGACAGACTGTTTTAGTGGTAGTATTTGTTGTTGGTGGAACTTGAGTATTTTTTCGTTAGTAGAATTTTGGTATTTAATTGTTAGTACAGTAGAAGGTTAGTATTTTTGTTAGTGGAATTGCTCTTTACTTATTCTGAAAGGGAGTAGCAGCCTTTCAGAATAAATCAATTCTTTACTAGTCTTATAGACGGTTAAGATATTGATAATATAAGCCAAATAATGGCTACACTGCGTCCTGCTGCACGGCTGAAAGCAAGGGGAAACTACAGCCGTTTGCTATTCCCGAGGATATGCACCTCTCTATGCATAAATACATGTGATGATGGCCTCCTCCCTTGTAAAATTTCAATCCGGAGGTAAACTAGTCCCCCGTTCGGATCTCCGGGTGGGGACTACTCGAGAGGGGGTTAACATCACAGAAGTGACAAAGAGGAACTCTGACATTCTACGGATCGGAGCGTGGAATGTTAGAAGTCTGCTAGGAAATGGAAGGTTAGAAAACTTAGAAAGGGAAATGGATAGGTTGAGGTTGGATTTGGTTGGGATTAGTGAAATGCGCTGGCAGGAAGAACAGGACTATTGGTCAGGAGACTATAGGGTCATTAGCACTAAATCAAACAATGGCCAAGCAGGGGTTGGCCTCATATTGAGTAGGAAACTTGGACAGCGGGTGGAATATTATGAGCAATATAGTGAACGGATTATTGTAGCAAAAATAAATACTAAACCTACCTGCACCTCAGTGGTACAAGTCTATATGCCTACCAGTCAAGCTGATGATGAGGATGTTGAAAAGGTCTACGATGAAATAGACGAAATTCTGAGGTATATCAAGGGTGATGAAAATGTTATAGTAATGGGAGATTGGAATGCTGTGGTAGGAAAAGGGAGAGAAGGGAAGATAGTAGGAGATTTCGGATTAGGTGAAAGGAATGATCGAGGAAGCAGGCTGGTAGAATTCTGCACCGAGCATGAGTTGGTCATAGCTAACACCTTATTCAATAACCACAATAGAAGAATATACACATGGATGAGACCAGGAGATACAGGGCGTTACCAAATCGACTTCATTATGGTCAAGCAGAGGTTTCGAAACCAGATTTTGGATTGTAAAACATATCCTGGTGCTGACATAAACTCTGACCACAATCTGGTTGTAATGAAATGCAGATTAAAGTTGAAGAAACTGAAGAAAAGTCAAAAGCCAAAAAGGAGGGCAATAGACAGACTGAAAGAGAAGGATGTAAACGAAAGATTCAAGAAGAGTATTAAGGAAGGACTAATGAAAAACCCTAAACAAACTTCAATTGCAGACGAATGGGCACTTTTGAGGAATGAAATAACAAAATCCGCAGAAGAAAACATTGGTAGGAAAGAGAGAATAGGTAGAAAACCGTGGATCACTCAGGATATACTCGAATTGATGGATGAAAGGCGGAAGCACAAGAATGTAAGAGATGAAAAGGGGAAAGCAGAATACAGACGTCTGAGAAATGAGGTTAACAAGAAGTGCAAGGAAGCGAAAGAAGAATGGTTGAAAGAGAAATGTGCTGGTATAGAAAATTGTCTGAAATTAGGAAAAGTAGACACAGCTTATCGAAGGATTAATAATACTTTTGGGGAAAAGAAGACTAAGTGCTGTAATATTAAGGACATAAATGGAAAGCCTCTAACAGATAGGGAAGAAAAGGTTGAGAGATGGAAAGCTTACATAGAGAGTTTGTATAAGGGAAAGGAGATTGAGAATCATGTAATGGAAAGGGAGGAGGAAATTGATGAGGATGCGAAAGGAGATTTAATATTGAGATCAGAATTTGATAGAGCTTTGGAAGACTTAAGCAGGAACAAAGCACCAGGCATAGATGATATACCGATTGAGTTGCTACGCTGCATAGGAGAGGAAGGTCTGATCAGGTTATTTCACTTGGTGTGTAGGATTTATGAGACAGGTGAGGTACCCCCTGATTTCAAGAAGAATGTAATCATCCCTATACCAAAGAAAGTGGGAGCTGACAGATGTGAAGATTACCGTACAATCAGCTTGATTACTCATGCTTCAAAGATCCTGTCTAGAATAATTTACAAGAGGATTGAGAGCCAGATAGAAACGGAGTTGGGTGAAGACCAGTTTGGTTTCAGGAGAAATGTAGGAACAAGGGAAGCTGTACTAAGTCTTAGGCTGATTTTGGAAGGTAGAATAAGGAAAGATAAGAGAACGTTCATGGCTTTTGTAGACTTAGAAAAGGCTTTTGATAACGTTGATTGGACTAAATTGTTTGACATTTTGAAATCGATTGGAATAAAGTACAGGGATAGGAGGGTGATATACAATCTATACAGAAACCAGACAGCAGTCATTCGAGTTGAAGGACATGAGAGAGAAGCTGGTATTCAGAAAGGTGTAAGGCAAGGCTGCAACTTATCACCCATACTTTTCAATCTTTACATTGAACAAGCAATGAAGGAAATTAGAGAAAAATTTAAAGTGGGAGTGAAGATTCAAGGAGAAATAATTTCAACTCTGAGATTTGCTGATGACATCGTCATCTTGGCCAACAAGCCTGAGGATTTGAATGAGTTTTTGAATGGTATGGACTCCGTCTTACGGAAAGAATTCATGATGAAAATTAATAAATGTAAAACAAAAATACTGGAATGCAGCCGAAACAAATCAGAAACCTCTATGGAGATCAAATTGGCAGGTGAAAAGCTGAAGGAAGTAGGAGATTTCTGTTACTTAGGAAGCAGAATAACCAGTGATGGACGAAGCAAAGAGGATATAAAAAGTAGGTTGGCTCAGGCAAGAAAAGCATTTCTACAAAAAAGGAATCTGCTGACATCGAATATAGATTTAGGTATTAGGAAGTCATTTTTGAAAGCCTTTGTCTGGAGCGTGGCGCTCTATGGAAGTGAAACTTGGACTATTGGTGCAGCAGAAAAGAGGAGAATTGAAGCATTTGAAATGTGGTGTTACAGGAGAATGATGAAGATCAGATGGGTAGATAGGGTTACAAACAAAGAGGTATTAAGACGAGTGGGAGAGGAGAGATGTTTCTGGCGACTGCTAATGAAGAGAAGAGATAGGTTGGTAGGACACATACTAAGACACCCAGGAATAGTAAGCTTAGTTATGGAAGGAAGGGTCGAGGACAAGAACTGTAGGGGTAGACCAAGGTTAGAATATGTTAAACAGATTGCCTCAGATGTAGGGTGTGGTAGCTATGTAGAGATGAAACGATTAGCTCAGGACAGGGAGGCATGGAGAGCTGCATCAAACCAGTCAAAAGACTGAAGACTCAAACAACAAACAAGGGCACATTGTCATATTAAGCCACGACGCTAATATAACGAGATATTACAATGGACATTCCCAAATTGGAATTGGGAGATATGATGCGGATCTTTGGTGGAGTTGATATAATGGCTGTCGAAATTATACAAGGGCATGTAACATGCAAGATGCAGAAGATATTTGATGTGAATTAGCTGGACTCGGAAGGAGATGGTGATGACAGTGGCCATGTTTGAAATTCGTCAGATATTAAGACGAGGATGCATTTCACGATATACTACAATGGAATTCGATGACTTTATTACCACACGAGGTTGTCTGGTGATTCCGATCTGGAAGATGAAGGAAGGTCGGAGATCGGAATCGAAGCTGGGAATGAAGTCGGCACGAGGTGACAGTGTCTGGGAAGGCGATTTGACGGAGAACAATTTCCTGTTCCTCACGAGGCTTGGCGAGTTCTCAGTTGCGATCTTGGAAAGTAGTGGAGGAGTAATGGTGCTCTCCCAGCTTTATTCCTATTCCTCAGAAAGGAAGTCGCACCTCATTTTGTCATGTGCAGTTCAACTCAAGGTAGCAGAAACCCATTGATGTAGTATTTGAAGGTAGGCATGCTTTGAAAATATCTGAAGTAGCATTTTCGACATCTGACTGTAGAATCTAGTTCTCGCATTTATGCTCGGAGTTGGTTTACTATTTTCTTAATTTTTTATATTATTTAAATTTAATTGTTGAAGCGGATTTTCATTTAAGATTGGAATTTCGAATTTTAACTGCGTAATATTTTCTCATACTTCAATTGATGATGGAATCCAGAGTTTTTGTATTTAAAATTATTTTGGTGATATCTGGACATTATATAAGTTGTGATTTAAATTTATCTTGTTTAATTTTCGTAATTTATTGGTGACGATCGTTCGTTGATCAGTTCACTGAGGTGAATTTCGAGAGCTGACATTATTTTAAATGGAGGTCAGATTTTTGAAAAACATTCTAACGGAGAACACTAAGTATAAATATGGCTAAGAAATATTTGTTATAAATCGGAGTAAAGTTTTTATATACTTGGTGGAAAAGTCATTAAGTGGATTTAATTATTTGTAAAGTCATTGAAGTAGCTATACAGTGAAGATTTTTGGTTGGGAAAAGAAGTTGAAAGGCAATTATTGCATTAGAGAACCTATTGTTATTATTTTATTAATCCAAATTGCAATTAAGGAAAGATCTAGGGTTCGTCATGAGGTGGACAGTTATTAAATGTATTCGAGCATAAATGTATTTTCAGAACGTAGTTAATGGATCTACGTAGACGTTGTGTAATATTAATGAAGGTGGTACACAAATTATTATTAATAGGCTGAGGAATGATATTCCAGCTTGGTAACGTTGTGTCGAGTGGTAGTGGCAATGTGCACATTGTATGAGTAATAAATAGGCGTTGATAATACGCAGTCTATAATCGTGTGCGTTATATTCATTGTAAAATATGCGTTATAGAAGAGTTGATCTTTATTATGGAATGATAGTTCGGGTGACTATCACGATCAGCTGTTTATGTCATATAATTGGTTCTTGCTCAAATCGTCATTTTATGGTTTATGGAAAGAGATCGTACTCGAAGCAAAGGCAATTTGATAATGTATTATACATAATTAAGTTAATGATATTAGTGTTCCAATTATGGAGAAAGAAAAGTTCTGGTGGACACAATTGTAATCTAGGCGTAATTGCACAGGTTATTAATACCGATCTGTGACAATAACAATGATATAGACTAAAGTACGGTGGCAAGATTCAAAGATTAGTGTATAATTGTAAAACAATGGGGGGGAAATTTTAAATAGATTGTTAATATTCAGCAACAAATTTAATAATTACTTTTATTGATTTTGATATTAGTTCGAATATTTACAAGTTTTTTGGAATAGCGTTAATAATATTTAAGGAGTTCTTGTATAGAATTTGGTGACATCTAAATATTTCCCGTTACTCCTTAAATTAGGGAATAGTTCGATTCAAATATAATTTATTTATTGAGGTTAATCATTTTTGCTGTAATTGGCGAGTTAGTTTAATGTTGCTATTTTCTAAGCGATTACTGGAAGTAATTTAGCCGCTTTTATTTCGTTGTACGTTTTGATGAAATAAACTTATGCTGGCACGTAGTTGCGTGTTACTGGCGTTATAAAGAAATTTGATATTTTTATTTGCAATAATGAAGGGACATATTGCGTTATAGTGGAGATAGGACTCATGGGCCCAACATTTACCCAATCCTCGATTGTTTGAAAGTGTTTCTCACTGTCCAGTTTTTTATTTGATTTCCTTACCGAACTTCCAGTTAGTCCTGTAGCACAATTTAGAATAACGATACCCTTCCTGATGTGTTTGTCATTAGTTCTTCGTGGTCTTTTAGCCGGGTACCACAAGTTCCTACGATCCTGGTTTTTCTTACTATTCGGATTCCAGCAGAGATCTCCGGATAAGGGTACAATACCATCTTTATTACTTCACAAGTTACATGTCTTGTTGACGGTGAATATATATTTTGGGAGCTCTGTCTATGTCGAAAATATTTTACCAGCTTGTTGGTTGTGAGTTTTCTTTACGGCCTTTAAGACAGGATTTTGCACTTGTATTTCAGAGTATATAAACACATTTTCCAGGGGGGAGACGTTTTGGCTTCCCCTTTAGATCCGCGTGACACCGTAGTTAACGTGCAACCACATTGGTTTGAACAACGAACCCAGTCTCTTCCCGCTTATCATGAGATCGAAAAACCAGAAACCAAGCACATTTTCCTATAGGAAGTGCAGCACCCCAGATACCTTTTAACCCAAAATGTACAATCGCGTACAGTCTCATGACTGACTGAGATGTGTCAATAAGACACCACCTTTTAAAGTATGGATTTTGTCAGTTAAATAGCCCTCACTTTTCTTGGTAAAAAGAACAGCTTATGGAGCCGTACTGAAAGTTATTGTGGTGCCTTTAAGGAGAGATGTTTCTGAGCGCACATCACCACATTTCTCGCTGTGTCTGTAATAATATTCCAGGTAGCAATGTCTGACCTCGAACTAAGAGCTGAGTTTGCTGTGCTTCTCTCTCCCGCTTCGGTGGAGCAGTCAGTATCATGCTCGACTGCTATTCCCATGATCGTTGGTTCAAACCTGGTCCGATGTTCGGATCATCCTTCGTACGGGAAGTAATGCCAGCAGGCCCATGTCATCTAAACGAACCAACCACCACAATTGGTAGTGTGTACTAAAATGTATAGGTTATATTTCGTTAGAGATGCTCTATCAAGTTGCAACGTTCGCCGCTAGGTGTCATTGGCAACTGGTAGCCGAAGTTGGAACTACTTGATATTGAACTTGCTCATTCATCATCAAACAATTGTAGCTCACCCTATGAGTGTCCGCATTGAATGTATCTCATCCACAAGCGACGGTACTTGTAGCTCACCCTATGAGTGTCCACATTGAATGTATCTCATCCACACGCGACGGTACTTGTAGCTCAATCTATGAGTGTCCGCATTGAATGTATCACATCCACAAGCGACGGTACTTGTACCTCACCCTATGAGTGTCCACACTGAATGTATCTCATCCACACGTGACGGTACTTGTAGCTAACCCTATGAGTGTCCGCATTGAATGTATCTTATCCACACGCGAGGTACTTGTAACTCAACCTATGAGTGTCAACATTGAATGTATCTCATCCACACGCGACGGTACTTGTAGCTCACCCTATGAGTGTCAGCATTGAATGTAACTCAGCCACACGTGATGGTACTTGTAGCTCACCCTATGAGTGTCGGCATTGAATGTATCTCATCCACACGTGACGGTACTTGTAGCTCACCCTATGTGTGTCCACATTTAATGTATCTCATCCACACGCGACGGTACTTGTAGCTCACCCTATGAGTGTCCACATTGAATGTATCTCATCCACACGCGACGGTAATTGTAGCTCACCCTATGATTGTCCACATCGAACGTATCTCATCAACACGCGACGGTACTTGTAGCTCACCCTATGAATGACCCCATTGAATGTATCTCATTCACACGCGACGGTACTAGTAGCTCACGCTATAGGTGTCCGCATTGTATCTCATCCAAACGCGACGGTACTTGTAGCTCACCCGATGAGTGTCCACATTGAATGTATCTCATTCACACGCGAAGGTACTTGTAGCTCACCCCATGAGTGTCCACATTGAATGTATCCCATCCACACGCGACGGTACGTGTAGCTCACCCTATGAGTGTCCACATTGAATGTATCTCATCCACATGCGACGGTACTTGTAGCTCACCCTAAGAGTGTCGACATTGAATGTATCTCATCCACATGCGACGGTACTTGTAGCTCACCCTATGAATGTCCACATTGAATGTATCCCACCCACAAGCGACGTTACTTGTAGCTAACCCTATGAGTGTCGATATTGAATGTATCTCATCCACACGCGACGGTACTTGTGGCTCACCCTATGAGTGTCCACATTGAATGTATCTCATCCACACGCGACGATACTTGTAGCTCTCCCTATGAGTGTCGACATTGAATGTATCTCATCCACACCTGACGGTACTTGTAGCTCACCCTATGAGCGTCCACATGGGATGTATCTCATTCACACGTGACGGTACTTGTAGCTCATCCTATGAGTGTCCACATTGAATGTATCTCATCCACACGCGACGGTACTTGTAGCTCACCCTATGAGTGTCCACATTGAATGTATCTCATCTACACACGACCGTACTTGTAGCTCACCCTATGAGTGTCCACATTGAATGTATCTCATCCACACGCGACGGTACATGTAGCTCACCCTATGAGTGTCGCATTGAATGTATCTCATCCTCACGCGACGGTACGTGTAGCTGACCCTATGAGTGTCCGCATTGAATGTATCTCATCCTCACGCGACGGTACGTGTAGCTGACCCTATGAGTGTCCGCATTGAATGTATCTCATCCTCACACGACGGTACTTGTAGCTCACCTTATGAGCGTCCGCATTGAATGTAGCTCATCCACACGCGACGGTACTTGTAGCTCACCCTATGAGTGTCCGCATTGAATGTATCTCATCCTCACGCGACGGTACTTGTAGCTCACCCTATGTGTGACGACATTGAATGTATCTCATCTACACGTGACCGTACTTGTAGCTCACCCTATGAGTGTCCACATTGAATGTGTCTCATACACACGCGACGGCACTTGTAGGTCACCCTATGAATGTCCACATAGAATGTATCTCATCCACACGCGACGGTACTTGTTGCTCACCCTATGAGTGTCCATATTGAATGTATCTCTTCCACACGCGACGGTACTTGTAGCTCATCCGATGAGTGTCCACATTGAATGTATCTCATCCACACGCGACAGTACTTGTAGCTCACCCTATGAGTGTCCACATTGATTGTATCTCTTCCACACGCGACGGTACTTGTAGCTCACCCTATGAGTGTCGATATTGAATGTATCTCATCCACACGCGATGGTACTTGTAGCTCATCCGATAAGTGTCCGCATTGAATGTATCTCATCCACACGCGATGGTACTTGTAGCTCATCCGATGAGTGTCCGCATTGAATGTATCTCATCCACACGCGACGGTACTTGTAGCTCACCCTATGAGTGTCCATATTGAATGTATCTCTTCCACACGCGACGGTACTTGTATCTCATCCGATGAGTGTCCACATTGAATGTATCTCATCCACACGCGACGGTACTTGTAGCTCACCCTATGAGTGTCGACATTGAATGTATCTCATTCACACGCGACGGTACTAGTAGCTCACCCTATGAGTGTCCACATTGAATGTATCTCATCCACACGCGACGGTACTTGTAGCTCACCCTATGAGTGTCGACATTGAATGTACCTCATCCACACGCGACGGTACTTGTAGCTCACCCTATGAGTGTCCACATTGAATGTATCTCATCCACACGCGACGGTACTTGTAGCTCATCCGATGAGTGTCCGCATTGAATGTATCTCATCCACACGCGATGGTACTTGTAGCTGACCCTATGAGTGTCCGCATTGAATGTATCTTATCCACACGCGAGGAACTTGTAACTCACCCTATGAGTGTCAACATTGAATGTATCTCATCCACACGCGACGGTACTTGTAGCTCACCCTATGAGTGTCAGCATTGAATTTAACTCAGCCACACGTGATGGTACTTGTAGCTCACCCTATGAGTGTCGGCATTGAATGTATCTCATCCACACGTGACGGTACTTGTAGCTCACCCTATGGGTGTCCACATTTAATGTATCTCATCCACACTCGACGGTACTTGTAGCTCACCCTATGAGTGTCCGCATTGAATGTATCTCATCCTCACACGACGGTACTTGTAGCTCACTTTATGAGTGTCCGCATTGAATGTAGCTCATCCACACGCGACGGTACTTGTAGCTCACCCTATGAGTGTCCGCATTGAATGTATCTCATCCTCACACGACGGTACTTGTAGCTCACCCTATGAGTGTCCACATTGAATGTATCTCATCCACACGCGACGGTACTTGTAGCTCATCCGATGAGTGTCCGCATTGAATGTATCTCATCCACACGCGACGGTACTTGTAGCTCATCCGATGAGTGTCCGCATTGAATGTATCTCATCCACACGCGATGGTACTTGTAGCTCACCCTATGAATGTCCACATTGAATGTATCTCATCCACACGCGATGGTACTTGTAGCTCATCCGATGAGTGTCCGCATTGAATGTATGTCATCCACACGCGACGGTACTTGTAGCTCACCCTTTGAGTGTCGACATTGAATGTATCTCATCCACACCTGACGGTACTTGTAGCTCACCCTATGAGTGTCCACATTGAATGTATCTCATACAAAAGCAACGGTACTAGTAGCTCACCCTATGAGTGTCCTCATTGAATATATCTCATCCACATGCGACGGTACTTGTAGCTCACCCTATGAGTGTCCACATTGAATGTATCCCATCCACACGCGAGGGTACTTGTAGGTCACCCTATGAGTGTCCGCATTGAATGTATCTCATCCACACGCGACAGTACTTGTAACTCACCCTATGAGTGTCGACATTGAATGTATCTCATCCACACGCGACGGTACTTGTAGCTCACCCTATGAGTGCCAGCATTAAGTGTATCTCATCCAAAAGCAACCGTACTAGTAGCTCAGCCTATGAGTGTCCGCATTGAATGTATCTCATCCACACGCGACGGTACTTGTAGCTCACTCTATGAGTGTCCACATTGAATGTATCTCATCCACACGCGATGGTACTTGTAGCTCACCCTATGAGTGTCCACACTGAATGTATCTCATCCACACGCGACGGTACTTGTAGCTCACCCTATGAGTGTCCACATTGAATGTATCCCATCCAAAAGCAATGGTACTAGTAGCTCACCCTATGAGTGTCCACATTGAATGTATCTCATCCACACGCGACGGTACTTGTAGCTCAACCTATGAGTGTCCGTATTGAATGTATCTCATCCACACGCGACGGTACTATTAGCTCACCCTATGAGTGTCCGCATTGAATGTATCTTATCCACACGCGACAGTACTTGTAGCTCACCCTATGAGTGTCAACATTGAATGTATCTCATCCACACGTGACGGTACTTGTAGCTCAACCTATGAGTGTCCGCAGTGAATGTATCTCATCCACACGCGACGGTACTTGTAGCTCACTCTATGAGTGTCCACATTGAATGTATCTCATCCACACGCGATGGTACTTGTAGCTCACCCTATGAGTGTCCACATTGAATGTATCTCATCCACACGCGACGGTACTTGTAGCTCACCCTATGAGTGTCCACATTGAATGTATCTCATCCAAAAGCATCGGTATCAGGAGCTCCCCTATGAGTGTCCTCATTGAATGTATCTCATCCACATGCGACGGTACTTGTAACTCACCCTACGAGTGTCCACATTGAATGTATCCCATCCACACGCGAGGGTACTTGTAGGTCACCCTATGAGTATCCGCATTGAATGTATCTCATCCACACGCGACGGTATTTGTAGCTCACCCTATGAGTGTCCGCATTGAATGTATCTCATCCACACGCGACTGTACTTGTAGCTCACCCTATGAGTGTCGACATTGAATGTATCTCATCCACACGCGACGGTACTTGTAGCTCACCCAATGAGAGTCCGCATTGATTGTATCTCATCCACACGCGACGGTACTTGTAGCTCACCCTATGAGTGTCCGCATTGAAGCAGCTACAAACTCTGGCGAGACAAACATGTCTTCGGACAATCCCGGCATCAATAGCCATACACTAATTAAATAAATAAATATCCATCGCTCTTCAGCGGACTGAGTTTGCGATGAGTTTTGAAATTGACTCTGCTGTTTGGTCAAACCACGCGGAGACCTTACCTTTCAAGGCAGTTTTTAAGTTCGGGAGGTTGGCGACAACCACCGCAGTCGAGACAGAGCTTCCGCTACTGTTACAGTGATACCACAACCGGGAGAGCAAAAATCCCGAGCTAGAACAGCGAGGCGAGCGAACGACAAAGAAGGTTACAAACTCAGGGTCATTGTCAGCAGCTCTGTTATTCCTTGCACAGAGAGAAACCTCCCCAAAACCAAGAAAACAGGGAGGAGAATTCCGAGATCATAGAGCAAATGGGGTTAACTGAGGAATTCACACGGTAGCCCCTGGCCTCAGAGTTCCCTAACCGCTCTACTTTCGTTGCTCAAGAGCGATGAAGAGATTCGTGGGAGGCCAACGCCACCGTCAGAATGAGGAATTCCCATAGGTCGTGTGCTCTCCTACGAAATGTAGTTCATTGGACAAGGTGTACTGAAAAAGATGTCACGACAGTAGAGAGGTGTAGAATGACTGGGATCTGAGGTTTAAAATACCCCAAATATTCAGTTCCATTGTTCAGTTTATTATTCAGTACTTATTAGACTTTCTTCGGAATAAATTACAGTACCGTACGTGACTTTTTGAGGGGTCTCAGTATTATTTCTGTCTTTCTGAATTGCTGTTGGTTAATGATTGCCGCATTGTGACTGATCACTTCACTTTCAGAGATAATTTGGATTGCATCAACTATTTCACCAGCCTGTTAATATAACGAATGTTTTGCACGTATCTGTTTCCCACGTTGTACGCTTCATGAAGTGTGATCAAATATTTGTTGGAGTGCTGATCTTAGGCTAAGTGTAAGTTGATGTCGTCAATCAATTGTCCGAACATCATCATTAGTGACAACATGATGGGCTGAGGAGGTCAACTTGCAACACGTCATTTGTTTGGACCATCGCGTTACAAGTTGCCAGTTATAACCCTCAACACGTTATGGACCAGAACACTGATCTCTGTGTTTTCTTCCATTAACCGTTAATTGACCTTGTGTGGTCCTTGGGACCTGAGACGGGTTTTATATCTTCTTAAGTGATCCCCCCTCTCAGCAACTTCCTATAGTCGCGCCAGTCAGGTTGGGGTGAAATGACGTGAACGTGCGGTCTTTCGGTGCGTAGGTATTTAGGTGTTCGTGGTCCGTGGGACCACATGAGATCACCTACGTAACTTTATTTTGAAATTCTGACTGATTATAGTCTGTCTTTATTCTGATGAAACGTGGCATAATGGACTTGTTGCTGATTGGCTGCAAGCGGATGAAGAGATACAACAAAATGTGGCTGACTCCGATGAGCGTATGGTTTCCCATCTACAGCATGCTTCAGAAGAAGAATATTCAGACCTAGATGATGCCGAATATACTGTGATCAGAACACAGCTCCAGAAGTAAGCGCATCTGAAAATGAAATGAAAGCGCCGAGGCTAAAGATGAGGACGCGGCAACTGAACAAAGTAATACAAGGGGACAGCCCTTCTACTATGGCGCTCGGGATTGCGCGCAATCTAAAACAAAATCTAGATCCCAAGAATAAGTAGTAGGAAAGACATTGCCACAATCGAAATTGTTGCTAAGTGTGTCCAGCGAAGATGAGCCCACCTGCCTGAAAGCTGCCAATCCGCTTTGCGCACACCAATTAAGTTTGCAATTGCTGCGTCACTGACAAGAATTGGGGCATATCCACCCCTTGCAGGATTCTATTCTTTGTGTTTGGAAACAGTTTGAATTTTACTGTTATTCAGAAGATTGCCAAACTTGAAAGTTGGTATTTTTTCTTAAGCAAAGACTGAAGCCTTACAATATTGGTAATAATTTATTTTTGTGCGTTTAAAAATCAACATACTATATTTAAGGACAGGGAGGCATGGAGGGCTGCATCAAACCAGTCAAAAGACTGAAGACTCAATCATCATCACGTCTATATCTTGTCTTATTTGCATTAATATGAGTGTAAATACAATGTTATGTCAATCAGTAAAAAGAAAACAAAACATATTGTCTTAAGTTCCGTGGTCGTGGGACCTCACGAGGTTATTGGTGTGAGTTTTATCCACGAGCTCAATCTTAAGTTCCGTGGTCGTGGGACCACACGAGGTTATTGGTGTGAGTTTTCTCCACGAGCTCAATCTTAAGTTCCGTGGTCGTGGGACCACACGAGGTTATTGGTGGAGTTTTATCCACGAGCTCAATCTTAAGTTCCATGGTCGTGGGACCACACGAGGTTATTGGTGGAGTTTCCTCCACGAGCTCAATCTTAAGTTCCGTGGTCGTGGGACCACACGAGGTTATTGGTGGAGTTTTCTCCACGAGCTCAATCTTAAGTTCCGTGGTCGTGGGACCAAACGAGGTTAATGGTGGAGTTTTATCCACGAGCTCAATCTTAAGTTCCCTGGTCGTGGGACCACACGAGGTTATTGGTGGAGTTTTCTCCACGAGCTCAATCTTAAGTTCCATGGTCGTGGCACCACACGAGGTTATTGGTGGAGTTTTATCCACGAGCTCAGTCTTAAGTTCCGTGGTCGTGGGACCACACGAGGTTATTGGTGGAGTTTTATCCACGAGCTCAATCTTAAGTTCCGTGGTCGTGGGACCTCACGAGGTTGTTGGTGGAGTTTTATCCACGAGCTCAATCTTAAGTTCCGTGGTCGTGGGACCACACGAGGTTATTGGTGTGAGTTTTATCCACGAGCTCAATCTTAAGTTCCGTGGTCGTGGGACCACACGAGGTTATTGGTGGAGTTTTATCCACGAGCTCAATCTTAAGTTCCGTGGTCGTGGGACCACACGAGGTTATTGGTGGAGTTTTATCCACGAGCTCAATCTTAAGTTCCATGGTCGTGGGACCACACGAGGTTATTGGTGTGAGTTTTATCCACGAGCTCAATCTTAAGTTCCATGGTCGTGGGACCACACGAGGTTATTGGTGGAGTTTTCTCCACGAGCTCAATCTTAAGTTCCATGGTCGTGGGACCACACGAGGTTATTGGTGGAGTTTTCTCCACGAGCTCAATCTTAAGTTCCGTGATCGTGGGACCACACGAGGTTATTGGTGTGAGTTTTATCCACGAGCTCAATCTTAAGTTCCGTGGTCGTGGGACCACACGAGGTTATTGGTGGAGTTTTATCCACGAGCTCAATCTTAAGTTCCGTGGTCGTGGGACCACACGAGGTTATTGGTGTGAGTTTTATCCACGAGCTCAATCTTAAGTTCCATGGTCGTGGGACCACACGAGGTTATTGGTGGAGTTTTCTCCACGAGCTCAATCTTAAGTTCCATGGTCGTGGGACCTCACGAGATTATTGGTGTGAGTTTTATCCACGAGCTCAATCTTAAGTTCCGTGGTCGTGGGACCACACGAGGTTATTGGTGGAGTTTTATCCACGAGCTCAGTCTTAAGTTCCGTGGTCGTGGGACCACACGAGGTTATTGGTGGAGTTTTATCCACGAGCTCAATCTTAAGTTCCGTGGTCGTGGGACCACACGAGGTTATTGGTGGAGTTTTATCCACGAGCTCAGTCTTAAGTTCCGTGGTCGTGGGACCACACGAGGTTATTGGTGTGAGTTTTCTCCACGAGCTCAATCTTAAGTTCCATGGTCGTGGGACCACACGAAGTTATTGGTGTGAGTTTTCTCCACGAGCTCAATCTTAAGTTCCGTGGTCGTGGGACCACACGAGGTTATTGGTGTGAGTTTTCTCCACGAGCTCAACCTTAAGTTCCGTGGTCGTGGGACCTCACGAGGTTATTGGTGGAGTTTTATCCACGAGCTCAATCTTAAGTTCCGTGGTCGTGGGACCACACGAGGTTATTGGTGTGAGTTTTCTCCACGAGCTCAATATTAAGTTCCGTGGTCGTGGGACCACACGAGGTTATTGGTGTGAGTTTTATCCACGAGCTCAGTCTTAAGTTCCGTGGTCGTGGGACCTCACGAGGTTATTGGTGTGAGTTTTATCCACGAGCTCAATCTTAAGTTCCGTGGTCGTGGGACCACACGAGGTTATTGGTGGAGTTTTATCCACGAGCTCAGTCTTAAGTTCCGTGGTCGTGGGACCTCACGAGGTTATTGGTGTGAGTTTTATCCACGAGCTCGGTCTTAAGTTCCGTGGTCGTGGGACCTCACGAGGTTATTGGTGTGAGTTTTATCCACGAGCTCAATCTTAAGTTCCGTGGTCGTGGGACCACACGAGGTTATTGGTGTGAGTTTTCTCCACGAGCTCAGTCTTAAGTTCCGTGGTCGTGGGACCACACGAGGTTATTGGTGTGAGTTTTCTCCACGAGCTCAATCTTAAGTTCCATGGTCGTGGGACCACACGAGGTTATTGGTGTGAGTTTTCTCCACGAGCTCAATCTTAAGTTCCGTGGTCGTGGGACCACACGAGGTTATTGGTGTGAGTTTTCTCCATGAGCTCAATCTTAAGTTCCGTGGTCGTGGGACCACACGAGGTTATTGGTGTGAGTTTTCTCCACGAGCTCAATCTTAAGTTCCGTGGTCGTGGGACCACACGAGGTTATTGGTGGAGTTTTCTCCACGAGCTCAATCTTAAGTTCCGTGGTCGTGGGACCACACGAGGTTATTGGTGGAGTTTTATCCACGAGCTCAGTCTTAAGTTCCATGGTCGTGGGACCACACGAGGTTATTGGTGTGAGTTTTTTCCACGAGCTCAATCTTAAGTTCCGTGGTCGTGGGACCACACGAGGTTATTGGTGTGAGTTTTCTCCACGAGCTCAATCTTAAGTTCCGTGGTCGTGGGACCACACGAGGTTATTGGTGTGAGTTTTATCCACGAGCTCAATCTTAAGTTCCGTGGTCGTGGGACCACACGAGGTTATTGGTGGAGTTTTATCCACGAGCTCAATCTTAAGTTCCATGGTCGTGGGACCACACGAGTTTATTGGTGGAGTTTCCTCCACGAGCTCAATCTTAAGTTCCGTGGTCGTGGGACCACACGAGGTTATTGGTGGAGTTTTCTCCACGAGCTCAATCTTAAGTTCCGTGGTCGTGGGACCAAACGAGGTTAATGGTGGAGTTTTATCCACGAGCTCAATCTTAAGTTCCGTGGTCGTGGGACCACACGAGGTTATTGGTGGAGTTTTCTCCACGAGCTCAATCTTAAGTTCCATGGTCGTGGCACCACACGAGGTTATTGGTGGAGTTTTATCCACGAGCTCAGTCTTAAGTTCCGTGGTCGTGGGACCACACGAGGTTATTGGTGGAGTTTTATCCACGAGCTCAATCTTAAGTTCCGTGGTCGTGGGACCTCACGAGGTTGTTGGTGGAGTTTTATCCACGAGCTCAATCTTAAGTTCCGTGGTCGTGGGACCACACGAGGTTATTGGTGTGAGTTTTATCCACGAGCTCAATCTTAAGTTCCGTGGTCGTGGGACCACACGAGGTTATTGGTGGAGTTTTATCCACGAGCTCAATCTTAAGTTCCGTGGTCGTGGGACCACACGAGGTTATTGGTGGAGTTTTATCCACGAGCTCAATCTTAAGTTCCATGGTCGTGGGACCACACGAGGTTATTGGTGGAGTTTCCTCCACGAGCTCAATCTTAAGTTCCGTGGTCGTGGGACCACACGAGGTTATTGGTGGAGTTTTCTCCACGAGCTCAATCTTAAGTTCCGTGGTCGTGGGACCAAACGAGGTTAATGGTGGAGTTTTATCCACGAGCTCAATCTTAAGTTCCGTGGTCGTGGGACCACACGAGGTTATTGGTGGAGTTTTCTCCACGAGCTCAATCTTAAGTTCCATGGTCGTGGCACCACACGAGGTTATTGGTGGAGTTTTATCCACGAGCTCAGTCTTAAGTTCCGTGGTCGTGGGACCACACGAGGTTATTGGTGGAGTTTTATCCACGAGCTCAATCTTAAGTTCCGTGGTCGTGGGACCTCACGAGGTTGTTGGTGGAGTTTTATCCACGAGCTCAATCTTAAGTTCCGTGGTCGTGGGACCACACGAGGTTATTGGTGTGAGTTTTATCCACGAGCTCAATCTTAAGTTCCGTGGTCGTGGGACCACACGAGGTTATTGGTGGAGTTTTATCCACGAGCTCAATCTTAAGTTCCGTGGTCGTGGGACCACACGAGGTTATTGGTGGAGTTTTATCCACGAGCTCAATCTTAAGTTCCATGGTCGTGGGACCACACGAGGTTATTGGTGTGAGTTTTATCCACGAGCTCAATCTTAAGTTCCATGGTCGTGGGACCACACGAGGTTATTGGTGGAGTTTTCTCCACGAGCTCAATCTTAAGTTCCATGGTCGTGGGACCACACGAGGTTATTGGTGGAGTTATCTCCACGAGCTCAATCTTAAGTTCCGTGATCGTGGGACCACACGAGGTTATTGGTGTGAGTTTTATCCACGAGCTCAATCTTAAGTTCCGTGGTCGTGGGACCACACGAGGTTATTGGTGGAGTTTTATCCACGAGCTCAATCTTAAGTTCCGTGGTCGTGGGACCACACGAGGTTATTGGTGTGAGTTTTATCCACGAGCTCAATCTTAAGTTCCATGGTCGTGGGACCACACGAGGTTATTGGTGGAGTTTTCTCCACGAGCTCAATCTTAAGTTCCATGGTCGTGGGACCTCACGAGATTATTGGTGTGAGTTTTATCCACGAGCTCAATCTTAAGTTCCGTGGTCGTGGGACCACACGAGGTTATTGGTGGAGTTTTATCCACGAGCTCAGTCTTAAGTTCCGTGGTCGTGGGACCACACGAGGTTATTGGTGGAGTTTTATCCACGAGCTCAATCTTAAGTTCCGTGGTCGTGGGACCACACGAGGTTATTGGTGGAGTTTTATCCACGAGCTCAATCTTAAGTTCCATGGTCGTGGGACCACACGAGGTTATTGGTGGAGTTTTATCCACGAGCTCAGTCTTAAGTTCCGTGGTCGTGGGACCACACGAGGTTATTGGTGTGAGTTTTCTCCACGAGCTCAATCTTAAGTTCCATGGTCGTGGGACCACACGAGGTTATTGGTGTGAGTTTTCTCCACGAGCTCAATCTTAAGTTCCGTGGTCGTGGGACCACACGAGGTTATTGGTGTGAGTTTTCTCCACGAGCTCAATCTTAAGTTCCGTGGTCGTGGGACCTCACGAGGTTATTGGTGGAGTTTTATCCACGAGCTCAATCTTAAGTTCCGTGGTCGTGGGACCACACGAGGTTATTGGTGTGAGTTTTATCCACGAGCTCAATCTTAAGTTCCGTGGTCGTGGGACCACACGAGGTTATTGGTGTGAGTTTTCTCCACGAGCTCAGTCTTAAGTTCCGTGGTCGTGGGACCACACGAGGTTATTGGTGTGAGTTTTCTCCACGAGCTCAATCTTAAGTTCCATGGTCGTGGGACCACACGAGGTTATTGGTGTGAGTTTTCTCCACGAGCTCAATCTTAAGTTCCGTGGTCGTGGGACCACACGAGGTTATTGGTGTGAGTTTTCTCCATGAGCTCAATCTTAAGTTCCGTGGTCGTGGGACCACACGAGGTTATTGGTGTGAGTTTTCTCCACGAGCTCAATCTTAAGTTCCATGGTCGTGGGACCACACGAGGTTATTGGTGGAGTTTTCTCCACGAGCTCAATCTTAAGTTCCGTGGTCGTGGGACCACACGAGGTTATTGGTGGAGTTTTATCCACGAGCTCAGTCTTAAGTTCCATGGTCGTGGGACCACACGAGGTTATTGGTGTGAGTTTTCTCCACGAGCTCAATCTTAAGTTCCGTGGTCGTGGGACCACACGAGGTTATTGGTGTGAGTTTTCTCCACGAGCTCAATCTTAAGTTCCGTGGTCGTGGGACCACACGAGGTTATTGGTGTGAGTTTTCTCCACGAGCTCAATCTTAAGTTCCGTGGTCGTGGGACCACACGAGGTTATTGGTGGAGTTTTCTCCACGAGCTCAATCTTAAGTTCCATGGTCGTGGGACCACACGAGGTTATTGGTGTGAGTTTTCTCCACGAGCTCAATCTTAAGTTCCGTGGTCGTGGGACCACACGAGGTTATTGGTGGAGTTTTCTCCACGAGCTCAATCTTAAGTTCCATGGTCGTGGGACCACACGAGGTTATTGGTGGAGTTTTCTCCACGAGCTCAATCGTAAGTTCCATGGTCGTGGCACCACACGAGGTTATTGGTGGAGTTTTCTCCACGAGCTCAATCTTAAGTTCCGTGGTCGTGGGACCACACGAGGTTATTGGTGTGAGTTTTCTCCACGAGCTCAATCTTAAGTTCCGTGGTCGTGGGACCACACGAGGTTATTGGTGGAGTTTTCTCCACGAGCTCAATCTTAAGTTCCGTGGTCGTGGGACCACACGAGGTTATTGGTGTGAGTTTTCTCCACGAGCTCAATCTTAAGTTCCGTGGTCGTGGGACCACACGAGGTTATTGGTGGAGTTTTCTCCACGAGCTCAATCTTAAGTTCCATGGTCGTGGGACCACACGAGGTTATTGGTGGAGTTTTCTCCACGAGCTCAATCTTAAGTTCCGTGGTCGTGGGACCACACGAGGTTATTGGTGTGAGTTTTCTCCACGAGCTCAATCTTAAGTTCCGTGGTCGTGGGACCACACGAGGTTATTGGTGTGAGTTTTCTCCACGAGCTCAATCTTAAGTTCCGTGGTCGTGGGACCACACGAGGTTATTGGTGGAGTTTTCTCCACGAGCTCAATCTTAAGTTCCATGGTCGTGGGACCACACGAGGTTATTGGTGGAGTTTTCTCCACGAGCTCAATCTTAAGTTCCATGGTCGTGGGACCACACGAGGTTATTGGTGTGAGTTTTATCCACGAGCTCAGTCTTAAGTTCCGTGGGACCACACGAGGTTATTGGTGTGAGTTTTATCCACGAGCTCAGTCTTAAGTTCCGTGGGACCACACGAGGTTATAGGTGGAGTTTTCTCCACGAGCTCAATCTTAAGTTCCATGGTCGTGGGACCACACGAGGTTATTGGTGGAGTTTTATCCACGAGCTCAATCTTAAGTTCCGTGGTCGTGGGACCACACGAGGTTATTGGTGTGAGTTTTCTCCACGAGCTCAATCTTAAGTTCCGTGGTCGTGGGACCACACGAGGTTATTGGTGTGAGTTTTCTCCACGAGCTCAGTCTTAAGTTCCGTGGTCGTGGGACCTCACGAGGTTATTGGTGGAGTTTTCTCCACGAGCTCAATCTTAAGTTCCGTGGTCGTGGGACCACACGAGGTTATTGGTGTGAGTTTTCTCCACGAGCTCAGTCTTAAGTTCCATGGTCGTGGGACCACACGAGGTTATTGGTGTGAGTTTTCTCCACGAGCTCAATCTTAAGTTCCATGGTCGTGGGACCACACGAGGTTATTGGTGGAGTTTTCTCCACGAGCTCAATCTTAAGTTCCGTGGTCGTGGGACCACACGAGGTTATTGGTGTGAGTTTTATCCACGAGCTCAATCTTAAGTTCCATGGTCGTGGGACCACACGAGGTTATTGGTGGAGTTTTATCCACGAGCTCAATCTTAAGTTCCATGGTCGTGGGACCACACGAGGTTATTGGTGTGAGTTTTATCCACGAGCTCAATCTTAAGTTCCATGGTCGTGGGACCACACGAGGTTATTGGTGGAGTTTTATCCACGAGCTCAATCTTAAGTTCCGTGGTCGTGGGACCACACGAGGTTATTGGTGTGAGTTTTATCCACGAGCTCAATCTTAAGTTCCGTGGTCGTGGGACCACACGAGGTTATTGGGGGAGTTTTATCCACGAGCTCAATCTTAAGTTCCGTGGTCGTGGGACCACAAGAGGTTATTGGTGTGAGTTTTATCCACGAGCTCAATCTTAAGTTCCGTGGTCGTGGGACCACACGAGGTTATTGGTGTGAGTTTTCTCCACGAGCTCAATCTTAAGTTCCGTGGGACCACACGAGGTTATTGGTGTGAGTTTTACCCACGAGCTCAATCTTAAGTTCCATGGTCGTGGGACCTCACGAGGTTATTGGTGTGAGTTTCCTCCACGAGCTCAATCTTAAGTTCCGTGGTCGTGGGACCACACGAGGTTATTGGTGTGAGTTTCCTCCACGAGCTCAATCTTAAGTTCCGTGGTCGTGGGACCACACGAGGTTATTGGTGTGAGTTTTCTCCACGAGCTCAATCTTAAGTTCCATGGTCGTGGGACCACACGAGGTTATTGGTGTGAGTTTTCTCCACGAGCTCAATCTTAAGTTCCATGGTCGTGGGACCACACGAGGTTATTGGTGGAGTTTTATCCACGAGCTCAATCTTAAGTTCCATGGTCGTGGGACCACACGAGGTTATTGGTGGAGTTTTATCCACGAGCTCAACCTTAAGTTCCGTGGTCGTGGGACCACACGAGGTTATTGGTGTGAGTTTTCTCCACGAGCTCAATCTTAAGTTCCGTGGTCGTGGGACCACACGAGGTTATTGGTGGAGTTTCCTCCACGAGCTCAATCTTAAGTTCCGTGGTCGTGGGACCACACGAGGTTATTGGTGTGAGTTTTCTCCACGAGCTCAATCTTAAGTTCCATGGTCGTGGGACCACACGAGGTTATTGGTGGAGTTTTCTCCACGAGCTCAATCTTAAGTTCCATGGTCGTGGGACCACACGAGGTTATTGGTGTGAGTTTTCTCCACGAGCTCAATCTTAAGTTCCGTGGTCGTGGGACCACACGAGGTTATTGGTGGAGTTTTCTCCACGAGCTCAATCTTAAGTTCCGTGGTCGTGGGACCACACGAGGTTATTGGTGTGAGTTTTATCCACGAGCTCAATCTTAAGTTCCGTGGTCGTGGGACCACACGAGGTTATTGGTGTGAGTTTTATCCACGAGCTCAATCTTAAGTTCCGTGGTCGTGGGACCACACGAGGTTATTGGTGGAGTTTTATCCACGAGCTCAACCTTAAGTTCCGTGGTCGTGGGACCACACGAGGTTATTGGTGTGAGTTTTATACACGAGCTCAACCTTAAGTTCCGTGGTCGTTGGACCACACGAGGTTATTGGTGGAGTTTTATCCACGAGCTCAACCTTACGTTCCGTGGTCGTGGGACCACACGAGGTTGTTGGTGTGAGTTTTATACACGAGCTCAATCTTAAGTTCCGTGGTCGTGGGACCACACGAGGTTATTGGTGGAGTTTTATCCACGAGCTCAATCTTAAGTTCCATGGTCGTGGGACCACAGGAGGTTATTGGTGTGAGTTTTATCCACGAGCTCAATCTTACGTTCCATGGTCGTGGGACCACACGAGGTTATTGGTGGAGTTTTATCCACGAGCTCAATCTTAACTTCCGTGGTCGTGGGACCACACGAGGTTATTGGTGGAGTTTCCTCCACGAGCTCAATCTTAAGTTCCGTGGTCGTGGGACCTCACGAGGTTATTGGTGTGAGTTTTATCCACGAGCTCAATCTTAAGTTCCGTGGTCGTGGGACCACACGAGGTTATTGGTGTGAGTTTTCTCCACAAGCTCAATCTTAAGTTCCGTGGTCGTGGGACCACACGAGGTTATTGGTGTGAGTTTTATCCACGAGCTCAATCTTAAGTACCATGGTCGTGGGACCACACGAGGTTATTGGTGTGAGTTTTATCCACGAGCTCAATCTTAAGTTCCGTGGTCGTGGGACCACACGAGGTTATTGGTGTGAGTTTTATCCACGAGCTCAATCTTAAGTTCCGTGGTCGTGGGACCACACGAGGTTATTGGTGTGAGTTTTCTCCACGAGCTCAATCTTAAGTTCCGTGGTCGTGGGACCACACGAGGTTATTGGTGTGAGTTTTCTCCACGAGCTCAATCTTAAGTTCCGTGGTCGTGGGACCACACGAGGTTATTGGTGGAGTTTTATCCACGAGCTGAATCTTAAGTTCCGTGGTCGTGGGACCTCACGAGGTTATTGGTGGAGTTTTATCCACGAGCTCAATCTTAACTTCCATGGTCGTGGGACCACACGAGGTTATTGGTGTGAGTTTTCTCCACGAGCTCAATCTTAAGTTCCGTGGTCGTGGGACCACACGAGGTTATTGGTGGAGTTTTATCCACGAGCTCAATCTTAAGTTCCGTGGTCGTGGGACCACACGAGGTTATTGGTGTGAGTTTTATCCACGAGCTCAATCTTAAGTTCCATGGTCGTGGGACCACACGAGGTTATTGGTGGAGTTTTCTCCACGAGCTCAATCTTAAGTTCCGTGGTCGTGGGACCACACGAGGTTATTGGTGTGAGTTTTATCCACGAGCTCAATCTTAAGTTCCATGGTCGTGGGACCACACGAGGTTATTGGTGTGAGTTTCCTCCACGAGCTCAATCTTAAGTTCCGTGGTCGTGGGACCACACGAGGTTATTGGTGGAGTTTTATCCACGAGCTCAATCTTAAGTTCCGTGGTCGTGGGACCACACGAGGTTATTGGTGGAGTTTTATCCACGAGCTCAATCTTAAGTTCCATGGTCGTGGGACCACACGAGGTTATTGGTGTGAGTTTTCTCCACGAGCTCAATCTTAAGTTCCGTGGTCGTGGGACCACACGAGGTTATTGGTGTGAGTTTTATCCACGAGCTCAATCTTAAGTTCCGTGGTCGTGGGACCACACGAGGTTATTGGTGGAGTTTTATCCACGAGCTCAATCTTAAGTTCCGTGGTCGTGGGACCACATGAGGTTATTGGTGGAGTTTTATCCACGAGCTCAATCTTAAGTTCCGTGGTCGTGGGACCACACGAGGTTATTGGTGGAGTTTTATCCACGAGCTCAATCTTAAGTTCCGTGGTCGTGGGACCACACGAGGTTATTGGTGGAGTTTTCTCCACGAGCTCAATCTTAAGTTCCGTGGTCGTGGGACCACACGAGGTTATTGGTGTGAGTTTTCTCCACGAGCTCAATCTTAAGTTCCATGGTCGTGGGACCACACGAGGTTATTGGTGGAGTTTTCTCCACGAGCTCAATCTTAAGTTCCGTGGTCGTGGGACCACACAAGGTTATTGGTGGTGTTTTCTCCACGAGCTCAATCTTAAGTTCCATGGTCGTGGGACCACACGAGGTTATTGGTGGAGTTTTCTCCACGAGCTCAATCTTAAGTTCCGTGGTCGTGGGACCACACGAGGTTATTGGTGGAGTTTTCTCCACGAGCTCAATCTTAAGTTCCGTGGTCGTGGGACCACACAAGGTTATTGGTGGTGTTTTCTCCACGAGCTCAATCTTAAGTTCCATGGTCGTGGGACCACACGAGGTTATTGGTGGAGTTTTCTCCACGAGCTCAATCTTAAGTTCCGTGGTCGTGGGACCACACGAGGTTATTGGTGGAGTTTTCTCCACGAGCTCAATCTTAAGTTCCGTGGTCGTGGGACCACACAAGGTTATTGGTGGAGTTTTATCCACGAGCTCAATCTTAAGTTCCATGGTCGTGGGACCACACGAGGTTATTGGTGTGAGTTTTATCCACGAGCTCAATCTTAAGTTCCATGGTCGTGGGACCACACGAGGTTATTGGTGGAGTTTTCTCCACGAGCTCAATCTTAAGTTCCATGGTCGTGGGACCACACGAGGTTATTGGTGGAATTTTTCTCCACGAGCTCAATCTTAAGTTCCATGGTCGTGGGACCACACGAGGTTATTGGTGGAGTTTTATCCACGAGCTCAATCTTAAGTTCCGTGGTCGTGGGACCACACGAGGTTATTGGTGGAGTTTTCTCCACGAGCTCAATCTTAAGTTCCGTGGTCGTGGGACCACACGAGGTTATTGGTGGAGTTTTATCCACGAGCTCAATCTTAAGTTCCGTGGTCGTGGGACCACACGAGGTTATTGGTGGAGTTTTATCCACGAGCTCAATCTTAAGTTCCGTGGTCGTGGGACCTCACGAGGTTATTGGTGTGAGTTTTCTCCACGAGCTCAATCTTAAGTTCCATGGTCGTGGGACCACACGAGGTTATTGGTGGAGTTTTATCCACGAGCTCAGTCTTAAGTTCCATGGTCGTGGGACCACACGAGGTTAATGGTGGAGTTTTCTCCACGAGCTCAATCTTAAGTTCCATGGTCGTGGGACCACACGAGGTTATTGGTGGAGTTTTCTCCACGAGCTCAATCTTAAGTTCCATGGTCGTGGGACCACACGAGGTTATTGGTGTGAGTTTTCTCCACGAGCTCAATCTTAAGTTCCATGGTCGTGGGACCACACGAGGTTATTGGTGGAGTTTTCTCCACGAGCTCAATCTTAAGTTCCATGGTCGTGGGACCACACGAGGTTATTGGTGTGAGTTTTATCCACGAGCTCAATCTTAAGTTCCGTGGTCGTGGGACCACACGAGGTTATTGGTGGAGTTTTATCCACGAGCTCAATCTTAAGTTCCGTGGTCGTGGGACCACACGAGGTTATTGGTGGAGTTTTATCCACGAGCTCAATCTTAAGTTCCGTGGTCGTGGGACCACACGAGGTTATTGGTGGAGTTTTCTCCACGAGCTCAATCTTAAGTTCCGTGGTCGTGGGACCACACGAGGTTATTGGTGGAGTTTTATCCACGAGCTCAATCTTAAGTTCCGTGGTCGTGGGACCACACGAGGTTATTGGTGTGAGTTTTATCCACGCGCTCAATCTTAAGTTCCGTGGTCGCGGGACCACACGAGGTTATTGGTGGAGTTTTCTCCACGAGCTCAATCTTAAGTTCCATGGTCGTGGGACCTCACGAGGTTATTGGTGGAGTTTTATCCACGAGCTCAATCTTAAGTTCCGTGGTCGTGGGACCTCACGAGGTTATTGGTGGAGTTTTATCCACGAGCTCAATCTTAAGTTCCATGGTCGTGGGACCACACGAGGTTATTGGTGGAGTTTTATCCACGAGCTCAATCTTAAGTTCCATGGTCGTGGGACCACACGAGGTTATTGGTGGAGTTTTCTCCACGAGCTCAATCTTAAGTTCCGTGGTCGTGGGACCACACGAGGTTATTGGTGTGAGTTTTCTCCACGAGCTCAATCTTAAGTTCCGTGGTCGTGGGACCACACGAGGTTATTGGTGTGAGTTTTATCCACGAGCTCATTCTTAAGTTCCGTGGTCGTGGGACCTCACGAGGTTATTGGTGTGAGTTTTCTCCACGAGCTCAATCTTAAGTTCCGTGGTCGTGGGACCTCACGAGGTTATTGGTGTGAGTTTTCTCCACGAGCTCAGTCTTAAGTTCCGTGGTCGTGGGACCTCACGAGGTTATTGGTGTGAGTTTTCTCCACGAGCTCAATCTTAAGTTCCGTGGTCGTGGGACCACACGAGGTTATTGGTGGAATTTTCTCCACGAGCTCAATCTTAAGTTCCGTGGTCGTGGGACCACACGAGGTTATTGGTGTGAGTTTTCTCCACGAGCTCAGCCTTAAGTTCCGTGGTCGTGGGACCTCACGAGGTTATTGGTGTGAGTTTTATCCACGAGCTCAATCTTAAGTTCCGTGGTCGTGGGACCACACGAGGTTATTGGTGTGAGTTTTCTCCACGAGCTCAATCTTAAGTTCCGTGGTCGTGGGACCACACGAGGTTATTGGTGTGAGTTTTATCCACGAGCTCAATCTTAAGTTCCGTGGTCGTGGGACCACACGAGGTTATTGGTGTGAGTTTTCTTAACGAGCTCAATCTTAAGTTCCGTGGTCGTGGGACCACACGAGGTTATTGGTGTGAGTTTTCTCCACGAGCTCAATCTTAAGTTCCATGGTCGTGGGACCACACGAGGTTATTGGTGTGAGTTTTATCCACGAGCTCAGTCTTAAGTTCCGTGGTCGTGGGACCACACGAGGTTATTGGTGGAGTTTTGTCCACGAGCTCAATCTTAAGTTCCATGGTCGTGGGACCACACGAGGTTATTGGTGGAATTTTTCTCCACGAGCTCAATCTTAAGTTCCATGGTCGTGGGACCACACGAGGTTATTGGTGGAGTTTTATCCACGAGCTCAATCTTAAGTTCCGTGGTCGTGGGACCACACGAGGTTATTGGTGGAGTTTTCTCCACGAGCTCAATCTTAAGTTCCGTGGTCGTGGGACCACACGAGGTTATTGGTGGAGTTTTATCCACGAGCTCAATCTTAAGTTCCGTGGTCGTGGGACCACACGAGGTTATTGGTGGAGTTTTATCCACGAGCTCAATCTTAAGTTCCGTGGTCGTGGGACCTCACGAGGTTATTGGTGTGAGTTTTCTCCACGAGCTCAATCTTAAGTTCCATGGTCGTGGGACCACACGAGGTTATTGGTGGAGTTTTATCCACGAGCTCAGTCTTAAGTTCCATGGTCGTGGGACCACACGAGGTTATTGGTGGAGTTTTCTCCACGAGCTCAATCTTAAGTTCCATGGTCGTGGGACCACACGAGGTTATTGGTGGAGTTTTCTCCACGAGCTCAATCTTAAGTTCCATGGTCGTGGGACCACACGAGGTTATTGGTGTGAGTTTTCTCCACGAGCTCAATCTTAAGTTCCATGGTCGTGGGACCACACGAGGTTATTGGTGGAGTTTTCTCCACGAGCTCAATCTTAAGTTCCATGGTCGTGGGACCACACGAGGTTATTGGTGTGAGTTTTATCCACGAGCTCAATCTTAAGTTCCGTGGTCGTGGGACCACACGAGGTTATTGGTGGAGTTTTATCCACGAGCTCAATCTTAAGTTCCGTGGTCGTGGGACCACACGAGGTTATTGGTGGAGTTTTATCCACGAGCTCAATCTTAAGTTCCGTGGTCGTGGGACCACACGAGGTTATTGGTGGAGTTTTCTCCACGAGCTCAATCTTAAGTTCCGTGGTCGTGGGACCACACGAGGTTATTGGTGTGAGTTTTCTCCACGAGTTCAATCTTAAGTTCCGTGGTCGTGGGACCACACGAGGTTATTGGTGTGAGTTTTATCCACGCGCTCAATCTTAAGTTCCGTGGTCGCGGGACCACACGAGGTTATTGGTGGAGTTTTATCCACGAGCTCAATCTTAAGTTCCATGCTCGTGGGACCACACGAGGTTATTGGTGGAGTTTTCTCCACGAGCTCAATCTTAAGTTCCATGGTCGTGGGACCTCACGAGCTTATTGGTGGAGTTTTCTCCACGAGCTCAATATTAAGTTCCGTGGTCGTGGGACCACACGAGGTTATTGGTGGAGTTTTCTCCACGAGCTCAATGTTAAGTTCCGTGGTCGTGGGACCTCACGAGGTTATTGGTGGAGTTTTATCCACGAGCTCAATCTTAAGTTCCGTGGTCGTGGGACCTCACGAGGTTATTGGTGGAGTTTTATCCACGAGCTCAATCTTAAGTTCCATGGTCGTGGGACCACACGAGGTTATTGGTGGAGTTTTATCCACGAGCTCAATCTTAAGTTCCATGGTCGTGGGACCACACGAGGTTATTGGTGGAGTTTTCTCCACGAGCTCAATCTTAAGTTCCGTGGTCGTGGGACCACACGAGGTTATTGGTGTGAGTTTTCTCCTCGAGCTCAATCTTAAGTTCCGTTGTCGTGGGACCTCACGAGGTTATTGGTGGAGTTTTATCCACGAGCTCAGTCTTAAGTTCCGTGGTCGTGGGACCTCACGAGGTTATTGGTGTGAGTTTTATCCACGAGCTCAATCTTAAGTTCCGTGGTCGTGGGACCACACGAGGTTATTGGTGTGAGTTTTATCCACGAGCTCAATCTTAAGTTCCGTGGTCGTGGGACCACACGAGGTTATTGGTGGAGTTTTCTCCACGAGCTCAATCTTAAGTTCCATGGTCGTGGGACCTCACGAGGTTATTGGTGGAGTTTTATCCACGAGCTCAATCTTAAGTTCCGTGGTCGTGGGACCTCACGAGGTTATTGGTGGAGTTTTATCCACGAGCTCAATCTTAAGTTCCATGGTCGTGGGACCACACGAGGTTATTGGTGGAGTTTTATCCACGAGCTCAATCTTAAGTTCCATGGTCGTGGGACCACACGAGGTTATTGGTGGAGTTTTCTCCACGAGCTCAATCTTAAGTTCCGTGGTCGTGGGACCACACGAGGTTATTGGTGTGAGTTTTCTCCACGAGCTCAATCTTAAGTTCCGTGGTCGTGGGACCACACGAGGTTATTGGTGTGAGTTTTATCCACGAGCTCATTCTTAAGTTCCGTGGTCGTGGGACCTCACGAGGTTATTGGTGTGAGTTTTCTCCACGAGCTCAATCTTAAGTTCCGTGGTCGTGGGACCTCACGAGGTTAATGGTGTGAGTTTTCTCCACGAGCTCAGTCTTAAGTTCCGTGGTCGTGGGACCTCACGAGGTTATTGGTGTGAGTTTTCTCCACGAGCTCAATCTTAAGTTCCGTGGTCGTGGGACCACACGAGGTTATTGGTGGAGTTTTCTCCACGAGCTCAATCTTAAGTTCCGTGGTCGTGGGACCACACGAGGTTATTGGTGTGAGTTTTCTCCACGAGCTCAGTCTTAAGTTCCGTGGTCGTGGGACCTCACGAGGTTATTGGTGTGAGTTTTATCCACGAGCTCAATCTTAAGTTCCGTGGTCGTGGGACCACACGAGGTTATTGGTGTGAGTTTTCTCCACGAGCTCAATCTTAAGTTCTGTGGTCGTGGGACCACACGAGGTTATTGGTGTGAGTTTTATCCACGAGCTCAATCTTAAGTTCCGTGGTCGTGGGACCACACGAGGTTATTGGTGTGAGTTTTCTCCACGAGCTCAATCTTAAGTTCCGTGGTCGTGGGACCACACGAGGTTATTGGTGTGAGTTTTCTCCACGAGCTCAATCTTAAGTTCCATGGTCGTGGGACCACACGAGGTTATTGGTGTGAGTTTTATCCACGAGCTCAGTCTTAAGTTCCGTGGTCGTGGGACCACACGAGGTTATTGGTGGAGTTTTCTCCACGAGCTCAATCTTAAGTTCCGTGGTCGTGGGACCACACGAGGTTATTGGTGGAGTTTTCTCCACGAGCTCAATCTTAAGTTCCATGGTCGTGGGACCACACGAGGTTATTGGTGGAGTTTTCTCCACGAGCTCAGTCTTAAGTTCCGTGGTCGTGGGACCACACGAGGTTATTGGTGGAGTTTTATCCACGAGCTCAATCTTAAGTTCCGTGGTCGTGGGACCACACGAGGTTATTGGTGTGAGTTTTCTCCACGAGCTCAATCTTAAGTTCCATGGTCGTGGGACCACACGAGGTTATTGGTGGAGTTTTCTCCACGAGCTCAATCTTAAGTTCCATGGTCGTGGGACCACACGAGGTTATTGGTGTGAGTTTTCTCCACGAGCTCAATCTTAAGTTCCATGGTCGTGGGACCACACGAGGTTATTGGTGGAGTTTTCTCCACGAGCTCAATCTTAAGTTCCGTGGTCGTGGGACCACACGAGGTTATTGGTGTGAGTTTTATCCACGAGCTCAATCTTAAGTTCCATGGTCGTGGGACCACACGAGGTAATTGGTGGAGTTTTCTCCACGAGCTCAATCTTAAGTTCCGTGGTCGTGGGACCACACGAGGTTATTGGTGGAGTTTTATCCACGAGCTCAACCTTAAGTTCCGTGGTCGTGGGACCACACGAGGTTATTGGTGTGAGTTTTCTCCACGAGCTCAATCTTAAGTTCCATGGTCGTGGGACCACACGAGGTTATTGGTGGAGTTTTCTCCACGAGCTCAATCTTAAGTTCCGTGGTCGTGGGACCACACGAGGTTATTGGTGTGAGTTTTCTCCACGAGCTCAATCTTAAGTTCCATGGTCGTGGGACCACACGAGGTTATTGGTGTGAGTTTTCTCCACGAGCTCAATCGTAAGTTCCATGGTCGTGGGACCACACGAGGTTATTGGTGTGAGTTTTCTCCACGAGCTCAACCTTAAGTTCCATGGTCGTGGGACCACACGAGGTTATTGGTGGAGTTTTCTCCACGAGCTCAATCTTAAGTTCCATGGTCGTGGGACCACACGAGGTTATTGGTGGAGTTTTCTCCACGAGCTCAATCTTAAGTTCCATGGTCGTGGGACCACACGAGGTTATTGGTGTGAGTTTTCTCCACGAGCTCAATCTTAAGTTCCATGGTCGTGGGACCTCACGAGGTTATTGGTGGAGTTTTATCCACGAGCTCAATCTTAAGTTCCATGGTCGTGGGACCACACGAGGTTATTGGAGGAGTTTTATCCACGAGCTCAATCTTAAGTTCCATGGTCGTGGGACCAGACGAGGTTATTGGTGTGAGTTTTCTCCACGAGCTCAATCTTAAGTTCCATGGTCGTGGGACCACACGAGGTTATTGGTGTGAGTTTTCTCCACGAGCTCAATCTTAAGTTCCATGGTCGTGGGACCACACGAGGTTATTGGTGTGAGTTTTCTCCACGAGCTCAATCTTAAGTTCCGTGGTCGTGGGACCACACGAGGTTATTGGTGTGAGTTTTATCCACGAGCTCAATCTTAAGTTCCATGGTCGTGGGACCACACGAGGTTATTGGTGTGAGTTTTCTCCACGAGCTCAATCTTAAGTTCCGTGGTCGTGGGACCACACGAGGTTATTGGTGGAGTTTTCTCCACGAGCTCAATCTTAAGTTCCATGGTCGTGGGACCACACGAGGTTATTGGTGTGAGTTTTCTCCACGAGCTCAATCTTAAGTTCCGTGGTCGTGGGACCACACGAGGTTATTGGTGGAGTTTTCTCCACGAGCTCAATCTTAAGTTCCATGGTCGTGGGACCACACGAGGTTATTGGTGGAGTTTTCTCCACGAGCTCAATCGTAAGTTCCATGGTCGTGGCACCACACGAGGTTATTGGTGGAGTTTTCTCCACGAGCTCAATCTTAAGTTCCGTGGTCGTGGGACCACACGAGGTTATTGGTGTGAGTTTTCTCCACGAGCTCAATCTTAAGTTCCGTGGTCGTGGGACCACACGAGGTTATTGGTGGAGTTTTCTCCACGAGCTCAATCTTAAGTTCCGTGGTCGTGGGACCACACGAGGTTATTGGTGTGAGTTTTCTCCACGAGCTCAATCTTAAGTTCCGTGGTCGTGGGACCACACGAGGTTATTGGTGGAGTTTTCTCCACGAGCTCAATCTTAAGTTCCATGGTCGTGGGACCACACGAGGTTATTGGTGGAGTTTTCTCCACGAGCTCAATCTTAAGTTCCGTGGTCGTGGGACCACACGAGGTTATTGGTGTGAGTTTTCTCCACGAGCTCAATCTTAAGTTCCGTGGTCGTGGGACCACACGAGGTTATTGGTGTGAGTTTTCTCCACGAGCTCAATCTTAAGTTCCGTGGTCGTGGGACCACACGAGGTTATTGGTGGAGTTTTCTCCACGAGCTCAATCTTAAGTTCCATGGTCGTGGGACCACACGAGGTTATTGGTGGAGTTTTCTCCACGAGCTCAATCTTAAGTTCCATGGTCGTGGGACCACACGAGGTTATTGGTGTGAGTTTTATCCACGAGCTCAGTCTTAAGTTCCGTGGGACCACACGAGGTTATTGGTGTGAGTTTTATCCACGAGCTCAGTCTTAAGTTCCGTGGGACCACACGAGGTTATAGGTGGAGTTTTCTCCACGAGCTCAATCTTAAGTTCCATGGTCGTGGGACCACACGAGGTTATTGGTGGAGTTTTATCCACGAGCTCAATCTTAAGTTCCGTGGTCGTGGGACCACACGAGGTTATTGGTGTGAGTTTTCTCCACGAGCTCAATCTTAAGTTCCGTGGTCGTGGGACCACACGAGGTTATTGGTGTGAGTTTTCTCCACGAGCTCAGTCTTAAGTTCCGTGGTCGTGGGACCTCACGAGGTTATTGGTGGAGTTTTCTCCACGAGCTCAATCTTAAGTTCCGTGGTCGTGGGACCACACGAGGTTATTGGTGTGAGTTTTCTCCACGAGCTCAGTCTTAAGTTCCATGGTCGTGGGACCACACGAGGTTATTGGTGTGAGTTTTCTCCACGAGCTCAATCTTAAGTTCCATGGTCGTGGGACCACACGAGGTTATTGGTGGAGTTTTCTCCACGAGCTCAATCTTAAGTTCCGTGGTCGTGGGACCACACGAGGTTATTGGTGTGAGTTTTATCCACGAGCTCAATCTTAAGTTCCATGGTCGTGGGACCACACGAGGTTATTGGTGGAGTTTTATCCACGAGCTCAATCTTAAGTTCCATGGTCGTGGGACCACACGAGGTTATTGGTGTGTGTTTTATCCACGAGCTCAATCTTAAGTTCCATGGTCGTGGGACCACACGAGGTTATTGGTGGAGTTTTATCCACGAGCTCAATCTTAAGTTCCGTGGTCGTGGGACCACACGAGGTTATTGGTGTGAGTTTTATCCACGAGCTCAATCTTAAGTTCCGTGGTCGTGGGACCACACGAGGTTATTGGGGGAGTTTTATCCACGAGCTCAATCTTAAGTTCCGTGGTCGTGGGACCACACGAGGTTATTGGTGTGAGTTTTATCCACGAGCTCAATCTTAAGTTCCGTGGTCGTGGGACCACACGAGGTTATTGGTGTGAGTTTTCTCCACGAGCTCAATCTTAAGTTCCGTGGGACCACACGAGGTTATTGGTGTGAGTTTTACCCACGAGCTCAATCTTAAGTTCCATGGTCGTGGGACCTCACGAGGTTATTGGTGTGAGTTTCCTCCACGAGCTCAATCTTAAGTTCCGTGGTCGTGGGACCACACGAGGTTATTGGTGTGAGTTTCCTCCACGAGCTCAATCTTAAGTTCCGTGGTCGTGGGACCACACGAGGTTATTGGTGTGAGTTTTCTCCACGAGCTCAATCTTAAGTTCCATGGTCGTGGGACCACACGAGGTTATTGGTGTGAGTTTTCTCCACGAGCTCAATCTTAAGTTCCATGGTCGTGGGACCACACGAGGTTATTGGTGGAGTTTTATCCACGAGCTCAATCTTAAGTTCCATGGTCGTGGGACCACACGAGGTTATTGGTGGAGTTTTATCCACGAGCTCAACCTTAAGTTCCGTGGTCGTGGGACCACACGAGGTTATTGGTGTGAGTTTTCTCCACGAGCTCAATCTTAAGTTCCGTGGTCGTGGGACCACACGAGGTTATTGGTGGAGTTTCCTCCACGAGCTCAATCTTAAGTTCCGTGGTCGTGGGACCACACGAGGTTATTGGTGTGAGTTTTCTCCACGAGCTCAATCTTAAGTTCCATGGTCGTGGGACCACACGAGGTTATTGGTGGAGTTTTCTCCACGAGCTCAATCTTAAGTTCCATGGTCGTGGGACCACACGAGGTTATTGGTGTGAGTTTTCTCCACGAGCTCAATCTTAAGTTCCGTGGTCGTGGGACCACACGAGGTTATTGGTGGAGTTTTCTCCACGAGCTCAATCTTAAGTTCCGTGGTCGTGGGACCACACGAGGTTATTGGTGTGAGTTTTATCCACGAGCTCAATCTTAAGTTCCGTGGTCGTGGGACCACACGAGGTTATTGGTGTGAGTTTTATCCACGAGCTCAATCTTAAGTTCCGTGGTCGTGGGACCACACGAGGTTATTGGTGGAGTTTTATCCACGAGCTCAACCTTAAGTTCCGTGGTCGTGGGACCACACGAGGTTATTGGTGTGAGTTTTATACACGAGCTCAACCTTAAGTTCCGTGGTCGTGGGACCACACGAGGTTATTGGTGGAGTTTTATCCACGAGCTCAACCTTACGTTCCGTGGTCGTGGGACCACACGAGGTTGTTGGTGTGAGTTTTATACACGAGCTCAATCTTAAGTTCCGTGGTCGTGGGACCACACGAGGTTATTGGTGGAGTTTTATCCACGAGCTCAATCTTAAGTTCCATGGTCGTGGGACCACAGGAGGTTATTGGTGTGAGTTTTATCCACGAGCTCAATCTTACGTTCCATGGTCGTGGGACCACACGAGGTTATTGGTGGAGTTTTATCCACGAGCTCAATCTTAACTTCCGTGGTCGTGGGACCACACGAGGTTATTGGTGGAGTTTCCTCCACGAGCTCAATCTTAAGTTCCGTGGTCGTGGGACCTCACGAGGTTATTGGTGTGAGTTTTATCCACGAGCTCAATCTTAAGTTCCGTGGTCGTGGGACCACACGAGGTTATTGGTGTGAGTTTTCTCCACAAGCTCAATCTTAAGTTCCGTGGTCGTGGGACCACACGAGGTTATTGGTGTGAGTTTTATCCACGAGCTCAATCTTAAGTACCATGGTCGTGGGACCACACGAGGTTATTGGTGTGAGTTTTATCCACGAGCTCAATCTTAAGTTCCGTGGTCGTGGGACCACACGAGGTTATTGGTGTGAGTTTTATCCACGAGCTCAATCTTAAGTTCCGTGGTCGTGGGACCACACGAGGTTATTGGTGTGAGTTTTCTCCACGAGCTCAATCTTAAGTTCCGTGGTCGTGGGACCACACGAGGTTATTGGTGTGAGTTTTCTCCACGAGCTCAATCTTAAGTTCCGTGGTCGTGGGACCACACGAGGTTATTGGTGGAGTTTTATCCACGAGCTGAATCTTAAGTTCCGTGGTCGTGGGACCTCACGAGGTTATTGGTGGAGTTTTATCCACGAGCTCAATCTTAACTTCCATGGTCGTGGGACCACACGAGGTTATTGGTGTGAGTTTTCTCCACGAGCTCAATCTTAAGTTCCGTGGTCGTGGGACCACACGAGGTTATTGGTGGAGTTTTATCCACGAGCTCAATCTTAAGTTCCGTGGTCGTGGGACCACACGAGGTTATTGGTGTGAGTTTTATCCACGAGCTCAATCTTAAGTTCCATGGTCGTGGGACCACACGAGGTTATTGGTGGAGTTTTCTCCACGAGCTCAATCTTAAGTTCCGTGGTCGTGGGACCACACGAGGTTATTGGTGTGAGTTTTATCCACGAGCTCAATCTTAAGTTCCATGGTCGTGGGACCACACGAGGTTATTGGTGTGAGTTTTCTCCACGAGCTCAATCTTAAGTTCCGTGGTCGTGGGACCACACGAGGTTATTGGTGGAGTTTTATCCACGAGCTCAATCTTAAGTTCCGTGGTCGTGGGACCACACGAGGTTATTGGTGGAGTTTTATCCACGAGCTCAATCTTAAGTTCCATGGTCGTGGGACCACACGAGGTTATTGGTGTGAGTTTTCTCCACGAGCTCAATCTTAAGTTCCGTGGTCGTGGGACCACACGAGGTTATTGGTGTGAGTTTTATCCACGAGCTCAATCTTAAGTTCCGTGGTCGTGGGACCACACGAGGTTATTGGTGGAGTTTTATCCACGAGCTCAATCTTAAGTTCCGTGGTCGTGGGACCACATGAGGTTATTGGTGGAGTTTTATCCACGAGCTCAATCTTAAGTTCCGTGGTCGTGGGACCACACGAGGTTATTGGTGGAGTTTTATCCACGAGCTCAATCTTAAGTTCCGTGGTCGTGGGACCACACGAGGTTATTGGTGGAGTTTTCTCCACGAGCTCAATCTTAAGTTCCGTGGTCGTGGGACCACACGAGGTTATTGGTGTGAGTTTTCTCCACGAGCTCAATCTTAAGTTCCATGGTCGTGGGACCACACGAGGTTATTGGTGGAGTTTTCTCCACGAGCTCAATCTTAAGTTCCGTGGTCGTGGGACCACACAAGGTTATTGGTGGTGTTTTCTCCACGAGCTCAATCTTAAGTTCCATGGTCGTGGGACCACACGAGGTTATTGGTGGAGTTTTCTCCACGAGCTCAATCTTAAGTTCCGTGGTCGTGGGACCACACGAGGTTATTGGTGGAGTTTTCTCCACGAGCTCAATCTTAAGTTCCGTGGTCGTGGGACCACACAAGGTTATTGGTGGTGTTTTCTCCACGAGCTCAATCTTAAGTTCCATGGTCGTGGGACCACACGAGGTTATTGGTGGAGTTTTCTCCACGAGCTCAATCTTAAGTTCCGTGGTCGTGGGACCACACGAGGTTATTGGTGGAGTTTTCTCCACGAGCTCAATCTTAAGTTCCGTGGTCGTGGGACCACACAAGGTTATTGGTGGAGTTTTATCCACGAGCTCAATCTTAAGTTCCATGGTCGTGGGACCACACGAGGTTATTGGTGTGAGTTTTATCCACGAGCTCAATCTTAAGTTCCATGGTCGTGGGACCACACGAGGTTATTGGTGGAGTTTTCTCCACGAGCTCAATCTTAAGTTCCATGGTCGTGGGACCACACGAGGTTATTGGTGGAATTTTTCTCCACGAGCTCAATCTTAAGTTCCATGGTCGTGGGACCACACGAGGTTATTGGTGGAGTTTTATCCACGAGCTCAATCTTAAGTTCCGTGGTCGTGGGACCACACGAGGTTATTGGTGGAGTTTTCTCCACGAGCTCAATCTTAAGTTCCGTGGTCGTGGGACCACACGAGGTTATTGGTGGAGTTTTATCCACGAGCTCAATCTTAAGTTCCGTGGTCGTGGGACCACACGAGGTTATTGGTGGAGTTTTATCCACGAGCTCAATCTTAAGTTCCGTGGTCGTGGGACCTCACGAGGTTATTGGTGTGAGTTTTCTCCACGAGCTCAATCTTAAGTTCCATGGTCGTGGGACCACACGAGGTTATTGGTGGAGTTTTATCCACGAGCTCAGTCTTAAGTTCCATGGTCGTGGGACCACACGAGGTTAATGGTGGAGTTTTCTCCACGAGCTCAATCTTAAGTTCCATGGTCGTGGGACCACACGAGGTTATTGGTGGAGTTTTCTCCACGAGCTCAATCTTAAGTTCCATGGTCGTGGGACCACACGAGGTTATTGGTGTGAGTTTTCTCCACGAGCTCAATCTTAAGTTCCATGGTCGTGGGACCACACGAGGTTATTGGTGGAGTTTTCTCCACGAGCTCAATCTTAAGTTCCATGGTCGTGGGACCACACGAGGTTATTGGTGTGAGTTTTATCCACGAGCTCAATCTTAAGTTCCGTGGTCGTGGGACCACACGAGGTTATTGGTGGAGTTTTATCCACGAGCTCAATCTTAAGTTCCGTGGTCGTGGGACCACACGAGGTTATTGGTGGAGTTTTATCCACGAGCTCAATCTTAAGTTCCGTGGTCGTGGGACCACACGAGGTTATTGGTGGAGTTTTCTCCACGAGCTCAATCTTAAGTTCCGTGGTCGTGGGACCACACGAGGTTATTGGTGTGAGTTTTCTCCACGAGCTCAATCTTAAGTTCCGTGGTCGTGGGACCACACGAGGTTATTGGTGTGAGTTTTATCCACGCGCTCAATCTTAAGTTCCGTGGTCGCGGGACCACACGAGGTTATTGGTGGAGTTTTATCCACGAGCTCAATCTTAAGTTCCATGCTCGTGGGACCACACGAGGTTATTGGTGGAGTTTTCTCCACGAGCTCAATCTTAAGTTCCATGGTCGTGGGACCTCACGAGCTTATTGGTGGAGTTTTCTCCACGAGCTCAATCTTAAGTTCCGTGGTCGTGGGACCACACGAGGTTATTGGTGGAGTTTTCTCCACGAGCTCAATGTTAAGTTCCGTGGTCGTGGGACCTCACGAGGTTATTGGTGGAGTTTTATCCACGAGCTCAATCTTAAGTTCCGTGGTCGTGGGACCTCACGAGGTTATTGGTGGAGTTTTATCCACGAGCTCAATCTTAAGTTCCATGGTCGTGGGACCACACGAGGTTATTGGTGGAGTTTTATCCACGAGCTCAATCTTAAGTTCCATGGTCGTGGGACCACACGAGGTTATTGGTGGAGTTTTCTCCACGAGCTCAATCTTAAGTTCCGTGGTCGTGGGACCACACGAGGTTATTGGTGTGAGTTTTCTCCTCGAGCTCAATCTTAAGTTCCGTTGTCGTGGGACCTCACGAGGTTATTGGTGGAGTTTTATCCACGAGCTCAGTCTTAAGTTCCGTGGTCGTGGGACCTCACGAGGTTATTGGTGTGAGTTTTATCCACGAGCTCAATCTTAAGTTCCGTGGTCGTGGGACCACACGAGGTTATTGGTGTGAGTTTTATCCACGAGCTCAATCTTAAGTTCCGTGGTCGTGGGACCACACGAGGTTATTGGTGGAGTTTTCTCCACGAGCTCAATCTTAAGTTCCATGGTCGTGGGACCTCACGAGGTTATTGGTGGAGTTTTATCCACGAGCTCAATCTTAAGTTCCGTGGTCGTGGGACCTCACGAGGTTATTGGTGGAGTTTTATCCACGAGCTCAATCTTAAGTTCCATGGTCGTGGGACCACACGAGGTTATTGGTGGAGTTTTATCCACGAGCTCAATCTTAAGTTCCATGGTCGTGGGACCACACGAGGTTATTGGTGGAGTTTTCTCCACGAGCTCAATCTTAAGTTCCGTGGTCGTGGGACCACACGAGGTTATTGGTGTGAGTTTTCTCCACGAGCTCAATCTTAAGTTCCGTGGTCGTGGGACCACACGAGGTTATTGGTGTGAGTTTTATCCACGAGCTCATTCTTAAGTTCCGTGGTCGTGGGACCTCACGAGGTTATTGGTGTGAGTTTTCTCCACGAGCTCAATCTTAAGTTCCGTGGTCGTGGGACCTCACGAGGTTATTGGTGTGAGTTTTCTCCACGAGCTCAGTCTTAAGTTCCGTGGTCGTGGGACCTCACGAGGTTATTGGTGTGAGTTTTCTCCACGAGCTCAATCTTAAGTTCCGTGGTCGTGGGACCACACGAGGTTATTGGTGGAGTTTTCTCCACGAGCTCAATCTTAAGTTCCGTGGTCGTGGGACCACACGAGGTTATTGGTGTGAGTTTTCTCCACGAGCTCAGTCTTAAGTTCCGTGGTCGTGGGACCTCACGAGGTTATTGGTGTGAGTTTTATCCACGAGCTCAATCTTAAGTTCCGTGGTCGTGGGACCACACGAGGTTATTGGTGTGAGTTTTCTCCACGAGCTCAATCTTAAGTTCCGTGGTCGTGGGACCACACGAGGTTATTGGTGTGAGTTTTATCCACGAGCTCAATCTTAAGTTCCGTGGTCGTGGGACCACACGAGGTTATTGGTGTGAGTTTTCTTAACGAGCTCAATCTTAAGTTCCGTGGTCGTGGGACCACACGAGGTTATTGGTGTGAGTTTTCTCCACGAGCTCAATCTTAAGTTCCATGGTCGTGGGACCACACGAGGTTATTGGTGTGAGTTTTATCCACGAGCTCAGTCTTAAGTTCCGTGGTCGTGGGACCACACGAGGTTATTGGTGGAGTTTTCTCCACGAGCTCAATCTTAAGTTCCATGGTCGTGGGACCACACGAGGTTATTGGTGGAATTTTTCTCCACGAGCTCAATCTTAAGTTCCATGGTCGTGGGACCACACGAGGTTATTGGTGGAGTTTTATCCACGAGCTCAATCTTAAGTTCCGTGGTCGTGGGACCACACGAGGTTATTGGTGGAGTTTTCTCCACGAGCTCAATCTTAAGTTCCGTGGTCGTGGGACCACACGAGGTTATTGGTGGAGTTTTATCCACGAGCTCAATCTTAAGTTCCGTGGTCGTGGGACCACACGAGGTTATTGGTGGAGTTTTATCCACGAGCTCAATCTTAAGTTCCGTGGTCGTGGGACCTCACGAGGTTATTGGTGTGAGTTTTCTCCACGAGCTCAATCTTAAGTTCCATGGTCGTGGGACCACACGAGGTTATTGGTGGAGTTTTATCCACGAGCTCAGTCTTAAGTTCCATGGTCGTGGGACCACACGAGGTTATTGGTGGAGTTTTCTCCACGAGCTCAATCTTAAGTTCCATGGTCGTGGGACCACACGAGGTTATTGGTGGAGTTTTCTCCACGAGCTCAATCTTAAGTTCCATGGTCGTGGGACCACACGAGGTTATTGGTGTGAGTTTTCTCCACGAGCTCAATCTTAAGTTCCATGGTCGTGGGACCACACGAGGTTATTGGTGGAGTTTTCTCCACGAGCTCAATCTTAAGTTCCATGGTCGTGGGACCACACGAGGTTATTGGTGCGAGTTTTATCCACGAGCTCAATCTTAAGTTCCGTGGTCGTGGGACCACACGAGGTTATTGGTGGAGTTTTATCCACGAGCTCAATCTTAAGTTCCGTGGTCGTGGGACCACACGAGGTTATTGGTGGAGTTTTATCCACGAGCTCAATCTTAAGTTCCGTGGTCGTGGGACCACACGAGGTTATTGGTGGAGTTTTCTCCACGAGCTCAATCTTAAGTTCCGTGGTCGTGGGACCACACGAGGTTATTGGTGTGAGTTTTCTCCACGAGTTCAATCTTAAGTTCCGTGGTCGTGGGACCACACGAGGTTATTGGTGTGAGTTTTATCCACGCGCTCAATCTTAAGTTCCGTGGTCGCGGGACCACACGAGGTTATTGGTGGAGTTTTATCCACGAGCTCAATCTTAAGTTCCATGCTCGTGGGACCACACGAGGTTATTGGTGGAGTTTTCTCCACGAGCTCAATCTTAAGTTCCATGGTCGTGGGACCTCACGAGCTTATTGGTGGAGTTTTCTCCACGAGCTCAATCTTAAGTTCCGTGGTCGTGGGACCACACGAGGTTATTGGTGGAGTTTTCTCCACGAGCTCAATGTTAAGTTCCGTGGTCGTGGGACCTCACGAGGTTATTGGTGGAGTTTTATCCACGAGCTCAATCTTAAGTTCCGTGGTCGTGGGACCTCACGAGGTTATTGGTGGAGTTTTATCCACGAGCTCAATCTTAAGTTCCATGGTCGTGGGACCACACGAGGTTATTGGTGGAGTTTTATCCACGAGCTCAATCTTAAGTTCCATGGTCGTGGGACCACACGAGGTTATTGGTGGAGTTTTCTCCACGAGCTCAATCTTAAGTTCCGTGGTCGTGGGACCACACGAGGTTATTGGTGTGAGTTTTCTCCTCGAGCTCAATCTTAAGTTCCGTTGTCGTGGGACCTCACGAAGTTATTGGTGGAGTTTTATCCACGAGCTCAGTCTTAAGTTCCGTGGTCGTGGGACCTCACGAGGTTATTGGTGTGAGTTTTATCCACGAGCTCAATCTTAAGTTCCGTGGTCGTGGGACCACACGAGGTTATTGGTGTGAGTTTTATCCACGAGCTCAATCTTAAGTTCCGTGGTCGTGGGACCACACGAGGTTATTGGTGGAGTTTTCTCCACGAGCTCAATCTTAAGTTCCATGGTCGTGGGACCTCACGAGGTTATTGGTGGAGTTTTATCCACGAGCTCAATCTTAAGTTCCGTGGTCGTGGGACCTCACGAGGTTATTGGTGGAGTTTTATCCACGAGCTCAATCTTAAGTTCCATGGTCGTGGGACCACACGAGGTTATTGGTGGAGTTTTATCCACGAGCTCAATCTTAAGTTCCATGGTCGTGGGACCACACGAGGTTATTGGTGGAGTTTTCTCCACGAGCTCAATCTTAAGTTCCGTGGTCGTGGGACCACACGAGGTTATTGGTGTGAGTTTTCTCCACGAGCTCAATCTTAAGTTCCGTGGTCGTGGGACCACACGAGGTTATTGGTGTGAGTTTTATCCACGAGCTCATTCTTAAGTTCCGTGGTCGTGGGACCTCACGAGGTTATTGGTGTGAGTTTTCTCCACGAGCTCAATCTTAAGTTCCGTGGTCGTGGGACCTCACGAGGTTAATGGTGTGAGTTTTCTCCACGAGCTCAGTCTTAAGTTCCGTGGTCGTGGGACCTCACGAGGTTATTGGTGTGAGTTTTCTCCACGAGCTCAATCTTAAGTTCCGTGGTCGTGGGACCACACGAGGTTATTGGTGGAGTTTTCTCCACGAGCTCAATCTTAAGTTCCGTGGTCGTGGGACCACACGAGGTTATTGGTGTGAGTTTTCTCCACGAGCTCAGTCTTAAGTTCCGTGGTCGTGGGACCTCACGAGGTTATTGGTGTGAGTTTTATCCACGAGCTCAATCTTAAGTTCCGTGGTCGTGGGACCACACGAGGTTATTGGTGTGAGTTTTCTCCACGAGCTCAATCTTAAGTTCCGTGGTCGTGGGACCACACGAGGTTATTGGTGTGAGTTTTATCCACGAGCTCAATCTTAAGTTCCGTGGTCGTGGGACCACACGAGGTTATTGGTGTGAGTTTTCTCCACGAGCTCAATCTTAAGTTCCGTGGTCGTGGGACCACACGAGGTTATTGGTGTGAGTTTTCTCCACGAGCTCAATCTTAAGTTCCATGGTCGTGGGACCACACGAGGTTATTGGTGTGAGTTTTATCCACGAGCTCAGTCTTAAGTTCCGTGGTCGTGGGACCACACGAGGTTATTGGTGGAGTTTTCTCCACGAGCTCAATCTTAAGTTCCGTGGTCGTGGGACCACACGAGGTTATTGGTGGAGTTTTCTCCACGAGCACAATCTTAAGTTCCATGGTCGTGGGACCACACGAGGTTATTGGTGGAGTTTTCTCCACGAGCTCAGTCTTAAGTTCCGTGGTCGTGGGACCACACGAGGTTATTGGTGGAGTTTTATCCACGAGCTCAATCTTAAGTTCCGTGGTCGTGGGACCACACGAGGTTATTGGTGTGAGTTTTCTCCACGAGCTCAATCTTAAGTTCCATGGTCGTGGGACCACACGAGGTTATTGGTGGAGTTTTCTCCACGAGCTCAATCTTAAGTTCCATGGTCGTGGGACCACACGAGGTTATTGGTGTGAGTTTTCTCCACGAGCTCAATCTTAAGTTCCATGGTCGTGGGACCACACGAGGTTATTGGTGGAGTTTTCTCCACGAGCTCAATCTTAAGTTCCGTGGTCGTGGGACCACACGAGGTTATTGGTGTGAGTTTTATCCACGAGCTCAATCTTAAGTTCCATGGTCGTGGGACCACACGAGGTAATTGGTGGAGTTTTCTCCACGAGCTCAATCTTAAGTTCCGTGGTCGTGGGACCACACGAGGTTATTGGTGGAGTTTTATCCACGAGCTCAACCTTAAGTTCCGTGGTCGTGGGACCACACGAGGTTATTGGTGTGAGTTTTCTCCACGAGCTCAATCTTAAGTTCCATGGTCGTGGGACCACACGAGGTTATTGGTGGAGTTTTCTCCACGAGCTCAATCTTAAGTTCCGTGGTCGTGGGACCACACGAGGTTATTGGTGTGAGTTTTCTCCACGAGCTCAATCTTAAGTTCCATGGTCGTGGGACCACACGAGGTTATTGGTGTGAGTTTTCTCCACGAGCTCAATCGTAAGTTCCATGGTCGTGGGACCACACGAGGTTATTGGTGTGAGTTTTCTCCACGAGCTCAACCTTAAGTTCCATGGTCGTGGGACCACACGAGGTTATTGGTGGAGTTTTCTCCACGAGCTCAATCTTAAGTTCCATGGTCGTGGGACCACACGAGGTTATTGGTGGAGTTTTCTCCACGAGCTCAATCTTAAGTTCCATGGTCGTGGGACCACACGAGGTTATTGGTGTGAGTTTTCTCCACGAGCTCAATCTTAAGTTCCATGGTCGTGGGACCTCACGAGGTTATTGGTGGAGTTTTATCCACGAGCTCAATCTTAAGTTCCATGGTCGTGGGACCACACGAGGTTATTGGAGGAGTTTTATCCACGAGCTCAATCTTAAGTTCCATGGTCGTGGGACCAGACGAGGTTATTGGTGTGAGTTTTCTCCACGAGCTCAATCTTAAGTTCCATGGTCGTGGGACCACACGAGGTTATTGGTGTGAGTTTTCTCCACGAGCTCAATCTTAAGTTCCATGGTCGTGGGACCACACGAGGTTATTGGTGTGAGTTTTCTCCACGAGCTCAATCTTAAGTCCCGTGGTCGTGGGACCACACGAGGTTATTGGTGTGAGTTTTATCCACGAGCTCAATCTTAAGTTCCATGGTCGTGGGACCACACGAGGTTATTGGTGTGAGTTTTCTCCACAAGCTCAATCTTAAGTTCCGTGGTCCTGGGACCACACGAGGTTATTTGTGGAGTTTTCTCCACGAGCTCAATCTTAAGTTCCGTGGTCGTGGGACCACACGAGGTTATTGGTGTGAGTTTTCTCCACGAGCTCAATCTTAAGTTCCGTGGTCGTGAGACCACACGAGGTTATTGGTGGAGTTTTCTCCACGAGCTCAATCTTAAGTTCCATGGTCGTGGGACCACACGAGGTTATTGGTGGAGTTTTCTCCACGAGCTCAATCTTAAGTTCCGTGGTCGTGGGACCACACGAGGTTATTGGTGTGAGTTTTCTCCACGAGCTCAATCGTAAGTTCCATGGTCGTGGGACCACACGAGGTTATTGGTGTGAGTTTTATCCACGAGCTCAATCTTAAGTTCCGTGGTCGTGGGACCACACGAGGTTATTGGTGTGAGTTTTCTCCACGAGTTCAATATTAAGTTCCATGGTCGTGGGACCACACGAGGTTATTGGTGGAGTTTTATCCTCGAGCTCAATCTTAAGTTCCGTGGTCGTGGGACCACACGAGGTTATTGGTGTGAGTTTTCTCCACGAGCTCAATCTTAAGTTCCGTGGTCGTGGGACCACACGAGGTAACTGGTGGAGTTTTATCCACGAGCTCAATCTTAAGTTCCGTGGTCGTGGGACCACACGAGGTTATTGGTGTGAGTTTTCTCCACGAGCTCAATCTTAAGTTCCATGGTCGTGGGACCACACGAGGTTATTGGTGTGAGTTTTATCCACGAGCTCAGTCTTAAGTTCCGTGGTCGTGGGACCACACGAGGTTATTGGTGTGAGTTTTCTCCACGAGCTCAATCTTAAGTTCCATGGTCGTGGGACCACACGAGGTTATTGGTGTGAGTTTTCTCCACGAGCTCAATCTTAAGTTCCATGGTCGTGGGACCACACGAGGTTACTGGTGGAGTTTTCTCCACGAGCTCAATCTTAAGTTCCGTGGTCGTGGGACCACACGAGGTTATTGGTGTGAGTTTTCTCCACGAGCTCAATCTTAAGTTCCATGGTCGTGGGACCACACGAGGTTATTGGTGGAGTTTTCTCCACGAGCTCAATCTTAAGTTCCGTGGTCGTGGGACCACACGAGGTTATTGGTGTGAGTTTTCTCCACGAGCTCAATCTTAAGTTCCGTGGTCGTGGGACCACACGAGGTTATTGGTGTGAGTTTTCTCCACGAGCTCAATCTTAAGTTCCGTGGTCGTGGGACCACACGAGGTTATTGGTGTGAGTTTTCTCCACGAGCTCAATCTTAAGTTCCGTGGTCGTGGGACCACACGAGGTTATTGGTGTGAGTTTTCTCCATGAGCTCAATCTTAAGTTCCGTGGTCGTGGGACCACACGAGGTTATTGGTGTGAGTTTTCTCCACGAGCTCAATCTTAAGTTCCGTGGTCGTGGGATCACACGAGGTTATTGGTGTGAGTTTTCTCCATGAGCTCAATCTTAAGTTCCGTGGTCGTGGGACCACACGAGGTTATTGGTGTGAGTTTTCTCCACGAGCTCAATCTTAAGTTCCATGGTCGTGGGACCACACGAGGTAATTGGTGGAGTTTTCTCCACGAGCTCAATCTTAAGTTCCATGGTCGTGGGACCACACGAGGTTATTGGTGGAGTTTTATCCACGAGCTCAATCTTAAGTTCCATGGTCGTGGGACCACACGAGGTTATTGGTGGAGTTTTATCCACGAGCTCAATCTTAAGTTCCGTGGTCGTGGGACCACACGAGGTTATTGGTGGAGTTTTCTCCACGAGCTCAATCTTAAGTTCCATGGTCGTGGGACCTCACGAGGTTATTGGTGTGAGTTTTATCCACGAGCTCAATCTTAAGTTCCATGGTTGTGGGACCACACGAGGTTATTGGTGTGAGTTTTCTCCACGAGCTCAATCTTAAGTTCCGTGGTCGTGGGACCACACGAGGTTATTGGTGGAGTTTTATCCACGAGCTCAATCTTAAGTTCCATGGTCGTGGGACCACACGAGGTTATTGGTGGAGTTTTATCCACGAGCTCAATCTTAAGTTCCATGGTCGTGGGACCTCACGAGGTTATTGGTGTGAGTTTTATCCACAAGCTCAATCTTAAGTTCCGTGGTCGTGGGACCACACGAGGTTATTGGTGTGAGTTTTATCCACGAGCTCAATCTTAAGTTCCATGGTCGTGGGACCTCACGAGGTTATTGGTGTGAGTTTTATCCACGAGCTCAATCATAAGTTCCGTGGTCGTGGGACCACACGAGGTTATTGGTGGAGTTTTATCCACGAGCTCAATCTTAAGTTCCATGGTCGTGGGACCACACGAGGTTATTGGTGGAGTTTTATCCACGAGCTCAATCTTAAGTTCCATGGTCGTGGGACCACACGAGGTTATTGGTGGAGTTTTATCCACGAGCTCAATCTTAAGTTCCATGGTCGTGGGACCACACGAGGTTATTGGTGGAGTTTTCTCCACGAGCTCAATCTTAAGTTCCATGGTCGTGGGACCACACGAGGTTATTGGTGGAGTTTTCTCCACAAGCTCAATCTTAAGTTCCATGGTCGTGGGACCACACGAGGTTATTGGTGGAGTTTTATCCACGAGCTCAATCTTAAGTTCCGTGGTCGTGGGACCACACGAGGTTATTGGTGTGAGTTTTCTCCACGAGCTCAGTCTTAAGTTCCGTGGTCGTGGGACCTCACGAGGTTATTGGTGGAGTTTTCTCCACGAGCTCAATCTTAAGTTCCGTGGTCGTGGGACCACACGAGATTATTGGTGTGAGTTTTCTCCACGAGCTCAGTCTTAAGTTCCATGGTCGTGGGACCACACGAGGTTATTGGTGTGAGTTTTCTCCACGAGCTCAATCTTAAGTTCCATGGTCGTGGGACCACACGAGGTTATTGGTGGAGTTTTATCCACGAGCTCAATCTTAAGTTCCGTGGTCGTGGGACCACACGAGGTTATTGGTGTGAGTTTTATCCACGAGCTCAATCTTAAGTTCCATGGTCGTGGGACCACACGAGGTTATTGGTGGAGTTTTATCCACGAGCTCAATCTTAAGTTCCATGGTCGTGGGACCACACGAGGTTATTGGTGTGAGTTTTATCCACGAGCTCAATCTTAAGTTCCGTGGTCGTGGGACCACACGAGGTTATTGGTGTGAGTTTTCTCCACGAGCTCAATCTTAAGTTCCATGGTCGTGGGACCACACGAGGTTATTGGTGTGAGTTTTCTCCACGAGCTCAATCTTAAGTTCCATGGTCGTGGGACCACACGAGGTTATTGGTGGAGTTTTCTCCACGAGCTCAATCTTAAGTTCCGTGGTCGTGGGACCACACGAGGTTATTGGTGTGAGTTTTATCCACGAGCTCAATCTTAAGTTCCATGGTCGTGGGACCACACGAGGTTATTGGTGGAGTTTTCTCCACGAGCTCAATCTTAAGTTCCGTGGTCGTGGGACCACACGAGGTTATTGGTGTGAGTTTTCTCCACGAGCTCAATCTTAAGTTCCGTGGTCGTGGGACCACACGAGGTTATTGGTGTGAGTTTTCTCCACGAGCTCAATCTTAAGTTCCGTGGTCGTGGGACCACACGAGGTTATTGGTGTGAGTTTTCTCCACGAGCTCAATCTTAAGTTCCGTGGTCGTGGGACCACACGAGGTTATTGGTGTGAGTTTTCTCCATGAGCTCAATCTTAAGTTCCGTGGTCGTGGGACCACACGAGGTTATTGGTGTGAGTTTTCTCCACGAGCTCAATCTTAAGTTCCGTGGTCGTGGGATCACACGAGGTTATTGGTGTGAGTTTTCTCCATGAGCTCAATCTTAAGTTCCGTGGTCGTGGGACCACACGAGGTTATTGGTGTGAGTTTTCTCCACGAGCTCAGTCTTAAGTTCCATGGTCGTGGGACCACACGAGGTTATTGGTGGAGTTTTCTCCACGAGCTCAATCTTAAGTTCCATGGTCGTGGGACCTCACGAGGTTATTGGTGGAGTTTTATCCACGAGCTCAATCTTAAGTTCCGTGGTCGTGGGACCTCACGAGGTTATTGGTGGAGTTTTATCCACGAGCTCAATCTTAAGTTCCATGGTCGTGGGACCACACGAGGTTATTGGTGGAGTTTTATCCACGAGCTCAATGTTAAGTTCCATGGTCGTGGGACCACACGAGGTTATTGGTGGAGTTTTCTCCACGAGCTCAATCTTAAGTTCCGTGGTCGTGGGACCACACGAGGTTATTGGTGTGAGTTTTCTCCACGAGCTCAATCTTAAGTTCCGTGGTCGTGGGACCACACGAGGTTATTGGTGTGAGTTTTATCCACGAGCTCATTCTTAAGTTCCGTGGTCGTGGGACCTCACGAGGTTATTGGTGTGAGTTTTCTCCACGAGCTCAATCTTAAGTTCCGTGGTCGTGGGACCTCACGAGGTTATTGGTGTGAGTTTTCTCCACGAGCTCAGTCTTAAGTTCCGTGGTCGTGGGACCTCACGAGGTTATTGGTGTGAGTTTTCTCCACGAGCTCAATCTTAAGTTCCGTGGTCGTGGGACCACACGAGGTTATTGGTGGAGTTTTCTCCACGAGCTCAATCTTAAGTTCCATGGTCGTGGGACCACACGAGGTTATTGGTGTGAGTTTTCTCCACGAGCTCAGTCTTAAGTTCCGTGGTCGTGGGACCTCACGAGGTTATTGGTGTGAGTTTTATCCACGAGCTCAATCTTAAGTTCCGTGGTCGTGGGACCACACGAGGTTATTGGTGTGAGTTTTCTCCACGAGCTCAATCTTAAGTTCCGTGGTCGTGGGACCACACGAGGTTATTGGTGTGAGTTTTATCCACGAGCTCAATCTTAAGTTCCGTGGTCGTGGGACCACACGAGGTTATTGGTGTGAGTTTTCTCCACGAGCTCAATCTTAAGTTCCGTGGTCGTGGGACCACACGAGGTTATTGGTGGAGTTTTATCCACGAGCTCAATCTTAAGTTCCGTGGTCGTGGGACCACACGAGGTTATTGGTGGAGTTTTATCCACGAGCTCAATCTTAAGTTCCATGGTCGTGGGACCTCACGAGGTTATTGGTGGAGTTTTCTCCACGAGCTCAATCTTAAGTTCCGTGGTCGTGGGACCACACGAGGTTATTGGTGTGAGTTTTCTCCACGAGCTCAATCTTAAGTTCCGTGGTCGTGGGACCACACGAGGTTATTGGTGGAGTTTTCTCCACGAGCTCAATCTTAAGTTCCGTGGTCGTGGGACCACACGAGGTTATTGGTGGAGTTTTATCCACGAGCTCAATCTTAAGTTCCATGGTCGTGGGACCTCACGAGGTTATTGGTGGAGTTTTCTCCACGAGCTCAATCTTAAGTTCCGTGGTCGTGGGACCACACGAGGTTATTGGTGTGAGTTTTCTCCACGAGCTCAATCTTAAGTTCCATGGTCGTGGGACCACACGAGGTTATTGGTGTGAGTTTTATCCACGACCTCAGTCTTAAGTTCCGTGGTCGTGGGACCACACGAGGTTATTGGTGGAGTTTTCTCCACGAGCTCAATCTTAAGTTCCGTGGTCGTGGGACCACACGAGGTTATTGGTGTGAGTTTTCTCCACGAGCTCAATCTTAAGTTCCATGGTCGTGGGACCACACGAGGTTATTGGTGGAGTTTTCTCCACGAGCTCAATCTTAAGTTCCATGGTCGTGGGACCACACGAGGTTATTGGTGGAGTTTTCTCCACGAGCTCAATCTTAAGTTCCATGGTCGTGGGACCACACGAGGTTATTGGTGGAGTTTTCTCCACGAGCTCAGTCTTAAGTTCCGTGGTCGTGGGACCACACGAGGTTATTGGTGGAGTTTTATCCACGAGCTCAATCTTAAGTTCCATGGTCGTGGGACCACACGAGGTTATTGGTGGAGTTTTCTCCACGAGCTCAATCTTAAGTTCCATGGTCGTGGGACCACACGAGGTTATTGGTGTGAGTTTTCTCCACGAGCTCAATCTTAAGTTCCATGGTCGTGGGACCACACGAGGTTATTGGTGGAGTTTTCTCCACGAGCTCAATCTTAAGTTCCGTGGTCGTGGGACCACACGAGGTTATTGGTGTGAGTTTTATCCACGAGCTCAATCTTAAGTTCCGTGGTCGTGGGACCACACGAGGTTATTGGTGGAGTTTTCTCCACGAGCTCAATCTTAAGTTCCATGGTCGTGGGACCACACGAGGTTATTGGTGTGAGTTTTCTCCACGAGCTCAATCCTAAGTTCCGTGGTCGTGGGACCACACGAGGTAATTGGTGGAGTTTTCTCCACGAGCTCAATCTTAAGTTCCGTGGTCGTGGGACCACACGAGGTTATTGGTGGAGTTTTCTCCACGAGCTCAATCTTAAGTTCCATGGTCGTGGGACCACACGAGGTTATTGGTGGAGTTTTCTCCACGAGCTCAATCTTAAGTTCCATGGTCGTGGGACCACACGAGGTTATTGGTGGAGTTTTCTCCACGAGCTCAATCTTAAGTTCCGTGGTCGTGGGACCACACGAGGTTATTGGTGTGAGTTTTCTCCACGAGCTCAATCTTAAGTTCCATGGTCGTGGGACCACACGAGGTTATTGGTGTGAGTTTTCTCCACGAGCTCAATCGTAAGTTCCATGGTCGTGGGACCACACGAGGTTATTGGTGTGAGTTTTCTCCACGAGCTCAACCTTAAGTTCCATGGTCGTGGGACCACACGAGGTTATTGGTGGAGTTTTCTCCACGAGCTCAATCTTAAGTTCCATGGTCGTGGGACCACACGAGGTTATTGGTGGAGTTTTCTCCACGAGCTCAATCTTAAGTTCCATGGTCGTGGGACCACACGAGGTTATTGGTGTGAGTTTTCTCCACGAGCTCAATCTTAAGTTCCATGGTCGTGGGACCTCACGAGGTTATTGGTGGAGTTTTATCCACGAGCTCAATCTTAAGTTCCATGGTCGTGGGACCACACGAGGTTATTGGAGGAGTTTTATCCACGAGCTCAATCTTAAGTTCCATGGTCGTGGGACCACACGAGGTTATTGGTGTGAGTTTTCTCCACGAGCTCAATCTTAAGTTCCATGGTCGTGGGACCACACGAGGTTATTGGTGTGAGTTTTCTCCACGAGCTCAATCTTAAGTTCCATGGTCGTGGGACCACACGAGGTTATTGGTGTGAGTTTTCTCCACGAGCTCAATCTTAAGTTCCGTGGTCGTGGGACCACACGAGGTTATTGGTGTGAGTTTTATCCACGAGCTCAATCTTAAGTTCCATGGTCGTGGGACCACACGAGGTTATTGGTGTGAGTTTTCTCCACAAGCTCAATCTTAAGTTCCGCGGTCGTGGGACCACACGAGGTTATTTGTGGAGTTTTCTCCAGGAGCTCAATCTTAAGTTCCGTGGTCGTGGGACCACACGAGGTTATTGGTGTGAGTTTTCTCCACGAGCTCAATCTTAAGTTCCGTGGTCGTGGGACCACACGAGGTTATTGGTGGAGTTTTCTCCACGAGCTCAATCTTAAGTTCCATGGTCGTGGGACCACACGAGGTTATTGGTGGAGTTTTCTCCACGAGCTCAATCTTAAGTTCCGTGGTCGTGGGACCACACGAGGTTATTGGTGTGAGTTTTCTCCACGAGCTCAATCTTAAGTTCCATGGTCGTGGGACCACACGAGGTTATTGGTGTGAGTTTTCTCCACGAGCTCAATTGTAAGTTCCATGGTCGTGGGACCACACGAGGTTATTGGTGTGAGTTTTATCCACGAGCTCAATCTTAAGTTCCGTGGTCGTGGGACCACACGAGGTTATTGGTGTGAGTTTTCTCCACGAGCTCAATATTAAGTTCCATGGTCGTGGGACCACACGAGGTTATTGGTGGAGTTTTATCCACGAGCTCAATCTTAAGTTCCGTGGTCGTGGGACCACACGAGGTTATTGGTGTGAGTTTTCTCCACGAGCTCAATCTTAAGTTCCGTGGTCGTGGGACCACACGAGGTTACTGGTGGAGTTTTATCCACGAGCTCAATCTTAAGTTCCGTGGTCGTGGGACCACACGAGGTTATTGGTGTGAGTTTTCTCCACGAGCTCAATCTTAAGTTCCATGGTCGTGGGACCACACGAGGTTATTGGTGTGAGTTTTATCCACGAGCTCATTCTTAAGTTCCGTGGTCGTGGGACCACACGAGGTTATTGGTGTGAGTTTTCTCCACGAGCTCAATCTTAAGTTCCATGGTCGTGGGACCACACGAGGTTATTGGTGTGAGTTTTCTCCACGAGCTCAATCTTAAGTTCCATGGACGTGGGACCACACGAGGTTATTGGTGGAGTTTTCTCCACGAGCTCAATCTTAAGTTCCGTGGTCGTGGGACCACACGAGGTTATTGGTGTGAGTTTTCTCCACGAGCTCAATCTTAAGTTCCATGGTCGTGGGACCACACGAGGTTATTGGTGGAGTTTTCTCCACGAGCTCAATCTTAAGTTCCGTGGTCGTGGGACCACACGAGGTTATTGGTGTGAGTTTTCTCCACGAGCTCAATCTTAAGTTCCGTGGTCGTGGGACCACACGAGGTTATTGGTGTGAGTTTTCTCCACGAGCTCAATCTTAAGTTCCGTGGTCGTGGGACCACACGAGGTTATTGGTGTGAGTTTTCTCCACGAGCTCAATCTTAAGTTCCGTGGTCGTGGGACCACACGAGGTTATTAGTGTGAGTTTTCTCCATGAGCTCAATCTTAAGTTCCGTGGTCGTGGGACCACACGAGGTTATTGGTGTGAGTTTTCTCCACGAGCTCAATCTTAAGTTCCATGGTCGTGGGACCACACGAGGTAATTGGTGGAGTTTTCTCCACGAGCTCAATCTTAAGTTCCATGGTCGTGGGACCACACGAGGTTATTGGTGGAGTTTTATCCACGAGCTCAATCTTAAGTTCCATGGTCGTGGGACCACACGAGGTTATTGGTGGAGTTTTATCCACGAGCTCAATCTTAAGTTCCGAGGTCGTGGGACCACACGAGGTTATTGGTGGAGTTTTCTCCACGAGGTCAATCTTAAGTTCCATGGTCGTGGGACCTCACGAGGTTATTGGTGTGAGTTTTATCCACGAGCTCAATCTTAAGTTCCATGGTTGTGGGACCACACGAGGTTATTGGTGTGAGTTTTCTCCACGAGCTCAATCTTAAGTTCCGTGGTCGTGGGACCACACGAGGTTATTGGTGGAGTTTTATCCACGAGCTCAATCTTAAGTTCCATGGTCGTGGGACCACACGAGGTTATTGGTGGAGTTTTATCCACGAGCTCAATCTTAAGTTCCATGGTCGTGGGACCTCACGAGGTTATTGGTGTGAGTTTTATCCACAAGCTCAATCTTAAGTTCCGTGGTCGTGGGACCACACGAGGTTATTGGTGTGAGTTTTATCCACGAGCTCAATCTTAAGTTCCATGGTCGTGGGACCTCACGAGGTTATTGGTGTGAGTTTTATCCACGAGCTCAATCTTAAGTTCCGTGGTCGTGGGACCACACGAGGTTATTGGTGGAGTTTTATCCACGAGCTCATTCTTAAGTTCCATGGTCGTGGGACCACACGAGGTTATTGGTGGAGTTTTATCCACGAGCTCAATCTTAAGTTCCATGGTCGTGGGACCACACGAGGTTATTGGTGGAGTTTTATCCACGAGCTCAATCTTAAGTTCCATGGTCGTGGGACCACACGAGGTTATTGGTGGAGTTTTCTCCACGAGCTCAATCTTAAGTTCCATGGTCGTGGGACCACACGAGGTTATTGGTGGAGTTTTCTCCACAAGCTCAATCTTAAGTTCCATGGTCGTGGGACCACACGAGGTTATTGGTGGAGTTTTATCCACGAGCTCAATCTTAAGTTCCGTGGTCGTGGGACCACACGAGGTTATTGGTGTGAGTTTTCTCCACGAGCTCAGTCTTAAGTTCCGTGGTCGTGGGACCTCACGAGGTTATTGGTGGAGTTTTCTCCACGAGCTCAATCTTAAGTTCCGTGGTCGTGGGACCACACGAGGTTATTGGTGTGAGTTTTCTCCACGAGCTCAGTCTTAAGTTCCATGGTCGTGGGACCACACGAGGTTATTGGTGTGAGTTTTCTCCACGAGCTCAATCTTAAGTTCCATGGTCGTGGGACCACACGAGGTTATTGGTGGAGTTTTATCCACGAGCTCAATCTTAAGTTCCGTGGTCGTGGGACCTCACGAGTTTATTGGTGTGAGTTTTATCCACGAGCTCAATCTTAAGTTCCATGGTCGTGGGACCACACGAGGTTATTGGTGGAGTTTTATCCACGAGCTCAATCTTAAGTTCCATGGTCGTGGGACCACACGAGGTTATTGGTGTGAGTTTTATCCACGAGCTCAATCTTAAGTTCCGTGGTCGTGGGACCACACGAGGTTATTGGTGTGAGTTTTCTCCACGAGCTCAATCTTAAGTTCCATGGTCGTGGGACCACACGAGGTTATTGGTGTGAGTTTTCTCCACGAGCTCAATCTTAAGTTCCATGGTCGTGGGACCACACGAGGTTATTGGTGGAGTTTTCTCCACGAGCTCAATCTTAAGTTCCGTGGTCGTGGGACCACACGAGGTTATTGGTGTGAGTTTTCTCCACGAGCTCAATCTTAAGTTCCATGGTCGTGGGACACACGAGGTTATTGGTGGAGTTTTCTCCACGAGCTCAATCTTAAGTTCCGTGGTCGTGGGACCACACGAGGTTATTGGTGTGAGTTTTCTCCACGAGCTCAATCTTAAGTTCCGTGGTCGTGGGACCACACGAGGTTATTGGTGTGAGTTTTCTCCACGAGCTCAATCTTAAGTTCCGTGGTCGTGGGACCACACGAGGTTATTGGTGTGAGTTTTCTCCACGAGCTCAATCTTAAGTTCCGTGGTCGTGGGACCACACGAGGTTATTGGTGTGAGTTTTCTCCATGAGCTCAATCTTAAGTTCCGTGGTCGTGGGACCACACGAGGTTATTGGTGTGAGTTTTCTCCACGAGCTCAATCTTAAGTTCCGTGGTCGTGGGATCACACGAGGTTATTGGTGTGAGTTTTCTCCATGAGCTCAATCTTAAGTTCCGTGGTCGTGGGACCACACGAGGTTATTGGTGTGAGTTTTCTCCACGAGCTCAATCTTAAGTTCCATGGTCGTGGGACCACACGAGGTAATTGGTGGAGTTTTCTCCACGAGCTCAATCTTAAGTTCCATGGTCGTGGGACCACACGAGGTTATTGGTGGAGTTTTATCCACGAGCTCAATCTTAATTTCCATGGTCGTGGGACCACACGAGGTTATTGGTGGAGTTTTATCCACGAGCTCAATCTTAAGTTCCGTGGTCGTGGGACCACACGAGGTTATTGGTGGAGTTTTCTCCACGAGCTCAATCTTAAGTTCCATGGTCGTGGGACCTCACGAGGTTATTGGTGTGAGTTTTATCCACGAGCTCAATCTTAAGTTCCATGGTTGTGGGACCACACGAGGTTATTGGTGTGAGTTTTCTCCACGAGCTCAATCTTAAGTTCCGTGGTCGTGGGACCACACGAGGTTATTGGTGGAGTTTTATCCACGAGCTCAATCTTAAGTTCCATGGTCGTGGGACCACACGAGGTTATTGGTGGAGTTTTATCCACGAGCTCAATCTTAAGTTCCATGGTCGTGGGACCTCACGAGGTTACTGGTGTGAGTTTTATCCACAAGCTCAATCTTAAGTTCCGTGGTCGTGGGACCACACGAGGTTATTGGTGTGAGTTTTATCCTCGAGCTCAATCTTAAGTTCCATGGTCGTGGGACCTCACGAGGTTATTGGTGTGAGTTTTATCCACGAGCTCAATCTTAAGTTCCGTGGTCGTGGGACCACACGAGGTTATTGGTGGAGTTTTATCCACGAGCTCAATCTTAAGTTCCATGGTCGTGGGACCACACGAGGTTATTGGTGGAGTTTTATCCACGAGCTCAATCTTAAGTTCCATGGTCGTGGGACCACACGAGGTTATTGGTGGAGTTTTATCCACGAGCTCAATCTTAAGTTCCATGGTCGTGGGACCACACGAGGTTATTGGTGGAGTTTTCTCCACGAGCTCAATCTTAAGTTCCATGGTCGTGGGACCACACGAGGTTATTGGTGGAGTTTTCTCCACAAGCTCAATCTTAAGTTCCATGGTCGTGGGACCACACGAGGTTATTGGTGGAGTTTTATCCACGAGCTCAATCTTAAGTTCCGTGGTCGTGGGACCACACGAGGTTATTGGTGTGAGTTTTCTCCACGAGCTCAGTCTTAAGTTCCGTGGTCGTGGGACCTCACGAGGTTATTGGTGGAGTTTTCTCCACGAGCTCAATCTTAAGTTCCGTGGTCGTGGGACCACACGAGGTTATTGGTGTGAGTTTTCTCCACGAGCTCAGTCTTAAGTTCCATGGTCGTGGGACCACACGAGGTTATTGGTGTGAGTTTTCTCCACGAGCTCAATCTTAAGTTCCATGGTCGTGGGACCACACGAGGTTATTGGTGGAGTTTTATCCACGAGCTCAATCTTAAGTTCCGTGGTCGTGGGACCACACGAGGTTATTGGTGTGAGTTTTATCCACGAGCTCAATCTTAAGTTCCATGGTCGTGGGACCACACGAGGTTATTGGTGGAGTTTTATCCACGAGCTCAATCTTAAGTTCCATGGTCGTGGGACCACACGAGGTTATTGGTGTGAGTTTTATCCACGAGCTCAATCTTAAGTTCCATGGTCGTGGGACCACACGAGGTTATTGGTGGAGTTTTATCCACGAGCTCAATCTTAAGTTCCGTGGTCGTGGGACCACACGAGGTTATTGGTGTGAGTTTTATCCACGAGCTCAATCTTAAGTTCCGTGGGACCACACGAGGTTATTGGTGTGAGTTTTATCCACGAGCTCAATCTTAAGTTCCGTGGTCGTGGGACCACACGAGGTTATTGGTGTGAGTTTTCTCCACGAGCTCAATCTTAAGTTCCATGGTCGTGGGACCACACGAGGTTATTGGTGGAGTTTTCTCCACGAGCTCAATCTTAAGTTCCATGGTCGTGGGACCACACGAGGTTATTGGTGTGAGTTTTCTCCACGAGCTCAATCTTAAGTTCCGTGGTCGTGGGACCACACGAGGTTATTGGTGGAGTTTTCTCCACGAGCTCAATCTTAAGTTCCGTGGTCGTGGGACCACACGAGGTTATTGGTGTGAGTTTTATCCACGAGCTCAATCTTAAGTTCCGTGGTCGTGGGACCACACGTGGTTGTTGATGTGAGTTTTATACACGAGCTCAATCTTAAGTTCCGTGGTCGTGGGACCACACGAGGTTATTGATGTGAGTTTTCTCCACGAGCTCAATCTTAAGTTCCATGGTCGTGGGACCACACGAGGTTATTGGTTTGAGTTTTCTCCACGAGCTCAATCTTAAGTTCCGTGGTCGTGGGACCACACGAGGTTATTGGTGGAGTTTCCTCCACGAGCTCAATCTTAAGTTCCGCGGTCGTGGGACCACACGAGGTTATTGGTGTGAGTTTTCTCCACGAGCTCAATCTTAAGTTCCGTGGTCGTGGGACCACACGAGGTTATTGGTGGAGTTTCCTCCACGAGCTCAATCTGAAGTTCCGTGGTCGTGGGACCTCACGAGGTTATTGGTGTGAGTTTTATCCACGAGCTCAATCTTAAGTTCCGTGGTCGTGGGACCACACGAGGTTATTGGTGTGAGTTTTCTCCACAAGCTCAATCTTAAGTTCCGTGTTCGTGGGACCACACGAGGTTATTGGTGTGAGTTTTATCCACGAGCTCAATCTTATGTTCCATGGTCGTGGGACCACACGAGGTTATTGGTGTGAGTTTTATCCACGAGCTCAATCTTAAGTTCCGTGGTCGTGGGACCACACGAGGTTATTGGTGTGAGTTTTATCCACGAGCTCAATCTTAAGTTCCGTGGTCGTGGGACCACACGAGGTTATTGGTGTGGGTTTTCTCCACGAGCTCAATCTTAAGTTCCGTGGTCGTGGGACCACACGAGGTTATTGGTGTGAGTTTTCTCCACGAGCTCAATCTTAAGTTCCGTGGTCGTGGGACCACACGAGGTTATTGGTGGAGTTTTATCCACGAGCTCAATCTTAAGTTCCGTGGTCGTGGGACCTCACGAGGTTATTGGTGGAGTTTTATCCACGAGCTCAATCTTAAGTTCCATGGTCGTGGGACCACACGAGGTTATTGGTGTGAGTTTTCTCCACGAGCTCAATCTTAAGTTCCGTGGTCGTGGGACCACACGAGGTTATTGGTGGAGTTTTATCCACGAGCTCAATCTTAAGTTCCGTGGTCGTGGGACCACACGAGGTTATTGGTGTGAGTTTTATCCACGAGCTCAATCTTAAGTTCCATGGTCGTGGGACCACACGAGGTTATTGGTGTGAGTTTTCTCCACGAGCTCAATCTTAAGTTCCGTGGTCGTGGGACCACACGAGGTTATTGGTGGAGTTTTATCCACGAGCTCAATCTTAAGTTCCGTGGTCGTGGGACCACACGAGGTTATTGGTGGAGTTTTATCCACGAGCTCAATCTTAAGTTCCGTGGTCGTGGGACCACACGAGGTTATTGGTGGAGTTTTCTCCACGAGCTCAATCTTAAGTTCCGTGGTCGTGGGACCACACGAGGTTATTGGTGGAGTTTTCTCCACGAGCTCAATCTTAAGTTCCATGGTCGTGGGACCACACGAGGTTATTGGTGGAGTTTTCTCCACGAGCTCAATCTTAAGTTCCGTGGTCGTGGGACCACACGAGGTTATTGGTGGAGTCTTATCCACGAGCTCAATCTTAAGTTCCATGGTCGTGGGACTACACGAGGTTATTGGTGTGAGTTTTCTCCACGAGCTCAATCTTAAGTTCCATGGTCGTGGGACCACACGAGGTTATTGGTGGAGTTTTCTCCACGAGCTCAATCTTAAGTTCCATGGTCGTGGGACCACACGAGGTTATTGGTGTGAGTTTTCTCCACGAGCTCAATCTTAAGTTCCGTGGTCGTGGGACCACACGTGGTTATTGGTGGAGTTTTATCCACGAGCTCAATCTTAAGTTCCGTGGTCGTGGGACCACACGAGGTTATTGGTGTGAGTTTTCTCCACGAGCTCAATCTTAAGTTCCGTGGTCGTGGGACCACACGAGGTTATTGGTGGAGTTTTATCCACGAGCTCAATCTTAAGTTCCGTGGTCGTGGGACCACACGAGGTTATTGGTGGAGTTTTCTCCACGAGCTCAATCTTAAGTTCCGTGGTCGTGGGACCACACGAGGTTATTGGTGTGAGTTTTATCCACGAGCTCAATCTTAAGTTCCATGGTCGTGGGACCACACGAGGTTATTGATGTGAGTTTTATCCACGAGCTCAATCTTAAGTTCCGTGGTCGTGGGACCACACGAGGTTATTGGTGTGAGTTTTCTCCACGAGCTCAATCTTAAGTTCCGTGGTCGTGGGACCACACGAGGTTATTGGTGGAGTTTTATCCACGAGCTCAATCTTAAGTTCCGTGGTCGTGGGACCACACGAGGTTATTGGTGGAGTTTTCTCCACGAGCTCAATCTTAAGTTCCGTGGTCGTGGGACCACACGAGGTTATTGGTGTGAGTTTTATCCACGAGCTCAATCTTAAGTTCCATGGTCGTGGGACCACACGAGGTTATTGGTGTGAGTTTTATCCACGAGCTCAATCTTAAGTTCCATGGTCGTGGGACCACACGAGGTTATTGGTGGAGTTTTATCCACGAGCTCAATCTTAAGTTCCATGGTCGTGGGACCACACGAGGTTATTGGTGTGAGTTTTCTCCACGAGCTCAATCTTAAGTTCCGTGGTCGTGGGACCACACGAGGTTATTGGTGTGAGTTTTATCCACGAGCTCAACCTTAAGTTCCATGGTCGTGGGACCACACGAGGTTATTGATGTGAGTTTTATCCACGAGCTCAATCTTAAGTTCCGTGGTCGTGGGACCACACGAGGTTATTGGTGTGAGTTTTATCCACGAGCTCAATCTTAAGTTCCATGGTCGTGGGACCACACGAGGTTATTGGTGTGAGTTTTAACCACGAGCTCAATCTTAAGTTCCATGGTCGTGGGACCACACGAGGTTATTGGTGGAGTTTTCTCCACGAGCTCAATCTTAAGTTCCATGGTCGTGGGACCACACGAGGTTATTGGTGTGAGTTTTATCCACGAGCTCAATCTTAAGTTCCATGGTCGTGGGACCACACGAGGTTATTGGTGGAGTTTTCTCCACGAGCTCAATCTTAAGTTCCATGGTCGTGGGACCACACGAGGTTATTGGTGGAATTTTTCTCCACGAGCTCAATCTTAAGTTGCATGGTCGTGGGACCACACGAGGTTATTGGTGGAGTTTTATCCACGAGCTCAATCTTAAGTTCCGTGGTCGTGGGACCACACAAGGTTATTGGTGGAGTTTTCTCCACGAGCTCAATCTTAAGTTCCGTGGTCGTGGGACCACACGAGGTTATTGGTGGAGTTTTCTCCACGAGCTCAATCTTAAGTTCCATGGTCGTGGGACCACACGAGGTTATTGGTGTGAGTTTTATCCACGAGCTCAATCTTAAGTTCCATGGTCGTGGGACCACACGAGGTTATTGGTGAAGTTTTATCCACGAGCTCAATCTTAAGTTCCGTGGTCGTGGGACCACACGAGGTTATTGGTGGAGTTTTCTCCACGAGCTCAATCTTAAGTTCCATGGTCGTGGGACCTCACGAGGTTATTGGTGGAGTTTTCTCCACGAGCTCAATCTTAAGTTCCGTGGTCGTGGGACCACACGAGGTTATTGGTGGAGTTTTCTCCACGAGCTCAATCTTAAGTTCCGTGGTCGTGGGACCTCACGAGGTTATTGGTGGAGTTTTATCCACGAGCTCAATCTTAAGTTCCGTGGTCGTGGGACCTCACGAGGTTATTGGTGGAGTTTTATCCACGAGCTCAATCTTAAGTTCCATGGTCGTGGGACCACACGAGGTTATTGGTGGAGTTTTATCCACGAGCTCAATCTTAAGTTCCATGGTCGTGGGACCACACGAGGTTATTGGTGGAGTTTTCTCCACGAGCTCAATCTTAAGTTCCGTGGTCGTGGGACCACACGAGGTTATTGGTGTGAGTTTTCTCCACGAGCTCAATCTTAAGTTCCGTGGTCGTGGGACCACACGAGGTTATTGGTGTGAGTTTTATCCACGAGCTCAATCTTAAGTTCCGTGGTCGTGGGACCACACGAGGTTATTGGTGTGAGTTTTCTCCACGAGCTCAATCTTAAGTTCCGTGGTCGTGGGACCTCACGAGGTTATTGGTGGAGTTTTCTCCATGAGCTCAATCTTAAGTTCCGTGATCGTGGGACCACACGAGGTTATTGGCGGAGTTTTCTCCACGTGCTCAATCTTAAGTTCCGTGGTCGTGGGACCACACGAGGTTATTGGTGTGAGTTTTATCCTCGAGCTCAACCTTAAGTTCCATGGTCGTGGGACCACACGAGGTTATTGGTGGAGTTTTCTCCACGAGCTCAATCTTAAGTTCCGTGGTCGTGGGACCACACGAGGTTATTGGTGGAGTTTTCTCCACGAGCTCAATCTTAAGTTCCGTGGTCGTGGGACCACACGAGGTTATTGGTGAAGTTTTATCCACGAGCTCAATCTTAAGTTCCGTGGTCGTGGGACCACACGAGGTTATTGGTGTGAGTTTTATCCACGAGCTCAATCTTAAGTTCCGTGGTCGTGGGACCTCACGAGGTTATTGGTGTGAGTTTTCTCCACGAGCTCAATCTTAAGTTCCGCGGTCGTGGGACCACACGAGGTTATTGGTGTGAGTTTTCTCCACGAGCTCAATCTTAAGTTCCATGGTCGTGGGACCACACGAGGTTATTGGTGGAGTTTTCTCCACGAGCTCAATCTTAAGTTCCGTGGTCGTGGGACCACACGAGGTTATTGGTGTGAGTTTTATCCACGAGCTCAATCTTAAGTTCCGTGGTCGTGGGACCTCACGAGGTTATTGGTGTGAGTTTTCTCCACGAGCTCAATCTTAAGTTCCGCGGTCGTGGGACCACACGAGGTTATTGGTGTGAGTTTTCTCCACGAGCTCAATCTTAAGTTCCATGGTCGTGGGACCACACGAGGTTATTGGTGGAGTTTTCTCCACGAGCTCAATCTTAAGTTCCATGGTCGTGGGACCACACGAGGTTATTGGTGTGAGTTTTATCCACGAGCTCAATCTTAAGTTCCGTGGTCGTGGGACCACACGAGGTTATTGGTGTGAGTTTTCTCCACGAGCTCAGTCTTAAGTTCCGTGGTCGTGGGACCTCACGAGGTTATTGGTGTGAGTTTTATCCACGAGCTCAATCTTAAGTTCCGTGGTCGTGGGACCACACGAGGTTATTGGTGTGAGTTTTCTCCACGAGCTCAATCTTAAGTTCCGTGGTCGTGGGACCACACGAGGTTATTGGTGTGAGTTTTATCCACGCGCTCAATCTTAAGTTCCGTGGTCGTGGGACCACACGAGGTTATTGGTGTGAGTTTTCTCCACGAGCTCAATCTTAAGTTCCGTGGTCGTGGGACCACACGAGGTTATTGGTGTGAGTTTTCTCCACGAGCTCAATCTTAAGTTCCATGGTCGTGGGACCACACGAGGTTATTGGTGTGAGTTTTCTCCACGAGCTCAATCTTAAGTTCCGTGGTCGTGGGACCACACGAGGTTATTGGTGTGAGTTTTATCCACGAGCTCAATCTTAAGTTCCATGGTCGTGGGACCACACGAGGTTATTGGTGGAGTTTTATCCACGAGCTCAATCTTAAGTTCCATGGTCGTGGGACCACACGAGGTTATTGGTGTGAGTTTTCTCCACGAGCTCAATCTTAAGTTCCGTGGTCGTGGGACCACACGAGGTTATTGGTGTGAGTTTTATCCACGAGCTCAATCTTAAGTTCCGTGGTCGTGGGACCACACGAGGTTATTGGTGGAGTTTTCTCCACGAGCTCAATCTTAAGTTCCGTGGTCGTGGGACCACACGAGGTTATTGGTGGAGTTTTATCCACGAGCTCAATCTTAAGTTCCGTGGTCGTGGGACCACACGAGGTTATTGGTGGAGTTTTCTCCACGAGCTCAATCTTAAGTTCCATGGTCGTGGGACCACACGAGGTTATTGGTGTGAGTTTTCTCCACGAGCTCAATCTTAAGTTCCATGGTCGTGGGACCACACGAGGTTATTGGTGGAGTTTTCTCCACGAGCTCAATCTTAAGTTCCATGGTCGTGGGACCACACGAGGTTATTGGTGGAGTTTTCTCCACGAGCTCAATCTTAAGCTTCGTGGTCGTGGGACCACACGAGGTTATTGGTGGAGTTTTCTCCACGAGCTCAATCTTAAGTTCCATGGTCGTGGGACCACACGAGGTTATTGGTGGAGTTTTCTCCACGAGCTCAATCTTAAGTTCCGTGGTCGTGGGACCACACGAGGTTATTGGTGGAGTTTTATCCACGAGCTCAATCTTAAGTTCCATGGTCGTGGGACCACACGAGGTTATTGGTGTGAGTTTTCTCCACGAGCTCAATCTTAAGTTCCATGGTCGTGGGACCACACGAGGTTATTGGTGTGAGTTTTATCCACGAGCTCAATCTTAAGTTCCATGGTCGTGGGACCACACGAGGTTATTGGTGGAGTTTTCTCCACGAGCTCAATCTTAAGTTCCATGGTCGTGGGACCACACGAGGTTATTGGTGGAGTTTTCTCCACGAGCTCAATCTTAAGTTCCGTGGTCGTGGGACCACACGAGGTTATTGGTGGAGTTTTATCCACGAGCTCAATCTTAAGTTCCATTGTCGTGGGACCACACGAGGTTATTGGTGTGAGTTTTCTCCACGAGCTCAATCTTAAGTTCCGTGGTCGTGGGACCACACGAGGTTATTGGTGTGAGTTTTCTCCACGAGCTCAATCTTAAGTTCCATGGTCGTGGGACCACACGAGGTTATTGGTGTGAGTTTTATCCACGAGCTCAATCTTAAGTTCCATGGTCGTGGGACCACACGAGGTTATTGGTGTGAGTTTTATCCACAAGCTCAATCTTAAGTTCCGTGGTCGTGGGACCACACGAGGTTATTGGTGTGAGTTTTATCCACGAGCTCAATCTTAAGTTCCATGGTCGTGGGACCTCACGAGGTTATTGGTGTGAGTTTTATTCACGAGCTCAATCTTAAGTTCCGTGGTCGTGGGACCACACGAGGTTATTGGTGGAGTTTTATCCACGAGCTCAATCTTAAGTTCCATGGTCGTGGGACCACACGAGGTTATTGGTGGAGTTTTATCCACGAGCTCAATCTTAAGTTCCATGGTCGTGGGACCACACGAGGTTATTGGTGGAGTTTTATCCACGAGCTCAATCTTAAGTTCCATGGTCGTGGGACCACACGAGGTTATTGGTGGAGTTTTATCCACGAGCTCAATCTTAAGTTCCATGGTCGTGGGACCACACGAGGTTATTGGTGGAGTTTTCTCCACAAGCTCAATCTTAAGTTCCATGGTCGTGGGACCACACGAGGTTATTGGTGGAGTTTTATCCACGAGCTCAATCTTAAGTTCCGTGGTCGTGGGACCACACGAGGTTATTGGTGTGAGTTTTCTCCACGAGCTCAGTCTTAAGTTCCGTGGTCGTGGGACCTCACGAGGTTATTGGTGGAGTTTTCTCCACGAGCTCAATCTTAAGTTCCGTGGTCGTGGGACCACACGAGGTTATTGGTGTGAGTTTTCTCCACGAGCTCAGTCTTAAGTTCCATGGTCGTGGGACCACACGAGGTTATTGGTGTGAGTTTTCTCCACGAGCTCAATCTTAAGTTCCATGGTCGTGGGACCACACGAGGTTATTGGTGGAGTTTTATCCACGAGCTCAATCTTAAGTTCCGTGGTCGTGGGACCTCACGAGGTTATTGGTGTGAGTTTTATCCACGAGCTCAATCTTAAGTTCTATGGTCGTGGGACCACACGAGGTTATTGGTGGAGTTTTATCCACGAGCTCAATCTTAAGTTCCATGGTCGTGGGACCACACGAGGTTATTGGTGTGAGTTTTATCCACGAGCTCAATCTTAAGTTCCGTGGTCGTGGGACCACACGAGGTTATTGGTGTGAGTTTTCTCCACGAGCTCAATCTTAAGTTCCATGGTCGTGGGACCACACGAGGTTATTGGTGTGAGTTTTCTCCACGAGCTCAATCTTAAGTTCCATGGTCGTGGGACCACACGAGGTTATTGGTGGAGTTTTCTCCACGAGCTCAATCTTAAGTTCCGTGGTCGTGGGACCACACGAGGTTATTGGTGTGAGTTTTCTCCACGAGCTCAATCTTAAGTTCCATGGTCGTGGGACCACACGAGGTTATTGGTGGAGTTTTCTCCACGAGCTCAATCTTAAGTTCCGTGGTCGTGGGACCACACGAGGTTATTGGTGTGAGTTTTCTCCACGAGCTCAATCTTAAGTTCCGTGGTCGTGGGACCACACGAGGTTATTGGTGTGAGTTTTCTCCACGAGCTCAATCTTAAGTTCCGTGGTCGTGGGACCACACGAGGTTATTGGTGTGAGTTTTCTCCACGAGCTCAATCTTAAGTTCCGTGGTCGTGGGATCACACGAGGTTATTGGTGTGAGTTTTCTCCATGAGCTCAATCTTAAGTTCCGTGGTCGTGGGACCACACGAGGTTATTGGTGTGAGTTTTCTCCACGAGCTCAATCTTAAGTTCCGTGGTCGTGGGATCACACGAGGTTATTGGTGTGAGTTTTCTCCATGAGCTCAATCTTAAGTTCCGTGGTCGTGGGACCACACGAGGTTATTGGTGTGAGTTTTCTCCACGAGCTCAATCTTAAGTTCCATGGTCGTGGGACCACACGAGGTAATTGGTGGAGTTTTCTCCACGAGCTCAATCTTAAGTTCCATGGTCGTGGGACCACACGAGGTTATTGGTGGAGTTTTATCCACGAGCTCAATCTTAAGTTCCATGGTCGTGGGACCACACGAGGTTATTGGTGGAGTTTTATCCACGAGCTCAATCTTAAGTTCCGTGGTCGTGGGACCACACGAGGTTATTGGTGGAGTTTTCTCCACGAGCTCAATCTTAAGTTCCATGGTCGTGGGACCTCACGAGGTTATTGGTGTGAGTTTTATCCACGAGCTCAATCTTAAGTTCCATGGTTGTGGGACCACACGAGGTTATTGGTGTGAGTTTTCTCCACGAGCTCAATCTTAAGTTCCGTGGTCGTGGGACCACACGAGGTTATTGGTGGAGTTTTATCCACGAGCTCAATCTTATGTTCCATGGTCGTGGGACCACACGAGGTTATTGGTGGAGTTTTATCCACGAGCTCAATCTTAAGTTCCATGGTCGTGGGACCTCACGAGGTTATTGGTGTGAGTTTTATCCACAAGCTCAATCTTAAGTTCCGTGGTCGTGGGACCACACGAGGTTATTGGTGTGAGTTTTATCCACGAGCTCAATCTTAAGTTCCATGGTCGAGGGACCTCACGAGGTTATTGGTGTGAGTTTTATCCACGAGCTCAATCTTAAGTTCCGTGGTCGTGGGACCACACGAGGTTATTGGTGGAGTTTTATCCACGAGCTCAATCTTAAGTTCCATGGTCGTGGGACCACACGAGATTATTGGTGGAGTTTTATCCACGAGCTCAATCTTAAGTTCCATGGTCGTGGGACCACACGAGGTTATTGGTGGAGTTTTATCCACGAGCTCAATCTTAAGTTCCATGGTCGTGGGACCACACGAGGTTATTGGTGGAGTTTTCTCCACGAGCTCAATCTTAAGTTCCATGGTCGTGGGACCACACGAGGTTATTGGTGGAGTTTTCTCCACAAGCTCAATCTTAAGTTCCATGGTCGTGGGACCACACGAGGTTATTGGTGGAGTTTTATCCACGAGCTCAATCTTAAGTTCCGTGGTCGTGGGACCACACGAGGTTATTGGTGTGAGTTTTCTCCACGAGCTCAGTCTTAAGTTCCGTGGTCGTGGGACCTCACGAGGTTATTGGTGGAGTTTTCTCCACGAGCTCAATCTTAAGTTCCGTGGTCGTGGGACCACACGAGGTTATTGGTGTGAGTTTTCTCCACGAGCTCAGTCTTAAGTTCCATGGTCGTGGGACCACACGAGGTTATTGGTGTGAGTTTTCTCCACGAGCTCAATCTTAAGTTCCATGGTCGTGGGACCACACGAGGTTATTGGTGGAGTTTTATCCACGAGCTCAATCTTAAGTTCCGTGGTCGTGGGACCACACGAGGTTATTGGTGTGAGTTTTATCCACGAGCTCAATCTTAAGTTCCATGGTCGTGGGACCACACGAGGTTATTGGTGGAGTTTTATCCACGAGCTCAATCTTAAGTTCCATGGTCGTGGGACCACACAAGGTTATTGGTGTGAGTTTTATCCACGAGCTCAATCTTAAGTTCCATGGTCGTGGGACCACACGAGGTTATTGGTGGAGTTTTATCCACGAGCTCAATCTTAAGTTCCGTGGTCGTGGGACCACACGAGGTTATTGGTGTGAGTTTTATCCACGAGCTCAATCTTAAGTTCCGTGGGACCACACGAGGTTATTGGTGTGAGTTTTATCCACGAGCTCAATCTTAAGTTCCGTGGTCGTGGGACCACACGAGGTTATTGGTGTGAGTTTTCTCCACGAGCTCAATCTTAAGTTCCGTGGGACCACACGAGGTTATTGGTGTGAGTTTTACCCACGAGCTCAATCTTAAGTTCCATGGTCGTGGGACCTCACGAGGTTATTGGTGTGAGTTTCCTCCACGAGCTCAATCTTAAGTTCCGTGGTCGTGGGACCACACGAGGTTATTGGTGTGAGTTTTCTCCACGAGCTCAATCTTAAGTTCCATGGTCGTGGGACCACACGAGGTTATTGGTGTGAGTTTTCTCCACGAGCTCAATCTTAAGTTCCATGGTCGTGGGACCACACGAGGTTATTGGTGGAGTTTTATCCACGAGCTCAATCTTAAGTTCCATGGTCGTGGGACCACACGAGGTTATTGGTGGAGTTTTATCCACGAGCTCAACCTTAAGTTCCGTGGTCGTGGGACCACACGAGGTTATTGGTGTGAGTTTTCTCCACGAGCTCAATCTTAAGTTCCGTGGTCGTGGGACCACACGAGGTTATTGGTGGAGTTTCCTCCACGAGCTCAATCTTAAGTTCCGTGGTCGTGGGACCACACGAGGTTATTGGTGTGAGTTTTCTCCACGAGCTCAATCTTAAGTTCCATGGTCGTGGGACCACACGAGGTTATTGGTGGAGTTTTCTCCACGAGCTCAATCTTAAGTTCCATGGTCGTGGGACCACACGAGGTTATTGGTGTGAGTTTTCTCCACGAGCTCAATCTTAAGTTCCGTGGTCGTGGGACCACACGAGGTTATTGGTGGAGTTTTCTCCACGAGCTCAATCTTAAGTTCCGTGGTCGTGGGACCACACGAGGTTATTGGTGTGAGTTTTATCCACGAGCTCAATCATAAGTTCCGTGGTCGTGGGACCACACGTGGTTGTTGGTGTGAGTTTTATACACGAGCTCAATCTTAAGTTCCGTGGTCGTGGGACCACTCGAAGTTATTGGTGGAGTTTTATCCACGAGCTCAATCTTAGGTTCCATGGTCGTGGGACCACAGGAGGTTATTGGTGTGAGTTTTATCCACGAGCTCAATCTTACGTTCCATGGTCGTGGGACCACACGAGGTTATTGGTGGAGTTTTATCCACGAGCTCAATCTTAACTTCCGTGATCGTGGGACCACACGAGGTTATTGGTGTGAGTTTCCTCCACGAGCTCAATCTTAAGTTCCGTGGTCGTGGGACCACACGAGGTTATTGATGTGAGTTTTCTCCACGAGCTCAATCTTAAGTTCCATGGTCGTGGGACCACACGAGGTTATTGGTGTGAGTTTTCTCCACGAGCTCAATCTTAAGTTCCGTGGTCGTGGGACCACACGAGGTTTTTGGTGGAGTTTCCTCCACGAGCTCAATCTTAAGTTCCGTGGTCGTGGGACCACACGAGGTTATTGGTGTGAGTTTTCTTCACGAGCTCAATCTTAAGTTCCGTGGTCGTGGGACCACACGAGGTTATTGGTGGAGTTTCCTCCACGAGCTCAATCTTAAGTTCCGTGGTCGTGGGACCTCACGAGGTTATTGGTGTGAGTTTTATCCACGAGCTCAATCTTAAGTTCCGTGGTCGTGGGACCACACGAGGTTATTGGTGTGAGTTTTCTCCACAAGCTCAATCTTAAGTTCCGTGGTCGTGGGACCACACGAGGTTATTGGTGTGAGTTTTATCCACGAGCTCAATCTTAAGTTCCATGGTCGTGGGACCACACGAGGTTATTGGTGTGAGTTTTATCCACGAGCTCAATCTTAAGTTCCGTGGTCGTGGGACCACACGAGGTTATTGGTGTGAGTTTTATCCACGAGCTCAATCTTAAGTTCCGTGGTCGTGGGACCACACGAGGTTATTGGTATGAGTTTTCTCCACGAGCTCAATCTTAAGTTCCGTGGTCGTGGGACCACACGAGGTTATTGGTGTGAGTTTTCTCCACGAGCTCAATCTTAAGTTCCGTGGTCGTGGGACCACACGAGGTTATTGGTGGAGTTTTATCCACGAGCTCAATCTTAAGTTCCGTGGTCGTGGGACCTCACGAGGTTATTGGTGGAGTTTTATCCACGAGCTCAATCTTAAGTTCCATGGTCGTGGGACCACACGAGGTTATTGGTGTGAGTTTTCTCCACGAGCTCAATCTTAAGTTCCGTGGTCGTGGGACCACACGAGGTTATTGGTGGAGTTTTATCCACGAGCTCAATCTTAAGTTCCGTGGTCGTGGGACCACACGAGGTTATTGGTGTGAGTTTTATCCACGAGCTCAATCTTAAGTTCCATGGTCGTGGGACCACACGAGGTTATTGGTGGAGTTTTCTCCACGAGCTCAATCTTAAGTTCCGTGGTCGTGGGACCACACGAGGTTATTGGTGTGAGTTTTATCCACGAGCTCAATCTTAAGTTCCATGGTCGTGGGACCACACGAGGTTATTGGTGTGAGTTTTCTCCACGAGCTCAATCTTAAGTTCCGTGGTCGTGGGACCACACGAGGTTATTGGTGGAGTTTTATCCACGAGCTCAATCTTAAGTTCCGTGGTCGTGGGACCACACGAGGTTATTGGTGGAGTTTTATCCACGAGCTCAATCTTAAGTTCCGTGGTCGTGGGACCACACGAGGTTATTGGTGGAGTTTTCTCCACGAGCTCAATCTTAAGTTCCGTGGTCGTGGGACCACACGAGGTTATTGGTGGAGTTTTCTCCACGAGCTCAATCTTAAGTTCCATGGTCGTGGGACCACACGAGGTTATTGGTGGAGTTTTCTCCACGAGCTCAATCTTAAGTTCCGTGGTCGTGGGACCACACGAGGTTATTGGTGGAGTCTTATCCACGAGCTCAATCTTAAGTTCCATGGTCGTGGGACCACACGAGGTTATTGGTGTGAGTTTTCTCCACGAGCTCAATCTTAAGTTCCATGGTCGTGGGACCACACGAGGTTATTGGTGGAGTTTTCTCCACGAGCTCAATCTTAAGTTCCATGGTCGTGGGACCACACGAGGTTATTGGTGTGAGTTTTCTCCACGAGCTCAATCTTAAGTTCCGTGGTCGTGGGACCACACGTGGTTATTGGTGGAGTTTTATCCACGAGCTCAATCTTAAGTTCCGTGGTCGTGGGACCACACGAGGTTATTGGTGTGAGTTTTCTCCACGAGCTCAATCTTAAGTTCCGTGGTCGTGGGACCACACGAGGTTATTGGTGGAGTTTTATCCACGAGCTCAATCTTAAGTTCCGTGGTCGTGGGACCACACGAGGTTATTGGTGGAGTTTTCTCCACGAGCTCAATCTTAAGTTCCGTGGTCGTGGGACCACACGAGGTTATTGGTGTGAGTTTTATCCACGAGCTCAATCTTAAGTTCCATGGTCGTGGGACCACACGAGGTTATTGATGTGAGTTTTATCCACGAGCTCAATCTTAAGTTCCGTGGTCGTGGGACCACACGAGGTTATTGGTGTGAGTTTTCTCCACGAGCTCAATCTTAAGTTCCGTGGTCGTGGGACCACACGAGGTTATTGGTGGAGTTTTATCCACGAGCTCAATCTTAAGTTCCGTGGTCGTGGGACCACACGAGGTTATTGGTGGAGTTTTCTCCACGAGCTCAATCTTAAGTTCCGTGGTCGTGGGACCACACGAGGTTATTGGTGTGAGTTTTATCCACGAGCTCAATCTTAAGTTCCATGGTCGTGGGACCACACGAGGTTATTGGTGTGAGTTTTATCCACGAGCTCAATCTTAAGTTCCATGGTCGTGGGACCACACGAGGTTATTGGTGGAGTTTTATCCACGAGATCAATCTTAAGTTCCATGGTCGTGGGACCACACGAGGTTATTGGTGTGAGTTTTCTCCACGAGCTCAATCTTAAGTTCCGTGGTCGTGGGACCACATGAGGTTATTGGTGTGAGTTTTATCCACGAGCTCAACCTTAAGTTCCATGGTCGTGGGACCACACGAGGTTATTGATGTGAGTTTTATCCACGAGCTCAATCTTAAGTTCCGTGGTCGTGGGACCACACGAGGTTATTGGTGTGAGTTTTATCCACGAGCTCAATCTTAAGTTCCATGGTCGTGGGACCACACGAGGTTATTGGTGTGAGTTTTATCCACGAGCTCAATCTTAAGTTCCATGGTCGTGGGACCACACGAGGTTATTGGTGGAGTTTTCTCCACGAGCTCAATCTTAAGTTCCATGGTCGTGGGACCACACGAGGTTATTGGTGTGAGTTTTATCCACGAGCTCAATCTTAAGTTCCATGGTCGTGGGACCACACGAGGTTATTGGTGGAGTTTTCTCCACGAGCTCAATCTTAAGTTCCATGGTCGTGGGACCACACGAGGTTATTGGTGGAATTTTTCTCCACGAGCTCAATCTTAAGTTGCATGGTCGTGGGACCACACGAGGTTATTGGTGGAGTTTTATCCACGAGCTCAATCTTAAGTTCCGTGGTCGTGGGACCACACGAGGTTATTGGTGGAGTTTTCTCCACGAGCTCAATCTTAAGTTCCGTGGTCGTGGGACCACACGAGGTTATTGGTGGAGTTTTCTCCACGAGCTCAATCTTAAGTTCCATGGTCGTGGGACCACACGAGGTTATTGGTGTGAGTTTTATCCACGAGCTCAATCTTAAGTTCCATGGTCGTGGGACCACACGAGGTTATTGGTGAAGTTTTATCCACGAGCTCAATCTTAAGTTCCGTGGTCGTGGGACCACACGAGGTTATTGGTGGAGTTTTCTCCACGAGCTCAATCTTAAGTTCCATGGTCGTGGGACCTCACGAGGTTATTGGTGGAGTTTTCTCCACGAGCTCAATCTTAAGTTCCGTGGTCGTGGGACCACACGAGGTTATTGGTGGAGTTTTCTCCACGAGCTCAATCTTAAGTTCCGTGGTCGTGGGACCTCACGAGGTTATTGGTGGAGTTTTATCCACGAGCTCAATCTTAAGTTCCGTGGTCGTGGGACCTCACGAGGTTATTGGTGGAGTTTTATCCACGAGCTCAATCTTAAGTTCCATGGTCGTGGGACCACACGAGGTTATTGGTGGAGTTTTATCCATGAGCTCAATCTTAAGTTCCATGGTCGTGGGACCACACGAGGTTATTGGTGGAGTTTTCTCCACGAGCTCAATCTTAAGTTCCGTGGTCGTGGGACCACACGAGGTTATTGGTGTGAGTTTTCTCCACGAGCTCAATCTTAAGTTCCGTGGTCGTGGGACCACACGAGGTTATTGGTGTGAGTTTTATCCACGAGCTCAATCTTAAGTTCCGTGGTCGTGGGACCACACGAGGTTATTGGTGTGAGTTTTCTCCACGAGCTCAATCTTAAGTTCCGTGGTCGTGGGACCTCACGAGGTTATTGGTGGAGTTTTCTCCATGAGCTCAATCTTAAGTTCCGTGATCGTGGGACCACACGAGGTTATTGGCGGAGTTTTCTCCACGAGCTCAATCTTAAGTTCCGTGGTCGTGGGACCACACGAGGTTATTGGTGTGAGTTTTATCCTCGAGCTCAACCTTAAGTTCCATGGTCGTGGGACCACACGAGGTTATTGGTGGAGTTTTCTCCACGAGCTCAATCTTAAGTTCCGTGGTCGTGGGACCACACGAGGTTATTGGTGGAGTTTTCTCCACGAGCTCAATCTTAAGTTCCGTGGTCGTGGGACCACACGAGGTTATTGGTGAAGTTTTATCCACGAGCTCAATCTTAAGTTCCGTGGTCGTGGGACCACACGAGGTTATTGGTGTGAGTTTTATCCACGAGCTCAATCTTAAGTTCCGTGGTCGTGGGACCTCACGAGGTTATTGGTGTGAGTTTTCTCCACGAGCTCAATCTTAAGTTCCGCGGTCGTGGGACCACACGAGGTTATTGGTGTGAGTTTTCTCCACGAGCTCAATCTTAAGTTCCATGGTCGTGGGACCACACGAGGTTATTGGTGGAGTTTTCTCCACGAGCTCAATCTTAAGTTCCGTGGTCGTGGGACCACACGAAGTTATTGGTGTGAGTTTTATCCACGAGCTCAATCTTAAGTTCCGTGGTCGTGGGACCTCACGAGGTTATTGGTGTGAGTTTCCTCCACGAGCTCAATCTTAAGTTCCGCGGTCGTGGGACCACACGAGGTTATTGGTGTGAGTTTTCTCCACGAGCTCAATCTTAAGTTCCATGGTCGTGGGACCACACGAGGTTATTGGTGGAGTCTTCTCCACGAGCTCAATCTTAAGTTCCATGGTCGTGGGACCACACGAGGTTATTGGTGTGAGTTTTATCCACGAGCTCAATCTTAAGTTCCGTGGTCGTGGGACCACACGAGGTTATTGGTGTGAGTTTTCTCCACGAGCTCAGTCTTAAGTTCCGTGGTCGTGGGACCTCACGAGGTTATTGGTGTGAGTTTTATCCACGAGCTCAATCTTAAGTTCCGTGGTCGTGGGACCACACGAGGTTATTGGTGTGAGTTTTCTCCACGAGCTCAATCTTAAGTTCCGTGGTCGTGGGACCACACGAGGTTATTGGTGTGAGTTTTATCCACGCGCTCAATCTTAAGTTCCGTGTTCGTGGGACCACACGAGGTTATTGGTGTGAGTTTTCTCCACGAGCTCAATCTTAAGTTCCGTGGTCGTGGGACCACACGAGGTTATTGGTGTGAGTTTTCTCCACGAGCTCAATCTTAAGATCCATGGTCGTGGGACCACACGAGGTTATTGGTGTGAGTTTTCTCCACGAGCTCAATCTTAAGTTCCGTGGTCGTGGGACCACACGAGGTTATTGGTGTGAGTTTTATCCACGAGCTCAATCTTAAGTTCCATGGTCGTGGGACCACACGAGGTTATTGGTGGAGTTTTATCCACGAGCTCAATCTTAAGTTCCATGGTCGTGGGACCACACGAGGTTATTGGTGTGAGTTTTCTCCACGAGCTCAATCTTAAGTTCCGTGGTCGTGGGACCACACGAGGTTATTGGTGTGAGTTTTATCCACGAGCTCAATCTTATGTTCCGTGGTCGTGGGACCACACGAGGTTATTGGTGGAGTTTTCTCCACGAGCTCAATCTTAAGTTCCGTGGTCGTGGGACCACACGAGGTTATTGGTGGAGTTTTATCCACGAGCTCAAACTTAAGTTCCGTGGTCGTGGGACCACACGAGGTTATTGGTGGAGTTTTCTCCACGAGCTCAATCTTAAGTTCCATGGTCGTGGGACCACACGAGGTTATTGGTGTGAGTTTTCTCCACGAGCTCAATCTTAAGTTCCATGGTCGTGGGACCACACGAGGTTATTGGTGGAGTTTTCTCCACGAGCTCAATCTTAAGTTCCATGGTCGTGGGACCTCACGAGGTTATTGGTGGAGTTTTCTCCACGAGCTCAATCTTAAGCTCCGTGGTCGTGGGACCACACGAGGTTATTGGTGGAGTTTTCTCCACGAGCTCAATCTTAAGTTCCATGGTCGTGGGACCACACGAGGTTATTGGTGGAGTTTTCTCCACGAGCTCAATCTTAAGTTCCGTGGTCGTGGGACCACACGAGGTTATTGGTGGAGTTTTATCCACGAGCTCAATCTTAAGTTCCATGGTCGTGGGACCACACGAGGTTATTGGTGTGAGTTTTCTCCACGAGCTCAATCTTAAGTTCCATGGTCGTGGGACCACACGAGGTTATTGGTGTGAGTTTTATCCACGAGCTCAATCTTAAGTTCCATGGTCGTGGGACCACACGAGGTTATTGGTGGAGTTTTCTCCACGAGCTCAATCTTAAGTTCCATGGTCGTGGGACCACACGAGGTTATTGGTGGAGTTTTCTCCACGAGCTCAATCTTAAGTTCCGTGGTCGTGGGACCACACGAGGTTATTGGTGGAGTTTTATCCACGAGCTCAATCTTAAGTTCCATGGTCGTGGGACCACACGAGGTTATTGGTGTGAGTTTTCTCCACGAGCTCAATCTTAAGTTCCGTGGTCGTGGGACCACACGAGGTTATTGGTGTGAGTTTTCTCCACGAGCTCAATCTTAAGTTCCATGGTCGTGGGACCACACGAGGTTATTGGTGTGAGTTTTATCCACGAGCTCAATCTTAAGTTCCATGGTCGTGGGACCACACGAGGTTATTGGTGGAGTTTTCTCCACGAGCTCAATCTTAAGTTCCATGGTCGTGGGACCACACGAGGTTATTGGTGTGAGTTTTCTCCACGAGCTCAATCTTAAGTTCCATGGTCGTGGGACCACACGAGGTTATTGGTGTGAGTTTTATCCACGAGCTCAATCTTAAGTTCCATGGTCGTGGGACCACACGAGGTTATTGGTGGAGTTTTCTCCACGAGCTCAATCTTAAGTTCCATGGTCGTGGGACCACACGAGGTTATTGGTGGAGTTTTATCCACGAGCTCAATCTTAAGTTCCATGGTCGTGGGACCACACGAGGTTATTGGTGGAGTTTTATCCACGAACTCAATCTTAAGTTCCGTGGTCGTGGGACCACACGAGGTTATTGGTGGAGTTTTCTCCACGAGCTCAATCTTAAGTTCCATGGTCGTGGGACCTCACGAGGTTATTGGTGTGAGTTTTATCCACGAGCTCAATCTTAAGTTCCATGGTTGTGGGACCACACGAGGTTATTGGTGTGAGTTTTCTCCACGAGCTCAATCCTAAGTTCCGTGGTCGTGGGACCACACGAGGTAATTGGTGGAGTTTTATCCACGAGCTCAATCTTAAGTTCCATGGTCGTGGGACCACACGAGGTTATTGGTGGAGTTTTATCCACGAGCTCAATCTTAAGTTCCATGGTCGTGGGACCTCACGAGGTTATTGGTGTGAGTTTTATCCACAAGCTCAATCTTAAGTTCCGTGGTCGTGGGACCACACGAGGTTATTGGTGTGAGTTTTATCCACGAGCTCAATCTTAAGTTCCATGGTCGTGGGACCTCACGAGGTTATTGGTGTGAGTTTTATCCACGAGCTCAATCTTAAGTTCCGTGGTCGTGGGACCACACGAGGTTATTGGTGGAGTTTTATCCACGAGCTCAATCTTAAGTTCCATGGTCGTGGGACCACACGAGGTTATTGGTGGAGTTTTATCCACGAGCTCAATCTTAAGTTCCATGGTCGTGGGACCACACGAGGTTATTGGTGGAGATTTATCCACGAGCTCAATCTTAAGTTCCATGGTCGTGGGACCACACGAGGTTATTGGTGGAGTTTTCTCCACGAGCTCAATCTTAAGTTCCATGGTCGTGGGACCACACGAGGTTATTGGTGGAGTTTTCTCCACAAGCTCAATCTTAAGTTCCATGGTCGTGGGACCACACGAGGTTATTGGTGGAGTTTTATCCACGAGCTCAATCTTAAGTTCCGTGGTCGTGGGACCACACGAGGTTATTGGTGTGAGTTTTCTCCACGAGCTCAGTCTTAAGTTCCGTGGTCGTGGGACCTCACGAGGTTATTGGTGGAGTTTTCTCCACGAGCTCAATCTTAAGTTCCGTGGTCGTGGGACCACACGAGGTTATTGGTGTGAGTTTTCTCCACGAGCTCAGTCTTAAGTTCCATGGTCGTGGGACCACACGAGGTTATTGGTGTGAGTTTTCTCCACGAGCTCAATCTTAAGTTCCATGGTCGTGGGACCACACGAGGTTATTGGTGGAGTTTTATCCACGAGCTCAATCTTAAGTTCCGTGGTCGTGGGACCACACGAGGTTATTGGTGTGAGTTTTATCCACGAGCTCAATCTTAAGTTCCATGGTCGTGGGACCACACGAGGTTATTGGTGGAGTTTTATCCACGAGCTCAATCTTAAGTTCCATGGTCGTGGGACCACACGAGGTTATTGGTGTGAGTTTTATCCACGAGCTCAATCTTAAGTTCCGTGGCCGTGGGACCACACGAGGTTATTGGTGTGAGTTTTCTCCACGAGCTCAATCTTAAGTTCCATGGTCGTGGGACCACACGAGGTTATTGGTGTGAGTTTTCTCCACGAGCTCAATCTTAAGTTCCATGGTCGTGGGACCACACGAGGTTATTGGTGGAGTTTTCTCCACGAGCTCAATCTTAAGTTCCGTGGTCGTGGGACCACACGAGGTTATTGGTGTGAGTTTTCTCCTCGAGCTCAATCTTAAGTTCCATGGTCGTGGGACCACACGAGGTTATTGGTGGAGTTTTCTCCACGAGCTCAATCTTAAGTTCCGTGGTCGTGGGACCACACGAGGTTATTGGTGTGAGTTTTCCCCACGAGCTCAATCTTAAGTTCCGTGGTCGTGGGACCACACGAGGTTATTGGTGTGAGTTTTCTCCACGAGCTCAATCTTAAGTTCCGTGGTCGTGGGACCACACGAGGTTATTGGTGTGAGTTTTCTCCACGAGCTCAATCTTAAGTTCCGTGGTCGTGGGACCACACGAGTTTATTGGTGTGAGTTTTCTCCATGAGCTCAATCTTAAGTTCCGTGGTCGTGGGACCACACGAGGTTATTGGTGTGAGTTTTCTCCACGAGCTCAATCTTAAGTTCCGTGGTCGTGGGATCACACGAGGTTATTGGTGTGAGTTTTCTCCATGAGCTCAATCTTAAGTTCCGTGGTCGTGGGACCACACGAGGTTATTGGTGTGAGTTTTCTCCACGAGCTCAATCTTAAGTTCCATGGTCGTGGGACCACACGAGGTTATTGGTGGAGTTTTCTCCACGAGCTCAATCTTAAGTTCCATGGTCGTGGGACCTCACGAGGTTATTGGTGGAGTTTTATCCACGAGCTCAATCTTAAGTTCCGTGGTCGTGGGACCTCACGAGGTTATTGGTGGAGTTTTATCCACGAGCTCAATCCTAAGTTCCATGGTCGTGGGACCACACGAGGTTATTGGTGGAGTTTTATCCACGAGCTCAATCTTAAGTTCCATGGTCGTGGGACCACACGAGGTTATTGGTGGAGTTTTCTCCACGAGCTCAATCTTAAGTTCCGTGGTCGTGGGACCACACGAGGTTATTGGTGTGAGTTTTCTTCACGAGCTCAATCTTAAGTTCCGTGGTCGTGGGACCACACGAGGTTATTGGTGTGAGTTTTATCCACGAGCTCATTCTTAAGTTCCGTGGTCGTGGGACCTCACGAGGTTATTGGTGTGAGTTTTCTCCACGAGCTCAATCTTAAGTTCCGTGGTCGTGGGACCTCACGAGGTTATTGGTGTGAGTTTTCTCCACGAGCTCAGTCTTAAGTTCCGTGGTCGTGGGACCTCACGAGGTTATTGGTGTGAGTTTTCTCCACGAGCTCAATCCTAAGTTCCGTGGTCGTGGGACCACACGAGGTTATTGGTGGAGTTTTCTCCACGAGCTCAATCTTAAGTTCCATGGTCGTGGGACCACACGAGGTTATTGGTGTGAGTTTTCTCCACGAGCTCAGTCTTAAGTTCCGTGGTCGTGGGACCTCACGAGGTTATTGGTGTGAGTTTTATCCACGAGCTCAATCTTAAGTTCCGTGATCGTGGGACCACACGAGGTTATTGGCGGAGTTTTCTCCACGAGCTCAATCTTAAGTTCCGTGGTCGTGGGACCACACGAGGTTATTGGTGTGAGTTTTATCCTCGAGCTCAACCTTAAGTTCCATGGTCGTGGGACCACACGAGGTTATTGGTGGAGTTTTCTCCACGAGCTCAATCTTAAGTTCCGTGGTCGTGGGACCACACGAGGTTATTGGTGGAGTTTTCTCCACGAGCTCAATCTTAAGTTCCGTGGTCGTGGGACCACACGAGGTTATTGGTGAAGTTTTATCCACGAGCTCAATCTTAAGTTCCGTGGTCGTGGGACCACACGAGGTTATTGGTGTGAGTTTTATCCACGAGCTCAATCTTAAGTTCCGTGGTCGTGGGACCTCACGAGGTTATTGGTGTGAGTTTTCTCCACGAGCTCAATCTTAAGTTCCGCGGTCGTGGGACCACACGAGGTTATTGGTGTGAGTTTTCTCCACGAGCTCAATCTTAAGTTCCATGGTCGTGGGACCACACGAGGTTATTGGTGGAGTTTTCTCCACGAGCTCAATCTTAAGTTCCGTGGTCGTGGGACCACACGAAGTTATTGGTGTGAGTTTTATCAACGAGCTCAATCTTAAGTTCCGTGGTCGTGGGACCTCACGAGGTTATTGGTGTGAGTTTTCTCCACGAGCTCAATCTTAAGTTCCGCGGTCGTGGGACCACACGAGGTTATTGGTGTGAGTTTTCTCCACGAGCTCAATCTTAAGTTCCATGGTCGTGGGACCACACGAGGTTATTGGTGGAGTTTTCTCCACGAGCTCAATCTTAAGTTCCATGGTCGTGGGACCACACGAGGTTATTGGTGTGAGTTTTATCCACGAGCTCAATCTTAAGTTCCGTGGTCGTGGGACCACACGAGGTTATTGGTGTGAGTTTTCTCCACGAGCTCAGTCTTAAGTTCCGTGGTCGTGGGACCTCACGAGGTTATTGGTGTGAGTTTTATCCACGAGCTCAATCTTAAGTTCCGTGGTCGTGGGACCACACGAGGTTATTGGTGTGAGTTTTCTCCACGAGCTCAATCTTAAGTTCCGTGGTCGTGGGACCACACGAGGTTATTGGTGTGAGTTTTATCCACGCGCTCAATCTTAAGTTCCGTGGTCGTGGGACCACACGAGGTTATTGGTGTGAGTTTTCTCCACGAGCTCAATCTTAAGTTCCGTGGTCGTGGGACCACACGAGGTTATTGGTGTGAGTTTTCTCCACGAGCTCAATCTTAAGTTCCATGGTCGTGGGACCACACGAGGTTATTGGTGTGAGTTTTCTCCACGAGCTCAATCTTAAGTTCCGTGGTCGTGGGACCACACGAGGTTATTGGTGTGAGTTTTATCCACGAGCTCAATCTTAAGTTCCATGGTCGTGGGACCACACGAGGTTATTGGTGGAGTTTTATCCACGAGCTCAATCTTAAGTTCCATGGTCGTGGGACCACACGAGGTTATTGGTGTGAGTTTTCTCCACGAGCTCAATCTTAAGTTCCGTGGTCGTGGGACCACACGAGGTTATTGGTGTGAGTTTTATCCACGAGCTCAATCTTATGTTCCGTGGTCGTGGGACCACACGAGGTTATTGGTGGAGTTTTCTCCACGAGCTCAATCTTAAGTTCCGTGGTCGTGGGACCACACGAGGTTATTGGTGGAGTTTTATCCACGAGCTCAATCTTAAGTTCCGTGGTCGTGGGACCACACGAGGTTATTGGTGGAGTTTTCTCCACGAGCTCAATCTTAAGTTCCATGGTCGTGGGACCACACGAGGTTATTGGTGTGAGTTTTCTCCACGAGCTCAATCTTAAGTTCCATGGTCGTGGGACCACACGAGGTTATTGGTGGAGTTTTCTCCACGAGCTCAATCTTAAGTTCCATGGTCGTGGGACCTCACGAGGTTATTGGTGGAGTTTTCTCCACGAGCTCAATCTTAAGCTCCGTGGTCGTGGGACCACACGAGGTTATTGGTGGAGTTTTCTCCACGAGCTCAATCTTAAGTTCCATGGTCGTGGGACCACACGAGGTTATTGGTGGAGTTTTCTCCACGAGCTCAATCTTAAGTTCCGTGGTCGTGGGACCACACGAGGTTATTGGTGGAGTTTTATCCACGAGCTCAATCTTAAGTTCCATGGTCGTGGGACCACACGAGGTTATTGGTGTGAGTTTTCTCCACGAGCTCAATCTTAAGTTCCATGGTCGTGGGACCACACGAGGTTATTGGTGTGAGTTTTATCCACGAGCTCAATCTTAAGTTCCATGGTCGTGGGACCACACGAGGTTATTGGTGGAGTTTTCTCCACGAGCTCAATCTTAAGTTCCATGGTCGTGGGACCACACGAGGTTATTGGTGGAGTTTTCTCCACGAGCTCAATCTTAAGTTCCGTGGTCGTGGGACCACACGAGGTTATTGGTGGAGTTTTATCCACGAGCTCAATCTTAAGTTCCATGGTCGTGGGACCACACGAGGTTATTGGTGTGAGTTTTCTCCACGAGCTCAATCTTAAGTTCCGTGGTCGTGGGACCACACGAGGTTATTGGTGTGAGTTTTCTCCACGAGCTCAATCTTAAGTTCCATGGTCGTGGGACCACACGAGGTTATTGGTGTGAGTTTTATCCACGAGCTCAATCTTAAGTTCCACGGTCGTGGGACCACACGAGGTTATTGGTGGAGTTTTCTCCACGAGCTCAATCTTAAGTTCCATGGTCGTGGGACCACACGAGGTTATTGGTGTGAGTTTTCTCCACGAGCTCAATCTTAAGTTCCATGGTCGTGGGACCACACGAGGTTATTGGTGTGAGTTTTATCCACGAGCTCAATCTTAAGTTCCATGGTCGTGGGACCACACGAGGTTATTGGTGGAGTTTTCTCCACGAGCTCAATCTTAAGTTCCATGGTCGTGGGACCACACGAGGTTATTGGTGGAGTTTTATCCACGAGCTCAATCTTAAGTTCCATGGTCGTGGGACCACACGAGGTTATTGGTGGAGTTTTATCCACGAACTCAATCTTAAGTTCCGTGGTCGTGGGACCACACGAGGTTATTGGTGGAGTTTTCTCCACGAGCTCAATCTTAAGTTCCATGGTCGTGGGACCTCACGAGGTTATTGGTGTGAGTTTTATCCACGAGCTCAATCTTAAGTTCCATGGTTGTGGGACCACACGAGGTTATTGGTGTGAGTTTTCTCCACGAGCTCAATCTTAAGTTCCGTGGTCGTGGGACCACACGAGGTTATTGGTGGAGTTTTATCCACGAGCTCAATCTTAAGTTCCATGGTCGTGGGACCACACGAGGTTATTGGTGGAGTTTTATCCACGAGCTCAATCTTAAGTTCCATGGTCGTGGGACCTCACGAGGTTATTGGTGTGAGTTTTATCCACAAGCTCAATCTTACGTTCCGTGGTCGTGGGACCACACGAGGTTATTGGTGTGAGTTTTATCCACGAGCTCAATCTTAAGTTCCATGGTCGTGGGACCTCACGAGGTTATTGGTGTGAGTTTTATCCACGAGCTCAATCTTAAGTTCCGTGGTCGTGGGACCACACGAGGTTATTGGTGGAGTTTTATCCACGAGCTCAATCTTAAGTTCCATGGTCGTGGGACCACACGAGGTTATTGGTGGAGTTTTATCCACGAGCTCAATCTTAAGTTCCATGGTCGTGGGACCACACGAGGTTATTGGTGGAGTTTTATCCACGAGCTCAATCTTAAGTTCCATGGTCGTGGGACCACACGAGGTTATTGGTGGAGTTTTCTCCACGAGCTCAATCTTAAGTTCCATGGTCGTGGGACCACACGAGGTTATTGGTGGAGTTTTCTCCACAAGCTCAATCTTAAGTTCCATGGTCGTGGGACCACACGAGGTTATTGGTGGAGTTTTATCCACGAGCTCAATCTTAAGTTCCGTGGTCGTGGGACCACACGAGGTTATTGGTGTGAGTTTTCTCCACGAGCTCAGTCTTAAGTTCCGTGGTCGTGGGACCTCACGAGGTTATTGGTGGAGTTTTCTCCACGAGCTCAATCTTAAGTTCCGTGGTCGTGGGACCACACGAGGTTATTGGTGTGAGTTTTCTCCACGAGCTCAGTCTTAAGTTCCATGGTCGTGGGACCACACGAGGTTATTGGTGTGAGTTTTCTCCACGAGCTCAATCTTAAGTTCCATGGTCGTGGGACCACACGAGGTTATTGGTGGAGTTTTATCCACGAGCTCAATCTTAAGTTCCGTGGTCGTGGGACCACACGAGGTTATTGGTGTGAGTTTTATCCACGAGCTCAATCTTAAGTTCCATGGTCGTGGGACCACACGAGGTTATTGGTGGAGTTTTATCCACGAGCTCAATCTTAAGTTCCATGGTCGTGGGACCACACGAGGTTATTGGTGTGAGTTTTATCCACGAGCTCAATCTTAAGTTCCGTGCTCGTGGGACCACACGAGGTTATTGGTGTGAGTTTTCTCCACGAGCTCAATCTTAAGTTCCATGGTCGTGGGACCACACGATGTTATTGGTGTGAGTTTTCTCCACGAGCTCAATCTTAAGTTCCATGGTCGTGGGACCACACGAGGTTATTGGTGGAGTTTTCTCCACGAGCTCAATCTTAAGTTCCGTGGTCGTGGGACCACACGAGGTTATTGGTGTGAGTTTTCTCCACGAGCTCAATCTTAAGTTCCATGGTCGTGGGACCACACGAGGTTATTGGTGGAGTTTTCTCCACGAGCTCAATCTTAAGTTCCGTGGTCGTGGGACCACACGAGGTTATTGGTGTGAGTTTTCTCCACGAGCTCAATCTTAAGTTCCGTGGTCGTGGGACCACACGAGGTTATTGGTGTGAGTTTTCTCCACGAGCTCAATCTTAAGTTCCGTGGTCGTGGGACCACACGAGGTTATTGGTGTGAGTTTTCTCCACGAGCTCAATCTTAAGTTCCGTGGTCGTGGGACCACACGAGGTTATTGGTGTGAGTTTTCTCCATGAGCTCAATCTTAAGTTCCGTGGTCGTGGGACCACACGAGGTTATTGGTGTGAGTTTTCTCCACGAGCTCAATCTTAAGTTCCGTGGTCGTGGGATCACACGAGGTTATTGGTGTGAGTTTTCTCCATGAGCTCAATCTTAAGTTCCGTGGTCGTGGGACCACACGAGGTTATTGGTGTGAGTTTTCTCCACGAGCTCAATCTTAAGTTCCATGGTCGTGGGACCACACGAGGTTATTGGTGGAGTTTTCTCCACGAGCTCAATCTTAAGTTCCATGGTCGTGGGACCTCACGAGGTTATTGGTGGAGTTTTATCCACGAGCTCAATCTTAAGTTCCGTGGTCGTGGGACCTCACGAGGTTATTGGTGGAGTTTTATCCACGAGCTCAATCCTAAGTTCCATGGTCGTGGGACCACACGAGGTTATTGGTGGAGTTTTATCCACGAGCTCAATCTTAAGTTCCATGGTCGTGGGACCACACGAGGTTATTGGTGGAGTTTTCTCCACGAGCTCAATCTTAAGTTCCGTGGTCGTGGGACCACACGAGGTTATTGGTGTGAGTTTTCTCCACGAGCTCAATCTTAAGTTCCGTGGTCGTGGGACCACACGAGGTTATTGGTGTGAGTTTTATCCACGAGCTCATTCTTAAGTTCCGTGGTCGTGGGACCTCACGAGGTTATTGGTGTGAGTTTTCTCCACGAGCTCAATCTTAAGTTCCGTGGTCGTGGGACCTCACGAGGTTATTGGTGTGAGTTTTCTCCACGAGCTCAGTCTTAAGTTCCGTGGTCGTGGGACCTCACGAGGTTATTGGTGTGAGTTTTCTCCACGAGCTCAATCTTAAGTTCCGTGGTCGTGGGACCACACGAGGTTATTGGTGGAGTTTTCTCCACGAGCTCAATCTTAAGTTCCATGGTCGTGGGACCACACGAGGTTATTGGTGTGAGTTTTCTCCACGAGCTCAGTCTTAAGTTCCGTGGTCGTGGGACCTCACGAGGTTATTGGTGTGAGTTTTATCCACGAGCTCAATCTTAAGTTCCGTGGTCGTGGGACCACACGAGGTTATTGGTGTGAGTTTTCTCCACGAGCTCAATCTTAAGTTCCGTGGTCGTGGGACCACACGAGGTTATTGGTGTGAGTTTTATCCACGAGCTCAATCTTAAGTTCCGTGGTCGTGGGACCACACGAGGTTATTGGTGTGAGTTTTCTCCACGAGCTCAATCTTAAATTCCGTGGTCGTGGGACCACACGAGGTTATTGGTGTGAGTTTTCTCCACGAGCTCAATCTTAAGTTCCATGGTCGTGGGACCACACGAGGTTATTGGTGTGAGTTTTATCCACGAGCTCAGTCTTAAGTTCCGTGGTCGTGGGACCACACGAGGTTATTGGTGGAGTTTTCTCCACGAGCTCAATCTTAAGTTCCGTGGTCGTGGGACCACACGAGGTTATTGGTGGAGTTTTCTCCACGAGCTCAATCTTAAGTTCCATGGTCGTGGGACCACACGAGGTTATTGGTGGAGTTTTCTCCACGAGCTCAGTCTTAAGTTCCGTGGTCGTGGGACCACACGAGGTTATTGGTGGAGTTTTATCCACGAGCTCAATCTTAAGTTCCGTGGTCGTGGGACCACACGAGGTTATTGGTGTGAGTTTTCTCCACGAGCTCAATCTTAAGTTCCATGGTCGTGGGACCACACGAGGTTATTGGTGGAGTTTTCTCCACGAGCTCAATCTTAAGTTCCGTGGTCGTGGGACCACACGAGGTTATTGGTGTGAGTTTTATCCACGAGCTCAATCTTAAGTTCCATGGTCGTGGGACCACACGAGGTAATTGGTGGAGTTTTCTCCACGAGCTCAATCTTAAGTTCCGTGGTCGTGGGACCACACGAGGTTATTGGTGGAGTTTTCTCCACGAGCTCAATCTTAAGTTCCATGGTCGTGGGACCACACGAGGTTATTGGTGGAGTTTTCTCCAAGAGCTCAATCTTAAGTTCCATGGTCGTGGGACCACACGAGGTTATTGGTGGAGTTTTCTCCACGAGCTCAATCTTAAGTTCCGTGGTCGTGGGACCACACGAGGCTATTGGTGTGAGTTTTCTCCACGAGCTCAATCTTAAGTTCCATGGTCGTGGGACCACACGAGGTTATTGGTGTGAGTTTTCTCCACGAGCTCAATCGTAAGTTCCATGGTCGAGGGACCACACGAGGTTATTGGTGTGAGTTTTCTCCACGAGCTCAACCTTAAGTTCCATGGTCGTGGGACCACACGAGGTTATTGGTGGAGTTTTCTCCACGAGCTCAATCTTAAGTTCCATGGTCGTGGGACCACACGAGGTTATTGGTGGAGTTTTCTCCACGAGCTCAATCTTAAGTTCCATGGTCGTGGGACCACACGAGGTTATTGGTGTGAGTTTTCTCCACGAGCTCAATCTTAAGTTCCATGGTCGTGGGACCTCACGATGTTATTGGTGGAGTTTTATCCACGAGCTCAATCTTAAGTTCCATGGTCGTGGGACCACACGAGGTTATTGGAGGAGTTTTATCCACGAGCTCAATCTTAAGTTCCATGGTCGTGGGACCACACGAGGTTATTGGTGTGAGTTTTCTCCACGAGCTCAATCTTAAGTTCCATGGTCGTGGGACCACACGAGGTTATTGGTGGAGTTTTCTCCACGAGCTCAATCTTAAGTTCCGTGGTCGTGGGACCACACGAGGTTATTGGTGTGAGTTTTCTCCACGAGCTCAATCTTAAGTTCCATGGTCGTGGGACCACACGAGGTTATTGGTGGAGTTTTCTCCACGAGCTCAATCTTAAGTTCCGTGGTCGTGGGACCACACGAGGTTATTTGTGGAGTTTTCTCCACGAGCTCAATCTTAAGTTCCGTGGTCGTGGGACCACACGAGGTTATTGGTGTGAGTTTTATCCACGAGCTCACTCTTAAGTTCCATGGTCGTGGGACCACACGAGGTTATTGGTGGAGTTTTCTCCACGAGCTCAATCTTAAGTTCCGTGGTCGTGGGACCACACGAGGTTATTGGTGTGAGTTTTCTCCACGAGCTCAATCGTAAGTTCCATGGTCGTGGGACCACACGAGGTTATTGGTGTGAGTTTTATCCACGAGCTCAATCTTAAGTTCCGTGGTCGTGGGACCACACGAGGTTATTGGTGTGAGTTTTCTCCACGAGCTCAATATTAAGTTCCATGGTCGTGGGACCACACGAGGTTATTGGTGGAGTTTTATCCACGAGCTCAATCTTAAGTTCCGTGGTCGTGGGACCACACGAGGTTATTGGTGTGAGTTTTCTCCACGAGCTCAATCTTAAGTTCCGTGGTCGTGGGACCACACGAGGTTACTGGTGGAGTTTTATCCACGAGCTCAATCTTAAGTTCCGTGTTCGTGGGACCACACGAGGTTATTGGTGTGAGTTTTCTCCACGAGCTCAATCTTAAGTTCCATGGTCGTGGGACCACACGAGGTTATTGGTGTGAGTTTTATCCACGAGCTCAGTCTTAAGTTCCGTGGTCGTGGGACCACACGAGGTTATTGGTGTGAGTTTTCTCCACGAGCTCAATCTTAAGTTCCATGGTCGTGGGACCACACGAGGTTATTGGTGTGAGTTTTCTCCACGAGCTCAATCTTAAGTTCCATGGTCGTGGGACCACACGAGGTTATTGGTGGAGTTTTCTCCACGAGCTCAATCTTAAGTTCCGTGGTCGTGGGACCACACGAGGTTATTGGTGTGAGTTTTCTTCACGAGCTCAATCTTAAGTTCCATGGTCGTGGGACCACACGAGGTTATTGGTGGAGTTTTCTCCACGAGCTCAATCTTAAGTTCCGTGGTCGTGGGACCACACGAGGTTATTGGTGTGAGTTTTCTCCACGAGCTCAATCTTAAGTTCCGTGGTCGTGGGACCACACGAGGTTATTGGTGTGAGTTTTCTCCACGAGCTCAATCTTAAGTTCCGTGGTCGTGGGACCACACGAGGTTATTGGTGTGAGTTTTCTCCACGAGCTCAATCTTAAGTTCCGTGGTCGTGGGACCACACGAGGTTATTGGTGTGAGTTTTCTCCATGAGCTCAATCTTAAGTTCCGTGGTCGTGGGACCACACGAGGTTATTGGTGTGAGTTTTCTCCACGAGCTCAATCTTAAGTTCCGTGGTCGTGGGATCACACGAGGTTATTGGTGTGAGTTTTCTCCATGAGCTCAATCTTAAGTTCCGTGGTCGTGGGACCACACGAGGTTATTGGTGTGAGTTTTCTCCACGAGCTCAATCTTAAGTTCCATGGTCGTGGGACCACACGAGGTAATTGGTGGAGTTTTCTCCACGAGCTCAATCTTAAGTTCCATGGTCGTGGGACCACACGAGGTTATTGGTGGAGTTTTATCCACGAGGTCAATCTTAAGTTCCATGGTCGTGGGACCACACGAGGTTATTGGTGGAGTTTTATCCACGAGCTCAATCTTAAGTTCCGTGGTCGTGGGACCACACGAGGTTATTGGTGGAGTTTTCTCCACGAGCTCAATCTTAAGTTCCATGGTCGTGGGACCTCACGAGGTTATTGGTGTGAGTTTTATCCACGAGCTCAATCTTAAGTTCCATGGTTGTGGGACCACACGAGGTTATTGGTGTGAGTTTTCTCCACGAGCTCAATCTTAAGTTCCGTGGTCGTGGGACCACACGAGGTTATTGGTGGAGTTTTATCCACGAGCTCAATCTTAAGTTCCATGGTCGTGGGACCACACGAGGTTATTGGTGGAATTTTATCCACGAGCTCAATCTTAAGTTCCATGGTCGTGGGACCTCACGAGGTTATTGGTGTGAGTTTTATCCACAAGCTCAATCTTAAGTTCCGTGGTCGTGGGACCACACGAGGTTATTGGTGTGAGTTTTATCCACGAGCTCAATCTTAAGTTCCATGGTCGTGGGACCTCACGAGGTTATTGGTGTGAGTTTTATCCACGAGCTCAATCTTAAGTTCCGTGGTCGTGGGAACACACGAGGTTATTGGTGGAGTTTTATCCACGAGCTCAATCTTAAGTTCCATGGTCGTGGGACCACACGAGGTTATTGGTGGAGTTTTATCCACGAGCTCAATCTTAAGTTCCATGGTCGTGGGACCACACGAGGTTATTGGTGGAGTTTTATCCACGAGCTCAATCTTAAGTTCCATGGTCGTGGGACCACACGAGGTTATTGGTGGAGTTTTCTCCACGAGCTCAATCTTAAGTTCCATGGTCGTGGGACCACACGAGGTTATTGGTGGAGTTTTCTCCACAAGCTCAATCTTAAGTTCCATGGTCGTGGGACCACACGAGGTTATTGGTGGAGTTTTATCCACGAGCTCAATCTTAAGTTCCGTGGTCGTGGGACCACACGAGGTTATTGGTGTGAGTTTTCTCCACGAGCTCAGTCTTAAGTTCCGTGGTCGTGGGACCTCACGAGGTTATTGGTGGAGTTTTCTCCACGAGCTCAACCTTAAGTTCCGTGGTCGTGGGACCACACGAGGTTATTGGTGTGAGTTTTCTCCACGAGCTCAGTCTTAAGTTCCATGGTCGTGGGACCACACGAGGTTATTGGTGTGAGTTTTCTCCACGAGCTCAATCTTAAGTTCCATGGTCGTGGGACCACACGAGGTTATTGGTGGAGTTTTATCCACGAGCTCAATCTTAAGTTCCGTGGTCGTGGGACCACACGAGGTTATTGGTGTGAGTTTTATCCACGAGCTCAATCTTAAGTTCCATGGTCGTGGGACCACACGAGGTTATTGGTGGAGTTTTATCCACGAGCTCAATCTTAAGTTCCATGGTCGTGGGACCACACGAGGTTATTGGTGTGAGTTTTATCCACGAGCTCAATCTTAAGTTCCGTGGTCGTGGGACCACACGAAGTTATTGGTGTGAGTTTTCTCCACGAGCTCAATCTTAAGTTCCATGGTCGTGGGACCACACGAGGTTATTGGTGTGAGTTTTCTCCACGAGCTCAATCTTAAGTTCCATGGTCGTGGGACCACACGAGGTTATTGGTGGAGTTTTCTCCACGAGCTCAATCTTAAGTTCCGTGGTCGTGGGACCACACGAGGTTATTGGTGTGAGTTTTCTCCACGAGCTCAATCTTAAGTTCCATGGTCGTGGGACCACACGAGGTTATTGGTGGAGTTTTCTGCACGAGCTCAATCTTAAGTTCCGTGGTCGTGGGACCACACGAGGTTATTGGTGTGAGTTTTCTCCACGAGCTCAATCTTAAGTTCCGTGGTCGTGGGACCACACGAGGTTATTGGTGTGAGTTTTCTCCACGAGCTCAATCTTAAGTTCCGTGGTCGTGGGACCACACGAGGTTATTGGTGTGAGTTTTCTCCACGAGCTCAATCTTAAGTTCCGTGGTCGCGGGACCACACGAGGTTATTGGTGTGAGTTTTCTCCATGAGCTCAATCTTAAGTTCCGTGGTCGTGGGACCACACGAGGTTATTGGTGTGAGTTTTCTCCACGAGCTCAATCTTAAGTTCCGTGGTCGTGGGATCACACGAGGTTATTGGTGTGAGTTTTCTCCATGAGCTCAATCTTAAGTTCCGTGGTCGTGGGACCACACGAGGTTATTGGTGTGAGTTTTCTCCACGAGCTCAATCTTAAGTTCCATGGTCGTGGGACCACACGAGGTAATTGGTGGAGTTTTCTCCACGAGCTCAATCTTAAGTTCCATGGTCGTGGGACCACACGAGGTTATTGGTGGAGTTTTATCCACGAGCTCAATCTTAAGTTCCATGGTCGTGGGACCACACGAGGTTATTGGTGGAGTTTTATCCACGAGCTCAATCTTAAGTTCCGTGGTCGTGGGACCACACGAGGTTATTGGTGGAGTTTTCTCCACGAGCTCAATCTTAAGTTCCATGGTCGTGGGACCTCACGAGGTTATTGGTGTGAGTTTTATCCACGAGCTCAATCTTAAGTTCCATGGTTGTGGGACCACACGAGGTTATTGGTGTGAGTTTTCTCCACGAGCTCAATCTTAAGTTCCGTGGTCGTGGGACCACACGAGGTTATTGGTGGAGTTTTATCCACGAGCTCAATCTTAAGTTCCATGGTCGTGGGACCACACGAGGTTATTGGTGGAGTTTTATCCACGAGCTCAATCTTAAGTTCCATGGTCGTGGGACCTCACGAGGTTATTGGTGTGAGTTTTATCCACAAGCTCAATCTTAAGTTCCGTGGTCGTGGGACCACACGAGGTTATTGGTGTGAGTTTTATCCACGAGCTCAATCTTAAGTTCCATGGTCGTGGGACCTCACGAGGTTATTGGTGTGACTTTTATCCACGAGCTCAATCTTAAGTTCCGTGGTCGTGGGACCACACGAGGTTATTGGTGGAGTTTTATCCACGAGCTCAATCTTAAGTTCCATGGTCGTGGGACCACACGAGGTTATTGGTGGAGTTTTATCCGCGAGCTCAATCTTAAGTTCCATGGTCGTGGGACCACACGAGGTTATTGGTGGAGTTTTATCCACGAGCTCAATCTTAAGTTCCATGGTCGTGGGACCACACGAGGTTATTGGTGGAGTTTTCTCCACGAGCTCAATCTTAAGTTCCATGGTCGTGGGACCACACGAGGTTATTGGTGGAGTTTTCTCCACAAGCTCAATCTTATGTTCCATGGTCGTGGGACCACACGAGGTTATTGCTGGAGTTTTATCCACGAGCTCAATCTTAAGTTCCGTGGTCGTGGGACCACACGAGGTTATTGGTGTGAGTTTTCTCCACGAGCTCAGTCTTAAGTTCCGTGGTCGTGGGACCTCACGAGGTTATTGGTGGAGTTTTCTCCACGAGCTCAATCTTAAGTTCCGTGGTCGTGGGACCACACGAGGTTATTGGTGTGAGTTTTCTCCACGAGCTCAGTCTTAAGTTCCATGGTCGTGGGACCACACGACGTTATTGGTGTGAGTTTTCTCCACGAGCTCAATCTTAAGTTCCATGGTCGTGGGACCACACGAGGTTATTGGTGGAGTTTTATCCACGAGCTCAATCTTAAGTTCCGTGGTCGTGGGACCACACGAGGTTATTGGTGTGAGTTTTATCCACGAGCTCAATCTTAAGTTCCATGGTCGTGGGACCACACGAGGTTATTGGTGGAGTTTTATCCACGAGCTCAATCTTAAGTTCCATGGTCGTGGGACCACACGAGGTTATTGGTGTGAGTTTTATCCACGAGCTCAATCTTAAGTTCCATGGTCGTGGGACCACACGAGGTTATTGGTGGAGTTTTATCCACGAGCTCAATCTTAAGTTCCGTGGTCGTGGGACCACACGAGGTTATTGGTGTGAGTTTTATCCACGAGCTCAATCTTAAGTTCCGTGGGACCACACGAGGTTATTGGTGTGAGTTTTATCCACGAGCTCAATCTTAAGTTCCGTGGTCGTGGGACCACACGAGGTTATTGGTGTGAGTTTTCTCCACGAGCTCAATCTTAAGTTCCGTGGGACCACACGAGGTTATTGGTGTGAGTTTTACCCACGAGCTCAATCTTAAGTTCCATGGTCGTGGGACCTCACGAGGTTATTGGTGTGAGTTTCCTCCACGAGCTCAATCTTAAGTTCCGTGGTCGTGGGACCACACGAGGTTATTGGTGTGAGTTTTCTCCACGAGATCAATCTTAAGTTCCATGGTCGTGGGACCACACGAGGTTATTGGTGTGAGTTTTCTCCACGAGCTCAATCTTAAGTTCCATGGTCGTGGGACCACACGAGGTTATTGGTGGAGTTTTATCCACGAGCTCAATCTTAAGTTCCATGGTCGTGGGACCACACGAGGTTATTGGTGGAGTTTTATCCACGAGCTCAACCTTAAGTTCCGTGGTCGTGGGACCACACGAGGTTATTTGTGTGAGTTTTCTCAACGAGCTCAATCTTAAGTTCCGTGGTCGTGGGACCACACGAGGTTATTGGTGGAGTTTCCTCCACGAGCTCAATCTTAAGTTCCGTGGTCGTGGGACCACACGAGGTTATTGGTGTGAGTTTTCTACACGAACTCAATCTTAAGTTCCATGGTCGTGGGACCACACGAGGTTATCGGTGGAGTTTTCTCCACGAGCTCAATCTTAAGTTCCATGGTCGTGGGACCACACGAGGTTATTGGTGTGAGTTTTCTCCACGAGCTCAATCTTAAGTTCCGTGGTCGTGGGACCACACGAGGTTATTGGTGGAGTTTTCTCCACGAGCTCAATCTTAAGTTCCGTGGTCGTGGGACCACACGAGGTTATTGGTGTGAGTTTTATCCACGAGCTCAATCTTAAGTTCCGTGGTCGTGGGACCACACGTGGTTGTTGGTGTGAGTTTTATACACGAGCTCAATCTTAAGTTCCGTGGTCGTGGGACCACACGAGGTTATTGGTGGAGTTTTATCCACGAGCTCAATCTTAAGTTCCATGGTCGTGGGACCACAGGAGGTTATTGGTGTGAGTTTTATCCACGAGCTCAATCTTCCGTTCCATGGTCGTGGGACCACACGAGGTTATTGGTGGAGTTTTATCCACGAGCTCAATCTTAACTTCCGTGATCGTGGGACCACACGAGGTTATTGGTGTGAGTTTCCTCCACGAGCTCAATCTTAAGTTCCGTGGTCGTGGGACCACACGAGGTTATTGATGTGAGTTTTCTCCACGAGCTCAATCTTAAGTTCCATGGTCGTGGGACCACACGAGGTTATTGGTGTGAGTTTTCTCCACGAGCTCAATCTTAAGTTCCGTGGTCGTGGGACCACACGAGGTTATTGGTGGAGTTTCCTCCACGAGCTCAATCTTAAGTTCCGTGGTCGTGGGACCACACGAGGTTATTGGTGTGAGTTTTCTCCACGAGCTCAATCTTAAGTTCCGTGGTCGTGGGACCACACGAGGTTATTGGTGGAGTTTCCTCCACGAGCTCAATCTTAAGTTCCGTGGTCGTGGGACCTCACGAGGTTATTGGTGTGAGTTTTATCCACGAGCTCAATCTTAAGTTCCGTGGTCGTGGGACCACACGAGGTTATTGGTGTGAGTTTTCTCCACAAGCTCAATCTTAAGTTCCGTGGTCGTGGGACCACACGAGGTTATTGGTGTGAGTTTTATCCACGAGCTCAATCTTAAGTTCCATGGTCGTGGGACCACACGAGGTTATTGGTGTGAGTTTTATCCACGAACTCAATCTTAAGTTCCGTGGTCGTGGGACCACACGAGGTTATTAGTGTGAGTTTTATCCACGAGCTCAATCTTAAGTTCCGTGGTCGTGGGACCACACGAGGTTATTGGTGTGAGTTTTCTCCACGAGCTCAATCTTAAGTTCCGTGGTCGTGGGACCACACGAGGTTATTGGTGTGAGTTTTCTCCACGAGCTCAATCTTAAGTTCCGTGGTCGTGGGACCACACGAGGTTATTGGTGGAGTTTTATCCACGAGCTCAATCTTAAGTTCCGTGGTCGTGGGACCTCACGAGGTTATTGGTGGAGTTTTATCCACGAGCTCAATCTTAAGTTCCATGGTCGTGGGACCACACGAGGTTATTGGTGTGAGTTTTCTCCACGAGCTCAATCTTAAGTTCCGTGGTCGTGGGACCACACGAGGTTATTGGTGGAGTTTTATCCACGAGCTCAATCTTAAGTTCCGTGGTCGTGGGACCACACGAGGTTATTGGTGTGAGTTTTATCCACGAGCTCAATCTTAAATTCCATGGTCGTGGGACCACACGAGGTTATTGGTGGAGTTTTCTCCACGAGCTCAATCTTAAGTTCCGTGGTCGTGGGACCACACGAGGTTATTGGTGTGAGTTTTATCCACGAGCTCAATCTTAAGTTCCATGGTCGTGGGACCACACGAGGTTATTGGTGTGAGTTTTCTCCACGAGCTCAATCTTAAGTTCCGTGGTCGTGGGACCACACGAGGTTATTGGTGGAGTTTTATCCACGAGCTCAATCTTAAGTTCCGTGGTCGTGGGACCACACGAGGTTATTGGTGGAGTTTTATCCACGAGCTCAATCTTAAGTTCCGTGGTCGTGGGACCACACGAGGTTATTGGTGGAGTTTTCTCCACGAGCTCAATCTTAAGTTCCGTGGTCGTGGGACCACACGAGGTTATTGGTGGAGTTTTCTCCACGAGCTCAATCTTAAGTTCCATGGTCGTGGGACCACACGAGGTTATTGGTGTGAGTTTTCTCCACGAGCTCAATCTTAAGTTCCGTGGTCGTGGGACCACACGAGGTTATTGGTGGAGTTTTCTCCACGAGCTCAATCTTAAGTTCCGTGGTCGTGGGACCACACGAGGTTATTGGTGGAGTTTTCTCCACGAGCTCAATCTTAAGTTCCATGGTCGTGGGACCACACGAGGTTATTGGTGTGAGTTTTATCCACGAGCTCAATCTTAAGTTCCATGGTCGTGGGACCACACGAGGTTATTGGTGAAATTTTATCCACGAGCTCAATCTTAAGTTCCGTGGTCGTGGGACCACACGAGGTTATTGGTGGAGTTTTCTCCACGAGCTCAATCTTAAGTTCCATGATCGTGGGACCACACGAGGTTATTGGTGAAGTTTTATCCACGAGCTCAATCTTAAGTACCGTGGTCGTGGGACCACACGAGGTTATTGGTGGAGTTTTCTCCACGAGCTCAATCTTAAGTTCCGTGGTCGTGGGACCACACGAGGTTATTGGTGGAGTTTTCTCCACGAGCTCAATCTTAAGTTCCGTGGTCGTGGGACCTCACGAGGTTATTGGTGGAGTTTTATCCACGAGCTCAATCTTAAGTTCCGTGGTCGTGGGACCTCACGAGGTTATTGGTGGAGTTTTATCCACGAGCTCAATCTTAAGTTCCATGGTCGTGGGACCACACGAGGTTATTGGTGGAGTTTTATCCACGAGCTCAATCTTAAGTTCCGTGGTCGTGGGACCACACGAGGTTATTGGTGTGAGTTTTATCCTCGAGCTCAACCTTAAGTTCCATGGTCGTGGGACCACACGAGGTTATTGGTGGAGTTTTCTCCACGAGCTCAATCTTAAGTTCCGTGGTCGTGGGACCACACGAGGTTATTGGTGGAGTTTTCTCCACGAGCTCAATCTTAAGTTCCGTGGTCGTGGGACCACACGAGGTTATTGGTGAAGTTTTATCCACGAGCTCAATCTTAAGTTCCGTGGTCGTGGGACCACACGAGGTTATTGGTGTGAGTTTTATCCACGAGCTCAATCTTAAGTTCCGTGGTCGTGGGACCTCACGAGGTTATTGGTGTGAGTTTTCTCCACGAGCTCAATCTTAAGTTCCGTGGTCGTGGGACCACACGAGGTTATTGGTGTGAGTTTTCTCCACGAGCTCAATCTTAAGTTCCGCGGTCGTGGGACCACACGAGGTTATTGGTGTGAGTTTTCTCCACGAGCTCAATCTTAAGTTCCATGGTCGTGGGACCACACGAGGTTATTGGTGGAGTTTTCTCCACGAGCTCAATGTTAAGTTCCGTGGTCGTGGGACCACACGAGGTTATTGGTGTGAGTTTTATCCACGAGCTCAATCATAAGTTCCGTGGTCGTGGGACCTCACGAGGTTATTGGTGTGAGTTTTCTCCACGAGCTCAATCTTAAGTTCCGCGGTCGTGGGACCACACGAGGATATTGGTGTGAGTTTTCTCCACGAGCTCAATCTTAAGTTCCATGGTCGTGGGACCACACGAGGTTATTGGTGGAGTTTTCTCCACGAGCTCAATCTTAAGTTCCATGGTCGTGGGACCACACGAGGTTATTGGTGTGAGTTTTATCCACGAGCTCAATCTTAAGTTCCATGGTCGTGGGACCACACGAGGTTATTGGTGTGAGTTTTCTCCACGAGCTCAGTCTTAAGTTCCGTGGTCGTGGGACCTCACGAGGTTATTGGTGTGAGTTTTATCCACGAGCTCAATCTTAAGTTCCGTGGTCGTGGGACCACACGAGGTTATTGGTGTGAGTTTTCTCCACGAGCTCAATCTTAAGTTCCGTGGTCGTGGGACCACACGAGGTTATTGGTGTGAGTTTTATCCACGCGCTCAATCTTAAGTTCCGTGGTCGTGGGACCACACGAGGTTATTGGTGTGAGTTTTCTCCACGAGCTCAATCTTAATTTCCGTGGTCGTGGGACCACACGAGGTTAATGGTGTGAGTTTTCTCCACGAGCTCAATCTTAAGTTCCATGGTCGTGGGACCACACGAGGTTATTGGTGTGAGTTTTCTCCACGAGCTCAATCTTAAGTTCCGTGGTCGTGGGACCACACGAGGTTATTGGTGTGAGTTTTATCCACGAGCTCAATCTTAAGTTCCATGGTCGTGGGACCACACGAGGTTATTGGTGGAGTTTTATCCACGAGCTCAATCTTAAGTTCCATGGTCGTGGGACCACACGAGGTCATTGGTGTGAGTTTTCTCCACGAGCTCAATCTTAAGTTCCGTGGTCGCGGGACCACACGAGGTTATTGGTGTGAGTTTTATCCACGAGCTCAATCTTAAGTTCCGTGGTCGTGGGACCACACGAGGTTATTGGTGGAGTTTTCTCCACAAGCTCAATCTTAAGTTCCGTGGTCGTGGGACCACACGAGGTTATTGGTGGAGTTTTATCCACGAGCTCAATCTTAAGTTCCGTGGTCGTGGGACCACACGAGGTTATTGGTGGAGTTTTCTCCACGAGCTCAATCTTAAGTTCCGTGGTCGTGGGACCACACGAGGTTATTGGTGTGAGTTTTCTCCACGAGCTCAATCTTAAGTTCCGTGGTCGTGGGACCACACGAGGTTATTGGTGGAGTTTTATCCACGAGCTCAATCTTAAGTTCCGTGGTCGTGGGACCACACGAGGTTATTGGTGTGAGTTTTCTCCACGAGCTCAATCTTAAGTTCCATGGTCGTGGGACCACACGAGGTTATTGGTGGAGTTTTCTCCACGAGCTCAATCTTAAGTTCCATGGTCGTGGGACCACACGAGGTTATTGGTGGAGTTTTCTCCACGAGCTCAATCTTAAGTTCCGTGGTCGTGGGACCACACGAGGTTATTGGTGGAGTTTTCTCCACGAGCTCAATCTTAAGTTCCATGGTCGTGGGACCACACGAGGTTATTGGTGGAGTTTTCTCCACGAGCTCAATCTTAAGTTCCGTGGTCGTGGGACCACACGAGGTTATTGGTGGAGTTTTATCCACGAGCTCAATCTTAAGTTCCATGGTCGTGGGACCACACGAGGTTATTGGTGTGAGTTTTCTCCACGAGCTCAGTCTTAAGTTCCGTGGTCGTGGGACCACACGAGGTTATTGGTGTGAGTTTTCTCCACGAGCTCAATCTTAAGTTCCATGGTCGTGGGACCACACGAGGTTATTGGTGTGAGTTTTATCCACGAGCTCAATCTTAAGTTCCATGGTCGTGGGACCACACGAGGTTATTGGTGGAGTTTTCTCCACGAGCTCAGTCTTAAGTTCCATGGTCGTGGGACCACACGAGGTTATTGGTGTGAGTTTTCTCCACGAGCTCAATCTTAAGTTCCATGGTCGTGGGACCACACGAGGTTATTGGTGGAGTTTTCTCCACGAGCTCAATCTTAAGTTCCATGGTCGTGGGACCACACGAGGTTATTGGTGTGAGTTTTCTCCACGAGCTCAATCTTAAGTTCCATGGTCGTGGGACGACACGAGGTTATTGGTGTGAGTTTTATCCACGAGCTCAATCTTAAGTTCCATGGTCGCGGGACCACACGAGGTTATTGGTGGAGTTTTCTCCACGAGCTCAATCTTAAGTTCCGTGGTCGTGGGACCACACGAGGTTATTTGTGGAGTTTTATCCACGAGCTCAATCTTAAGTTCCGTGGTCGTGGGACCACACGAGGTTATTGGTGGAGTTTTCTCCACGAGCTCAATCTTAAGTTCCATGGTCGTGGGACCACACGAGGTTATTGGTGGAGTTTTCTCCACGAGCTCAATCTTAAGTTCCGTGGTCGTGGGACCACACGAGGTTATTGGTGGAGTTTTCTCCACGAGCTCAATCTTAAGTTCCGTGGTCGTGGGACCACACGAGGTTGTTGGTGGAGTTTTCTCCACGAGCTCAATCTTAAGTTCCGTGGTCGTGGGACCACACGAGGTTATTGGTGGAGTTTTATCCACGAGCTCAATCTTAAGTTCCGTGGTCGTGGGACCACACGAGGTTATTGGTGTGAGTTTTATCCACGAGCTCAATCTTAAGTTCCGTGGTCGTGGGACCACACGAGGTTATTGGTGTGAGTTTTCTCCACGAGCTCAATCTTAAGTTCCGTGGTCGTGGGACCACACGAGGTTATTGGTGGAGTTTTCTCCACGAGCTCAATCTTAAGTTCCATGGTCGTGGGACCACACGAGGTTATTGGTGGAGTTTTCTCCACGAGCTCAATCTTAAGTTGCATGGTCGTGGGACCACACGAGGTTATTGGTGGAGTTTTTTCCACGAGCTCAATCGTAAGTTTCGTGGTCGTGGGACCACACGAGGTTATTGGTGGAGTTTTATCCACGAGCTCAATCTTAAGTTCCGTGGTCGTGGGACCACACGAGGTTATTGGTGGAGTTTTCTCCACGAGCTCAATCTTAAGTTCCGTGGTCGTGGTACCACACGAGGTTATTGGTGAAGTTTTCTCCACGAGCTCAATCTTAAGTTCCATGGTCGTGGGACCTCACGAGGTTATTGGTGGAGTTTTATCCACGAGCTCAATCTTAAGTTCCGTGGTCATGGGACCTCACGAGGTTATTGGTGGAGTTTTATCCACGAGCTCAATCTTAAGTTTCATGGTCGTGGGACCACACGAGGTTATTGGTGGAGTTTTATCCACGAGCTCAATCTTAAGTTCCATGGTCGTGGGACCACACGAGGTTATTGGTGGAGTTTTCTCCACGAGCTCAATCTTAAGTTCCGTGGTCGTGGGACCACACGAGGTTATTGGTGTGAGTTTTCTCCACGAGCTCAATTTAAGTTCCGTGGTCGTGGGACCACACGAGGTTATTGGTGTGAGTTTTATCCACGAGCTCAATCTTAAGTTCCGTGGTCGTGGGACCACACGAGGTTATTGGTGTGAGTTTTCTCCACGAGCTCATTCTTAAGTTCCGTGGTCGTGGGACCTCACGAGGTTATTGGTGTGAGTTTTCTCCACGAGCTCAATCTTAAGTTCCGTGGTCGTGGGACCACACGAGGTTATTGGTGTGAGTTTTCTCCACGAGCTCAATCTTAAGTTCCGTGGTCGTGGGACCACACGAGGTTATTGGTGTGAGTTTTATCCACGAGCTCAATCTTAAGTTCCGTGGTCGTGGGACCACACGAGGTTATTGGTGTGAGTTTTCTCCACGAGCTCAATCTTAAGTTCCGTGGTCGTGGGACCACACGAGGTTATTGGTGTGAGTTTTCTCCACGAGCTCAATCCTAAGTTCCATGGTCGTGGGACCACACGAGGTTATTGGTGTGAGTTTTATCCACGAGCTCAGTCTTAAGTTCCGTGGTCGTGGGACCACACGAGGTTATTGGTGGAGTTTTCTCCACGAGCTCAATCTTAAGTTCCGTGGTCGTGGGACCACACGAGGTTATTGGTGGAGTTTTCTCCACGAGCTCAATCTTAAGTTCAATGGTCGTGGGACCACACGAGGTTATTGGTGGAGTTTTCTCCACGAGCTCAGTCTTAAGTTCCGTGGTCGTGGGACCACACGAGGTTATTGGTGGAGTTTTATCCACGAGCTCAATCTTAAGTTCCGTGGTCGTGGGACCACACGAGGTTATTGGTGTGAGTTTTCTCCACGAGCTCAATCTTAAGTTCCATGGTCGTGGGACCACACGAGGTTATTGGTGGAGTTTTCTCCACGAGCTCAATCTTAAGTTCCATGGTCGTGGGACCACACGAGGTTATTGGTGTGAGTTTTCTCCACGAGCTCAATCTTAAGTTCCATGGTCGTGGGACCACACGAGGTTATTGGTGGAGTTTTCTCCACGAGCTCAATCTTAAGTTCCGTGGTCGTGGGACCACACGAGGTTATTGGTGTGAGTTTTATCCACGAGCTCAATCTTAAGTTCCATGGTCGTGGGACCACACGAGGTAATTGGTGGAGTTTTCTCCACGAGCTCAATCTTAAGTTCCGTGGTCGTGGGACCACACGAGGTTATTGGTGGAGTTTTCTCCACGAGCTCAATCTTAAGTTCCATGGTCGTGGGACCACACGAGGTTATTGGTGGAGTTTTCTCGACGAGCTCAATCTTAAGTTCCATGGTCGTGGGACCACACGAGGTTATTGGTGGAGTTTTCTCCACGAGCTCAATCTTAAGTTCCGTGGTCGTGGGACCACACGAGGTTATTGGTGTGAGTTTTCTCCACGAGCTCAATCTTAAGTTCCATGGTCGTGGGACCACACGAGGTTATTGGTGTGAGTTTTCTCCACGAGCTCAATCGTAAGTTCCATGGTCGTGGGACCACACGAGGTTATTGGAGGAGTTTTATCCACGAGCTCAATCTTAAGTTCCATGGTCGTGGGACCACACGAGGTTATTGGTGTGAGTTTTCTCCACGAGCTCAATCTTAAGTTCCATGGTCGTGGGACCACACGAGGTTATTGGTGTGAGTTTTCTCCACGAGCTCAATCTTAAGTTCCATGGTCGTGGGACCACACGAGGTTATTGGTGTGAGTTTTCTCCACGAGCTCAATCTTAAGTTCCGTGGTCGTGGGACCACACGAGGTTATTGGTGTGAGTTTTATCCACGAGCTCAATCTTAAGTTCCATGGTCGTGGGACCACACGAGGTTATTGGTGTGAGTTTTCTCCACAAGCTCAATCTTAAGTTCCGTGGTCGTGGGACCACACGAGGTTATTTGTGGAGTTTTCTCCACGAGCTCAATCTTAAGTTCCGTGGTCGTGGGACCACACGAGTTTATTGGTGTGAGTTTTCTCCACGAGCTCAATCTTAAGTTCCGTGGTCGTGGGACCACACGAGGTTATTGGTGGAGTTTTCTCCACGAGCTCAATCTTAAGTTCCGTGGTCGTGGGACCACACGAGGTTATTGGTGTGAGTTTTATCCTCGAGCTCAACCTTAAGTTCCATGGTCGTGGGACCACACGAGGTTATTGGTGTGAGTTTTATCCACGAGCTCAATCTTAAGTTCCATGGTCGTGGGACCACACGAGGTTATTGGTGAAGTTTTATCCACGAGCTCAATCTTAAGTTCCGTGGTCGTGGGACCACACGAGGTTATTGGTGGAGTTTTCTCCACGAGCTCAATCTTAAGTTCCATGGTCGTGGGACCACCTGAGGTTATTGGTGAAGTTTTATCCACGAGCTCAATCTTAAGTACCGTGGTCGTGGGACCACACGAGGTTATTGGTGGAGTTTTCTCCACGAGCTCAATCTTAAGTTCCGTGGTCGTGGGACCACACGAGGTTATTGGTGGAGTTTTCTCCACGAGCTCAATCTTAAGTTCCGTGGTCGTGGGACCTCACGAGGTTATTGGTGGAGTTTTATCCACGAGCTCAATCTTAAGTTCCGTGGTCGTGGGACCTCACGAGGTTATTGGTGGAGTTTTATCCACGAGCTCAATCTTAAGTTCCATGGTCGTGGGACCACACGAGGTTATTGGTGGAGTTTTATCCACGAGCTCAATCTTAAGTTCCGTGGTCGTGGGACCACACGAGGTTATTGGTGTGAGTTTTATCCTCGAGCTCAACCTTAAGTTCCATGGTCGTGGGACCACACGAGGTTATTGGTGGAGTTTTCTCCACGAGCTCAATCTTAAGTTCCGTGGTCGTGGGACCACACGAGGTTATTGGTGGAGTTTTCTCCACGAGCTCAATCTTAAGTTCCGTGGTCGTGGGACCACACGAGGTTATTGGTGAAGTTTTATCCACGAGCTCAATCTTAAGTTCCGTGGTCGTGGGACCACACGAGGTTATTGGTGTGAGTTTTATCCACGAGCTCAATCTTAAGTTCCGTGGTCGTGGGACCTCACGAGGTTATTGGTGTGAGTTTTCTCCACGAGCTCAATCTTAAGTTCCGTGGTCGTGGGACCACACGAGGTTATTGGTGTGAGTTTTCTCCACGAGCTCAATCTTAAGTTCCGCGGTCGTGGGACCACACGAGGTTATTGGTGTGAGTTTTCTCCACGAGCTCAATCTTAAGTTCCATGGTCGTGGGACCACACGAGGTTATTGGTGGAGTTTTCTCCACGAGCTCAATCTTAAGTTCCGTGGTCGTGGGACCACACGAGGTTATTGGTGTGAGTTTTATCCACGAGCTCAATCATAAGTTCCGTGGTCGTGGGACCTCACGAGGTTATTGGTGTGAGTTTTCTCCACGAGCTCAATCTTAAGTTCCGCGGTCGTGGGACCACACGAGGATATTGGTGTGAGTTTTCTCCACGAGCTCAATCTTAAGTTCCATGGTCGTGGGACCACACGAGGTTATTGGTGGAGTTTTCTCCACGAGCTCAATCTTAAGTTCCATGGTCGTGGGACCACACGAGGTTATTGGTGTGAGTTTTATCCACGAGCTCAATCTTAAGTTCCATGGTCGTGGGACCACACGAGGTTATTGGTGTGAGTTTTCTCCACGAGCTCAGTCTTAAGTTCCGTGGTCGTGGGACCTCACGAGGTTATTGGTGTGAGTTTTATCCACGAGCACAATCTTAAGTTCCGTGGTCGTGGGACCACACGAGGTTATTGGTGTGAGTTTTCTCCACGAGCTCAATCTTAAGTTCCGTGGTCGTGGGACCACACGAGGTTATTGGTGTGAGTTTTATCCACGCGCTCAATCTTAAGTTCCGTGGTCGTGGGACCACACGAGGTTATTGGTGTGAGTTTTCTCCACGAGCTCAATCTTAATTTCCGTGGTCGTGGGACCACACGAGGTTAATGGTGTGAGTTTTCTCCACGAGCTCAATCTTAAGTTCCATGGTCGTGGGACCACACGAGGTTATTGGTGTGAGTTTTCTCCACGAGCTCAATCTTAAGTTCCGTGGTCGTGGGACCACACGAGGTTATTGGTGTGAGTTTTATCCACGAGCTCAATCTTAAGTTCCATGGTCGTGGGACCACACGAGGTTATTGGTGGAGTTTTATCCACGAGCTCAATCTTAAGTTCCATGGTCGTGGGACCACACGAGGTCATTGGTGTGAGTTTTCTCCACGAGCTCAATCTTAAGTTCCGTGGTCGCGGGACCACACGAGGTTATTGGTGTGAGTTTTATCCACGAGCTCAATCTTAAGTTCCGTGGTCGTGGGACCACACGAGGTTATTGGTGGAGTTTTCTCCACGAGCTCAATCTTAAGTTCCGTGGTCGTGGGACCACACGAGGTTATTGGTGGAGTTTTATCCACGAGCTCAATCTTAAGTTCCGTGGTCGTGGGACCACACGAGGTTATTGGTGGAGTTTTCTCCACGAGCTCAATCTTAAGTTCCGTGGTCGTGGGACCACACGAGGTTATTGGTGTGAGTTTTCTCCACGAGCTCAATCTTAAGTTCCGTGGTCGTGGGACCACACGAGGTTATTGGTGGAGTTTTATCCACGAGCTCAATCTTAAGTTCCGTGGTCGTGGGACCACACGAGGTTATTGGTGTGAGTTTTCTCCACGAGCTCAATCTTAAGTTCCATGGTCGTGGGACCACACGAGGTTATTGGTGGAGTTTTCTCCACGAGCTCAATCTTAAGTTCCATGGTCGTGGGACCACACGAGGTTATTGGTGGAGTTTTCTCCACGAGCTCAATCTTAAGTTCCGTGGTCGTGGGACCACACGAGGTTATTGGTGGAATTTTCTCCACGAGCTCAATCTTAAGTTCCATGGTCGTGGGACCACACGAGGTTATTGGTGGAGTTTTCTCCACGAGCTCAATCTTAAGTTCCGTGGTCGTGGGACCACACGAGGTTATTGGTGGAGTTTTATCCACGAGCTCAATCTTAAGTTCCATGGTCGTGGGACCACACGAGGTTATTGGTGTGAGTTTTCTCCACGAGCTCAGTCTTAAGTTCCGTGGTCGTGGGACCACACGAGGTTATTGGTGTGAGTTTTCTCCACGAGCTCAATCTTAAGTTCCATGGTCGTGGGACCACACGAGGTTATTGGTGTGAGTTTTATCCACGAGCTCAATCTTAAGTTCCATGGTCGTGGGACCACACGAGGTTATTGGTGGAGTTTTCTCCACGAGCTCAGTCTTAAGTTCCATGGTCGTGGGACCACACGACGTTATTGGTGTGAGTTTTCTCCACGAGCTCAATCTTAAGTTCCATGGTCGTGGGACCACACGAGGTTATTGGTGGAGTTTTCTCCACGAGCTCAGTCTTAAGTTCCATGGTCGTGGGACCACACGAGGTTATTGGTGTGAGTTTTCTCCACGAGCTCAATCTTAAGTTCCATGGTCGTGGGACGACACGAGGTTATTGGTGTGAGTTTTATCCACGAGCTCAATCTTAAGTTCCATGGTCGTGGGACCACACGAGGTTATTGGTGGAGTTTTCTCCACGAGCTCAATCTTAAGTTCCGTGGTCGTGGGACCACACGAGGTTATTTGTGGAGTTTTATCCACGAGCTCAATCTTAAGTTCCGTGGTCGTGGGACCACACGAGGTTATTGGTGGAGTTTTCTCCACGAGCTCAATCTTAAGTTCCATGGTCGTGGGACCACACGAGGTTATTGGTGGAGTTTTCTCCACGAGCTCAATCTTAAGTTCCGTGGTCGTGGGACCACACGAGGTTATTGGTGGAGTTTTCTCCACGAGCTCAATCTTAAGTTCCGTGGTCGTGGGACCACACGAGGTTGTTGGTGGAGTTTTCTCCACGAGCTCAATCTTAAGTTCCGTGGTCGTGGGACCACACGAGGTTATTGGTGGAGTTTTATCCACGAGCTCAATCTTAAGTTCCGTGGTCGTGGGACCACACGAGGTTATTGGTGTGAGTTTTATCCACGAGCTCAATCTTAAGTTCCGTGGTCGTGGGACCACACGAGGTTATTGGTGTGAGTTTTCTCCACGAGCTCAATCTTAAGTTCCGTGGTCGTGGGACCACACGAGGTTATTGGTGGAGTTTTCTCCACGAGCTCAATCTTAAGTTCCATGGTCGTGGGACCACACGAGGTTATTGGTGGAGTTTTCTCCACGAGCTCAATCTTAAGTTGCATGGTCGTGGGACCACACGAGGTTATTGGTGGAGTTTTTTCCACGAGCTCAATCGTAAGTTCCGTGGTCGTGGGACCACACGAGGTTATTGGTGGAGTTTTATCCACGAGCTCAATCTTAAGTTCCGTGGTCGTGGGACCACACGAGGTTATTGGTGGAGTTTTCTCCACGAGCTCAATCTTAAGTTCCGTGGTCGTGGGACCACACGAGGTTATTGGTGGAGTTTTCTCCACGAGCTCAATCTTAAGTTCCATGGTCGTGGGACCTCACGAGGTTATTGGTGGAGTTTTATCCACGAGCTCAATCTTAAGTTCCGTGGTCGTGGGACCTCACGAGGTTATTGGTGGAGTTTTATCCACGAGCTCAATCTTAAGTTTCATGGTCGTGGGACCACACGAGGTTATTGGTGGAGTTTTATCCACGAGCTCAATCTTAAGTTCCATGGTCGTGGGACCACACGAGGTTATTGGTGGAGTTTTCTCCACGAGCTCAATCTTAAGTTCCGTGGTCGTGGGACCACACGAGGTTATTGGTGTGAGTTTTCTCCACGAGCTCAATCTTAAGTTCCGTGGTCGTGGGACCACACGAGGTTATTGGTGTGAGTTTTATCCACGAGCTCAATCTTAAGTTCCGTGGTCGTGGGACCACACGAGGTTATTGGTGTGAGTTTTCTCCACGAGCTCATTCTTAAGTTCCGTGGTCGTGGGACCTCACGAGGTTATTGGTGTGAGTTTTCTCCACGAGCTCAATCTTAAGTTCCGTGGTCGTGGGACCACACGAGGTTATTGGTGTGAGTTTTCTCCACGAGCTCAATCTTAAGTTCCGTGGTCGTGGGACCACACGAGGTTATTGGTGTGAGTTTTATCCACGAGCTCAATCTTAAGTTCCGTGGTCGTGGGACCACACGAGGTTATTGGTGTGAGTTTTCTCCACGAGCTCAATCTTAAGTTCCGTGGTCGTGGGACCACACGAGGTTATTGGTGTGAGTTTTCTCCACGAGCTCAATCTTAAGTTCCATGGTCGTGGGACCACACGAGGTTATTGGTGTGAGTTTTATCCACGAGCTCAGTCTTAAGTTCCGTGGTCGTGGGACCACACGAGGTTATTGGTGGAGTTTTCTCCACGAGCTCAATCTTAAGTTCCGTGGTCGTGGGACCACACGAGGTTATTGGTGGAGTTTTCTCCACGAGCTCAATCTTAAGTTCAATGGTCGTGGGACCACACGAGGTTATTGGTGGAGTTTTCTCCACGAGCTCAGTCTTAAGTTCCGTGGTCGTGGGACCACACGAGGTTATTGGTGGAGTTTTATCCACGAGCTCAATCTTAAGTTCCGTGGTCGTGGGACCACACGAGGTTATTGGTGTGAGTTTTCTCCACGAGCTCAATCTTAAGTTCCATGGTCGTGGGACCACACGAGGTTATTGGTGGAGTTTTCTCCACGAGCTCAATCTTAAGTTCCATGGTCGTGGGACCACACGAGGTTATTGGTGTGAGTTTTCTCCACGAGCTCAATCTTAAGTTCCATGGTCGTGGGACCACACGAGGTTATTGGTGGAGTTTTCTCCACGAGCTCAATCTTAAGTTCCGTGGTCGTGGGACCACACGAGGTTATTGGTGTGAGTTTTATCCACGAGCTCAATCTTAAGTTCCATGGTCGTGGGACCACACGAGGTAATTGGTGGAGTTTTCTCCACGAGCTCAATCTTAAGTTCCGTGGTCGTGGGACCACACGAGGTTATTGGTGGAGTTTTCTCCACGAGCTCAATCTTAAGTTCCGTGGTCGTGGGACCACACGAGTTTATTGGTGTGAGTTTTCTCCACGAGCTCAATCTTAAGTTCCGTGGTCGTGGGACCACACGAGGTTATTGGTGTGAGTTTTCTCCACGAGCTCAATCTTAAGTTCCGTGGTCGTGGGACCACACGAGGTTATTGGTGTGAGTTTTCTCCACGAGCTCAATCTTAAGTTCCGTGGTCGTGGGACCACACGAGGTTATTGGTGTGAGTTTTCTCCACGAGCTCAATCTTAAGTTCCGTGGTCGTGGGACCACACGAGGTTATTGGTGTGAGTTTTCTCCATGAGCTCAATCTTAAGTTCCGTGGTCGTGGGACCACACGAGGTTATTGGTGTGAGTTTTCTCCACGAGCTCAATCTTAAGTTCCGTGGTCGTGGGATCACACGAGGTTATTGGTGTGAGTTTTCTCCATGAGCTCAATCTTAAGTTCCGTGGTCGTGGGACCACACGAGGTTATTGGTGTGAGTTTTCTCCACGAGATCAATCTTAAGTTCCGTGGTCGTGGGACCACACGAGGTTATTGGTGGAGTTTTCTCCACGAGCTCAGTCTTAAGTTCCGTGGTCGTGGGACCACACGAGGTAATTGGTGGAGTTTTCTCCACGAGCTCAATCTTAAGTTCCATGGTCGTGGGACCACACGAGGTTATTGGTGGAGTTTTATCCACGAGCTCAATCTTAAGTTCCATGGTCGTGGGACCACACGAGGTTATTGGTGGAGTTTTATCCACGAGCTCAATCTTAAGTTCCGTGGTCGTGGGACCACACGAGGTTATTGGTGGAGTTTTCTCCACGAGCTCAATCTTAAGTTCCATGGTCGTGGGACCTCACGAGGTTATTGGTGTGAGTTTTATCCACGAGCTCAATCTTAAGTTCCATGGTCGTGGGACCACACGAGGTTATTGGTGTGAGTTTTCTCCACGAGCTCAATCTTAAGTTCCATGGTCGTGGGACCACACGAGGTTATTGGTGTGAGTTTTCTCCACGAGCTCAATCTTAAGTTCCGTGGTCGTGGGACCACACGAGGTTATCGGTGGAGTTTTATCCACGAGCTCAATCTTAAGTTCCATGGTCGTGGGACCACACGAGGTTATTGGTGGAGTTTTATCCACGAGCTCAATCTTAAGTTCCATGGTCGTGGGACCTCACGAGGTTATTGGTGTGAGTTTTATCCACAAGCTCAATCTTAAGTTCCGTGGTCGTGGGACCACACGAGGTTATTGGTGGAGTTTTATCCACGAGCTCAATCTTAAGTTCCATGGTCGTGGGACCACACGAGGTTATTGGTGGAGTTTTATCCACGAGCTCAATCTTATGTTCCGTGGTCGTGGGACCACACGAGGTTATTGGTGGAGTTTTATCCACGAGCTCAATCTTAAGTTCCGTGGTCGTGGGACCACACGAGGTTATTGGTGGAGTTTTCTCCACGAGCTCAATCTTAAGTTCCGTGGTCGTGGGACCACACGAGGTTATTGGTGTGAGTTTTATCCACAAGCTCAATCTTAAGTTCCGTGGTCGTGGGACCACACGAGGTTATTGGTGTGAGTTTTATCCACGAGCTCAATCTTAAGTTCCATGGTCGTGGGACCACACGAGGTTATTGGTGTGAGTTTTATCCACGAGCTCAATCTTAAGTTCCGTGGTCGTGGGACCACACGAGGTTATTGGTGTGAGTTTTCTCCACGAGCTCAATCTTAAGTTCCATGGTCGTGGGACCACACGAGGTTATTGGTGGAGTTTTATCCACGAGCTCAATCTTAAGTTCCATGGTCGTGGGACCACACGAGGTTATTGGTGGAGTTTTCTCCACGAGCTCAATCTTAAGTTCCATGGTCGTGGGACCACACGAGGTTATTGGTGGAGTTTTCTCCACAAGCTCAATCTTAAGTTCCGTGGTCGTGGGACCACACGAGGTTATTGGTGTGAGTTTCATCCACGAGCTCAATCTTAAGTTCCGTGGTCGTGGGACCACACGAGGTTATTGGTGTGAGTTTTCTCCACGAGCTCAATCTTAAGTTCCGTGGTCGTGGGACCACACGAGGTTATTGGTGTGAGTTTTCTCCACGAGCTCAATCTTAAATTCCGTGGTCGTGGGACCACACGAGGTTATTGGTGTGAGTTTTCTCCACGAGCTCAATCTTAAGTTCCGTGGTCGTGGGACCACACGAGGTTATTGGTGTGAGTTTTATCCACGAGCTCAATCAAGGGTTAATGACTTACTTTTTGATGAGATGCTGCTTCTGTTTGGTCTTAGTAAATATTTGGTAATCTCAATGAATACCACGTGAAACTTTCCCTGAAGTAATCGGAGTACCTTTTCAGTGTCAAAAGGTTCCTTATTGCTTGGATTGTGTTTCTTCTTCTCTTTTGAAACCGAACTGTTCGTCTGGTCATTTCTTACAGATAATAAGTAATGGCGTATCATGAGGCACACATTAACTCGCATTTATGCACAACATTTGTCAATAGAGGCCCGAAACTGGTATTTCCATATCTTCGGCTCCTGAAATTACCATTGGAATACTGTGTACATTGTCTGAACTAATTCGATTGCAAGTACAGATCGAGAATTTTTAGATCGTACTTGGGGGAGGAGGATTAAGCCATTGTGGTGATAAGAGGGAACGTTGAAATGTGGGACGCTAGAGGGGAGGCCGAGAGTTTATGTAGTCTGGTTCTTAAAGGGTTACCACCTTCTGTCAATTATAACAGACCATATTTTATGATCTATGTGCTTTTCTCCTTAACAGTCCATGTACATCAATCGTCTCTACACAATTCGTGTAGCCCTTAATAGTACTATCCATTCATCCGTGTGATTTTCAATAGTGAAGTAAAATAACCCTGATGTTTACAAAATTATGTGGGCTGTATATCCCAGTGAATTAATGCGAATTAATTTGTGTCACTTGAATCTACAAACACATCGCAAGTTACTTGGTGTTCATTGTACATTACTTGGGAGTTCCTCGAAGTGCCCCGTCATTGCATCTCGTTACAAGAAGAGGATGACCGTGGAATGACGACTTTCCACTGCAATAAATGAGAGTTTAATGCTCGTACTTAAGCACCCATTTATTACTCATGCTCTTAATCAAGACTATGAAAGTCTATCATGACTTTCAGGAAGTAGGTGGTTGTTATTAACCTTTCTTCATGCACATTCACTTTTATCGTGCTATAGCAGGCTTAACAAGTTCATCCAGAAGAACTGTTGATCCAAAATCTTCGACTTATCAAACAGTATTGTCTGTATAATATATATTGGAAAGAAGATTGGTTCGATGCATCTTTGGCCCAAGGAAAACAGAAACAGACTATAACAGATCACGACCTAACAAGGAAATATACACCCATGTGGAGAACATAATTCACACCATGCGCAAACGACGGATGTCATTTGTTGGGCATTTCAATAGAATAAAATTTTAAAACTTCAAGTTCAACCAGCGTGGTTTACACATACATTAAAGGATCTTAAGGAAGCCGACATTGACATTACAGATACATATTATAGGAATTTATTTCGGGACAAAATTCTTAAAGTCATCTCCAGGGAGGAGCAAGAAAGACATCGAAAGCAGCCACGGAACATTGAAGAGCTCCGAAAGCAGAGATCTGAGAGGATGAAGCGAATGTAGGCGGATAAAAAAGACACGTGGCAAGATTTGGAGTATTGATTTTACGTGCTCTGTAATAGTGCTATTCGATTAAGTAAATAATAATCACATATTGACTGAGCGAACACCACAAGATTGAAGCATAAAACGAGCTCAGTTCAGCGTTTTTTAGGAAGACTTGCATTGTAATGCAAATGCTGAATATGCACTAGTTAGATGTTTTGATCGGAAAGGTAATATTCCGCTTCCCTTGATTATCTAGCGTAGCAACATGAAATGCTGTTCAGTCGGTCAACACGATTGAACCCAATTTGTAATGGATTTTCTCCGTAACCGTGAAGCAAATAACATGAGGGTAAGATGTTAATTTGATTGACTAGTTTGCGATCATCGTCAGATGCAGGGCATTATATCTAAGTCAGTGTGTAATGGAATTATATACTTATAGATTCACTTGATTATGGTATACTTATCCGGAATTGTAAGTGCTATGTGAATTTTTGAGATTAACAGAGACTATTTTACTAGTACTAGCATTAGAATTTCTCCAAATAAACAGGCTATCTCCCACAGATCGGAGAACACACCAACAAGAGATACATTCGGTGTCCCACTCAATCAATATGGTGAAGTGAAGTTACAAAAGTCAACTCAAAGCCAAAAGATACCATATATATGCGAGACTTGCGGAGCAACCTACGAAATGCGGATTGAAGTACAGTATTCTCAATAAAGTATCTTGAAGAACCACATGTTGATTCCTAGTGGTCTAATGCCATATAGTGCAGGAATATTAGACAGAATATGGTCAAAGTGAGGAAAATTAGTTTATCAAGCTAAAAATTGGTGGAGAGGTTCCTTGAATAGCCTGGATCAAAATACTAAAAGTCCCAAACGATCCCTCATGGGGAACATACCGCTATCTTGGAAAAATGACCGGCATCTTTGATTTCGTATCCTGCATCGCATTGAACGTCATAACTCGGTACCTAAGGGTGATAGGGACATGTGATTTGGTCAGGATTACTTACCAGAATGAAGGCTATCATTTTGACACTACTTAACCTAGATAACAATCGAAATAGTTATTATAAATCACTTAAACAAACTCTCATGGAGTAGCGTTAAAAGCCATATTGATGTTCAATGTCGATTTTTCACCTTTTAAAATCATGGGATTGAAAAAAGTACTGAAATAAATGTTGTTAAGCACATCAAAACGCACAAAAATGTGTGATCAGCACTTTCGTAAACCAAAAAGTACGGGTGTGAATAGTTGTCAAACATGCGCATGCAACTCGATGAGCGGCGCGCCGTGGAGGAGGGCTTCAAAATGCCGGTGCTACTGGTGAAGTAAACATATTCTGTAGGCGCAACTAAGCCCCTTTTTTAATGATAAGTAAATATTTGACACTTTTATATAGGATAGCATCTTATAACCTAATAAATAATAATAAAAAACAATAATTTGTTAATACAGTAACTTTTCGCTCTAAAACTCTCTTTCTTAGTTACTTATATTGTATGTATCAAGAGAGGAATATTTCCTTTTAATTTTAATAATTAAGTATTTTTTGCGCTACGCTCGTATGTTATTAAACTAAGAATGGACTGTCCGTCCACGCGTTGCCGAGCGACATCCCTGCCGCTTCGCCGTCAGAGCGCTCTCGTTCCCCCACTCCACCTTCCCTGTGTTGCTTAGCAGTGGCGCCGGTCGGCCGGCCGAAATGAACGTATTTACGGTAAGGTTTATCATAAAATTTATCTTAAACGGTACGCCACAGAAAATAATCATAAAGCGAAAAATGTGTGTTTCAGTTTGAACTGTCCCTTTATGCCTATTTTGCCGATGTTTACCATCCGGTTTAAAAGTTAATGCCGTTTCCTGTACTTTATAAATGTCCTATATCAAAAACGCTTTTACCATTAAATTCCATGAAACACGTGGAACTTGGGCAAGCTTGCCAAAGGCGAGAGTTCAAGCATCTCGAAAAAATCAGAGAATGGCTACGTATACATTCTTCTTTCGACAAACCCCAGGATATTTTGGTGTCCTAATCAACCGGTGTTATAGGTGACGAAACGGTTACCTGCGACTCAGCTTGGGAGATAGGAACCGCGACTTTGAAGAAACTGGAAGGGAAATCGTTCGCCGAAGTTAAACTCCGACGAAAGGACAAAGTTGTCACTCTTGCAACTCTTGTTGCCCGAGGTGAGACTGTGCCTGTAAATTCGAACTAGCTGTTTCATCGAATTGCGTGTGTCGCTCGCAATGAAGAGCATCTTGAATCTTGCTTTGAATACGAGTTGGCTTTATTGCCGCCAGCGCTGTTCGATGCTTCAACTATCAGAAAAGGTATAAAATCAACTTTACGGACAGTGATAGAGAAGTTGTGTGCACCAATGACCTGTCTTCCCGAAGACCTTACCTACGTGTTTGACGGTGGAGATCACCTGCACCTGGTGGTATGGCCGAAAGCGGGAACCTTCGATGAAGTTTGTAAGAACTACATTTCGTACATCAAGGCGAACTATCAAGGGAAAGCTATTGTAACTTAGTGTTCGTCGAAAGACGTGGAGCATATGAGACGACGTGCCAAGACGTCATCTTCTGAAATTTTGGTGGATTTTGCACCGCCCTATTGAAATAAACATATTCTTGGCGTGCCTCCTAGCTGCATCACTGGAACCAACTAGAAAAGAAAGGAGTACGCAGTGGAAATGGATGTTAATTTCTGACCTGTGCTGGGCCCGTATTTGCAGGCCAGATGTGCCGAGCGACTCCAGACTCCGTGAAGGTGGTCCCACGACGAGTGGTAGGAATACCCTCCTGGTGCTAGAAAGCTAGAATAAGTTAGGCCTAGGTTTGAAGAGGGAGAGAGAGAGAGCAGCCCGATCGCCAAACACTACTAAATAAGACACATGGATAAAGAAATGGAAATTTAATGAATTGAAACCGAACACACAAAGAAACCCGGCCTGAATTACACACACCAAAAAAAGTCAAATAAAGTCACTTTCAAACGGGGAAGATAAATATAAATAACAATAAATAACTTACGATAGTAAATAACGTTAACAAATTAAATTCATACCTGTGCTCACTTCCGTGAAAACGATGTAAAAAGGGAGGAAGAAAATGATCAAGAGGCAATGGAGCCGGTCGCTGGCCAACAACAATCACTTCTCAGCCTAGAGATGGATGGTTGTCATGACGACCACAAATAACAAGCATAGCAAAGATAAAACAAGAGGCTGTGTGCGTGTCGCAAAGGCTGTGGCGAGCAATGGGGATGCGATCGAGCTGGCAGTCTCCAGAGAAAAGAAAAGCAAAACCAAAGATACTATAAGAAGAAACAAATGACGTCAAGTGTCCGTGAAATATATCATGATACATACACGCAATCAAACACACAAAATGCTAGCCGACGATGCAGTAATAAAACACAAAGCAACTCGTGCTTGTAGGTAGTCTAGCAAAATATGCTAAACCTATATAGTCCCCAACTTACGTTCCGAGTTCGAGCTGAATACGGTAAGGCCTACTTAAAGTTACCGCCGTGATTCAGTTGCACGAAGCATGGAATGAAGGGAATACATAAGGGCTAAAATATATGGTGTCATGCCTCGTGTTGGGAGAATGGTCGAAACGCCAACGTCCACAAACCACGGGAGACCCATTCGAAGATATGCCCAATCAAAACAGCATCAATGCACCTGGCAGCAAGAAAAACATACACTCACAAAATCACTCGCAGATATATTTCACGGCACAAATAAAAGGTTAAACGAAGACTCAAACAAAATAAAACAGGAGACCGCCATTACGATTGGTTCCACAGCAAATCCAAGCACACGACAAAGATCAAAAAGAATGGTTAAATTTAGGAAATGAGCATAGTGGACACAAGGTTAGATGTATTACTTACATGAGTAAATGGAAGGCTTCGGCATAATAACAATGTTAAATAAAAAGGAAAACATTACATTTTAAATAATAAGGCGGAGAGCCTCAAGGCACGTCCGGACAGAAAGTATCTCACATGGCGTCTGAGTCTACCGGGACGGCCGCCAAAGAAAATAAAGAAATGAGAGATGTTAAACATGGCTCAGGATCCACACCACCCCTCAAAAGAAAAATTATTTATAATAATAAAAGATTTTTCGTTTCACATCACTAAGCACCACCGCTTTGAAATCAATCATGTCCCAAGTGTTCCAAAATACACAACATCCTTATCACACAGGTGGTTTGTCAACAACTATAACAGTACACAAAATATGAGGGGGGAGGGTGATCGATATAACAATCACTTAAGCAATTGAGCCATATCAGAAAGAATACAGTTATAAAATGAAGTAATATATAAAAATAATCAGATCGCTTCGGCGATCGCAATATCAGGACAGAACTCCTTCGGGGTCCCCAAAGGCGCGCGTTCCTTTGACGATCCCTGGGCTTGTCATAATGGTATTACGGTTCGCCTGAGCGTTACAATGACAAGAAAAGTAGATAGAGACACGGACGAAAATCATAAACAAAAGACTTTCGCCCTTTGACGCCGAAGTCTGCCATTCTCCTTATACCCATTATGAAAGTGACGTATTAAAATAACAAAGAAGCGATATAATGTGTCCATTATTTATAGAATATAAATTCTCTACTGGCCGAATTCGCAAAAATACATATTTTTACAATAAATATTAAGTTACACAGAGTATGTAGGCCTATTTCTTCTTGTATTATTTTCTTTCTTGAGCTCGTAAATTTGTACTTGACTCTGCCTCGGTCAAAATTGGTTCAATAATAGGCAAGTCAAGGAGACGCCATATGAATACTAGCTTCCTTGGATAACATAAGCAAATTATGATTGGCTAACCTACGCAGAAAAAGGACAACATTAATCACAGCAAATAAGAAGGTTACACAATAAATGGTTTCAATTGAGATATGTGAGCTCTGGATACGTCGGTGGGATTCTCCTTGGAGATCAATTCAACAGTGACAGGTGTTAAAAATCTAGTGATAGTTTTGGGCGTGCTCCAGCGAAGCATTAGCTTAGCTGACTCCTTATTCTTGGCCGAACTCTGTGGGTGCAGGCGCACTAGCACGTCGTCATTCACCTGAAAACAAACAGGTTGCCTACCCTTGTTATAGCGAGACGCCACGCGATCTCGTGCCCTTTTCAGATGCCGTACAGCAACTTCCCATTTTTCTTTGACTGAGGTACGGCGGGATGGCGCAGCCAGACAATCTATTTTCCACTGAAGCTGAAGTGGATCAACAATACGCCTTCCTAAAAACAATTCCGAAGGGGTAGAATTCGTCGATTCATGAAGAGCAGTGTTAAATCCTAAGGAGAAAAACTGAAGATTTGCGTCCCAACGTGACTGATCTGCGTTGTGGAACGCACTCAAGCAAGCCTTCAAGTTACGATGAAACCTTTCAACGTGATTTGGCTGAGGGTGGTAGGGTGCCAAAAAGACATGATCAATTCCCCAAGAAAAACACATTGATCTAAAAGACTTGGACCGGAAAACGCTCGCGTTATCGGACACTAAAAACTTTGGAGGACCAAAAACACCAAAAATATGATTGGTCAAAAGCCTAACAGTGGTACGTGTCGTGATTTCCCTGACAGGAAATAACCATACAAATTTTGAAAATCCATCAACGACAGTAAGTATAGCTTTATGACCAGAAGATGACCTAACTAGGGGACCAAAATAATCTATAAACAGGCGCTCATTAGGATATGACATCGTGTCAGCGTGGTGAAGTCCAATGCGAGAATTCTTTGCTGGCTTAGAACGTTGACACGTAACACATTTTCGGACGAAAGCAAAAGCATCCGCTTTCAAATGAGGCCAGAAGAATTCCTGAGAGATTTTATGGAAAGTCTTCGTCATACCTAAATGTAATCCAAAACAGGATTCATGGAAATACGCCAAGAGCATACTTCGTATATTCTCTGGCACGAAAATCCTACATTTCGAAGATCGAGGAGCGGTATGCACTATAACATCATTGCGCAATGAAAACTCAGATACACCAGGATCTTTCCCGAGAATTTTTTCACGCAATGTGACACAAAATGGGTCATCTGCTTGGTACGTACGGATGTCAGTAAAAGACCATGGAATGTGTTGGAGAAGATTCACTGGCTCGGGGATCTCAACAATGGGAGGAGGTTCCTCAAACATGCGTGACAAACAATCCGCTACAACATTTTCACTGCCTCTGACGTGAATGATGTCAAAGCTGAAAGAGGATAGACGAAGAATCCAACGATTTATACGTCCCAATTTTTTGACATGCGAGCGCATCCAGGACAGAGCTTCATTGTCGGTATACACTATGAAATGCCGATGTTCTAGAAAAGATCTGAAACGTTCACAGCCGAATACGACAGCCAGACTTTCTTTCTCGAAAGTGGAATACCGGCGTTCGCAATCATTAAGCATCCGACTGGCAAAAGCGATGGGTGCCAAATTACCATTCACCTGCTGACTAAGCACACAAGAAACTGCGACATCACTCGCATCACAATGTAACATAAAATCTTTCCCAAAATCCGGAGTTCGAAGGACGGGAGCAGAAGAAAGACATTCTTTCAATTTCTCAAAGGCGAGACACTGGTCGGGGCCCCACACGAATCGTACATTCTTCTTCTTCAAATAATTCAGGGGCGCTGAAATGTCCGAAAAGCCCTTAATGAACCTACTGTAAAAGCCCGCCATTCCCAAAAAACGTCGGACTGCTTTCACATTCGTGGGAGTAGGGAACTCTTGGATACATTGGACACGCTCAGGGTTCACTTCTATGCCCACATCCGAAAGAATGTGACCTAAAAATTTGATTTGCTTCGAAGCCAAAGAGATTTTGTCCGGGTTAACAGTGAGTCCGGCTCTGCGAAGACGACATAGGACTTCACGTAAATGGATCAGGTGATCCTCAAAAGACTGACTGTAAATCACGAGGTCATCAAGATAGTTAAACACAGATGAATACTTTAAATCTCCAAATAACTCGTCCAAAACCCTACTCAATACTTGTCCGCCGATAGAAATGCCCATGGGTAACTTATTGAACTCAAAAAGGCCGAACGGAGTGGAGAACGCAGTTACCTTACGGCTCTCGGGATCGAGAGGAATTTGATAATATGCACTGTTCAAATCTAGGACGGAATAGTACTTCGCCCCGTGAAAATGCTGAAAAGCGCTCTCCAGAGTTGGAAGGGGAAAGTTGTCGAACACCACCTTAGAATTGAGTCGACGATAATCAACTACTAAACGAAAAGTACCCTCTTTCTTAGGCACCAGGAATGCTGGTCTACCATAAGAAGACTTAGAAGGACTCACAACACCGCGTGCCTTAAGATCATCAATATATTCTCTCATGGCAATGAGTTTGGGTGGAGAGCACGAAAATGGCGCCGACCTAACTGGAACCTCATCAGTTAAATCAATATGACACTCGTAGCCGATAGCGGAACCCAGTTCCGACGTGAGAACATCTGGAAATTCATTCACCAAATCAGATAAAGCGTCACGTTGACTCGTGAATAAAGTAGGAGGGATTAGAACAGCAGAGATACCAGAAAAACTACAAGGAACACTCGCTTCACAAGTATTAAAATGAAACCGCTCCTTGGATTTAAACAAAAAACTGAAGGAATGATCCGAAAAATCAAGCCTCAACCCTGCTTTGTGCATAAAATCAGAACCTAAGATCATAGGCGTAGATAAGTCATCCACCACATGGAAGTTCCAATCCCAAGAATAACCACATATCTTAATATGACATGTTACAACGCTAGAAACAGAAATAGATGACTTCACCGCAGAATAAAATTTTAAACCCCCATCTTGTGGACAAATCTGAGTAACAGGAAGCTGTTCCGCGATGGAGCGCTGAATAAATGAACGTGAAGCACCAGAATCCAGTAAAGCGGGTATCGACAATTTCTTAACACTTACAGGGACCCAAGGACAGAAGTTTCCAGTCGTGGAAATGTTCATTTCCCGGCGAACTTCATTGCATGGCCACTCCGGCGGGTCTAAACCGGGGACCCATGCTCGTTTCCCTGACGCGAAGCACATCTAGGACAGGCTATGTGCGTCACGTCACGAAGACCACATGTGTGACAAAACACACGAGAGGGCGCACGGCAGGAATTAAAATGATGTCCCAAACGATCACAATTCCAACATATTATACGGTTATACATGTTCGGGTTTCGAGGTAACTGTTGATCCTGAGGAGCGGCATTCGCAGAAGAAGTAGCATTGGGAATACTCCCGACAATATGCGAGTGGGGACGGTTAACTGCCCGGTCCTCCTGACGAGATATTGAAGATGGGTGCGCAGTCCTCTGAATCTGGGATTCCGCGCATGCAGTTTCTGGAAACAAACTGTCAGAGGGGAGGGGCGGGGGTACATATGACTTGCGCAGGCGCCGATTGAACTCGCATTCACGTCCTTGATCAACAATGTCAGCCACACTATACACACTGGACCGGCGTATGAAAGACTTGTACTCAGGTGCTAGATTTCTATACACAATATCAACAGTTTCAATAAGGGGAAGGGGCTGCGACAACCTACTTATTAAAGTCATTAGCCCAGTAACAAAATCGTCTACAGGCTCTTCCAAACCCTGGGTACGGCGATGAATTTCAGCCTTCAAGTCATGTTCAAAATCATAAGTCGTAAACCGCTCCTTTATTGACTTACAGAAATCAACCCACGAGATGAAAGATCTGTTGGTAAGTCGATACCATTTTAAAGCTAAACCACTCAACAATAACGGTAGGCAGACAACAATGTCGTCTGGTTCGAGGTCATAACAATGGCAGAGTTCACTGACCCTGTCTAAGAACTCAAATACAGACGAAACTCCCAGTTCACCAGAAAATGAAATTCCCCACTTGGACACTATATTGGCTACGCCTCCCTTGCGATGGCCTTTCACCTCAGTCAATGGATTAGTGTCTTTCCCACAGACACTTTCAAACGATAGCAGATCATCGTCAGACTGGATGAGCTCCTTCTTCACGTTACAACCTGGGAGAGAATACATGGCTAAACTACAGAAGTACTGCTAGCTACAATTCAAAACAATAACTACAAATGTCTTGCCTCCGTCCTGCGCCTGAAATGAGTACGAAACAAGAAGTAGGGTTGGTTAGTACATTACCAATGCTGGGGTTCGTTGATAGGGTCCAACTCATTGCACTCTCCTTACAGTTTGTTATTTTTATGGTCCATACTCCTTGGAAGTTCACATTGACTCTTAATATTTGTTTGCATAGTATGCAATAAGGAACATGAAACAGAATAAAAACAACATTGAAAAATATGCAGCGAAATATTAAAATCCAATGGATATGGCTAAGCGACCAGGAGACTTAACCTCGCAACTGATACCATCTGCACCGCCCTCTTAAAATAAACATATTCTTGGCGTGCCTCCTAGCTGCATCACTGGAACCAACTAGAAAAGAAAGGAGTACGCAGTGGAAATGGATGTTAATTTCTGACCTGTGCTGGGCCCGTATTTGCAGGCCAGATGTGCCGAGCGACTCCAGACTCCGTGAAGGTGGTCCCACGACGAGTGGTAGGAATACCCTCCTGGTGCTAGAAAGCTAGAATAAGTTAGGCCTAGGTTTGAAGAGGGAGAGAGAGAGAGCAGCCCGATCGCCAAACACTACTAAATAAGACACATGGATAAAGAAATGGAAATTTAATGAATTGAAACCGAACACACAAAGAAACCCGGCCTGAATTACACACACCAAAAAAAGTCAAATAAAGTCACTTTCAAACGGGGAAGATAAATATAAATAACAATAAATAACTTACGATAGTAAATAACGTTAACAAATTAAATTCATACCTGTGCTCACTTCCGTGAAAACGATGTAAAAAGGGAGGAAGAAAATGATCAAGAGGCAATGGAGCCGGTCGCTGGCCAACAACAATCACTTCTCAGCCTAGAGATGGATGGTTGTCATGACGACCACAAATAACAAGCATAGCAAAGATAAAACAAGAGGCTGTGTGCGTGTCGCAAAGGCTGTGGCGAGCAATGGGGATGCGATCGAGCTGGCAGTCTCCAGAGAAAAGAAAAGCAAAACCAAAGATACTATAAGAAGAAACAAATGACGTCAAGTGTCCGTGAAATATATCATGATACATACACGCAATCAAACACACAAAATGCTAGCCGACGATGCAGTAATAAAACACAAAGCAACTCGTGCTTGTAGGTAGTCTAGCAAAATATGCTAAACCTATATAGTCCCCAACTTACGTTCCGAGTTCGAGCTGAATACGGTAAGGCCTACTTAAAGTTACCGCCGTGATTCAGTTGCACGAAGCATGGAATGAAGGGAATACATAAGGGCTAAAATATATGGTGTCATGCCTCGTGTTGGGAGAATGGTCGAAACGCCAACGTCCACAAACCACGGGAGACCCATTCGAAGATATGCCCAATCAAAACAGCATCAATGCACCTGGCAGCAAGAAAAACATACACTCACAAAATCACTCGCAGATATATTTCACGGCACAAATAAAAGGTTAAACGAAGACTCAAACAAAATAAAACAGGAGACCGCCATTACGATTGGTTCCACAGCAAATCCAAGCACACGACAAAGATCAAAAAGAATGGTTAAATTTAGGAAATGAGCATAGTGGACACAAGGTTAGATGTATTACTTACATGAGTAAACGGAAGGCTTCGGCATAATAACAATGTTAAATAAAAAGGAAAACATTACATTTTAAATAATAAGGCGGAGAGCCTCAAGGCACGTCCGGACAGAAAGTATCTCACATGGCGTCTGAGTCTACCGGGACGGCCGCCAAAGAAAATAAAGAAATGAGAGATGTTAAACATGGCTCAATTTGGAAGTGCAAGTGGTCTCGTCGCAGGATCAGTTCCTGGCCAATGCTTCAATCAAATCAAGATTCGTCGCCATTTTAGGTCGTTGTTTCGAAGAAAAGGTGATTCCGTGCCAAGTCTGATGCTGATCGTCTCATCGTGACAACAGCGATCAAGGAAGCAGAGAAGGGAGGTCATGTGGCAATTGTTGGAGAGGATACCGATTTGTTGGTATTTCTTTCGAGCCTTGCAGAACGCGATAGAAACGTCTATATGCTGGTGTCACCATCAAAAGCCCATCCGAAGAATCTCTTTAGCTCTACGGAATTGCAGAAGGCTCTTGGGGACATGACCGACAATCTTCTCTTCCTCCATGCCATGTCCGGTTGTGACACAATTTCGGCTCCCTACAGGAAGGGGGTACACGCGTTCAAGACTTTAAACAATAACCTAGGTCTTCGCCAAGAATTGCTGTTTTTAACAACGCAGACGCTGCAGTGGAAGAGATCGTGAAGGCAGGGGAAGAATTCTTCGTAGCGTTATACGGAGGTAGAACTACATATAGCCTAAATAAGACAAGGAATAGTCAGTACCTTAAGTCCATTTCCAAACAACGTCTCCATGCAGACTTCGACCTCTCAAGTCTTCCACCAACATCAGCAGCATCTCGACAGCATAGCCTAAGAGTTTCCCACCAAACGCAGGAATGGCACGGAATCTCTCTTCCACCTACAGAATGGAGATGGAAGAAGAACAGAATCGAAAATTTTTACCGATTCCAACAGGATCTCCTCCCGCACCAGACTTCCTCCTAAACCTCATCAGCTGAGAGTGCAAGACAGGATGCGGCAGCAGATCTTGCGGTTGCCGAAGAAAAGGTCTTTCCTCTTCAGCAGTGTGCTGCAATTGCACTGGTGATGGTTGTTCTAACATGCCAGAGCCAGATACTCTTGACGATATGGTGAGTGAGGAACAGGAGGACAACCCCGAAGAATTGCCATGCAGATCCTCGCCACCTCTTCGCCGCTGAGTAGACTCTTCTGAAAGTTCAACCTTACCAAAGAAAAAGCGTCAAGATTAAGGCAAGTGTCACGTTTTTTACCAACACATGACCAATATTAAACGCGTACGATATAATTAATAGTTGGCTTTATTCCTTTACAGGCACACCGCACTACAGCGCCCCGTGGCAGCAGAATATCCTCTTTTCCGAGTTTTTCGTGTTTGTACAAAATAAATTGTAATGAGCTTAAACGTTAGTGTGTTGAAGGTGTGGTATAAGATAGCAAATAAGCAAATAGCTGCTTAATTTATTTTCTAACAGTAACGTTTATCATTCCTTTTCTATATAAATATAATACACGTAGCTAAGAAAGAGAGTTTTAAAGCGCTAAGTTACTGTATTAACAAATTAATTATTGTTTTTTAAATTATTTATTAGGTTATAAGATGCTATCCTTCTATATAAATGTGTCAAATTTTTACTTATCATTAAAAGAGGGGCATAGTTGCGCCTACAGAATATGTTTACATCACCAGTTGCACCAGCTTTGAAAAGTCCACCTTCGCAGCTTGCCACTCCCCGAGTTGCATGCGCATGTTTGACAACTTCTCACACCCGTAATTTTTGGTTTACGAAAGTGCTGATCACATATTTTTGTGCGCATTGATGTGCTTAACAACATTTATTTCAGTACTTTTATCAATCCCATGATAGTAAACGGTGAAAAATCGACATTGAACATCAAGATGGATTTTAACGCTACACTATGAGGGTATATTTAAGTGATTTATAATAACTATTTCGATTGTTATCTAGGTTAAGTAGTACCAAAATGATAGCATGATTTCTGTTAAGTTATCCTGACCAAACCGCATGTCCATATCACCCGTAGGTACCGAGTTATGACGTTCAATGCGATGCTGGATACGAAATATAAGATGCCGGCCATTTTTCCAAGATGGCGGATGTTCCCCAAGAGGGATTTTTGGGACTTTTAGTATTTTGATCCAGGCTATTCAAGGAACCTCTCCTCCAATTTTTAGCTTGATAAACTAATTTTCCTCACTTTACCATATTCTTCTTACACTAAAAGGATAACTACTGTATAGATAGCCATAGAGGACTTCAGTTACAGGGCTTTACGACAGAGTGGTCATGTAACCTCTATGTGGACTAACCGGATTCATTTTTATTATTCTTATTATATTTACATAATTTAGCATATATTTTCTGTGCAGCAGTGATAATGGACAGTAATTTCAATTGGTAACGACTCCCAGAATATCAAATAAGGCCATCGGCTGCAAGAAATGTATTAATTATTATTAGGGCCCGGAAGTTCATACAAATTCATATTTTTGCATATTTATGCTTATTTTGGCACAATGCAACATATTTTTCTCCCTTGCCTGATTAAGTGCATATCTCTGCTTGAGAAGGGCGTATATCGTAATTTCCTATTGTTTTGAAGCACTTTTAGTTACATCATGTTCCTAAAGTCGTATATTTTGATTCGGACTCTGTGAGTCTCGTATTTGTATTATCTGCTGATTAGTAGTTTGCACTGTCTGTGAGGAAGAATAGAATTCTCCAACGGTAAGAATTTAAGGAAGGTAACCCTTTCTATAAAATTCTTAAACTACTGAAATTAAGCACCTGAATTAATAGTCGGAAACATTTCTGGAGATGATGTAATTGAAAATCCACGGCCTGTTTCCAGTCGACCGACCGGGACAGGGATGGAATGAATGAAGCCCCATCTAGCGGCGAGGATATGAACTGTCCCGGCTGCCTGCTGCCACCTAAGACACGGAGGCTACAGATGATGTAGTCAATAGATGTTTACTCCTCCGCTGTCTGAGACCCGCCCAGCCGTCCCAAATATGAACACGACTTATACAGCCAAAAGTCCACCTGTTTCAGCCATTTTAACATCATGGGCCGTATTGCCAACCCCACGCATCCGGCAGACCACTAACGGTTAGGTAGTGCGGCCCGAAACACCCCTGTTTTTGTCACACACAGTGGGGGTAGTCACGCATCAATAATCTTTATCCAGGCAAATGGTTTTGCCTTTTATTTCATTATTCACGTGTCCCGTACTTTCTGACGTCAATGTAACATGGCGCTGAGATCGTAAAATGAACACGAACAAAAATGCTTTATTTACGTAATTAAAGAAATATTTCCGGTGCAGCAGTGAGAATTCGAATAGAAATCAACTTCGACTCCGAGAAAAGTATGTGAATCGTAAATAACATATTTTCAATAATCTGCCTTGTGAAAGTTATGAAAAGGGAGGAGTACTGCTCTCAACAATTAATAAATTTTCAGTGACTCAACATTTGGAAACTGCCAAACATAAGCAAAATGTTGTAAAAAAAAAAGAAAAAGAAAAAATCACATGAATTCAGTCTTTGTTAACAAATGCTATTAGTTGCCCTGCAACCAAACTTAGTGAATTTTCTCAAGACCTGTTTGAAGCCTTAATTGCAGCAAACATTCCATAGTGGAAACTGATTACCATGGGCATGAGACAGGAACCTTACTTTTACATTTTCACTTAGATGGTAAATGATAATATATTATTTCCATACATTTTCAGGGGTTCCAGGGGACAATACCAGATGAAATTCCCGTTCATTATGACTAATATACTGGAAATATGTGCTAAATTACATAATTATGTGTGTTTCTTTCTTGTTGAATTTGAACTACGGCTGGGCGAGACATGATGAGAAATTGAAGTCAAGGAAGTGTGCCCAACATTAAGATATAAAATACACCACCACTAGGTGAATCTGGAGGAGTTAGGCTGTAACCATTGTCAAAACTATTGATCTGGACGCGTTAGGCCTGTAACCATTGTCGAAAACTATTGATCTGGACGCGTTAGGCTGCAACCATTTTCAAAAACTATTGGATTGGACAAAACGAAGGTTAGAATGGTCGGGTTAGGCGAGACCATTGGCCTCGGGAAGCTAGCGGGGCACGGTTGACAGAAAAAAAGTGATCTGGATGCGAAGGCCGCAACCATTGATCTGGGCTCGTTAGGCTGTAACCATTGGATTGGACAAAACGAAGGTTAGAATGGTCGGGTGTCGGGAAGCTAGCGGGGCATGGCTAACAAAAAAAACCTATTTATCTGGACACGTTAGGCTGTAACCATTGATCTGGACGCATTAGGTTGTAACCATAGACTGTAACCATCGTCAAAGACCATTGGATTGGGCGAAACGAAGGTTAGAAAGTTCCGGTGTAGGGCTAGTGGGTCACTGTTGACCCAAAAACCATTGGATTGAACGTGTTGATGAGATTGGTGTTCTTTTGTTTTACAAAACCGCGTATATCAGTGCCTTATGCATGGGGTTGGCAATATTGTTTTAACGCCGACACAGCTGGAATATTTACTATATAAGTCGTGTTATAATTTGGGAAGGTGGGGGGGTTATAGACAGCCGAGGAGTGAACTACATCAATTTTGAATCCTCAGAAAAAGTATTTAATGCAAATTTCAGAAGTTGTTATTTTTTTCCCCCTGGGTTCATGTATCCAGCACTGTTACCAAAAACACTTCAATCCAGTCCTTGTTAACGAATGCTATTAGTTACCCTGCAACAAACTTAGTGAATTTTCTCAAGACCTGTTTGAAGCCTTAATTGCAGCAAACAATCATAGTGGAAACTGGTAGTTAGCCTATATTTTCAAAATAGAAACACTAATGAATACGGAGTGCTCATAATTGCCCTAGTTATTTCATAGTGCATATTGTTTGATACGTGATGCATATTTAATAATATATTAGTGCATGAACTTCCGGGCCTTAAGTAGACTATTATCATTAGTAGTCGACCCTTACGGACTTATGGCTACAATACATAATAAGGACCTTACACATAGTTATCAGGGCTTCGCGAGCATTCGCAGTGCATCTAATCTTCAGAACAATTTGAAGGTCGTAATAACACTCACCCACCACTCAACAAATAATAAGCAATAAACTTTCATTCACGAAAGTGTGATCATGGCTTGCTATCCCTTACGTTTGAGCTTGCGTAAAGAACCTCAAATAAAATAATTAAGCCATACATCCTTAATCTTAAAATATTACAATCCGCTTATGATATCAACAATTGTATACAAGGTTAGAGTGAAATGGTTGTCCTAAAAACCTTTCGCGAATTTTTAAAACCTTCTTACGTTCCAAAATGCAAACGAATGCACTGCACTAATGACATCGCCTATCTCAGAAACTTTTACGCATTTTCTATCATACCTCTCTGGAAAGAGCTTTCCAAATTGTTTGAGAACTTAATTTCCACTGTACTGATGTCATTACCTTAACCTAACATTCTCCATTCTTCTTGTCAATTTTGCGCACTGCATACTAGCACAAAATAACAATTTAAAGATGTCTGCGGCAGTATTTTCTTTTCCAGAATTGAAACTTAACTTAAAGATGGCTGCAGCTCTTTTTCATTGTATCGTATACAGTCAAGACCAAAGATTCTCAAAGATTCTCATGTCAAAGATATGCCCTTCAAGATTCTCTCTGGGGTACTAGCCCGATCACACGTTCCGACCAATGGGAAGGGCGTATGAAACGCCCGCTCTGAGGCTTCTAGCTTTTCAATACAGGTAGGCTATTTACACCAAATTGAGTTTTTATGTTCTTATTGGTGTTGAGGCACTCATCAGTTTTTAGGCCTAATTTCGAGCACAGTTACTTTCACTCATTGGTCGTACACATTTTGATATTCAAGAATACGAACCTCAAAATTAATAATCAGAACAATTAAAAAAAGGACGCATCTTTGCACAAAAATACGGTATAGCCTATACGTTTCGGTACCGTACGGTATTTTCTTTGTGGGGGGTAGAAACTTTACGATTAGCCTCGAATTGATTAATTACGTAGGCCTACCATAATTATTGACCGACAGCCGTTTGATAATTTGGGATTTCCAGAGGAATGATTTTTACATGTTTGGTATATAGTGTAGGCCTATGCATGCTGAGATTTGAATTGAAGAGTTTTTTTAATAACTTATCACTAATGTTATTACGTTTCCAACGTTGCATAACCGGAGCGCGATAAAAACCCGGGCCAAAATAAGGTTTAGCTATGCACAGTGCCTCATGCAAGTCACAGAACACTGAATACGAGCTAAGGTTACGCCCACTTTGGTTGCAGCGCTTGGTTTCACTCATACGAGCTCAGGGCATCTTCTCTTATTCTTTACTCCATGCAAGCACACTGAGTCCACTTCCTGCCTGGCGTAGCGGGGAGAGGGGATACATGGAGGAATTCGTTGTCATAGCAACGTAAATTACCAAGCGGGCGATTTCTGCTGAGTCCAAACGAGTTCAGGAGCCATCTCCCGGCGAGAAGAGGAACTTAGTTGTGATGGCAAATCATTGAGTGCTCTCTAGCGGCAAGCAGAAAGATCATTGCGATTGCAGGAGGACAGTGGAGGGGCGGCGTCCTTGAGTCTGATATCACGGGCCGCCTCTGCAGATGAGGTAAATTTGGAAGATGAAATGCCAAGAGAACTTGAGGATGTTTCCATTGCAAAAAGAGACTGCCGGTATATTTTGGTTTAATGCAAGTCTGGAAAAAGTTGGCAAAATTTAGTTGCAAAGGTGATTGAAAAACATGAGAAGTCAGAAGAGTTTGAAGTTAAATATTTAAAGAAAATGCAGAAAACTGAGCACTTTGTCATGCATGAGGACGCAGTGATCTTCTCTATCCCTTCACAGGATGTGATATGTTAACTGCCAACTCCAATACCAATCGGAGGAACTAGCCGCAGCAGGAACTTTTTACGTTTTTCAGTTGAATTTTCAAGTTATAACATTGTGTAAATGAGATTCACTGAAGTGTCCCCTGGTAAAACATGTAGTGTCCCTAGGTACAGTACAGGTATGTTCTAAGGGACAGTGTGCAACATGGCACAAATGACTATATAACTTTTGCACCATACAAACTACAGAAAAGTTATGTTCACACTTTGTGTATGAAACATCATTATTAAGATAATAGTAAGTACGAAACATGTAATTATGGAAATGTAATTTTAAAAAAATATTTCTTGAAAAGTGTCCCTAGGTACAGCACTCTCCCCTACCTTTTAGGGCCCAGCACCAATACGCCGAAGTTCCTCAGTTTGGTAAATAGTTTGATGTTGTTGATTCATTTAGGAAATTTGCAACTTGCAGCCACGTTTCTTTGGGTGTGTAGGGATACCTTGTTTTATTTATTATTGGAATTAAACACAATGTGTAAATTACAGAATTATTACATTACAGATATCATTGACATTTGTCCTTTGCAAAGTGCGAGATTGGCATTGTTCTTTGTGTACATTCAAATAGGTGATACTGTGTGCAGGGGTCACAGCTGCATTGACTGTCGGCGTTGTGGTAACGTTTCCTGTTGCAGATTTTATGGTGGAAGCCGTGTATTGCTCCTCGGGTGTAGAGCAGTGGCGTAGCTAGACCTGAGGGGGCCCCGGGGCAAGAAGTTCAAATGGGGCCTCCTCACTATCTTTTGAAAACCTGACCCAACTGCAGATCTTTAATATTAATAATGTTTGAAGATAAGAACTTATTAAAGTGACTGTCTTCTCGAATTCCCCCTTGCGACTTCCCTTTCTCTAGAAATATATAATGTATACTTTGGCTGTTGGCTCCATAAAATGTCCTAAACAATTATGATTTATAATAGCTATAGCTTTTCAATTTGTGAAATTGTGATATTGTAATAAGAAAACTACGTCTACACAAATATCAATTAGAAAAAGAAGAAATCTGCATGTTAATAATATATATTAAATGTACACATATTTGTTCTTTTATTACTGACAATAATGAAGCTAGAGTAGAAACCCAAAGGAAACAGATAGGATCGTCTATGAAGTACTAGGCTTAAGAAATAAAATACATGCCTGGTCGAAAACTCAAAATGATAAATGTATTATACAAATGCCTTGAAATAAAATAAATCTATACATTTTTACTCATTGTTTACAGAAAATTGAGTTATTATTATTATTATTAAACAAACTATTTAAAACAAATAAACTTATCAACTAACCTAATTTACACAAAACTTTTTTTCTTACTCTTTGCATCTGCAAACATGTTAATTATATGTGAGAAGATAAGTTTTCGAGCTCTTTCATTTTCAATCGATAAAAGGGCCAACCTACTTAAACGTTCTTGGCTCATTGTGCTTCTTAGGTAGGACTTGGTGATTCTCAGCTTGGATAAAGATCTTTCTGCTTCAGCCACTTTGATAGGTACAGTCAAGAACATAAAACAAGCAGTACACACGTCAGGATAGTTTGCAACTAGAATGTGATTTTCAATGTAGAGGAGGTCTATCAGTTTGCTTAACAGTCGACATTTTCTTAATTTTAAAGGAAAAAGATGCACGCACGCTGGAAATTTGTGAAGGAAATGTTGGCGACACATCATCAGAAAAAGTCTCGGCGAAACCTTTTGCCTCTTTAATCAGTTCGTCATCTGAGGTTCAAGAAATAAGGTTGAACAACTTTGTAGGCATTAATAACTGACTTCATGCCTTCAAATCTGCTGTTTAACTGAGCCATAATTGTATCAATCATGGGGTAAAACACAGATATCCAAAATCTAGTTTCAGGATTGATAAATCGGTGGTATACACTAAGTTCATCAAAATGCTTTTTAACTTGCTTTAGTCTTTTCTCAGAAAACTCACAAGGTATTCCACACTTGGGGCCCATAAATCAAGCTTCTTTTACAAGGTCCTCAAATTAATTTCTTATTTCTAGAACACCTAAGAGACATCACCTAATAGATCAAAAGCTGAAACAATATCCGTATTTTCAGTTTGGAGACATTTGGATACGATGCTCAGTTGCTGCAAAATCCTTGTTTATACAACTAACGGAAGCACAAATTCAAAACATCCAATTTGATTTTTCAAACCTATTGCATCATTCCTTTCTTTTGCCTTACTACTTGTCAAAATACGTTTGATTAGCTCTCTCAATACATCGCCAAACCTCTCCTTTAAAGAAAGAATTGTTTCGTACCTTCCCGACCATCTTGTAGGGTTGAGTGTTTTTAACGTTATGTTTGCATTTTCAGATGCATCTTGCAGCCCCAGCCAGTGTTTGATACTGTGTCCAAAAATTGTTGTAGACATTTTGTACATCCTCAAAAGACTGTGATATTTCACGATTGGCTTCTACAGCGTCTTTCAACACCAGATTTAAATTGTGACTTGCACAATGTACGGTACAAAATATGCATGTGGCGCAAATTCTTGAATCTTTTTCTGCACTCTATTGTATACTCCACTCATTACGCTTTCGCCGTCATAACTTGGGCCACGGCATTTTTTCAATTCAAGACCTTTATCTTTAATAGATTCCACTATTTTACTTGCCAAACCAAATGCACTCTGATCTTTAACTTTTGTAAAAAAAAAAGTAAACGTTTCGTAAATCTTTATTTCTTTGGGTTTATTTTTTTCATCATTTACCACTTTGACATAGGCCTACCTGAAAACTTAACTTAACTGATCAACTTTACTTATATCCTGAGTTGTATCCATACTATCAGAGAAAGAAGAAGAGCTCTGTATTTCATATATGATTTCTTTCAGTACTTGATTTGCCATCAAATAAATAACTTCATTTTGGATGCTAGGGTTTAATTGGTATACACCTTTTGCTGGCTTTTGCAAAAGGGTTTTTAGTACAGGGTCATAGTCAGACAGAAGTTCTATTATGGCCAAGACATTTTCTTTATTTGGATCTTCCATTTTACTACTTCTTCCGAAGAAAGCAAGGTTACAGGTGGCCAAAGTTAATGAAACATTAACTATTCTTTCTACAACGTTCCTCCAGTAATTTTTCTCTTCTTTTGACTGTTTTTTTCTAAAGCATCAATCATTGTTTCATCATTCCTCCATTTCTCAAATATAACACAAGAAAATATGTGGTCATCCGATTGTTCATGAGTTTTAATTCTATCAGAAAGATGTTTCCAGTCGTTTAGTTCCGTACTACCGAAAATGTTCTCTAAATGTTGAGGGAACAGCCAATATAGTTGACAGTAGACTCAGTCTAACTTTTGCGAATAGCAAAGCCAGAGTATGTTACATTTCATCCCAGAACCTGTTATAAAACTCTAGTAATTAGTTGAAAATGATCTTTTACTTCCTCGTTCATCAGGCTGTTTGGGAAAGGGACATCGAGCTTGACAAGGTCCAGATGCTATGATAAACCTTTTCATTTCTCGATTATTGACGGGACTGGGAAATTCAATTTTGTCTTGCAAAACATAATTTTCAGCGTGTCCAGTTGCAGTCGAGCTTACTGCGTCCTTTTTATTATTGACTGGCTGATCAAGACATGAAAGACTACTATGAGTGGTCGGAGCATCGATTTTATGTACTTCAGACTGTTGATGAGCGTCAACATCTGAAAAATATACATACCGTAGTGAATTATATTGAGCAATACAATTTAGTGTAGTGGTTTATAGTTGATTGCAGTGTTTTATTTGTAGAAACAGATTCAACTAACTGTTGAACTAAGCCAACTAAATGATTATTGGTTGGTTAACGGGACAAAAAGGCTGTGTATCCAATGATGGTCGTCCGTTGAAACATAACCAACTACACTACTGTACTACTCTGCAGGCTACTGTGCATTGCTGTAGTGTGATGTCGCAGTGGAGGGGGAAGGGGTCGAACGATAAGTCATGGTCATGCGCTGAATGGGTCTGTCCAGCGCCTGGGTCGGGCGCCCGGCTATCAAAATAATACTCATAGAATACCACACAAATGGGTGGATATATCTTACATACAGATTGCACTGAACGTGACTAGTTTCTAAACACAAGTTTAGACGCGTAGTTCAGTACAATTGGGGCCTTAGAACTAGATTGAATTCTTAAATATGTCTTCTAGTACTACTTTTATTATTATTATTTATTTATAATATTTCTTTTAGGGTTTGGGGGCCCCCTAACCTCGAGGCCCCGGGGAGGTGCCCCGCTTGCCCCATTGTAGCTACGCCCCTGGTGTAGAGGTATCGTAGTTCATAGCCGGCTGATTTCCATTCCTGCTCCTTCATGGCTGGGGTGCGGTAGGTATCTGGGCTCTTTCTTCCAGAAACTTGATGCATGCTTGTGTTTGAATCAGGTTGTGCTATAATATTAGGTCTTCTATAACTTGTTTTATTACGGTACGTTGGCTGTATTGGTGTGTATTGCAATATAAGTAGCCATTCTTCAGTGTTGCCTAAGAAAACAACTATTGAAGTCTTTTCAGTCGATCAGAACGCATTCGCCCAGATTAGATTGGACGGGGAATAACAATAAAGTGCCTGAAATAAATTATTAGTTTTCTTGATAAAACACTTCTCACAAAAAATGGGGGCTCAATTGAATGAGTAGTTCCGTTCGTCAAGCACACATCATCAGATATACTCACTTAGTTATTGTTGTTTTAAGGAGCGGAACAGCGAGGTCATGGGCCCCTCTATGCTCACGTAGTTATCTACAGACGCGAGTAAATATAATAATTAAGATAAATCTTGCAACCAGAGTTCTGCTGAGACATGTTCGTGCCCTGTGTTGTCCCTACACTAATTTACAATATTTAATTGTCTAGGATACACAGGTTAAAAACTGTAACTAGGAACTTCTTCATAACGACTATGATACAAGCTACCCGGTAACAGTATTTATAAGTTGGTAAGGATAAATACAACTTTTAGTCCCTTCCATTCAATATTGGTTCAATGAGGAAAAATTGAAGTATCTCTTTTGAAGTGGGTTCCTTATAACACGGTGCGGAAGTATTGACTTGCATTTTCCGAGATTCACTGTATCCAGTTACCGCCTATTTCTGGAGTTTACTTCCACTTTGATAGGTTTGTAATTTAATTTAGCGTCGGACAATCCCGTCTGCCCCATCAAATTGTGTTTAGGAATAGAGAAACCAATTATACGATGCTTCATTTCACTGCTCCACAAGCTGGCACCAGTAATTCCTCATCGTGTCGCAATTATAGTCACTAATATTTTGCTCGATATTCTGCCCTAAGTTATATCGTATAAAGTCGAGCGTCATTGTCGAATAAGTTTTACCGTTAGCCTCTTGTTCTCACTGTGCACCTGGAGGGATATATTCACAGTGGCCTAACTTGCATTCAGAGTCTGAAAATATCTAATTTGATGTGTTATATATGATAATCATTCGGCGTATTTGTATAAATACGGCTCCTAATAATTCTCGAGTGCACTTTGTGTGTTCTAGTTTGCTGAACATCATGGAGCAACAACCAATCATTAAGAGAGAGCCTGAATGGTTGTCCGATACTGACGAATTCCCTAATATTGTAAGTTGTATTTAATGTACATATTGTGTAACATAAGATGTGCATAACGAGGAACTTAATACTTGCTACCAAAGAGTAGGCTTGCTACTGTTATTCTGTCTGTATGCTTTACATTGGTTCATACTTTTGTGATAACTTCTAGGATTCTAGGACTACATACAGCAATCTGCTGGATGAGTCTGGTGGTCTACTTGAAGACGACAGCAAGGTCATCAAAGTGGAAAACCAAATTCAGGTGATCATTGGTTCTTATAATAATCTGCAAGATTTTATCATAATTTGAACGTTTTGATTATTCAGTGTTGCTTATTTTAGCTGCTAACAGTTGCTGATGTTATTGTATTCATACTGCAGGTTCATTCTACTGGCAACCTGGGTATTATTGTAGGCGAATTCGTTGGTAACAGTAGGTAAATATTGGTAATGGAGGTTTACTCTTCTGGCACTCTGGGCCCTGTTGTTGGGGAAGTCCACACCACATGCTGTGCTAAGAGTAGGTTATTTATCGGTAATGAAAGTTAACTCGGCTGGCATAATTGTGAGAGTTAGACACACAACCTTAATGATAACTGTTTGGAGCAAAATCCATCATTCCAAAACGGGATGTAAACTTAACTGTTTTTAAAATCTGAGGTGTATGTTCATAGAATCTAAACCAGAAGAATTTAGCCGGTTCCCTTCTTGGAAAATACCTTGTAAATTGTCCTACCTGTGATTGTCAATATGACTTGGTTCGACCGTTGATGACACACGTTAGTTGTTAGCTGTGACTGTCTGTATATCGTTGGTCCACCCTTCATGACAGCCTCCAATGGTACAAACATATTGTTAATTTGGTGGTGACGATCTCCCAGTTCTTCTCAGAGCGTTGAATGGAGGAGGACAAGGTTTGTGGTCCATTTAGGACTGGTACGCAGTCTCCCAAGAGATGGTGTATGGCGGTGTTCCTCAGCCATTATTAGACTGGCACATAGTCACCCTAGAGATGGTGTATGGTGGTGTGTCTCAGCCATTATTAGACTGGCAGATAGTCACCCTAGAAATGGTGTATGGTGGTGTGCCTCAGCCATTATTAGACTGGCAGATAGTCACCCTAGAAATGGTGTATGGCGGTGTGCCTCAGCCATTATTAGACTGGCACATAGTCAACCTAGAGATGGTGTATTGTGGTGTGTCTCAGCCATTATTAGACTGGCACATAGTCACCCTAGAGATGGTGTATGGTGGTGTGTCTCAGCCATTATTAGACTGGCACATAGTCACACTAGAGATGGTGTATGGCGGTGTGTCTCAGCCATTATTAGACTGGCACATAGTCACCCTAGAGATGGTGTATGGTGGTGTGTCTCAGCCATTATTAGACTGGCAGATAGTCACCCTAGAGATGGTGTATGGTGGTGTGCCTCAGCCATTATTAGACTGGCACATAGTCAGCCTAGACATGGTGTATGGTGGTGTGTCTCAGCCATTATTGGACTGGCACATAGTCTCCCTAGAGATGGTGTATGGCGGTGTTCCTCAGCCATTATTAGACTGGCACATAGTCACCCTAGATAGGGTGTATGGTGGTGTGTCTCAGCCATTATTAGACTGGCAGATAGTCACCCTAGAGATGGTGTATGGTGTTGTGCCTCAGACATTATTAGACTGGCACATAGTCACCCTAGATAGGGTGTATGGTGGTGTGTCTCAGCCATTATTAGGCTGGCAGATAGTCACCCTAGAGATGGTGCATGGCGGTGTGCCTCAGCCATTATTAGGCTGGCAGATAGTCACCCCAGATAGGGTGTATGGCGATGTGCCTCAGCCATTATTAGACTGGCACATAGTCACCCTAGAGGTGGTGTATGGCGGAGTGCCTCAGCCATTATTAGACTGGCACATAGTCACCCTAGAGATGGTGTATGGTGTTGTGCCTCAGCCATTATTAGACTGGGACATAGTCACCCTAGAGATGGTGTATGGCGGAGTGCCTCAGCCATTATTAGACTGGCACATAGTCACCCTAGAGATGGTGTATGGTGTTGTGCCTCAGCCATTATTAGACTGGCACATAGTCACCCTAGAGATGGTGTATGGTGTTGTGCCTCAGCCATTATTAGACTGGCACATAGTTACCCTAGAGATGGTGTATGGCGGAGTGCCTCAGCCATTATTAGACTGGCACATAGTCACTCTAGAGATGGTGTATGGTGGTGTGTCTCAGCCATTATTAGACTGGCACATACTCACCCTAGAGATGGAGTATGGTGGTGTGTCTCAGCCATTATTAGACTGGCACATAGTCACCCTAGGGACGGTGTATGGCGATGTGCCTCAGCCATTATTAGACTGGCACATAGTCACCCTAGAGATGGTGTATGGCGGAGTGCCTCAGCCATTATTAGACTGGCACATAGTCACTCTAGAGATGGTGTATGGTGGTGTGTCTCAGCCATTATTAGACTGGCACATACTCATCCTAGAGATGGAGTATGGTGGTGTGTCTCAGCCATTATTAGACTGGCACATACTCACCCTAGAGATGGTGTATGGTGGTGTGTCTCAGCCATTATTAGACTGGCACATACTCACCCTAGAGATGGAGTATGGTGGTGTGTCTCAGCCATTATTAGACTGGCACATACTCACCCTAGAGATGGTGTATGGTGGTGTGTCTCAGCCATTATTAGACTGGCACATAGTCACCCTAGAGATGGAGTATGGTGGTGTGTCTCAGCCATTATTAGACTGGCACATACTCACCCTAGAGATGGTGTATGGTGGTGTGCCTCAGCCATTATTAGACTGGCACATAGTCAGCCTAGACATGGTGTATGGTGGTGTGTCTCAGCCATTATTGGACTGGCACATAGTCTCCCTAGAGATGGTGTATGGCGGTGTTCCTCAGCCATTATTAGACTGGCACATAGTCACCCTAGAGATGGTGTATGGTGGTGTGCCTCAGCCATTATTAGACTGGCACATACTCACCCTAGAGATGGTGTATGGTGGTGTGTCTCAGCCATTATTAGACTGGCACATTCTCACCCTAGAGATGGTGCATGGCGGTGTGCCTCAGCCATAATTAGACTGGCACATAGTCACCCTAGAGATGGTGTATGGTGGTGTGTCTCAGCCATTATTAGACTGGCACATACTCACCCTAGAGATGGAGTATGGTGGTGTGTCTCAGCCATTATTAGACTGGCACATACTCACCCTAGAGATGGAGTATGGTGGTGTGCCTCAGCCATTATTAGACTGGCACATACTCACCCTAGAGATGGTGTATGGTGGTGTGTCTCAGCCATTATTAGACTGGCACATACTCACCCTAGAGATGGTGTATGGTGGTGTGTCTCAGCCATTATTAGACTGGCACATACTCACCCTAGAGATGGTGTATGGCGGTGTGTCTCAGCCATTATTAGACTGGCACATCGTCACCCTAGAGATGGTGTATGGCGGTGTGCCTCAGCCATTATTAGACTGGCTCATAGTCACCCTAGAGGTGGTGTATGGCGGTGTGTCTCAGCCATTATTAGACTGCCACATAGTCATCCTAGAGATGGTGTATGGTGGTGTGCCTCAGCCATTATTAGACTGGCACATAGTCACCCTAGAGATGGTGTATGTCGGTGTTCCTCAGCCATTATTAGACTGGCACATAGTCACCCTAGAGCTGGTGTATGGTGGTGTGCCTCAGCCATTATTAGACTGGCACATAGTCACCCTAGAGATGGTGTATGGTGGTGTGTCTCAGCCATTATTAGACTGGCACATAGTCACCCTAGGGATGGTGTATGGTGGTGTGCCTCAGCCATTATTAGACTGGCACATAGTCACCCTAGAGGTGGTGTATGGCGGTGTGCCTCAGCCATTATTAGACTGGCACATACTCACCCTAGAGATGGAGTATGGTGGTGTGTCTCAGCCATTATTAGACTGGCACATACTCACCCTAGGGATGGTGTATGGTGGTGTGCCTCAGCCATTATTAGACTGCAGTAGGCAACTTCGTTGAGAAAAGCTCTTTAACTGTCGCCTATATAAATATTCATATTCTATATTTGTTGCCACATTGCCTAATCTCGACAATGTCGAAGGACCATGAATTATGTCTTAAATGTGAATTGTAAGAAATTTCAAGTACCTGCCACTTCATATGAATGTATTTATCGTTCGTATTAAAATCCCCCCTGCCTTAAGTATCCTTGATGTGAATATTGCTTTAATCTGGTCACAAGAGGGTGAAACAAACAAGGATTTGTGCGGGATTTTTGAACACAACATTATTCAACCTTGCTTGTTATTATTCTCATTATATTCTAACTGTAAAAACTGCACCTTGGCCGCAATGTCGTAACACACACACAATGTGCTAGGAGTGTATAACAACTGTAAACTCCACAAAAACTGTCGCTATTGACGTAAGAAGATTATTAATGGGAGGCGGATTGTTACTTTATTCTTTGAATCTTTCAATACAAGTTTTCAGGGCATCTGTAAGATATAATTCCATCTACGGAAAGGAAGATATTTGTGAAACACGTCATTTCTTTGCAGGACGATACAGACCACCAAACTGACATTAAAATTGAGGAAACATCTATTCCGGATATCGTTCCATGTCGGAAAACAGAAACACCATTTTCAGATCCAAAAGAGGTAAGTATCTTCATATCTATTTACAAGACATCTCCTTATCACGTAATAGCATTTAGGAATTAAGAGTTGTGTTACCACAATTAGCCGGCCCTGTGGTTTTGGGGTTTGAATCCTGGCTCCGTCAAGGTTGTTAGATTGTGTTTTGTACTGCAAGAACAATCATTGTTGAGGGCGAATCAAATTATCTGGCCCATATATTTCTTCCGCCCGCGACTGCCGGCTTTTAGCGATGTCCTGAGCACTGAGCTGCTTTGGGATGCATTATAATGTAATTGGGAAATAGTATATTGCGTGAAGCTAACAGATGTTTGGCCTAATCACCTTGTATTAGTGGACTTGAAGTCCAGGTGTGCAAATTATTTAGGATATCATATATTCTGGTCAGAGATCTTCCCATGAATGCTGCATAGAGGAGGTGGGTTTAATGCTCCTCATGAGTGGAGGATATCTTATATTCTGGTCAGAGATCTTCCCATGAATGCTACATAGAGGAGGTGAGTTTAATGCTCCTCATGAGTGGAGGATATCTTATATTCTGGTAGCGATCTTCTCATGAATGCTGCAGAGAGGAGATGGGTTTGACGCTCCTCATGAGTGGAGGATATCTTATATTCTGGTCAGAGATCTTCCCATGAATGCTGCATAGAGGAGGTGGGTTTAATGCTTCTCATGAGTGGAGGATATCTTATATTCTGGTCAGAGATCATCCCATGAATGCTGCAGAGAGGAGGTGGGTTTAATGCTCCTCATGAGTGGAGGATATCTTATATTCTGGTAGCGATCTTCTCATGAATGCTGCAGAGAGGAGATGGGTTTGACGCTCCTCATGAGTGGAGGATATCTTATATTCTGGTCATAGATATTTCCATGAATGCTACAGAGAGGAGGTGGGTTTGACGCTCCTCATGAGTGGAGGATATCTTATATTCTGGTCAGTGATCTTCCCACGAATGCTGCAGAGAGGTGGTGGGTTTATCGCTTCTCATGGGTGGAGGATATCTTATGATCTGGTGAGAGATCTTCCCTGGAATGTGCAGAGAGGAGGTGGGTTTGACGCTCCTCATGAGTCTGTACGAAAGTCGTTCAGTGAATATACTGTATCTCCAGTTCAGCGGACCAGTGCAGTGAAATTACATGTTCTGTTATTTATGTAAAAGTGTAAGCATAGAAATAAATTATACCATCTTATCCCTAGGATGTGGAGGAAGAATTCCATGAAGAAGAAAGTGTCCGAAGAGAAAATCACTCAAATGTGTAAGTGTTCAACACACAAAATACGCGATTTATCGCTTTAAATGAGAATAGCTGTAAGTTTTGGATTTTAATATGATTTGTTTGCAATGTGAGATGTGTCTCTCATTGTTTGTGTCTCATGAAGTAGATACTGATATTAACTTTCTATTTAGCAGCCCACAAATTATCCATTCTCGTTCAGTGAGGAACATCCATGTCTTCCACTGTGTCCTGAGCCCCATATCTTCTTCTGTAACCCGAAACGGAAAGCGTGAACAGATTCTTCGTTACTCGAACTTACTACTAGGAAAATACATTACAACTATTGCAACTAGCGATAAAACCAAGGAGAATTTTAGACCTTTGCCATGTATATACATAATAAAAAACGTTGATTAGTTTTTTTTTATAACAGTTCATAGCTTGTAAGAACCCGGAATGATATCCCAGGATTGAGTAAGCACCTTGAAATTTCCCAGTGGTGGTTTTTGGGTATCTTGTTCAGGTAGAGCCAGTGCCGGATTAAGACTCGCAGTGGCCCTAGGCAATTGTTAATTTTAGACCCCCCCCCCCCTTCATAACAAAGTCAATCATAACCTCTTATTCTGAAATTCTCACGAGGCGAAAATTCGGCTTCAGGAGCGCCTCCATCGTTCGGTTATTTTTCTTCTACGCTACGATTTTTTAGAATACGATACATTAGATAACAATTTCTTAGCTTTTTCCTCAAAAATATCTAACTTATCACGAAACTTGCCTAACTTTTCGTCTAAAGTTTTATACAAGGCAGCACCCGTTTGTAAGTCGAGCTGTTCAGCTTGTAATGATTTACTAGGTGCACGCATAGAAGTCAAAATTGAATCCCACAAAATTAACATGAACCCGAATTAAAAGTTTTGCAATCTGTTTGCAATTCACTGCGCTTCATGCCGAGTGTCATAATTTTCCGGCTCGTCATCTTCAATGCTTTCTAAAGCCTCGACAATTTTATGAAACGAATCATAAACCGCGTTCGTTGCATTAGCATGCGCTTCCCAGAGCGTATCTGACAATGATCTCAAAGTTTTTGCGTTTTTTATATAATTTTTCAACACGCTCCAACGGTGAGGGTTTGCAGAAAAGAAGTTATACAATGATTGCATTATCGAAAAAAAAATCAACTGCATAAAACAGCATTTAACAGCAGATTGTCCAACTAAATCGAGCGAATGTGTACCGCAAGGAACATAAATCGCATATTTATTCAGTTCTAATATTATGGCTTGCAGACCCTCATACCTTCCAGACATGTTTGGTGCGTTGTCATAGGCTGTCCTCTACAATCTTGAATTTCGAAACCGCAATCTTCAGTGACGAAGTTCAAGTTTCAGTTTTCAAACTTTCGCCAGTATGACCTTCTGTTTCAAGAAAATATATAAACCTTTCAACTGTTTTGTGATCTTTTAGTGAAACATACCGGAGCACACCTGACAATTGATCTATATGCGATACATCGGGAGTTGAATCAACGGAAAGGCTGTAATATAGAGCTATAACACCTCTTCTAAAATATGTGATCGAACTTTTTTTCCCGTGATGTTTATTAACTCTTCGCAGATCGTTTTGGATATAAACGAAGAAACACCTTTTCCAGCATTTCCGTGTCGTACAATATGATCAAACTGCCCAACAAGTTCAAGTATACCTAAATAATTTCCATTATCCGGCTTTCCAAAGTGCTCGTTCGTACCACGGAATGACAATCCTCGTTCTGCCAGAGTGATGATAACAGCAACTACTCGTTTTATAACATCGCGCCAATAGCTTTTTCTTCAAGAAGTCCATTTCTAAGTAGATCTGGCAAATTATCGTGTTTCCATTTTTCCAGGTAAATTAGCCCTCTCTCCCAATGATTCGAAATCTTCGCATGCTGTTGTAAATGAATCCCGACGTTCTTACAATCATCATACCCTTCACGCGCAAGTCTGTTCGATATTTCTTTGGCAAAAATAACTTGCAAAAAAATCAATAGACTCGGCCTGAAAATAAAACAAAATAATAATAATAATTATTATTATTATAATTTGAGAACAAAAATGAATTAATCGGTTTTCTAGACATAAAACCCGTAACTGAAATGTTAACCCTTTTCGTCTGGAGATTAAAAAGTAGCATCGTACCTCTTCAAAAACGATGTATTTTCGATCATTTATTGATCGAAAAAATTCGATCTTATATTAAATATCAATGAATTTACCTGATTTTTTATTTTTGCGTTGCGTTTTAAGTTTTACGAAAACGTTTATTATTTTTTATTCACTTTGACTTTTTTGTATTAAAAAACATAATTTACAATCGTTTTTGATAAAAATAGCATAACATTTCAAAAACTGTCAATGTATCATAAATACACGAAGGGCTCAATTGTTAATCAAAGCTTACCTTTCGCAGGTGAATAAATGAGCCAATCTCGATTTGTATTATCTCCATTCGGTTTCTTCCCAAAGAATAGATTTTGGGAGCAATATCTCGACGTTGACTCCGTATCATATCGACGCTTGGACGATTCAAACGGTCCCAATTTGACCGTGTGTAACCCAAAACTGTATGTCTTCAATGGTTAATTTTCCCCAATATCCTGGATCAGTGAAACGGTTCAAATTTTTGGCACCTGGTTGTCCATCTCCATTTTCATCCTCGGAAGAAGAACTGGATGTTTGAGACCTTGAAAGGACCGGATCATTACCCGGGTCTTCAGCGTGACCAGTGTTTTGTTTTGCTCCTTTGAGCCATCGCTAGTGGCAGATCATTGATTTTCCAATGTATTTGAAGAGGTTTCATTCCGAAGGAAAAATTTAGTCACTTTTGGCACTTTCTCTATCAGCACACTTTCTCGGTAATTTTTGTCTTTGGCAAGTTTTCATTTTTGAACAATGTCTGTAGCCTGTCTGGATCGTACACTTAATAAAATCAAAGATATTGCCTGAACAATGTCTGTAGTCTGTCTGCATCGTACACTTAATAACATCACAGATATTGCCTGAACAATGCCTATAGTCTGTCTGCATCGTACACTTAATAACATCACAGATATTGCCTGAACAATGCCTATAGTCTGTCTGGATCGTACAATTAATTAAATCACAGATATTGCCTGAAAAATGTCTGTAGTCTGTCTGCATCGTACACTTAATAAAATCACAGTTATTGCCTGAACAATGCCTGTAGTCTGTCTGGATCGTACAATTAATAAAATCACGGATATTGCCTGAACAATGTCTGCAGTCTGTCTGCATCGTACACTTAATAAAATCACAGATATTGCCTGAACAATGTCTGCAGTCTGTCTGCATCGTACACTTAATAAAATCACAGTTATTGCCTGAACAATGTCTGTATTCTGTCTGCATCGTACACTTAATAAAATCACAGTTATTGCCTGAACAATGTCTGTAGTCTGTCTGGATCGTACACTTAATAAAATCACAGATATTGCCTGAACAATGTCTGTAGTCTGTCTGGATCGTGCACTTAATAAAATCACAGATATTGTCTGAACAATGTCTGTAGTCTGTCTGGATCGTACTCTTAATAAAATCACAGATATTGCCTGAACAATGTCTGTAGTCTGTCTGGATCGTACACTTAATAAAATCACAGATATTGTCTGAACAATGTCTGTAGTCTGTCTGGATCGTACAATTAATAAAATCACAGATATTGTCTGAACAATGTCTGTAGTCTGTCTGGATCGTACACTTAATAAAATCACAGATATTGCCTGAACAATGTCTGTAGTCTGTCTGGATCGTACTCTTAATAAAATCTCAGATATTGCATGAACAATGTCTGTAGTCTGTCTGGATCGTACACTTAATAAAATCACAGTTATTGCCTGAACAATGTCTGTAGTCTGTCTGGATCGTACACTTAATAAAATCACAGTTATTGCCTGAACAATGTCTGTAGTCTGTCTGGATCGTACACTTAATAAAATCACAGATATTGCCTGAACAATGTCTGCAGTCTGTCTGGATCGTACACTTAATAAAATCACAGATATTGCCTGAACAATGTCTGTAGTCTGTCTGGATCGTACACTTAATAAAATCACAGATATTGCCTGAACAATGTCTGTAGTCTGTCTGGTTCGTACACTTAATAAAATCACAGATATTGCCTGAACAATGTCTGTAGTCTGTCTGGATCGTACAATTAATAAAATCACAGATATTGCCTGAACAATGTCTGTAGTCTGTCTGGATCGTACAATTAATAAAATCACAGATATTGCCTGAACAATGTCTGCAGTCTGTCTGCATCGTACACTTAATAAAATCACAGATATTGTCTGAACAATGTCTGTAGTCTGCCTGGATCGTACACAATAAAATCACAGATATTGCCTGAACAATGTATGTAGTCTGTCTGGATCATACACTTAATAAAATCACAGATATTGCCTGAACAATGTCTGTAGTCTGTCTGGATCGTACACTTAATAAAATCACAGATATTGCCTGAACAATGTCTGTAGCCTGTCTTGATCGTACAATTAATAAAATCACAGATATTGCCTGAACAATGTCTGCAGTCTGTCTGCATCGTACACTTAATAAAATCACAGATATTGTCTGAACAATGTCTGTAGTCTGTCTGGATCGTACAATTAATAAAATCACAGATATTGTCTGAACAATGTCTATAGTCTGTCTGGATCGTACACTTAATACAATCACAGATATTGCCTGAACAATGTCTGTAGTCTGTCTGGATCGTACACTTAATAACATCACGGATATTGCCTGAACAATGTCTGCAGTCTGTCTGTATCGTAGAATTAATAAAATCACAGATATTGCCTGAACAATGTCTGTAGTCTGTCTGGATCGTACACTTAATAAAATCACAGATATTGTCTGAACAATGTCTGTAGTCTGTCTGGATCGTACACTTAATAAAATCACAGTTATTGCCTGAACAATGTCTGTAGTCTGTCTGGATCTTACAATTAATAAAATCACAGATATTGCCTGAACAATGTCTGCAGTCTGTCTGCATCGTACACTTAATAAAATCACAGATATTGTCTGAACTATGTCTGTAGTCTGTCTGGATCGTACAATTAATAAAGTCACAGATATTGCCTAAACAATGTCTGCAGTCTGTCTGGATCGTACTCTTAATAAAATCACAGATATTGCCTGAACAATGTCTGTAGTCTGTCTGGATCGTACAATTAATAAAATCACAGATATTGCCTGAACAATGTCTGTAGTCTGTCTGGATCGTACAATTAATAAAATCACAGATATTGCCTGAACAATGTCTGTAGTCTGTCTGGATCGTACAATTAATAAAATCACAGATATTGCCTGAACAATGTCTGTAGTCTGTCTTGATCGTACTCTTAATAAAATCACAGATATTGCCTGAACAATGTCTGTAGTCTGTCTGGATCGTACAATTAATAAAATCACTGATATTGCCTGAACAATGTCTGTAGTCTGTCTGGATCGTACTCCTAATAACATCACAGTTAATGCCTGAACAATGTCTGCAGTCTGTCTGGATCGTACAATAATAAAATCACAGATATTACCTGAACAATGTCTGTAGTCTGTCTGGATCGTACAATTAATAACATCACTGATATTGCCTGAACAATGTCTGCAGTCTGTCTGCATCGTACACTTAATAAAATCACAGATATTGTCTGAACAATGTCTGTAGTCTGTCTGGATCGTACAATTAATAAAATCACAGATATTGCCTGAACAATGTCTGTAGTCTATCTGGATCGTACTTGGGCCTTGTTAGCCGTTAATTGTTTGAGTTAGTTATTGTTGTTTTAAGGGGCGGAACTACGAGGTCATCTGCCTCCTAATTGTTTGAGGGTGAAGTTGTTAAGTATACTACTTAGCCCCGATGAACAGACATACCGTCTTATAATCATTTAGAAAATAAACCGTTTCTCTTCAAGAGGTGTTGCAAAAATGAAAGATGAGTTTTGGTCCCTTAATGTTTTCTTCAAAAAATTGCAGTGAATGTGGCTTGTTTTGCAAGTCTAGGTGAGTTATAAAGATGCTTCGTTTATTGAGTCATCGTGTTGTGGTCGTCGATAGCGTGGCAGGCAGAAAAGCCGCACTTTCATCTCATTGGCACATAATACGTGGTCCATATTTTGATTCTACTATACGGAATCATTTTTAGAATTCTCACTTTTCTATATCGTAGGCAGTAAAAATTTAGGTGGTATGTTGAAGGCCAAGACGCTCGTATTGTTTTTGTTTTTACTAGAAGCCCTTTATATCGTAGCTCGTATCTTTTACAAGCCCAAGTCACTTGCCTCATGTTTGATTAGCGTGTTCTGCTAGAAGCCCTTTATACCGTAGCTCGTATATTTTACTAGCCCAGGTCACTTGCCTCATGTTTGATTAGCGTGTTCTGCTAGAAGCCCTTTATACCGTAGCTCGTATATTTTACTAGCCCAAGCCACTTGCCTCATGTTTGATTAGCGTGTTCTGCTAGAAGCCCTTTATACCGTAGCTCGTATATGTTACTAGCCCAAGTCACTTGCCTCATGTTTGATTAGCGTGTTCTGCAAGAAGCCCTTTATACCGTGGCTCGTATATTTTACTAGCCCAAGTCCCTTGCCTCATGTTTGATTAGCGTGTTCTGCTAGAAGCCCTTTATACCGTAGCTCGTATATTTTACAAGCCCAAGTCACTTGCCTCATGTTTGATTAGCGTGTTCTGCAAGAAGTCAGCCGAGTGGTTGGCCAATCAAATTGCCAGCTCAACGACGTTTCTGTAATCTTCATCGACTTGCAGCAATTTGTGTGTTAAGTCATCGCGCTCCAAATTTGAATCAACTGACAATGAGTAAGAAACACAGCTCGAACCAGGGAGGTTTAGCGATTTGAGCGTCAACTCATGGCTGTGTAAAATGAAACCTCGTAGTGACTCGAATGATCAGCAACGGACGGGTTTATTAAGTTGGTGGTCTGGCCTTTGAATGTTGACACTCATATTTACGTGTTTAATACGCTCTCTTTAGCTTCACAAGTTGCATGTCTTGATGACTGGTTTGATGCAGCCCTCCATGCCTCCCTGTCCTGAGCTAATCGTTTCATATGTACATAGCTACCACACCCTACATCTGAGGCAATCTGTTCCACACATTCTAACCTTGGTCTACCCCTACAGTTCTTGCCCTCGACCCTTCCATAATTAAGCTTGCTATTCCTGGGTGTCTTAGTATGTGTCCTACCAACCTATCTCTTCTCTTCATTAGCAGTCGCCAGAAACATCTCTCCCACTAGTCTTAATACCTCTTCGTTTGTAACCCTATCTACCCATCTGATCTTCATCATTCTTCTGTAACACCACATTTCAAATGCTTCAATTCTCCTCTTTTCTGCTGCACCAATAGTCCAAGTTTCACTTCCATAGAGTGCCACGCTCCAGACAAAGGCCTTCAGAAATGATTTCCTTATACCTAAATCTATATTCGATGTCAACAGATTCCTTTTCTGTAGAAATGCTTTCCTTCCCTGAGCTAACCTACTTTTTATATCCTCTTTGCTTCGTCCATCACTGGTTATTTTGCTTCCTAAGTAACAGAAGTTTCCTACTTCCTTTAGTTTTTCACCTGCCAATTTGATGTCCATTGAGGTTTCTGATTTATTTCGGCTGCATTCCAGTATTTTTGTTTTACATTAATTAATTTTCATCATGAATTCTTTCCTCAAGACGGAGTCCATACCATTAAAACTCATTCAAATGAGTCATCGGCAAATCTCAGAGTTGAAATTATTTCTCCTTGAATCATCACCCCCACATTAAACTTTTCTCCAATTTCCTTCATTGCTTGCTCAATGTAAAGATTGAAAAGTATGGGTGATAAGTTGCAGCCTTGCCTTACACCTTTCTGAATACCAGCTTCTCTCACATGTCCTTCAGCTCCAATGACTGTTGTCTGGTTTCTGTATAGATTGTAGATCACCCTCCTATCCCTGTACTTTATTCCAATCGTTTTCAAAATGCCAAACAATTTAGTCCAATCAACGTTAACAAAAGCCTAAGTCTACAAATGCCATGAACGTTCTCTTATCTTTCCTTATTCTACCTTCCAAAATCAGCCTAATACTTAGTACAGCTTCCCTTGTTCCTACATTTCTCCAAAAACCAAACTGGTCACCCAACTCCGTTTCTATCTGGCTTTCCATCCTCTTGTAAATAATTCTAGGCAGGATCTTTGAAGCACGAGTAATTAAGCTGATTGCACGGTATTCTTCACATCTGTCAGCTCCCACTTTCTTTGGTAAAGGGATGATAACATTCTTCTTGAAATCAGGGGGTACCTCACCTGTCTCATAAATCCTACACACCAAGTGAAATAACCTGATCAGACCTTCATCTCCTATGCAGCGTAGCAACTCAATCGGTATATCATCTATGCTTGGTGCTTTGTTCCTGCTTATGTCTTCCAATGCTCTGTCAAATTCTGATCCCAATATTAAATCCCCCTTTGCATCCTCATCAATTTCCTCCTCCCTTTCCATTACATGATTCTCAATCTCCTTTCCCTGATACAAACATTCTATGTAAGCTTTCCATCTCTCAACCTTCTCTTCCCTATCTGTTAGAGGCTTTCCATTTGTGTCCTTAATATTACACTATTGAGTCTTCTTTTCCCCAAAAGTATTCTTAATCCTTCGATAAGCTGTGTCTACTTTTCCTAATTTCAGACAATTTTCTATGCCTGCACATTTCTTTTTCAACCTTTCTTCTTTCGCTTCCTTGCACTTCTTGTTAACCTCATTTCTCAGACGTCTGTATTCTGCTTTCCCCTTTTCATCTCTTACATTCTTGTGTTTCCGCCTTTCGTCCATGTATATCCTGAGTGATCCATGGTTTTCTACCTATGCTTCCTTTCCTACCAATGTTTTCTTCTGCGGATTTTGTTATTTCATTCTTCAAAGTGCCCATTCATCTGCAATTGAAGTTTGTTTAGGGTTTTTCGTTAGTCCTTCCTTTATACTCTCCTTGAATCTATCGTTTACGTCCTTCACTTTCAGTCTGTCTATGGCCCACCTTTTTGGCTTTTGACTTTTCTTTAGTTTCTTCAACTTTAATATGCACTTCATAACAACTAGATTGTGGTCAGAGTTTATGTCAGCACCGGGATATGTTTTACAATCCAAAATCTGGTTCTGAAACCTTCGCTTGACCATAATGAAGTCTATTTGGTAACGCCCTGTATCTCCTGGTCTCATCCATGTGTATATTCTTCTATTGTCGTTATTGAATAAGGTGTTAGCTATGACCAACTCATGCTCGGTGCAGAATTCCATCAGCCTTCTTCCTCGAACATTCCTTTCACCTAATCCGAAATCTACTAATATTTTCCCTTATCTTCCTTTTCCTACCACAGCATTCCAATCTCCCATTACTATAACATTTTCATCACCCTTAATATACCTCAGAACTTCGTCTATTTCTTCGTAGACCTTTTCAACATCTTCATCATCAGCTTGACTGGTAGGCATATACACTTGTACCACTGTGGTGCACGCAGGTTTTGTATTGATTTTTGCTACAATAATCCGTTCACTATATTGATCATAATATTCCACCCGTTGTCCAAGTTTCCTACTCAATATGAGACCAACCCCTGCTTGACCATTGTTTGACTTAGTGCTAATGACCCTATAGTCTCCTGACCAAATGTCCTGTTCTTCGTGCCAGCGCATTTCACTAATCCCAACCAAATCCAACCTCAACCTATCCATTTCTCTTCCTAAGTTTTCTAACCTTCCTCTTCCCAGCAGACTTCTAACATTCCACGCTCCGATCCGTAGAATGTCAGATTTCCTCTTTGTCACTTCTGTGATGTTAACCCCCTCTCGAGTAGTCCCCACCCGGAGATCCAAGCGGGGGACTAGTTTACCTCCAGATTGGAATTTTACATGCGAGGAGGCCATCATCACATGTAATTATGCATAGAGAGGTGCATATCCTCGGGAAGAGCTTTACGGCTGTAGATTCTCGTTGCTTTCAGCCGTGCAACAGAACGCAGTGTAGCCATTAGTTGGCTTATATTATCAATATCTTAACCGTCTATAAGACAAGTAAAGAATTGATTTATTCTGAAATGCTGCTACTTTCTTTCAGAAGAAGTGTTAGACCAATTCTACTTACAAAAAATACTAACCTTCTACTAACAATTAAATACCAATATTCTACTAACGAAAAAATACTTCAGGTCCACCAACAACAAAATACTACCACTAAAACAGTATGTCACCAGGCACACTCACATGCACCCTCACACATCACAGTCTAATGAAACAATGAACTATATCTAATAAACAATGCAACTGCCACAAGACACACGCAGGGGCTGATGACCACGCTGTTCCAATCCTTTAAACAACAATAACTAACCAGACACCCTCAAATGGACCCTCACTCACCACAGGCTAAAGAAACAATGCACTAGCAGTAATAAACAATGGAACTGTCACCAGACACACACAGGGGCTGATGACCACGCTGTTCCGCCCCTTTAAACAACAATAACTAACCAGCCACCCTCAAATGGACCCTCACACACCTCAGGCTAAAGAAACAATGAACTAGCAGTAATAAGCAATGTAACTGTCACCAGACACACACAGGGGCTGATGACCACGCTGTTCCGCTACTTTAAACAACAATAGTAGTGGAGTGATGAGAGTTCTGCTTCACTCCAGAACCCTCCTTACCCCACTACTAAGCCTCAGCCATGTTAAATATCTCTCGAACGCATGGTCCGATTTTGACAAATGAGGTGTCATTGGACTCGAGCTGACGTCCTCTTTCCTATGGACCACTTGCTATATTTAAAAAAAAAATGGAAAGTCGATTTTGGGGTAAACAAGTGTTTTTTTGTGATTTTTGCCGATATCTCACGAACCAATAACGCTATAGACGTGTACGAGGACTCGGGCTAACGCCCCCTTTCAAATGTGGTAGATATTTTTTCAAAAAAATTAATTCACAAAGGGCCTAACGCCATACATGTTGAAAAAACTTTTTCTTTTTCTTTACCTGTTTATAATGTTTATGAAGCGTGGTAGTTGAGAGAGACGATACTGCTGTGTGTGTTTCAACGAACCTGTCGCTTACCACAAGGACCATGCTTAATAGAACAATCGTTATTTCGGCGGGTCGGTGTATGACAGAGCGAGGGTTCGTTTTCTGATATTTTACCTTTAACGTGTAAACGGTGATGAGAACTTGGTTCTATGTTGGTCGAAGCGAGTAGAGAAAACAAACTTGCCGAGGAGCAGGAGGTGAATGTCATTTGAGCTTATTGGAAGGCGCTGATCTGACTTGACAACAAGTGCAATGGAAAATGACCAAGACGCTTGAAGGTGAAATAATCTGACCATTGTTGTGGCAGGGGAGTGCGAAAGGCATGTGAACACATGTGAAACCACATGCACGCTAAACAAGTTACATCCTGTCTTGCTTCGTACGGGACAAAATGCAAGTTCATGTGAAATTTGATCTGCCACAGGTGTTCACCTTGGACGTTAGCTGTCCACGTGCCTGATAACAGAATCTTCAAAGCGTGGGAATCGCTGAATCAGTAAAAAGTATGATGCAACTTGTGGGAATGATGTCACAACCAATAGACAGGCAAGAGCTGCGAACAGCAGTGGTGGGAGGTGGATGGGGGGGGGGGGGGGGAGGGGGAGGGGTAATGTAAGAGAGAACACAGGTGGAAAGGGAAAGACAAACATGTATGAACATGCACGAAGCGCGGAGCGCTGTACACACTGAGCTATAGGAGGTGTACAACATGTGTGAATAAAAATTACACAGGTTCATACAAATTGTAATTTATTGATCCAAGAATTAAACATAGAGTTAAATCCTAACCATTTGACATATAGTTTATTTCCTTTTTGTTCAACACTTTTTCCACAAGATAATGCTTAGGAAATACTGTTTTCTGAAGTTCATGGAGATAAAATCTACCTTTTATGGGTTGGTGGTTGAGGTCCTCGAGTAAATAGGTGACTGGAGTGTCCAAGTTGACTCGACGAATTCGAAATAGTTCAGTCCCCCACTGAGGCGTGTAGCCCTTATTGAAGGCAGACTTAAATTTGCTCACACGAACAAAATCCCCAATTTTCAGTCGGTGACGTTTAGGATCGGCTGTTTTTATGGGGTTAAACAGTTTATCCAATCGCTGAATATTTTTGGTCACGAGGCGTGGTTTGGTCCCAATCGTTCTATGTTTGGTGTCATTGTAACGTGACACTAGCTCAGGTAACATGTCCAACCAGCGATAACTGCCCTGAGCTGTATACGCTTTCCACATATGGGTTTTCAATGTTCGGTTGAACCGCTTGACCACACTGGCTTTGAGATTGCTGTACGTGGTGTAATGGTGAATATCCTTAGATTTGAGAAAACTGGAGAAATCCTTGTTGAAAAATTATTTCCCCTGGTCAGTTTGTAGCAGCTGAGGTTGACGTTTGGAGTGTTGAATAATATGTTGAAAGGCCTTGGTAACTAGTGGACCAGACTTGCGACGCACAGGTTCAACAAAGGCCATTTTGGAATAGACATCAATGACGGTCAACATATAGCGTACACCGTCGTTAACGCCAGCATAGGGTATCATTTCAACCAAGTCAGCCTGCCAAAGTTCATCCACACCTCGTGAAATCACCTTTAGTCGTGGATAGTGACGCCTAGCTGGGCGATGCAACTCGTGAGCAATACCCATTTTAATGGGTGAGGGCTTAAACAATAATTTTGGCATTTCGAAGTTCTTGTTCAATTTCTTGAATTTCCCAATCGTGACCGGTATGGCCAGCTTGACGTGAAGCATGCAACAACTGTAGCCGCTGGACGAGCTTATTGGGATTGTGCCAGTAGGTAACATCCACAAGGGGTTTTAATGGTTTAAATGTCACTCCCGAAGCGGACGCTTTACGACGAGTACTTTGACTGGTGGGAAACATTTTTGCAATGATGGTTTTAAATTTTTGAGATATATTGGCATTCACTTGTTGAGCAGGATCATACTGTCTTTTGTGGGCATGGGTATCCAATAAAATGGATTTATATTTGTCAAGATCCTCTGGTGTATAGTCATGGGAAGAGGGGGTCCGAGAAAAGAGCAGCTTTAACAGTCCTGGAGTTAATTTATAGTTGATGTTTTTAATGACAGCTTTAGTACGAGCAAATTTAATGGATGAATCGCCAATTTTAAAACTATCATCCTCATAGCGAACACCAAACGTGGTATCTGTGTTTCCAATAAATAGATCGGTGAAATAGGTTTACAATGTTGATCCATAATATTTTATTAAAATGATTTTCAGTTGAGCTTTATGTTGAGGAGTGGCCAAGAGTTGTGAAAACGGAGACGCCCTGGAAGGGCAAGGTGTTTCGACCATGACCAAGGATTTCTTTTTTCTCAAAAACTCTGCAAGGGGTGCGGCCTTTTTTTGAGGCGTAAACACTTGTTCCTCCTCATCCTCAACTTCACTAACACTAGTCAAATCTTCCTCTTCCTCTTCCTCAGGGTCCTCACGGTGCGTCTGCGTGGCTTGTGAAACGGTGGGTAGCGTTTCAGATGGCTTGAAAGAGGGTTTCAACATGGCTTTTAGCGGAGGTGTTAAATGTTGTTGAATAAACAAAGCATGATTTGCACGTGATTGTTTCAATTGACGAAACTTTTGGCGAATAGTATTTTTTGCTCTAATAATATGCTTTTTCAATTGACTCTCTGCTAACGCCATGGTGTCTTGACAAATGACTTGACGGGGAATGAGACAGGGTCTTAAATAGCAATAAAATGATCAAACCCTAAGCGATACCGTCCTTGGTTGAGTTCACTTTGTTTGTCAATCACTAAACAGGCATGACGTTGAGTGTTCCAGCACTTGGCACACAATTCTGTAAACATTTGAAAGGTCATATCCGGATTCACATGTTCATTATAAATGTGACGACTGTTCCTCTCGTCCTGGCGAAATAAAACAATGACATTGGCATTGTCACGAATCAACTGTTTGGACATTTTTGAATACGTTTGCCCAAGATAGAAGCAATCGATATGTTTGTGTCGACCCATGCTGAAATAGCTTTGAATGATGCCTTGACGTTCAGTGGATACATCATCGAAAATCATGAGTGAATCAGGCTTTACCTCATCCGGTGAAATCACATTTTCTTGTATGGAAAATGTAAAATAACCCATATTCTCTTTTTGTAATCCAGACATGACTTGATCCAGAAACACGTAGAGGGGTTGGTAGAGAGATTTTGCAAAAATATAAATATTTTGAAAACGCAGACCATTGGGCGCTGTGATGAGCGTTAGCAAAAGATTATTCTTTCCACAGCCGGAAGGCCCCACAATGATGCAGCAAATGGAAGATGGAAACAGTGAACCATGGCGTTGTTCACGTGATGTGGGACAGAGATGGGAAACCATGTCCCCCACGGGGAATGACTCTTGCTGCTTAATAATCTTCATTTCAACTAAGGCTTAGACAGGCTAGCAGGCTGTCTATATACAGGACACCGAGCCTTGTCATAGAAACAGTAGACTGGTACTACAGGTTGACGATGGATGTCTTTGGACGTGCGTTGATGGCCAAAGCTAGGTCTGTCCCCATACATGATCCTAAACAAGAAACAGATCCTGCTAATAAACACTATGTGGATAGGTCAGTAGTGCCACGCACAAAACAGGGAGATTATGACTTTAAGGGAAAGCGGTTAACCCATGTAAAACATCCTCAAGTGTCTACAGACGTTACTACGAAAAAGTATGTGGATAACAAAGTGTATGAGTTTTATGACAAAGTGCCCCAGCTTACGGTGAATGGCTATAACGCTAATCACCATCGGATTATTCACGTGGAAGACCCGCAAGACGAAGACGATGTCTGTACCAAGCGTTACCTGACCTATGAAATGAAAAGGCTTTATAAATTTATCCCATCTGTATTTTAATGTATCTGACAAATGAAAAACCTTTGAATGAGAGAAACCATATACCGCTAGTCCATGATCAGCACTTGACCTATGTGCTTGCTTCAGGATTAAGCCACTATCGATTACACTATGATGGAACCATTCACATCAAATATGCCATACCTGATGAGAACCGTTTACAAATAAAGATAAATGGTCATAGGATGTTGGTCCATAACCATGAAATGGTCAATGCAGGTGACGAATTATCCTTTCATCTCATGTTGACATGGGATGAAAAGCAAGCGGGAAAAACCATAAACGATTTCCCACTTTATGTGGAATTGGAATATACAGCCATGAAATAACCATCTGACGTTAGTTGTGATTTAAACTTTCTTGTGAAAGGTTGTTGGTCATTATCATCATGGTGAAACAAAGGTATGCAGTGAGAAAGACTAATATAAGGACTTTGTCCTTGGCAATGCCTGGGCTTACGACATTCGTGGACAAGCCCTTGCGAAAGAAAAAAAGAAAAAATAATGTTTTGACCATAAGGAAAGCCTTTCGAGCAGCACAGAGACATGTTATTCCAAAACGTCGGCGACAGGTTTCAAACCAAGGGCGAGTGATTCCCGTCCCCAAACGAGCGGGACTTTTACCTGCATTATTTGCCGGTTTGGCTGCTCTGGGTTCACTTTTGGGCGGTGCCAGTGCAGTGGCGAAAACCATTAAAGCCGCGCAGCAGGGCAAGCAACAACTCAAAGAAAGTCAGCGACACAATGAAACGATGGAAGCGATTGCCATGGGGGCTAGAAATGCCAATTTAAAGCCAGCCTTTTATCAACAAGGATTTGGGATTTCAACATTTCGAAATATTAAAAAAAAAAATAGCCTCAGCCATAGCAAGACATGCCCTGACGCATCAACAAGTGGAAAGCTATGCTAAACAACTAAAGCTTTCTCATTTTCGAGGTGTGTTTATGCGAAACCAATTACCCCCACGACCCTGGAAACAGGAATGTGCTGTTGTCAATTTGGATGATCACCGAGGACCAGGAACGCATTATGTAGCTTATGTCAAAGAGGGATCCATCGTATGGTACTTTGTCAGTTTTGGGAATTTGCCCCCGCCCATGGAAATAGTGACCTATTTTGGAAACAGGATCAATATATATTATAATGTGAAACGTGAGCAAACGTTTAACAGCCAACAGTGTGGACGTTTGTGTTTAATTTTTTTTATATAAGACGCAGCATAAGCTAAAACGCCACCAGTATGTCTGCAGAAAGTAAAACGTTTACACTGCATGGACGTGGACCTGAAGTCAGCCTAGACTTTTACCCGCCTATCGAATTGAGTAAAAAACCCTATGGTTTAGGACTTGTTTCTCTTGAAACGTACAATCGAATATACAACTTACGTGAAAATGTGAACAACAAGTTTTACTATGATGATTCTGTGCTCACCCTGAACTCTGGCGGATAGACGATCGATGACATTTATTAACTCATTTATGTGGTGTTGATCAATGAGTATGGTTTAAAGTCATTTCTCGATGGAACGCACAAGTTCGAACTTGTAGGCAATACCAACACTCATCGCTGCAGTATTTTCTCCACATTCAACATTGACTTTAATACACACCCCGATTCCATTGGCCCATTACTAGGATTTAAACCACGTGTGTTGGAGCCCAACAAAAAACATGAATCGGAACATGAAGTGAAATTCATTGAGGACCATCATGTGTCGGTGACATGTAATATTATTAGCCAAGTGTACACCAATCAAGAACCATCGCATTCGCTTTATGACTTTATTGTGACATCACCCAATGGGTATATTATTCGTGAAAACCCTCCAGTGGTGCTTTTTCATTCTGTGTCTGTCGATAGTATTAGTAATATAACATTAAGACTGATCAATAGAGATCAACAACTCATTGATCTAGATTCTACCACACCAGTGACTTACAAGTTGGTGCTAAAGCCACTATGAAGTTTGTGTATAAAGCAACAACATCGTCTAGGAATGGTGTTAGTTGTTTGCCACGTGAATACACGTTAACATCTCAAGGCAAACAGATTTTACAGCATTTGGGTTACCACGTCAACCCTCATAATGAATTCTATCCTAGAGATAGCGAACCGCATCGAGGAGCAACCAGGAGTGGTAAGAATTGATCTCCATTCCTATCAAGCTCAAACACCTCGTCTCAATAACAATGATGAAATTCAATTTGTTATCAAAAACCAAGATATTTACACCCTACCGCATGAAAGTGTCATTCAGATTGAAGGTCGGCTCACCAAAGCCGATGGCTCTACGCCCACCACATCCAAGTTGGCCAACCATGGTTTGGCCTTTCTGTTTTCTGAAGTGCGGTATGTCTTTAACGATATCGTGGTGGATAGCACTCGAAATGTGGGCATTTCCAGTGTCATGAAATTATACCCCTCTTATAGTGAGGAAGAAGGTAAAACACTTTGCATGGCAGGTTGGTGCCCTGACTCGACCAATGACTGGATGGTACACACCGATGGGACCTTTACTGGATATTTACCTCTTAAACTGATTTTAGGCTTTGCCGAAGATCACCAACGCCTTGTGGTCAACGCAAGGCAAGTGCTTTACCTAGTGAGAGACAGGAGTGATAATAATGCACTCAAGGGAGCCGATAATGCCCCCATAGATTCAAAAATTCAACTACAACGCTTGCTATGGAAAGTGCCTCATGTGACCCTTGAAGATAGCAAAAAACTGGACATACTCAAAATGGTAAAGAGAGATATGCCTCTACCCATGGAATTTAGAAGCTGGGCACTCCTTGAGTATCCGCTATTGCCCACCACCAACACACACAGTTGGTCTGTAAAAACAGCTCGCTATACAGAGAGACCTCTCTACCTGATCGTGGGTTTTCAAACGAATCGCAAGTATCAACAAACCAAAGATGCCACGCAATTTGATCACCTGCAATTGAGAAAGGCACGTCTTTTCCTCAACGGAGCTGTGTTTCCCTATGAAGGACTGGATTTGGATTTTTCAAAAATAAAGTTTGGCCCCCTGTACGACTTGTTTTCTAAATTTCGATGGTCGTATTATCAAAAAGAGAACGGTCCCCATGCTACTACCCCAAGCGTTTAAGGCAAGAGCGCCACTGATTGTCTTTGACTGTTCTTACCTGGAAGAGTCTGTCAAGCCATCCAATATCGATATTCGACTAGATTTTGAAACGCATGACAATGCTCCAGCCAATACCACGGCCTACTGTTTGATTATTCATCACAAACAAGTCAACTATTATCCACTATCCAACCACGTGACGAGTGTATAAATAACAGCTCAACCCACGTCAAGCCGCTCAGTCATGTCTTGCTTTAAAGCCTCAAGAGACGTTACATCCATGAATTTAAACTCTGAGGAACAACGTTTCAAGACTTTCGCCACGTGGCCAGTGCCTTTCATAAACCCTCAAGCCTTGGCGGCCGCTGGATTCTACTATTTAAAAACAAGAGATGAAGTGAAATGTGCCTTTTGTCCCATCATCATAGACCAATGGCAGGAGGGCGATGAACCCATGCAGGAACATCAGCGCCGGTCACCCACTTGCCCCTACCTGTGCAGAATGGAAGTGGGAAATATACCCTGTCATTCAAGCTATCCCTCACTTGTGTCCCTGAGTGATTAAAAAACAAGTTACGATACGTGTGGACCGTATGTTATCCATGGTGCTTCGGTGAGCAGCTCACCATCATAAACGCCTAGTTTAGAGACATTGGGACATCATCGGTGTTATGGACGTTACAAACACAAGAGACTATATTGTTGAATCAGTTGGTATCGTCCTTATCCCAAAATGACAAAAGCCTGTAAGACGTGTTATGATAATAAAATGATGTAATTCTTAAATTCTTATTTTTGCATGTCCCCCTGTCCTACCCTACCCTCAATTTGAAACTAGCATGGCAGGTAAGCCCATGCCATGATCACACTTTAGTGGTCGATCGTCAGTCAGTCGTCAGTTGAACTTGGTCCAGGCAAGCGTCAACATGTTGAGCACACTCATTGTGGATTGCCAAGGGTTTAAAATTGATGACAACAAATTTATATTTGAACAAGTGGCTATTATCGATTGTACCACGTTTTGGATATCGCAAGCTACGCATTTGCTATTTAAACCACCCCATGCTTTTGATTTGTTGTGTGAAAAAGACTGTAAACAAACCCAGGGGATTGAAAATCATAGGCAACTAGACTGGAATCAGGGAACCATTTCCTATAAATATTTGGACGTGGTCATGAAAGCCTTGTCCTCGGCCAATGTGGTATTTGTGAAAGGTAATGAAAAACGTCAATGGTTGCAACCATTTTTGGCGTCTTACTGCCAATGTATCGACCTCATGGAGTTGGGCTGCCCCTCCCTGCAAACGCTCATGGATACTTGTTCCTGTGGCAACATTACCCATACAGCCCTATCGCATGCGTGGCATCTCTTTCATTGGTTAACCACTCATGCCTGCTGGGAGTTGTTGAACAAAATTATAACTCAAGATTTACCTGTGAATGACGCCAGTGAGATTTCTACAAGCGACGTGTAAACATCTACAGCACGTGATACCATGGAGAAAGGCAATGCTACGGACAAAGCCATCGGCAAGTTCTTTGTGTGCAAAAAGAAACTAGACAGTTTTACCAAAGAGGAACTCTTGGCGCTCCCCAAGTCGTTCATTTATTATGTGGCCGCCAACGCGGTCAAAGAAATCTGGCAACATGTACCAAAATCATGGACTCAATACCCTGTGTTGAGTGAATTGCAACCCTGTACGGATTACGATCACCATAAGCAAGTGGCCATGGCAAAAATACCGTCTAGGCGTCAGTGTGCGACTTGCCAGCTAGTGAAGCTGTATCACGGTCATAAAAGTCCATGTAAAGACTTTGTTGAATCATTCCACGGGTGTCTTGGCGAGAAAAAGCAACTACAACAACAAACACAAACATCGTCCACAGAGGAGGAGGAAGACCAAACCTTTTTACCATCGATGGAAAAGGATATGCCAGACCTGTACTGGCAATGGCGTCATTGACAAAGTGATTCAATACCTACCTTTCGAAATCCATCTTCCAGGTTATCGTTTTTGCGGCCCTGGAACTCATCTTGAAAAACATTTACAACGTGGTGATGTACCCATTAATCTTTTGGATCAAGCATGCAAGGAACATGACCTTTCTTATCGCCATAGTCATCCTGGTTTAAGACATGTGGCAGATAAATTGTTATTGAAGAAAGCTAAACAATGCTTCACATCCAGTGATGCCTCAGTGGGTGAAAGAATGGCAGCCCTGATTGTCATGAGTGCTATGAAAGGAAAGTTGATGATGCAAGGACATAAACATTGAGGAGTGAGGAATTGGGATTTGTTTGTATTCTATATTTCTTTTATGAATTCACTATGACTATGAAATAAAAACAAAGGTTTACCAGAGCACGATGTTGTGTTATTTTTAATTTTAAAAAATCATGATGTTGATGGCTGATTTTTCATTTTACACATTTCACACATGATGAATTCACACACTGTCATTTGCCAATTTGCAATTTACAGTTTTTGAAAACGTTCGTTTCAAGTTTAACGTTTTTGATGATATGGATTTTTCCATTTTGCTGATGACACTTTTTAAACAATGTCCGTTTGAAGTTTTTGAATTTTCATATTTCACACATGGCCATTTCCAGTTTTTTAAAATGTCCGTTTTAAGTTTTGCGTTTTTTGTGATATGGAAACATAGATTTTCCATTTTGCTGTTTTCACTTTTTTCCATTTGGTTTATGTCGAAAGTTGAGATTTGACAATGACGTTGATGCAAGTGCTTGACCATGGCGATGCTGCAATGTGTTTATGGGTGTTTGGAGAAACGTCGAGGTCTACGACTACTGCAGGTAAGACTGTTTTTACAAAAATAATGTCTATTGACTGCCACATTTCAATGACAAAACGAAACTATTGAAAACAAAATGAGTATATAAGTGACCATTTACCCCCTCCCCATCCACCCACCCTACCTCACCGTGTTTGCTCTGGTCAACCATACACACCAGCTTTCTCTCTCCACTCATACATTCACATCTGTCTTTGGGAACAAACACAACCTCTTTATTTATTCCCAAAAGCACATTCTCGACATGCACACTCATCCCAAAAGAACTTTTTTAGTTTATCATTTACATTATGAAAAATAATTAAATACTAGTTATTAAAGTTACTAAAAATCTTACTTATTTCATGTTTACAAAAAAAAACTCAACTTTGTACAGCGTTAAAAGAATCACACTATTTACAAATCAAAAATTTAAAAAAAATAAGATTGCATAGAACTTTTTAAAGAGCAAATGGTCCAAGTGGGTTGCCCCTATTTACAAAATCTACTATTTACAATGACAGAAACCAATATTTAGATAATACTAAATCTACAAGTTGCATAAAGCTATGTCCCATAAACGATTAAACAATGAAATCACACCTCCTCCTCCTTGCGATCATAACCCCAGGGCAGGCTGGTGAGCAGGTCATCAGCCCACACACGTTTGTTAACCATGGAGGCGAGGGTGCGTTTTCTCTGTTCCACAAGATACAAATGATGGTTGCTGGATTGTATCCTGCACTGTGTATGAGACATAGCTTTGCCAGTGCGTACAACCGCTAGATAGTCATCAACACGTAGCGATTTTACCACTGCCCTACCTACACCTTTTGCTCTTTTGGCTTCCTTACAGTCGAGTGTGCGATAAGCATACATTTTTGAGGCCAAACCTACGAAATCCATCATAAAGGAATCACCGCATTCATCTTTTAAAACGCCCATTTCCTTCTTGTTTTTTTATGGGCAGCTGAATCACGTTGTCAACGCTATAGCGAGAGGTGTCGAACCAGTCACTATGTTGCCTCATGACGTCATAGGGGTTGCAATGGAGAATGTGGTAAATGAATGAGTCCGTATCCATATACAAATGAGAGACGTTCTCAAAATGGCGTTTGGCAAACTCATAGTGGAATCTATACATGACCGATTTAGAAAAGTCTAAAATGACTTGACCCAAGTAAATGGGTAGCAGGTAGGGACCCTCTTCGGAGGTAGCCCTGCCCAGGGATTGGCGCCCCTGCCTATGTGAGTCCCAGAGCATACTGGCCCGGTGTGTACCATCTGGTAAGGGTCCCAGCTCAGGGTTACGAGTGAAGACCTCAACGGAATCTACAGCGGAGAAGATGGACTTCGGAACGGTGGAGATTGCGGACGAGGCAGCCCAGTACTCAGGGAATAATGTGAGTGCACTAAGCATCAGCAGCGTCTGTTTCCCATGTTAGGGGCGGCTGCAAAGGCGTCTGTTCTCCATGTAAGGGGCGGCCTGAATACTTGCTGGCAGTAGCTCTAAAATGCCTTTGGGAGTGGCGACCCCATTGTAATTAACGCTCCTGAATAAGATTCGGAGTGGCCAACCTTGAAGGCGTTCAGTCTTCACCCCTAGTAAATCTATTTACTAGTTCACATACGATGATAAACAACGACGCATATGTCACTACCCCAGGGAGTATCCAATCTCCCGTCACCAATGGTGGCGCATTCAGGCCTTCGGACTCTGGGGAGCCTGACCTCATCGTGCGGGGAAAGTCGGAGTTCCCCAATATTGTCAACCGATTGAGACCCAAAACTATCACCCACATTGGAACTATCAATATTCAAACTCTTTGTAAGACCGGAAAACTCAAGCAATTGACCGATATCCTGAATAAACGCAAAATTTCAATAACAGCAGTCCAAGAAACCAGATTTACTGATGATGTGGCTTTTGAGTCAGAAGGTTATAGAGTAATTAAGGGGAAGCCGGCGTCTAAGAATAAACAAGGCTCTAGCGTTTTTGGAACAGCCTTTTTAATAAGACGTGATGTGATGGATTCTGTCATCGGATTCACATCAGCTAGCGAACGTATCTCCGTATTATCTCTCAGATGCGGCAACAAGGGATACTCTATTGTAAATGCACACGCTCCAGTTAATGATGACAACAAGAAGAACCCTGAAAAGGTCCAACGTTTCTGGCAGTTGCTAGAAGACGAGATCAGTAAGATCCCCGATCACCACGTCAAGTTCCTGGTAGGTGACTTCAATGCTCAACTGGGCAAAGAACGACAGTACCAAGACATACTGGGGCCATATACAGCACATAGACGAACCAATACCAACGGCAAACGCTTAATTGAACTGTGTAGGTTGTACCAATTAAAGATCATGTCCACAGTTTTTCCTAGAAAGGCAAGATACCAGACCACCTGGCAGTCACCGAACACTGCTATGGGATCATTTCAAATCGATCACGTTGCAATCAGTGTAAAGAGTAGGAAAGAGATCATGAATGTCAGAGTTCGAAAAGGTTGGAATGTTGACTCTGACCATTTCTTCACACAAATTAAGACCAGATTATTACCTAAACGAAAGATACCTCCTACCATAATTCCACCACGGATTGATCCTCAATTCCTTATGGAGAATAGAGAACGCTTTAAATCTGACATCATGCAAAATGAAATGAAAGACTGGAACCACCTGAGGTCCACTATATGCGAATCGACCAACAATCTCGGGCAACCTCGAAGGAAGCGACGCCATAGATGGTGGAATTCTGAATGTGACCTTGCAGTTGATGAGCGTGCTGCTGCTTGGATGAAGTGGAACTCGACAAAACGACAAGAAGATTGGAAGAATTTCACAGTGGTACGGAAACTGTCGAGCAAAACCATAAGGCGTGTGAAGAGATCTTACGATAGGTCAAGACTGGAAAAGTTGGATGAAGAATTTAAAATGTATAACACCAGAAACTTTTATCAGGTCTTCAAAGAGGAACTCTCTGGGTATAGACCACAATGCCTTCACTTCAAGGATACAGCCGGGGAGCTGGTCACCAGCAACCACGAGAACGTGGAACTTTTGGCAAACTACTTTGAACAATTGCTTAATTGCGAAGAGCCCACGGACAGATTGCCTGTTGAAGATCCTCCAGAGATACACCTGGCATCTAACCCACCAACTTTGCAGCAAGTTGCTAATGCCATCAACCATCTTAAGAACTACAAGGCACCCGGGGAAGATGGAATCATTGCAGAAGCCCTGAAAGCAGGTGGAAATACGATCGCAGAGGCCCTACACCAGATCTTAATCGAATGTTGGGAGACTGGCAGGATCCCTGATGACTGGAAATCAGCTGTCATACACCCTTTACATAAGAAAGGCGATCACAGTAATGTAAACGATTGGGAAAGCCCACTTACATGGATAGGAGCGATCATCCTTTCAAAGTTAAGGGCCGACCACAGCGAACAAATTATGGTAAATATTATTTTGTAAACCGTGCCATTGATAACTGGAACTCTCTACCTGCCGCAGTGTTAGAGCCATTTCCCAAACATATAGGTGTGTTCAAGAAAAGACTGACTATTTGCGTAAATACTCCAGTTTAATTGTTGTATAATTGTTATTGAATTGTTATGTATAATTATTTATTTGTTATGTATATCCAATTTGCCACCGGGGGACACCCCCCCCCCCCCCCATTGCAAATAAATGAATGAATGAATGAATGAAAAACAACTACCGGGGGATATCTCTGCTGTCAATAGCATTCAAAGTGCTCTCCAGGTTACTGATCAATGTAGAAAGTCAATGTGACCAAACAATTGGTGAATATCAAGGAGGATTTCGGCGTGGAAGGTCCTGTACCGAGCAGATCTTCAATCTGAAAACCATTCTCCAGCTAAAACAAGTAAGGAGTACGAACATTACTGTGGTTTTCGTCGACTTCTCAAAAGCTTATGATTCCATCGACCGCCAGACACTGTTCTCAATACTCCAAGAACGAGGTGTGGATTATAACACACGCACCCTCATCAAACAGATTCTCACGGATACAACCTCTAAGGTGAAGTTCAGAGGAGTACTATCTCGGAGTTTCAAGATCAAAACCGGAGTACGACAGGGTGATGGTCTCTCGCCCATTCTGTTTAATCTGGTGCTTGATAAAGTCATCAAGACCTGGGAATGCACATTGAGGAATTTAGGAATCAAACCAGTTGCCATTGGAGCTGGAACCCGAAGAATCGAGATCAGGTGCCTTGCCTTCGCAGATGACATTGCAATCTTGGCCAACAACTCTAAGGATGCTGGCATAGCTGTCCAAGCCCTGCACGAGATAGCGGTGAAATCTGGATTACAGATATCTTACGATAAGACCAAGTACTTGGAAAATCGGCACTACGGAAACACCCCTTTGACAACCATACATGGAACGATTGGAAGAGTCAATCGCTTTTGTTATCTTGGTGAATGGGTCCACCCCAATGGTAGAGATGGCACCTCCATCTTAGCAAGGCGTACCAAACTCAACGCAGCATACCAACTATCCCACAATTTGTACAACAAGAAATGCATTTCGAGGAATGCTAAGATCTGTCACTACAGAACTGCTGTCAGACCACAGTTTCTGTATGCCGCAGAGACCCTCTTGATGAACAGAAAAGGCACCATGGATGACCTGGAGAAAGCCGAAAGACGTATCCTCAGGAAAATCCATGGCCCGAGATTGCTCCCAGATGGAACCTACCGTTTGAAATCCAATTCTGACCTGTATCGACAGTTAGAATCAGCCAATACCAGTATGCGACGTAGGAGGCTCAAGTTCTATGGGCACCTACAACGAATGAACAGCAACAGGCTTACCAAGAAGATCTTCTCCTTGGTTAAAAGCTACAAGACTGGAAGCCTGTGGCTTAATGAAGTACTAAAGGACTTGGATTCGGCTGGAATTGCTGACCTTGATGTAGAAGATCGTTCCAAATTTTGTGCTATGGTAGAATCTTGGATCCCACCACCTAGAGTCTCTAAATGTCGGAAGCCTCTTTCGCAGGAGAGAAAGGAGAAATTATCAGCAGGGCTCAAGAGATATTGGGAACGGAAAAGAGCATCGAAGAACAAGTCATAAGCACTCCGTAGTGGGCTTAAATCAATAATAATAATGGGTTTATCCATGGTCACGCTGGTCTTACTCATTTCAATAGTAGCCAAATCCTCATCGATAATGTTGATCGATTTGAAATTTGGCTTGGCAATGTACCGCCGGGCACCCCACTGCCCCTCCCAGACATTCACCAATTTAATGTCACGGTATTTGCGGACATTCTCCACAGACTTGCCCTAGATGCAGTTGTTCATTCATTTAAAAAAAAAAAATTCAAACTGCTGTGTTGCCATTTGTCGGTGCTCTGTGTTGAGTCGCATGTACGGCTCAAGCCATGCTTTTTGAGCAAAAGAAATACCCCTGTGGATTTTCTTCAACACCAAGCCTTGGGCGAGGCATTGCACCAACATTTGTATATGTAGCACATACCGATTTTTGTTGTAAAGTGTGCCCATGAGTTTTTCAATTTTCACTTTACTGTCAGGGGGAACCATTTGCTCAAGGCAGAATGGGAAATCGGCATGTTCATCATACAAGGATGAGGGATATTCAATATCCACTTCTAGCACATATCCACGGCCTGTTTCTTGGCTAGCCATGTTCACATCGAATTCTGACACTTGTTTGTCTGTCAGCCAAGCAAACTTCCCATAGGGCAAAGGCTGACTCATGGCGTAACCGTACAAATTATTCACGTCATAGTACATTAAGTACGATTCTGGTTTGTCTGGTGAATGATCAGGCATGTAGACATTGTTCGCTTCGGCATGGCGTTGGTTAAGTGACACAAAGCCGCCACGAATGCCCTTTTCAAAAAATAGAACCATGTCTACGTCAGTGAGTAAATCCAATTCCACTTGAGTGTATTTTAAAGCGGCATCAAACGAGAGTCCAGGACTCGTATAATAGTGAGCCGGGTCAAGACCGTAAATGTGTTGACACAAGTTACGGAATTTTTGAAACACGTCAGTGAGCAGCAATACATCCAGTTTTAGGTAATGCAAAGCATATTCACTTAGCGTCTTAATGCCAAACACTCGCCAAACTTGACATGCATGTGCATAGTCTTCATCGGAAACGGTACTGCGTGTTAGTTTCGAGTAAAATTTCTCTTGTGGTGGGAGTTTTCTTTGCTTTAACATGTCCCAGCTGTTGCAGAAATCATACGGGAAGATACCTTTCCGAATGCACAATTGAAATGGCTCAGGATCATTAAAATGCATTCTAGTATTTTTTAATTCCTCCCCATTCAAGCCATTCACAAGGCTGTCTAGCGAGGATGCCATAAACTTAAAGGAATCCAAAAATCGAATGCTTAAGTCGCCCAACCACCATGCCAGGACTGTAAAACGCTCATGGTTTTGGGGAATAATGGTAAACGAGCCCTTGTTGACATGGCCCAATTCACGAATCAAAAACTGAATGTCATAATTCGCCAGATTGTGGAAAAAGACACTGATGAAACGAGGAGCTGGAAAGTTCAAGTTGCATTTGCTGTGCGCAGCTCCACGAAACTCTCCCGTAAAGTGCGAGTGGTCTCTGACTTTTTCCTCTCTATTTAAAATAGGCCTTTCACAAATATGGCATGTCATGGCATGCTCATACTGCTGCTGCTGTTCTGGAGATAGGCTCATGGGTACTGGGTGATCCAGTAATTTCTGTACATCATAAGCCAACTTGATAAGTTCATCCAAGAACCATTTGGCACAATCTGGCCCCTCACGGTATTTGTATACGGAGTGTGTGTGGTCATTGACACACACCACATTAAATCCTATGGCAAAGGGCTCATGTTTTTGAATGGGTGTGGTTGAGCTCATGGAGGGATCTGGTTCACATCCCGCCAGGGGTGTGGTGAGTGCTTCGAAATCTGCATATGCCACATAGGGGACAGTGTCACGCTTGTGAATGTCCTTAAACTTTAACACAGCCTTGTCCCCTTGTGGCAATATCAATCTCACCGCTTCCTGAGTAACACAATCTACCCTATGACGTTCTAAAAGCGTAGGGGTTGTAAAATATTGCAAGCAACGGTCGCAAATGTACTTCTTACCATTATGCTTGGACACTTGACTGCTTAGCAATCTACTTAAGCTTTTAATGAGGCAATAGTGATTCACTTCTCCTACAGATAAATATAAAAGATGAATGTGATGTCGTTTCGGTTGTTTTGTAGCATAAAGAGGACCCACAATCTCATCACCATCATGACCATACACCATGAACGAAAAGTCATGGTTGTCTTGTTCAAACCTATGGATCTCGGTTAAGTCCATAGGGAACGAAACTCGAGTTAAATTTAAAGTTTGTTTCAATTCATCAAACTTGGCCTTGTACTTTCCTGGTCGAGAACCATTACGGTCTTGTGCTGGCTGCAAATACGCGGCCACACACCACAGGAAGCAATCATTGTCATTATTCTTTATATTCACCACAGCCTTTTTCAATGCTATGGCTGGTGGTGTTTTAATATAGCTAGACCCAGCATTCAACGGGTTGAAATGACAAATGTTGATTTGTAGATGGTGAATTTTGTCTAAAGCGAGGCCACTCGGTCCTTGTTGCAGTTTATCAAATTTTATATAGCAAGGCATTCACCACATGGCTTTGATACCACTCGTTCAGATTATCGGCTATCAAAAGCTCTTGCATTTTACTGCAAATATAGAATGTCTCTTTATGCTCAACGTCCTTCTTTTTATATATGAAATCGCACACCAGTTCTGTATTCACCTTTAAACCTGTATGGAACCTTTGCGCTGTACAAATTTCAATTTTAAAAATTTCAAAACAAGATTCTAAAAATTCTTTGGGAATCAAACTTTTTCTAACATTGACCACGCGACCAGAGCACACACGCGATTTGAAACAAGACTCAAGGGGCTCCCAAGTTAACGTATCCGCAGCAGTAAAAGACATTATTTTGAAAGAACACTATCACCTGAGTTTTCAGCTGTAGACTGCTTGACAATGGCCCCAAACACACACGTTCCTGGTTATCAACAGAGGTCAAGCGTTTTCCAACACTCTAAAAAGAAATAAAATAAACCACCATAAGTATATCCATTCCGTATAGTTAATGCATTTCATAAACAACACAAAATCAAACAGGTTATATACTGTATATAAAAACAAATCTCACCTTGACGTGTAATGCTTTGCTATATTCCCGTCTCGTGGGCTAGTGTGGAAATGGTTTCCATTTCTAGCTGTCTGTCTTTCTCTCTTTCTCTAATATCGTTCTCACACCCACTCACACAACAGGTAGGCTATACCGGTTATCTGCAAACAAATAAATAAACTTTTATTTATAACTTTAACAATCAATAAATAATTGCATGTAAATATATATATAAATCAATAAATATATAAATGAATGAATAAACACCTACCTCACAACAAGGTTAAGTATTTTCCACCAACACCAAAACTGTTAAACAAGACCAAGTGTTTCACGCAACGTTATGTGTTCAAAGGTAGTTACCTAAGTGAGAGTGGAAATGATAACGACATGTCTTTATATATGTTACCTTGCATGTATAATCTTTTTTTTTCACACGCTTTGAACATTCTCTTATCGTGCACGTGGACAGCTAACGTCCAAGGTGAACACCTGTGGCAGATCAAATTTCACGTCAACTTGCATTTTGTCACGTACGAAGCAAAACAGGATGTAACTTGTTAACAGTTATCGTGCACGTGGACAGCTGACGTCCAAGATGAACACCTGTGGCAGATCAAATTTCACGTCAACTTGCATTTTGTCACGTACGAAGCAAAACAGGATGTAACTTGTTAACAGTTATCGTGCACGTGGACAGCTGACGTCCAAGATGAACACCTGTGGCAGATCAAATTTCACATGAACTTGCATTTTGTCACGTACGAAGCAAGACAGGATGTAACTTGTTTAGCGTGCATGTGGTTTCACATGTGTTCAAATGCCTTTCGCACTCCCCTGCCACCACAATGGTCCGATTATTTCACCTTCAAGCGTCTTGGTCATTTTCCATTGCACTTGTTGTCAAGTCAGATCAGCGCCTTCCAATAAGCTCAAATGACATTCACCTCCTACTCCTCGGCAAGTTTGTTTTCTCTACTCGCTTCGACCAACATAGAACCAAGTTCTCATCACCGTTTACACGTTAAAGGTACAATATCAGAAAATAAACCCTCGCTCTGTCATACACCGACCCGCCGAAATAGCGATTGCTCTATTAAGCATGGTCCTTGTGGTTAGCGACAGGTTCGTTGAAACAAACACAGCAGTGTCGTCTCTCTCAACTACCACGCTTCATAAACATTATAAACAGGTAAAGAAAAAGAAAAAGTTTTTTCAACATGTATGGCGTTAGGCCCTTTGTGAATTATTTTTTGGAAAAAATATCTACCACATTTGAAAGGGGGCGTTAGCCCGAGTCCTAGGACACCTCGTACACGTCTATAGCGTTATTGGTTCGTGAGATATCGGCAAAAATCACACAAAACATTTGTTTTCCCCAAAATCGAGTTTCCAAATTTTTAAAAAATATAACGAGTGGTCCATAGCAAAGAGGACGTCACCCCGAGTCCTTGGACCCCTCGTACACGCCTCTATCATGATTGGTTCGCGAGATATTAAAAGCGGATGACCTTTTAGTTTTTGGTCTTTTAATTAAACAACGAGCCTATAGGAAAGTAGGGGGCATCACTACGAGTGCTAGGACACCCTGTATGTTCAAATCCCATGATTGGTTAGCGAGATATCAGGTTCGGGGCCAATACGAGGAGGGTTCAAAAAGAAGTGTCGTAGCTTTCCCACTACCACACTACTTACAAAACACAAATTCTTGCTCTAGAGACTTGAAATTTATTTTAGTGGTAGAGGGCATTGGGACATTTCATTTATGTCAAACAAACTGTTTTGTAAACTTCCTAGTTTCCAAAATATAGAATTTTCAAAATTCGAGTGTTTTCAAAAAAACATAAAAAATAAAAAAGTTTTATTACAAAAAATAAAGGTCATAAAGACCATTCGTTTGACCCATGGCACAACGTTCTACCATGTTTGGTTTTCAAACTATCACCAACTTTCGAAAACAAAAATTTTCAAAAAAAACTCAAAAATATAACGAGTGGTCCATAGGAAAGAGGATGTCAGATCGAGTCCAATGACACCTCATTTGTCAAAATCGGACGATGCGTTCGAGAGATATTTAACATGGCTGAGGCTTAGTAGTGGGGTAAGGAGGGTTCTGGAGTGAAGCAGAACTCTCATCACTCCACTACGAACAATAACTAACTAGACACCCTCAAATGGACCCACACACACCAAAGGCTAAAGAAACAATGAACTAGCAGTAATAAACAATGTAACTCACCAGACACACACAGGGGCTGATAACCACGCTGTTCCGCGCCTTCAAACAACAATAACTAACTAACTAGACACCCTCAAATGGACTCTCTTTCACCACAGGCTAAAGAAACAATGAACTAGCAGTAATAAACAATGTAACTGTCACCAGACACACACAGGGGCTGATGACCACGCTGTTCCGCTCCTTAAAAAAGCAATAAGTAACTAACCAGACACCCTCAAATGGACCCTCACTCACCACAGGCTAAAGAAACAATGAACTAGCAGTAATACACAATGTAACTCACCAGACACACACACACACACACACACAGGGGCTGATGACCACGCTGTTCCGCTCCTTTCAACAGCAATAAGTAACTAACCAGGCACCCTCAAATGGACCCTCACACACCACAGGCTAAAGAAACAATGAACTAGCAGTAATAAACAATGTAACTGTCACCAGAAACACACAGGGGCTGATGACCACGCTGTTCTGCCCCTTTAAACAACAATAACTAACTAACCAGACACCCTCAAATGGACCCTCACACACTACAGGCTAAAGAAACAATGAACTAGCAGTAATAAACAATGTAACTGTCACCAGACACACACAGGGGCTGATGACCACGCTGTTCTGCCCCTTTAAACAACAATAACTAACTAACCAGACACCCTCAAATGGACCCTCACACACTACAGGCTAAAGAAACAATGAACTAGCAGTAATAAACTATGTAACTGTCACCAGACACACACAGGGGCTGATGACCACGCTGTTCCACACCTTTAAACAGCAATAACTAACTAACCAGACACCCTCAAATGGACCCTCACACACCACAGGCTAAACAAACAATGAACTAGCAGTAATAAACAATGTAACTGTCACCAGACACACACAGGGCTGATGACCACGCTGTTCCGCCCCTTTAAACAACAATAACTAACTAACCAGACACCCTCAAATGGACCCTCACACACCACAGGCTAAAGAAACAATGAACTAGCAGTAATAAACAATGTAGCACACCAGACACACACAGGGGCTGATGACCACGCTGTTCCGCCCCTTTAAACAACAATAACTAACTAACCAGACACCGTCAAATGGACCCTCACACACTACAGGCTAAAGAAACAATGAACTAGCAGTAATAAACAATTTAACTCACCAGACACACACAGGGGCTGATGACCGCGCTGTTCCGCCCCTTTAAACAACAATAACTAACTAACCATACACCCTCAAATGGACCCTCACACACTACAGGCTAAAGAAACAACGAACTAGCAGTAATAAACAATGTAACTCACCAGACACACACAGGGGCAGATGACCACGCTGTTCCTCCCCTTTAAACAGCAATAACTAACTAACCAGACACCCTCAAATGGACCCTCACACACCACAGGCTAATGAAACAATGAACTAGCAGTAATAAACAATGTAACTGTCTCCAGACACACACAGTGGCTGATGACCACGCTGTTCCACTCCTTTAAACAACAATAAATAAATAACCAGACACCCTCAAATGGACCCTCACACACCACAGGCTAAAGAAACAATGAACTAGCAGTAATAAACAATGTAACTGTCTCCAGACACACACAGGGGCTGATGACCTTGCTGTTCCACTCCTTTAAACAACAATAACTAACTAACCAGACACCCTCAAAACGACCCTCACACACCACAGGCTAAAGGAACAATGAACTAGCAGTGATAAACAATGCAACTGTCACCAGACACACACATAGGCTGATGACCACGCTGTTCCGCTCCTTTAAACAACAATAACTAACTAACCAGACACCCTCAAATGGACCCTCAGACACCACAAGCTAAAGAAACAATGAACTAGCAGTAATAAACAATGTAACTGTCTCCAGACACACACAGGGGCTGAGGACCTTGCTGTTCCACTCCTTTAAACAACAATAACTAACTAACCAGACACCCTCAAATGGACCCTCACAAACCACAGGCTAATGAAACAATGAACTAGCAGTAACAAACAATGTAACTGTCTCCAGACACACGCAGGGGCTGATGACCTCGCTGTTCCACTCCTTTAAACAACAATAACTAACTAACCAGACACCCTCAAATGGACCCTCACACACCACAGGCTAAAGAAACAATGAACTAGCAGTAATAAACAATGTAACTCACCAGACATTCACAGGGGCTGATGACCACGCTGTTCCGCCGCTTTAAACAGCAATAACTAACTAACCAGACACCCTCAAATGGACCCTCACACACCACAGGCTAATGAAACAATGAACTAGCAGTAATAAACAATGTAACTGTCTCCAGACACACACATGGTCTGATGACCACGCTGTTCCACTCCTTTAAACAACAATAACTAACTAACCAGACACCCTCAAATGGACCCGCACACACCTCAGGCTAAAGAAACAATGAACTAGCAGTAATAAACAATGTAACTCACCAGATACACACAGGTGCTGATGATCACGCTGTTCCGCTCCTTTCAAAAGCAATAAGTAAATAACCAGGCACCCTCAAAAGGACCCTCACTCACCACAGGCTAAAGAAACAATGAACTAGCAGTAATAAACAATGTAACTGTCACCAGACACACACAGGGGCTGATGACCTCGCTGTTCCGCCCCTTTAAACAACAATAACTAATTAACCAGACACCCTCAAATGGACCCTCACACACCACAGGCTAAAGAAACAATGTAACTGTCACCAGACACACACAGGGGCTGATGACCTCGCTGTTCCGCCCTTTTAAACAACAATAACTAACTAACCAGACACCCTCAAATGGACCCTCACTCACCACAGGCTAAAGAAACAATGAACTAGCAGTAATAAACAATGCAACTGTCACCAGACACACACAGGGGCTGATGACCTCGTTGTTCCGCTCCTTTAAACAACAGTAACTAACCAGACACCCTCAAATGGACCCTCACACACCACAGGCTAAAGAAACAATGAACTAGCAGTAATAAACAATGTAACTGTCAAAGACACACACAGGGGCTGATGACCTCGCTGTTCCGCTCCTTTAAACAACAGTAGCTAACCAGACACCCTCAAATGGACCCTCACACACCACAGGCTAAAGAAACAAAGAACTAGCAGTAATAAACAATGTAACTGTCACCAGACACACACAGGGGCTGATGACCATGTTGTTCCACTCCTTTAAACAACAATAACTAACCAGACACCCTCAAATGGACCCTCACACTCCACAGGCTAAAGAAACAATGAACTAGCAGTAATTAACTATGTAACTGTCACCAGACACACACAGGGGCTCGTGACCACGCTGTTCCGCCCCTTTAAACAACAATAACTATCTAACTCGACACCCTCAAATGGACCCTCATCCACCACAGGCTATGGAAACAATGAACTAGCAGTAATAAACAATGTAACTGTCAGCAGACACACACAGGGGCTGATGACCACGCTGTTCCACTCCTTTAAACAACAGTAACTAACCAGACACCCTCAAATGGACCCTCACTCAACACAGGCTAAAGAAACAATGAACTAGCTGTAATAAACAATGTAACTGTCTCCAGACACACACAGGGGCTGATGACCTTGCTGTTCCACTCCTTTAAACAACAATAACTATCTAACCAGACACCCTCAAATGGACCCTCACACACCACAGGCTAAAGAAACAATGAACTAGCAGTAATAAACAATGTAACTCACCAGTAACACAGGGGCTGATGACCACGCTGTTCCGCCGCTTTAAACAGCAATAACTAACTAAACAGACACCCTCAAATGGACCCTCACACACCACAGGCTAAAGAAACAATGTAACTGTGTCCAGACACACACAGGGTCTGATGACCACGCTGTTCCACTCCTTTAAACAACAATAACTAACTAAACAGACACCCTCAAATGGACCTTCACACATCACAGGCTAAAGAAACAATGAACTAGCAGTAATAAACAATGTAACTGTCACCAGACACACACTGGGGCTGATGACCACGCTGTTCCGCCCCTTTAAACAACAATAACTAACTAACCAGACACCCTAAAATGGACCCTCACACACCACAGGCTAAAGAAACAATGAACTAGCAGTAATAAACAATGTAACTGTCACCAGACACACACAGGGGCTGATGACCACGCTGTTCCGCTCCTTTAAACAACAGTAACTAACTAACCAGACACCCTAAAATGGACCCTCACACACCACAGGCTAAAGAAACAATGAACTAGCAGTAATAAACAATGTAACTGTCACCAGACACACACAGGGGCTGATGACCACGCTGTTCCGCTCCTTTAAACAACAGTAACTAACCAGACACCCTCAAATGGACCCTCACACACCACAGGCTAAAGAAACAATGAACTAGCAGCAATTAACGATGTAACTGTCACCAGACCCACACAGGGGCTGATGACCACGCTGTTCCGCTCCTTTAAACAACAATAACTAACTAACCAGACACCCTAAAATGGACCCTCACACACCACAGGCTAAAGAATCAATGAACTAGCAGTAATAAACAATGTAACTGTCACCGGACACACACAGGGACTGATGACCTCGCTGTTCCGCTCCTTTAAACAACAATAACTAACTAACCAGACACCCTCAAATGGACCCTCACTCACCACAGGCTAAAGAAACAATGAACTAGCAGTAATAATCAATATAACTGTCACCAGACACACACAGGGGCTGATGACCACGCTGTTCCGCCCCTTTAAACAACAATAACTAACTAACCAGACACCGTCAAATGGACCCTCACACACTACAGGCTAAAGAAACAATGAACTAGCAGTAATAAACAATTTAACTCACCAGACACACACAGGGGCTGATGACCGCGCTGTTCCGCCCCTTTAAACAACAATAACTAACTAACCATACACCCTCAAATGGACCCTCACACACTACAGGCTAAAGAAACAACGAACTAGCAGTAATAAACAATGTAACTCACCAGACACACACAGGGGCAGATGACCACGCTGTTCCTCCCCTTTAAACAGCAATAACTAACTAACCAGACACCCTCAAATGGACCCTCACACACCACAGGCTAATGAAACAATGAACTAGCAGTAATAAACAATGTAACTGTCTCCAGACACACACAGTGGCTGATGACCACGCTGTTCCACTCCTTTAAACAACAATAAATAAATAACCAGACACCCTCAAATGGACCCTCACACACCACAGGCTAAAGAAACAATGAACTAGCAGTTATAAACAATGTAACTGTCTCCAGACACACAGAGGGGCTGATGACCTTGCTGTTCCACTCCTTTAAACAGCAATAACTAGCTAACCAGACACCCTCAAATGGACCCTCACACACCACAGGCTAAAGGAACAATGAACTAGCAGTGATAAACAATGCAACTGTCACCAGACATACACATAGGCTGATGACCACGCTGTTCCGCTCCTTTAAACAACAATAACTAACTAACCAGACACCCTCAAATGGACCCTCAGACACCACAAGCTAAAGAAACAATGAACTAGCAGTAATAAACAATGTAACTGTCTCCAGACACACACAGGGGTTGAGGACCTTGCTGTTCCACTCCTTTAAACAACAATAACTAACTAACCAGACACCCTCAAATGGACCCTCACAAACCACAGGCTAATGAAACAATGAACTAGCAGTAATAAACAATGTAACTGTCTCCAGACACACGCAGGGGCTGATGACCTCGCTGTTCCACTCCTTTAAACAACAATAACTAACTAACCAGACACCCTCAAATGGACCCTCACACACCACAGGCTAAAGAAACAATGAACTAGCAGTAATAAACAATGTAACTCACCAGACATTCACAGGGGCTGATGACCACGCTGTTCCGCCGCTTTAAACAGCAATAACTAACTAACCAGACACCCTCAAATGGACCCTCACACACCACAGGCTAATGAAACAATGAACTAGCAGTAATAAACAATGTAACTGTCTCCAGACACACACAGGGTCTGATGACCACGCTGTTCCACTCCTTTAAACAACAATAACTAACTAACCAGACACCCTCAAATGGACCCGCACACACCTCAGGCTAAAGAAACAATGAACTAGCAGTAATAAACAATGTAACTCACCAGATACACACAGGTGCTGATGATCACGCTGTTCCGCTCCTTTCAAAAGCAATAAGTAAATAACCAGGCACCCTCAAAAGGACCCTCACTCACCACAGGCTAAAGAAACAATGAACTAGCAGTAATAAACAATGTAACTGTCACCAGACACACACAGGGGCTGATGACCTCGCTGTTCCGCCCCTTTAAACAACAATAACTAATTAACCAGACACCCTCAAATGGACCCTCACACACCACAGGCTAAAGAAACAATGTAACTGTCACCAGACACACACAGGGGCTGATGACCTCGCTGTTCCGCCCTTTTAAACAACAATAACTAACTAACCAGACACCCTCAAATGGACCCTCACTCACCACAGGCTAAAGAAACAATGAACTAGCAGTAATAAACAATGCAACTGTCACCAGACACACACAGGGGCTGATGACCTCGTTGTTCCGCTCCTTTAAACAACAGTAACTAACCAGACACCCTCAAATGGACCCTCACACACCACAGGCTAAAGAAACAATGAACTAGCAGTAATAAACAATGTAACTGTCAAAGACACACACAGGGGCTGATGACCTCGCTGTTCCGCTCCTTTAAACAACAGTAGCTAACCAGACACCCTCAAATGGACCCTCACACACCACAGGCTAAAGAAACAAAGAACTAGCAGTAATAAACAATGTAACTGTCACCAGACACACACAGGGGCTGATGACCATGTTGTTCCACTCCTTTAAACAACAATAACTAACCAGACACCCTCAAATGGACCCTCACACTCCACAGGCTAAAGAAACAATGAACTAGCAGTAATTAACTATGTAACTGTCACCAGACACACACAGGGGCTCATGACCACGCTGTTCCGCCCCTTTAAACAACAATAACTATCTAACTCGACACCCTCAAATGGACCCTCATCCACCACAGGCTATGGAAACAATGAACTAGCAGTAATAAACAATGTAACTGTCAGCAGACACACACAGGGGCTGATGACCACGCTGTTCCACTCCTTTAAACAACAGTAACTAACCAGACACCCTCAAATGGACCCTCACTCAACACAGGCTAAAGAAACAATGAACTAGCTGTAATAAACAATGTAACTGTCTCCAGACACACACAGGGGCTGATGACCTTGCTGTTCCACTCCTTTAAACAACAATAACTATCTAACCAGACACCCTCAAATGGACCCTCACACACCACAGGCTAAAGAAACAATGAACTAGCAGTAATAAACAATGTAACTCACCAGTAACACAGGGGCTGATGACCATGCTGTTCCGCCGCTTTAAACAGCAATAACTAACTAAACAGACACCCTCAAATGGACCCTCACACACCACAGGCTAAAGAAACAATGTAACTGTGTCCAGACACACACAGGGTCTGATGACCACGCTGTTCCACTCCTTTAAACAACAATAACTAACTAAACAGACACCCTCAAATGGACCTTCACACATCACAGGCTAAAGAAACAATGAACTAGCAGTAATAAACAATGTAACTGTCACCAGACACACACAGGGGCTGATGACCACGCTGTTCCGCCCCTTTAAACAACAGTAACTAACCAGACACCCTCAAATGGACCCTCACACACCACAGGCTAAAGAAACAATGAACTAGCAGTAATTAACAATGTAACTGTCACCAGACACACACAGGGGCTGATGACCACGCTGTTCCGCCCCTTTAAACAACAATAACTAACTAACCAGACACCCTAAAATGGACCCTCACACACCACAGGCTAAAGAAACAATGAACTAGCAGTAATAAACAATGTAACTGTCACCAGACACACACAGGGGCTGATGACCACGCTGTTCCGCTCCTTTAAACAACAGTAACTAACCAGACACCCTCAAATGGACCCTCACACACCACAGGCTAAAGAAACAATGAACTAGCAGCAATTAACGATGTAACTGTCACCAGACCCACACAGGGGCTGATGACCACGCTGTTCCGCTCCTTTAAACAACAATAACTAACTAACCAGACACCCTAAAATGGACCCTCACACACCACAGGCTAAAGAATCAATGAACTAGCAGTAATAAACAATGTAACTGTCACCAGACACACACAGGGACTGATGACCTCGCTGTTCCGCTCCTTTAAACAACAATAACTAACTAACCAGACACCCTCAAATGGACCCTCACTCACCACAGGCTAAAGAAACAATGAACTAGCAGTAATAATCAATGTAACTGTCACCAGACACACACAGGGGCTGATGACCACGCTGTTCCGCCCCTTTAAACAACAATAACTAACTAACCAGACACCCTCAAATGGACCCTCACTCAACACAGGGTAAAGAAACAATGAACTAGCAGTAATAACCAATGTAACTGTCACCAGACACACACAGGGGCTGATGACCACGCTGTTCCGCCCCTTTAAACAACAATAACTAACTAACCAGACACCCTAAAATGGACCCTCACACACCACAGGCTAAAGAAACAATGAACTAGCAGTAATTAACAATGTAACTGTCACCAGACACACACAGGGGCTGACGACCACGCTGTTCCGCCCCTTTAAACAACAATAACTAACTAACCAGACACCCTCAAATGGACCCTCACACACCACAGGCTAAAGAAACAATGAACTAGCAGTAATTAACAATGTAACTGTCACCAGACACACACAGGGGCTGATGACCACGCTGTTCCGCCCCTTTAAACAACAATAACTAACTAACCAGACACCCTAAAATGGACCCTCACACACCACAGGCTAAAGAAACAATGAACTAGCAGTAATAAACAATGTAACTGTCACCAGACACACACAGGGGCTGATGACCACGCTGTTCCGCTCCTTTAAACAACAGTAACTAACCAGACACCCTCAAATGGACCCTCACACACCACAGGCTAAGGAAACAATGAACTAGCAGCAATTAACGATGTAACTGTCACCAGACCCACACAGGGGCTGATGACCACGCTGTTCCGCTCCTTTAAACAACAATAACTAACTAACCAGACACCCTAAAATGGACCCTCACACACCACAGGCTAAAGAATCAATGAACTAGCAGTAATAAACAATGTAACTGTCACCAGACACACACAGGGACTGATGACCTCGCTGTTCCGCTCCTTTAAACAACAATAACTAACTAACCAGACACCCTCAAATGGACCCTCACTCACCACAGGCTAAAGAAACAATGAACTAGCAGTAATAATCAATGTAACTGTCACCAGACACACACAGGGGCTGATGACCACGCTGTTCCGCCCCTTTAAACAACAATAACTAACTAACCAGACACCCTCAAATGGACCCTCACTCAACACAGGGTAAAGAAACAATGAACTAGCAGTAATAACCAATGTAACTGTCACCAGACACTCACAGGGACTGATGACCACGCTGTTCCGCTCCTTTAAACAACAATAACTAACTAACCAGACACCCTAAAATGGACCCTCACACACCACAGGCTAAAGAAACAATGAACTAGCAGTAATAATCAATGTAACTGTCACCAGACACACACAGGGGCTGATGACCTCGCTGTTCCGCCCCTTTAAACAACAATAACTAACTAACCAGACACCCTCAAATGGACCCTCACACACCACAGGCTAAAGAAACAATGAACTAGCAGTAATAAACAATGTAACTGTCAAAGACACACACAGGGGCTGATGACCTCGCTGTTCCGCTCCTTTAAACAACAGTAGCTAACCAGACACCCTCAAATGGACCCTCACACACCACAGGCTAAAGAAACAATGAACTAGCAGTAATAAACAATGTAACTGTCAAAGACACACACAGGGGCTGATGACCTCGCTGTTCCGCTCCTTTAAACAACAGTAGCTAACCAGACACCCTAAAATGGACCCTCACACACCACAGGCTAAAGAAACAATGAACTAGCAGTAATAATCAATGTAACTGTCACCAGACACACACAGGGGCTGATGACCTCGCTGTTCCGCCCCTTTAAACAACAATAACTAACTAACCAGACACCCTCAAATGGACCCTCACACACCACAGGCTAAAGAAACAATGAACTAGCAGTAATAATCAATGTGACTGTCACCAGACACACACAGGGGCTGATGACCACGCTGTTCCGCTCCTTTAAACAACAGTAGCTAACCAGACACCCTCAAATGGACCCTCACACACCACAGGCTAAAGAATCAATGAACTAGCAGTAATAAACAATGTAACTGTCACCAGACACACACAGGGGCTGATGACCACGCTGTTCCGCCCCTTTAAACAACAATAACTAACTAACTAACCAGACACCCTAAAATGGACCCTCACACACCACAGGTTAAAGAAACAATGAACTAGCAGTAATAATCAATGTAACTGTCACCAGACACACACAGGGGCTGATGACCTCTCTGTTCCGCCCCTTTAAACAACAATAACTAACTAACCAGACACCCTCAAATGGACCCTCACACACCACAGGCTAAAGAAACAATGAACTAGCAGCAATTAACGATGTAACTGTCACCAGACCCACACAGGGGCTGATGACCACGCTGTTCCGCTCCTTTAAACAACAATAACTAACTAACCAGACACCCTAAAATGGACCCTCACACACCACAGGCTAAAGAATCAATGAACTAACAGTAATAATGTAACTGTCACCAGTCACACACAGGGGCTGATGACCACGCTGTTCCGCTCCTTTAAACAACATTAACTAACTAACCAGACACCCTCAAATGGACCCTCACACACCGCAGGCTAAAGAAACAATGAACTAGCAGTAATAACCAATGTAACTGTCACCAGACACTCACAGGGGCTGATGATCACGCTGTTCCGCTCCTTCAAACAACAATAACTAACTAACCAGACACCCTCAAATGGACCCTCACTCACCACAGGCTAAAGAAACAATGAACTAGCAGTAATAAACAATGTAACTGTCTCCAGAAACACACAGGGGCTGATGACCACGCTGTTCCACTCCTTTAAACAACAATAACTAACTAACCAGGCACCCTCAAAAGGACCCTCACTCAACACAGGCTAAAGAAACAATGAACTAGCAGTAATTAACGATGTAACTGTCACCAGACACACACAGGGGCTGATGACCACGCTGTTCCGCCCCTTTAAACAACAATAACTAACTAACCAGACACCCTCAAATGGACCCTCACACACCACAGGCTAAAGAAACAATGAACTAGCAGTAATTAACGATGTAACTGTCACCAGACACACACAGGGGCTGATGACCACGCTGTTCCGCCCCTTTAAACAACAATAACTATCTAACTAGACACCCTCAAATGACCCTCATCTACCACAGGGTAAGGAAACAATGAACTAGCAGTAATAAACAATGTAACTGTCAGCAGACACACACAGGGGCTGATGACCACGCTGTTCCACTCCTTTAAACAACAATAACTAACCAGACACCCTCAAATGGACCCTCACTCAACACAGGCTAAAGAAACTCGCCGAAAGCAACTGTATCTAAGGTAAAATTCAAGAATGAAATCTCAGAGCCCTTCAAGATAAAAACTGGGGTCAGACAAGGAGATGGACTTTCTCCATTTCTTCTCTATTGTATCTTAGAAAAGGTAATTCGAGAATGGAGAAAATCACTGAACAAAGCAGAAGGAAATGAAGATCAGTTTCAATTAGGCCCCAATCACAAAGGAGTGTATGTTGACTGTCTGGCGTTCGCGGACGACGTAGCCATATTTACAAACAACATCAGTTCAGCAATCAGGAAGATAAACCTTCTTAAAGAAGCAGCAGAGAATGTAGGAATACAAATTTCGTTTGAGAAGACGACATACAGTACATGATTAACATCAGTGAAGGTCCTGAATGGTTGTTCATAGACCATGGAATGATTCGAAGAGTCAAGAAGTTTAAATACCAGGGTGAAGTAATCCAAGAGAATGGGCTAGAACAAGAAGCGACCAATATCCGCATCCTGAAACTAGAGCGAGCGTTCCAACTGACTAACAACATCTACAACCTAATGGGTTTTATTCACAAACAGGAGGATGGTAAGCCAGATAGAAGAGAAGTAGGGTGAAGACCAGTTTGGGTTCAGGAGAAATGTAGGAACAAGGGAAGCTGTACTAAGTCTTAGGTAGAATAAGAAAAGATAAGAGAACGTTCATGGCATTTGTAGACTTAGAAAACGCTTTTGATAACGTTGATTTGACTAAATTGATTGGAATGAAGTACAGGGATAGGAGGTTGCTCTACAATCCATACAGAAACCAGACAGGAGTTAATCGAGCCGAAGGATATGAGGGAGAAGCTGGTATTCAGAAAGGTGTAAGGCAAGGCTGCCACTTATCATCCATACTTTTCAATCTATTCATTGAACAAGCACTGAAAGAAATTGGAGAAAATATCAAAGTAGGAGTAAAGATTCATGGAGAAAAAATTTCAACTCTGAGATTTGCTGATGACATCGTAATTTTAGCCGACACACCAGAGGATTTGATTGAGTTTTTAAATGGTATGGACTCTGTCTTGAGGAAAGAATTCATGCTGAGAATTCATAAATGTAAAACAAAACTATTGGAATGCAGTCGAAAGAAATCAGAAACCCCTATGGATGTCGAATTGGCAGGTGAACAGCTAAAGGAAGTAGGTGACTTCTGTTACTTGGGAAGCAAAATAACCAGTGGTGGACGAAGCAAAGAGGATATGAAGAGTAGGTTAGCACAGGCAAGGAAAGCATTTATAAAGAAGAGGAATCTGTTGACATCGAATATAGATTTACGTATTAGGAAGTCAATTTGAAAGCCTTTGTCTGGAGCGTGGCGCTCTATGGAAGTAAACTTGGACTATTGGTACAGCATAAAAGAAGAGAATTGAAGCGTTTGAAATGTGGTGTTACAGGAGAATGATTAAGATCAGGGGGTAGGATAGGGTTACGAATGAAGAGGTATTAAGACGAGTGGGAGAGGAGAGATGTTTCTGGCAACTGCTAAAGAATATGTCACCCTATTTGTTCACTAAATTAAAACATTAAATACGTGTATATTAATACATTGACTCCTATCAGTCCTACTTTCAATGTAACTAATTCTAAACACAAACGAAAATGAAAATACCCTGTCTAGTATTTTCAAATTCAATCCTGCTCTGGGAGTTATGATCCTTCATTTGTGACTCTGAAGCGAGAACCATAGGCTCACCCTTTGTCCTTTGTGACTGCTACTTCGGAGTTCTACAATGAACCATTCTCTGAATGGGATCTGCGCAGTGCACTTGCACTGTGTAGGGATACATCTCCTGGTACGGAAAACATCCGTTATGAAATGTTGAAACATCTGTGCAATGCCAGGACAAAGAAACAGTTGATCCTCTCCAATCGTATATGGATTCAAGGAGAGTTTCCATCTCAGTGGCGAGAGGGGATCGTGATACCGATTCCCAAGGCTTGAGAGGATCTCAAGCTTGTCAGCATCTATAGGCCCATTTGTCTGACAAATGACCTATGTAAGCTGCTGGAGAAGATGGTTAACCGTTGACTGGTAAGGTTCTTAGAAGAGGGAGGCCTCTTGTCTGAGTGCCAGTGTGGATTTAGCTCTCATAGGTCCACCACTGACCATCTGGTGCTTCTTGAGGGGGCCATACAGGAGGCATTTCTCCGAAAGGAGCACCTAGTCTCGGTTTCCTTTGATCATGATAAAGCGTATGACACCACAAGGCGCTACGAGTTGGGACTCCGTGGAAACCTACAAATCTCTATTGCGAATTTTATGTCCGATCGGCTCATTCGTGTGGGAATTGGTAGGAAATGATCGTAAATTTTCACCCAGCAAAATGGAGTTCCTCAGGGTTCTGTGCTGAGTGTACCTTGTTCGTGGTTGCCAAATGTGGCAGTGTTGCCTTCGCTAGGCTCACGGTAGTTCCACCGCTGTATGTAGACGATTTGGCTGTACATTACAGCTCTGGAAGTATGACAAATTTCCTGGGGCCCTATTTTGACAGAAAATTCACGTGATAGCACCAAGTGTGGCGATGTCAGCTATCTATTAACTGGGTCGACAACTGGACTCACGTCCGAAGTTTCGTATTTCAGCAGCAAAGACATCCGTCATCCAGTTTTGTCGGCTCCGAAGGCTACATTTGAACCCTGAACCACATATCAGGGTTTCTGCGTTGCCAGTGGTTGACACCGCTTACTGGGGCTCCATTTTGACAGCAAATTAACGTAGCAGTACCATATACGACCACTTAAAACCACGTGCCTCAGGAAACTGACCATGATCTACTTCCTTAGTGGCACTACGTTCGGGTGGTGACAGTGTTCTGCTACGGTTTTACCAATCCCTCGCCCTGTACTGGCTAGACTACGGTTCATCAAGGCCGCCATCCTTCAAAATGCTGGACAGTATCCGCTATACTAGCGTGAGGTTGACTACCGGTTCATTCCGGTCCAGCCCGATCACCTATTAATGATAGACGCCAGCATATGCTTTTAGAATATTCTGCCAATTTGCGTCAAATGCCGCAACATCCGAGCTTCTCTTCATTACCCAAAGCCACCTGAGGTACGCATTGCGCCACCTGGTCCATTGGAATTAAACTCGATTCCTCGAGTAATTGGGAGTGCCTGTAAGTCCCCGTATCATCCGGTCACCTTGTGAGGTGCCTCCGTGGCAAGTCCCGTGTCCGAAAATTCCATTAGATCTACACCAAGGTCCTAAGGTGGACAAAGATACCTCCGTATATCGGGGGCAGTCCCACAGCATATTTCACGAATTTCCGGACGCATGAGATCTCTACACGGATGGTTCGAAGCTGGACGAGAAGGTAGATTGTGCTTACGTTATTGATGGTGCAAATTCCAAAATCTGTTTGCCTGAAGCCTGTAGTGAGTTAACTGCGGAGCTCGTTGCCATCTATGATGCTCTGCAATTCGCACTACAGGATGCACGAATGCACTTTCTCGTGTGTACCGACTCTTTGAATTCGTTGTAGTCAATTGCTACATGTTTCCCGCAACACCCCGTAGTGCAGCGAATCTACGACCTACCAGCCGGATTGTGCGGCGCTGACACTCGAATCACCTTTTTGTGGCTTCCAAGCCATATGTGAATTGCAGGAAAGGAGTTAGCGGACCAAGCTGCAAAAGACGCCGTATCACTACCACCTCGACCAATGAAGGTACCCGCTATAGATATTTGCTCTCAGTTACGCCGACAAGTACTGTCATTCTAGGCGAGTCAGAGGATAGCTGACCTAATGCCCAATAAACTGAGAGCGATCAAGGGGAAGTATTCACGTGTGGTGGAGCTCCTTCTGGTCACGGAGGGAATCCGTCTTTTTAGTAGGCTAAGGATAGGTCATACAAGATCCACCCTCTCGTACCTAATGAGGAGGGAAGTCCCCACTTTGTACCTGAGGAGTGTGCGTGGTCGCTGAGCGATCAAGCTGTTTGCCTCTCAGCAAGGTTCGATTCCCAGACAATACATGTGAGATTTTCGAATTGAAATGCCATGTCCAGCGATTCGGATTCCACATAAAGGAAAGGTCCCGTGGCTCATGATCGCGTGATTTAAGGTAAGTTTCCTTTGTACCTGTGTGAGGCGTATTCAGCGTGTCCCACATTTTAACCGAATGTATGGATCCTGCCGACATACGAAGGAACCTTGGTTTGCTGATGACACTCAAACTAATATGACGTGTTGTGCCCAACTCTAGGAATGGGTATTCCAAGATTCAGACACCTAGATATCAAGGGAAAGGCTGTAGCCGCTTTTGAAAGTTGAGATATTTGAATATCGCGCTACATTGCTTCTCGAAGCATTTGGAAGGAATTTACCGATAGTTGGATGTCAAGTGACGTAGCGAGTAATAGCAGAGGTGGAGGCTATTTATTGATTAAATAGTTAACTATGGAGTAGAGACTTGAGACTGGGATCAGATTACTGGCACGGCCAAATGAAAGAGAATGCAATTAGTATCAAGTAAATCGGACCAGGGATACCAGAGATATGAGGATTTCTAGATTACAACGTGATGACGCGTGACCCTGGCAGTTTTGAATAAAAACCAGCTGGCCGAAGCAACTTCAGCTCATTCAAACACAAGCACTTGGCGAGCAAGTTGCATCTACGCTGAGCCAAGGCACATGGTTGCCGGATCTACGCAGAAGTTCTTTTTAAAGTCGTAATAGTCACGAAAAGTGCTGCGCTACGAGTTGGAACTTAGTAAGTTTCTGGTGAGGAGAATCACTGAGGTGATTGATTTTTCTACAGACATTGGTGGAAATATTTATATTTCTACAAGGACATATGCTAGACTTTGTCTAGAAAATAGTATTTTGTCACAGTCCAGTAATAACTTAATACTTGGATATTTAAATCCATTTCAAGTCAGTTTTCATTTTTTGTAACTAGTTAACCACTTCGATCTGTCAGTACACTGAAGACTAGTCTATAACGGTGGCGTTCATTAGTCTACGCAAGGGAAACTACAAGTTGCCTAGCGCATGGTAGATGGTGATATAACAAACCATGCCCAGGGAACGATCTTCAGAACAGCCGTTAATTGCTTAGACTGTCAGTGTTTTTCTTGTACTGATAAGATTACAGTGAGTTATGTTACAACTGACATATTTAAGAAGAGATCACTTAGATCTGACCCTATTTAAACAAACTGTTATGGCTTTGATAGAAGCCCATATTAAAATGGAACCACAGTTTATTCAAACGTCGAAAGATACTACCACTATGTCTGACTAGACGAATTGTGGGTATATGATGGCGGCGGATACAAGGATTATACATGCTTGTCCGATAGGGCATGTCTATGGATAAATCTGGTACAGACCAGGTTTACTACGCTTCAAGACCATCAAGAAATGTAAGCCACATTTGAATTATATTATGCCTAGCTAATTGGAACAAACTATTTTTCTGCAGATGACCAACACATTATTTTTCTTCGTATTTAAATCTTGCAATGATTTACGCAAGACTTGTTAGAGTTATTATGAGCATTTTCAGCACTCAGAACAGTTTAGGATCGATGACCGAGCATTTCGAGCATTTATTTGGATATTTCATATTTTTTGGAAACCACGGTAATCAGCCGATGTAACTGTAAAAGTTAAATTTATTTTTGTTGAGGAATGGATATTTTTTCCATATTCGAAGGTTCGAACATGTGGATTATCACATAATGAGATGATAATTAAATATATATAACAAATAATAATAATAATAATAATCCACTAATAATAATAATAATAATTTTTATAATATTTCTAAATAATTCTTGGATATTATATTTTCTAATAATCATATGTATTGAGAGAGAGCCTATGAAGTAGTTTAATCATTTCTAGTTTGGAACAGGAGATTTTCCGAAGGAGAGTGGTTAGCGCAAGCCCGCATTCAACCAACATTTCAGTTCTGGTTGAACAGTTGATATTTGCAATGAGCAAAGTATATTTTTCAGATAACACGGAGAGGCATGAAACGGGAAGCAATTGATATTTGTATCAAATAGGATATTTTTGTATTTATATAAAATCATGACGTAAATACACTCGAAAATGAAATAAAGATTTTCATAAGTATGGTAAATTCACGGGTTGAACTGAATGGTAAAATAAAATAAACTTGTAAGTTTATTAATCTTCCAGTGTTGATAACAAGCAGAGGCTTGATTTATTGTATAAATTTTGGGAAGAAAATGTATGTGTGTGGAGTAGTTGAAATGCCATTCCCAGGTGCGCATGTTTAAGTCGCAGGAATGAGGAGGTTTTTTCGAGCATCAATCAAATAGCAGGTTCGATGGCTCAGGTTTATAGTAGGAGTATTGGAACTACACATTTCGTCGTATGAATGACCCGAAGGTTATTTCTTGAAAACCATCAGTTCTTATTTCAACCTTGTTTACGAATTCCATTTAGACTTTGATTTTGCTAGAACCCGGATTTGTCATGATAGTAGTTTATTCTTCTTCAGAGGAAGACCTTTGCCGTTGTTGTTGTAATATTGTGTTCTTACACAAATAATAGAATGGGCCACTGCCAATTAAAAATAATTCTTTAACCACGAATAATTTGAAGGATATTTTCAATCCTAGTGCCATGAACTAAATGAATTCATTATAAAGCTACAATTCTTATTTCCGCATTCTGTCGAAGAATTGCAAGTTGTAAAAGTTGCTAAAAATGGCCATGAATATAAATATTCCTATAATAATGATTCCAAGTGGAAAATTGAATAATTGAATGGTTCAACCATTTATTGATCAAGTTGATGATTCAGAAATCATATATTTTGTTTGGAACTTGAAGTTCATAATCGAGTCACTTCTCGAATGTTTAATGTCAGAAGAACAATTAATTGTTGTTGTGCTTCGCACAGTTCTTCGTTGCTATGCTCAAGGTCAAATTTCAGATGTTATTAATATGTATAAATAATTTGTGTTGCTTCAATGATAATAATATTTTCGACGATATATTTTTGAAACTGGAAAACTAAGTGAAAGTTTAAAAAATTCTATGAACATTTATTCTACGAGTGTTAATATCATGTAAATATTCAAACAGTGATCTACGATATTTCCAGTATAGACAATTAACTTTGAACTGGAATTAAATATTAATAATTTTGGAACACAGTCCACAGGACTATTAATCGGACTTGTGTTTTCAAAAAGATTGTCAAATGTGTTTGGAAAATTTCTGTATATTGTGTGTAAATAAGAGTGTGGATCGCCACACGTGGATGATGCTGCTTTGAGCATCTTTGCAGTCAATTTTAACTTCAAAATAAACTGAGATAATTTTACCAGATGTGTCATACCCAATTAAATCTCCTTCTATCCTTATTGTTGCATTGAGCCAAAAATCAGCAAAGCATTTTTTAATTTGATGTCGTTTTTGCGATTTGCTTTAACCCATCTGGCGCTCCGGGATATTTTGACTCTCGTGCTGACTGATTATTGGTAAAATGCATATGTGGTCGTGCGGACTCCTGTCTAAACGGGCACATAAAATAAGATAGAGAGAGAAATGGCTTCGAACGTGGGGCTCGATTTAGACATGATCAATCGCATGCCGATTTTAAATTGTGATAATTTTTATAGAAATATTTTGGGAGTTGAGAGATGTCTGGTTTGGATGAATAAATTAGTAGGAAACCCAATTAGTGGGGAAATTAAAAATTTAACTTGGTTAATAATTAGAATGGGTTTGATTATTTTTGATAATGGCTTAACCATTAGGGCGTCAAGTAAATTCAGTAGTAAACGTTCGATGACTGGATATACACATTATTAGAATCCAGGTGGAGGATATTTGAGAACTTGCATATTTTTCTTATGATATTGTGGTAAATGTAATTCGTAAAAGTAGAGAATTTTGTTTTTCCATCACGTCGACATTAGGACAAATCTCATTTTATTATAGTGTTCCAATTAGCTATTCATATTTCTTGTTCTAGTTATAAGCTTGTGTTTGCCACTGTTGTATACCCCTAAGTTTTGAATATTAAATGAAATTATGGAAGAAATGATGAGGATGATGAGGAGTTTGGAGGAGAGTTCAAAAGAGGCTGGACGGCGTGTAGCCGCTATTATGAAAGAAAATACAGAGGCTTTAGAAAAGAAACTTAAAGGAAATTCTGATTCTTTAGAAAGTAAACTTAAAGAAAATTCTGATTCTTTAGAAAATAAACTTAAAGAAAGTTTAAACGATAAACTTAAAGAAAATTCTTATTCTTTACAAAGCAGGTTAAAAGATAACTTGAAGGAAAGTTTAGATGAAAAACTTAAAGAAACTTCTGATTCTTTAGAAAATAAACTTAAAGAAAATTTAGAAAATAAACTTAAAGAAAATTCTGATTCTTTAGAAAATAAACTTAAAGAAAATTCTGATTCTTTAGAAAGCAGGTTAAAAGGTAACTTGAAAGAAAATTTAAACAGTAAATTTAATTCAATGGAAAGTAAATTTAAAGAGAATTCTGAAATTTTGAAAATGACACTTGAGAGTAAAATTAATAAATTATGCGAAAAAACACATGAGCTCGAAACTTCATTAGCTACTAACGCTAGTTTAATGGACGATAAATTTCGCGATGCCGATCTTCGATCCCAAAGCTTAGCTGATAGGATAGAACTAGGTCTTAGGAAAGTTGGTGAAGACATGGTCAACCTGGAAGTCAGAGTGAAGAAGGAGAGTAACGAGATGGGAATTCTAGTTGTTCAACGTTTAACGGAACAATTCAAAGAACTTGTCATGGGAGAAATAAGAGAAGGTGTGATTAGTGAATTGCAAACTGAAATCAAGACCACAGTTGTCAATGAAATTAAAGACACACTCAAGCTGGAGAATCAAGAGGGATTCAAGGAGATTAGGGAATCTTTGTCATCCCATATTGAAGTAATTGCCAAAGATATCCAAGCAACTCAGAAGGACATATCAGATATGACAGGGTCATTGAAAAGTCATGAGACTGTTATGAACCAGATATCCATTGATGTTAAGGACAATTATAAAGAAACTGAAGCAATTAAGAAGATGGCAGAAGAAAACCAAAAGGAACTTGAGGCTATGAAAACTCAAATCAAGGATGAGAAACAGTCTGATCATCTGTTGAAAATGCCAAATGTAAGGGGAAAGGAACAGATACAGATAAATCTAGGAGGAGCTAGAGAGACTGATAGACAGGATGAGGTCAGGACAGTATTTCAATCCAACCCCATAACTGTATTTAAGAATGTAGAAGACAAGCCTTCTAAATTTTCAGGGCGAGATTCTGTAACACCCGTGGAATTTTTGAGAGAAGCAGGTGATTACCTGAAAGATTCCAAGATCCCTAAAGAAAGACAGATCCGAGTGATAGGGAAGTTTTTGGAAGGTCCTGCACTTCTTTGGTTTAGAGCCTTTAGATCCACTCTAACCACTGAGGAGTTTTCTCGTGTGCTATTGAAAAAGTTTTGGTCCCCGGAAACCCAACAGCAAGTCAGAGCAGAGTTATATTCGAAGAGATTCTCGACGTCACAACCTACTCGATACTCTACGTACTTTTCTGGACAGCTGTCTAAACTTCAACATTTAGATCCGCCGATGCCAGATAACGAGTTGATTACTGCATTGATACGTCAATTTCCAGCAGACGTCCAGAGGACTTTGATCGCTGCTGATATCTATAATATGGAACAATTTGATGAAGTATTACAGAAGCTGGATCATACAAACGCTCAATTCTTCCATCAGAAGGGAGTAAAGAATAACAACGCTGTGTATGCTGTTATGGCTGATAGTTATTCTCAAACACCTCGAGAGATTCGAGAGGAGCGAGAAGAGAAAACGCCGAGGGAAGATCCAAATAAGAGAGGATGGAACCAGTACAGTAACAGATACAGTTACAAGCCATATGCGAGACCGGATGGTGGTAATCGATACAATACTCGATGGAGAAGACCACGAGATAGTCAAGGAAGGTACCAGGAAAGAAGATACTATGGTAGAAACAACTACAATAACAGAGGGAATGTGGATACTCGTCAGTCCAACGAGGAGTTTAACAAGGAGACGAGGAAAAATTTGGAAGCAAGACACCAAGATAACTTGCAATTTTTGGAGCAGAGGCCCAATGATCCAGGTCCATCGGGAACACAACAATCCCGGGGGAATGGTAATGAAAAAAAAACTTCGAATTCACAGTAGAAGATAGAATTTTGAATACTTTCACTTCCAGAATTATTAAATGGCAAGCAGAGGATGATGACTCAATTCAACAGAATGACGAACAAAAAGAAATGGGTACGAGAATTAGAATGCCAATCATATCATGCGAAGTATTCGGTATGCCTGTCGATACTTTGATCGATACTGGGGCTATGCTTTGTCTGGTGAGTGAGAAGCTTTATATTCTGAGGAAGCTCAAGGAGAATTTAGAGGAGATTCCAGTATCAGGAATTAAGATCCAAGGAATAATACCCAATAAAATATCTCTGTGTAAAACACAATTATACTTATGTATTACGATTGGAGGACATGATTTCCGACATGTGTTTGTTGTAATGAAGGACATGGCTTTTGACATGATATTGGGAGCAGATTTCATTCAGAAATATCAAGCAGTGATAGACATGAAGACAGAGACGATCAGATTCAAGAATACCGAAGAGATAAACTTCGAGGGAAAAGAAGAGGAAGACATCGAGGGAGATGCTCAATGGTCTCTGATTTTTCATGAAGCTGAAGGAAGAGAAGTCTACACTGAGAAGGAGTCCCCAGAGCTAGGGAAGATTTTGGAAGAGTATCACGACATTTTTGATATTAAACCTGGTGAAATTAAAGATTTTGAATATCATATTCGTGTAAATGATGATGCACCTTTTCATGCTAAATTGTATCCAGTAGCAGAAAAGCACCGAGAAAGAGTAAAAGTGCTTATCAAGGAGATGGAAAGCAACAATGTGATTGAAAAGTATACTACATCTTATGTCAATCCATTAGCAGTAGTGTCTAAGCAAGATGGAAGTCTGAGACTATGTTTAGACGCGCGAAATTTGAATTCAAGATTACTGCCAGAGTATGACAGACCACCAATCATTAGGGAACTGTTAAGGAAATTCCAAGGCAAGGTCTGGTTCTCTAATATTGATCTCACTTCGTCCTACCATCATATTAGGCTTAGTGAAGATTCTAAGAAGTTTACAGGATTTATGTTTGACCAGCAGACATATGTATTCCGCCGTTTACCATTTGGAGTCAAAACATCTGGATCCGTTTTGATCAGAGCACTGGAACAAAATTTGAGTCCTGAAGTAAAAGAGATAGCAATTCGTTATATTGATGATATCTTAATTGCATCCGAGACTAAGGAGGAACATTTGTTACATCTTCAAATGTTATTCGCAGATTTGAGAAAAGCAAACTTCAAAGTAAACCTTCGAAAATGTCAGTTCTTTCGAAAGGAAATAAAATTTTTGGGTCACATTTTGGATGGAGAAGGATACCGTCCCAATGAGACGAAGATACAGGCAATTGCAAATTTCCCTAGACCTACTAGAGTGAAGAATGCCCGCAGTTTTCTCGGGACATGCCAATTCTTTGCAGGGCATTGTCCGAACTTCACCAAGACAGTTGCGCCATTGCAGGAATTATTAAAGAAAGGAAATAAATGGAAATGGGATGAAGATTGTGAACAATCATTTCAAGATGCCAAGAGGTTATTGGTAAACAGTGTGAAATTGGAGTATCCTGACTTTACCAAAAATTTCATCATAGAATCTGATGCATCCACCGTAGGGATTGGAGCTATTCTACTTCAAGAAGATGAAGACCACAAGAGACATTACCTGGCGTTCATTAGCAGGAAACTTCGTCCATCAGAGAGGAATTATTACACCACAGAGTTAGAAGCACTTGCTGTAATATTCGCGTTGGAGTCGTGGAAGAAAATGTTGATTGGACATTCAGTCATTGTGAGGACTGATCACCACGCATTGGAGTTTATTTTGAGAACAAACTTTGCCAGCGATAGAATAACTAGATGGTCACTTTTTATTCAGCAATTCAACCTAGTTATTGAACACACTCCTGGAAAGTTGAACGTTGGAGCTGATTTGTTGAGTAGAGCAGTGGAGTCTACATCTAAGGTTTTTCAAGTTAACCTGACGCAGGAGGATGAAGATACCTTGAGAAGGTTAAGGTTATTGAATTTATCCCAGAGGAGAGACCGACGTCTCAGAAACATTTTTCGTTTTCTACAGGGAAACATGGATCCAAATGATGATGATTTTGTGGAAACTGAAATAATTTCAAGAGATTTTATGATGTTAGATGGTTTAATCTGCAAGTTTGCAGATCCCGACCATACGAAGCTGAGAGTAGTGATACCTCCAAGATCGCAAAGTGTTGGCTGCTGATCTCGTCATCCGCTTTATAAGTGAGAGTGGGTTAGGGCCAGCAATCCACGTTTTCTAGTGTACCTTTATAAGTGAGAGTGGGTTAGGGCCAGCAATCCACGTTTTCTAGTGTACCTTTATAAGTGAGAGTGGGTTAGGGCCAGCAATCCACGTTTTCTAGTGTTCATTTACCCAAAGACTTGTTCTCTTAGGAATTTTGAATTTTTGTTTCTCCGTCATTTTTGTTCATTCTTCTTGCATCGTTATGCCCGACTCAGGAGCACGGTTGAACCTGTTTAGCTGATATGTTGGCCTTCTTTTCCTTCCAAAATCTCTTCATCCTCTCGCTGAGCGCCTTTCTTCGGCCTTCTGTCCAAGTTATGGTGGCCCTGGTGTTGGGTTTGTCTTCAAATTGGTGATTGTCGATTAGGGTTCTGAATTTGCATCTGTCCTGTATAATATTGTCTGAAATGTTGATTTCCTGGAGATCTGTTTCAATTTCACGTAGCCAGCTGTTCTTGGTTTTTAGTGAGAGGGCCAAGTTGAGAATTCTTTTAGTCAATCTGCCATTGTTCATTCTGATAATGTGCCCGTAAAATTTCAATCGTCTTTTCCGAAAATTATGATATATTTTTTCACATTGTCGATATATTTTCTGGGATGACTTTTTCCTCCAGATTCCCTCTATAAAAACTGGGCCAAAAATTTTTCGTAAAATTTTCCTTTCTTGTTTTTCAATCTCTTTGGTTAAAGATTTGCCACCAATGATTAAGGTTTCTAATGCATATAACGCCTCCGGTTTGATTGCTGTATTATAATGTCTAAGTTTTGCTTTCCGAGATATTGATTTTTTGTTATACCTATTCCAAGTGATTCTGTAAGCTTTCTGTAATTTGAAAATTCTCTCTTTATTTGCTTCACGGTTTAAACCAGAGGGCTGAATAATTTCTCCCAGATATTTGAATTCGTTCACTTGAAAGATTTTGCCGAATTTAGTTCTCATAGGTTGTCCGTCTAAGTATCGTGAGGCTCCTTCCATGTACTGAGTTTTCTCATAAGAAATTTGAAGTCCCGTTTTGATGGCAATTTCATGTAATTTCTCAATGGAATGAATTGCTTCTTGCCTGTTATTAGAAAGGATTGCTATGTCATCAGCAAAGGCCAAACAATGTACATGAATTCTATCTTTGAGTAGTCTGCCAAGGGTTATTGCCTTAGTTTACATTTCCCAGGTCCTGATAATCTTCTCAAGTACGAGGTTGAACAGTAACGGAGATAATCCGTCTCCTTGGCGGACCCCAGTGTTAATTGCAAAAGACTCAGATGTTTCGCCGAGGAATTTAACTTTTGAAGTAGTGCCAGTTAATGTTTGTCAGATTAATTCTCTTGTTTTTCTATCCACTTGAAATTCTTCTAGGGTATTGAAAAGTGTTTGACGATCTATAGAGTCATATGCTTTTCTGAAATCTACAAAGGTAATGACTGTCTGTCTGGTTTTGCGCCTTTGTAGGGTAGTTTTGAGATTAAGAATTTGTTCCGTACATGATCTTCCTTTTCGGGAACCTGCCTGGTATTCTCCAATCAGACGGTCTGTTTGTTTCTCAAGTCTAGTGAGCAGGGCTTTGGAGAAAATTTTATAAATAACTGGTATCAAGGAAATTCCTCTATAATTATTGATGTTGGTTTTATCCCCTTTCTTGTGCAGTGGAAGGATTAGCGCACATTTCCAATCCTCAGGTATTTCTTCGGTGATCCAGATGTTCTCAAGAATCGAGTGGATTTTCTGGGCTACGTTTTCACCACCTATCTTCAGCATTTCGGCAATTATACCATCTTCCCCTGGGGCTTTATTATTTTTGAGTCCATGGATTATTTCTTTAATTTCTTCCAATGTTGGGGGTTCTGAATCTTGGTTGGATGCTTTTTTTTCAAAGATGAGTTGTTCTTTAGGGGATTCACAGAGTAATAGATCCTTGAAATAATCTGCTAGAAGTTTGCAATTCTCTTGATTATTTGTTTCCAATGCCCCATCCGGGCGTTTGAAGCAAAGACTGGGTGCCAGATAATTTGATAATTCTTCTCTGAATGTTTTGTAGAAGTTTCGTGTATTGTTTTTAGTAAAATCTTGTTCAATTTCAGCCAATCTGTAGTGATCGTACTTGCGTTTTTCAGATCTGATGATTTTAGAGGTTTGTTTCTTTACTTTGGTGAATTCGTGCCAATTTTGTTCCGTTTTGTGAGAATTCCAATTCTGCCAGGCTTTAATTCTGAAGTTTATAGCCTTGTCACAGGTTGCGTTCCACCACCTAAGCTTGCGTTTCCTGGGCGGGGAGCCAATGTTTTGCGAAGCTTTCGAAAGTATATCTTTGAGTTCTAACCAGACAGAAGAATCGTGAGTAGGGATACTTTCTTGGAAAGTACTGGCGTTCTGTTTAAGAAATTCTGGATCGACGCGCAGATTTTTTGTTATTTTTGGTTTGGACCTGTTTGGTTGAAATTTTACCTTGCTTAAGGATAGATGGTGGTCCGAGTCAATGACTCCTTTCTTGACTTTGATATTCATAATTTCTTTTGATTCTTTTTGGAAATAGCCACATGATCTATTTCAAATTCTCCTAAGTGGAAATTAGGGGATCTCCAAAAGGTTTGCAAAAATCAAGTAATCTTTCTCCATTTTTATTAGTTCTATTGTGTGCTGGATATAGTCCTACAATGGTCCTGAATTTCCTTTCTCTACCAATTTGGGCATTAAAATCTCCCAAAAGGATTTTTATGTGATGATTTGGAATGATGGCTGTAGTTTTTTCCAGCAGTTTCCAGAAGTCTTCCACCTTTTGTGGATCTTAACGATTGTAGTTTTTGGAGGGTCCATGCGCATTAATAAGCGTATAAGCTTTGTTTCCTGATTTAACGGATAGTGTTGAAATTCTTTCAGAAGGCGAGGAAAAGTTAAGCACTGAGTTTATAATGTTTTTTCTGACAGCGAATCCAGTGCCAAATTGTAGTGGCTTCATATGGAGGGAGATTGCTGGCTTGCCTTTATAAATTCTGTAATTTCCTGATTCAAAATGTTTTTCATCCGTGTATCTGGTTTCCTGTAGTGTTAAAATTTGGATGTTGAAGTTATCCAACATGTCTGTTAATTGTTTTAACTTGCCAGTTCGTTCATTATTATAATTATTATTTTTAATTTAATTTTGTTTTCTTCTCTTCTTGTTTCGAATGGGCCTACTTTGGACCACGCTTGTTCAACTGTTGAGCTTTGATCTTTGCCCAGTGTTGTCGCATTTTCTGCCGGTGTAACTCCTTCCTTTCATCTGTCCAAGGGGTACCTTTCTTCCGGGGTTTTTCCTGAAATCCATGGACTTCCTTCAGGGCATGTCTCACAGATTGCCTGTCTTGAAGATCTGATTTTCCCAGTTCATTAATGTCTTTCTCAGTTTCTGTCAGCCAAGTGGTACGAACCTTCTTGTTCTGCCAGAAAGTGAACAGCCTATTGGTCAGTCTTTTGGGAGGCAATCTTGCCACATGACCATAGAATGCTACTCTCCTTTTCCTAGCACAGTCAGAGAGCCTTTCTATATGTTCGTAGAGCTCGGAATTGTGCCGCCTACGGTATTCCTCATCTTCCTTTACCGGACCTAGGATCTTCCTGAGAATTCTCCTCTCTCTGACTTCCATTTTCTCCATCAGACCACTTCGGTTCAATGAGAGACACTCCATGGCATACAGGGCTTCTGGTCGTATGACTGAGGTGTAGTGCTTGAGTTTCAGGTTGCGTGACAGGCATTTCTTGTTGTAGATGTTCTTTGTCAGTCGATAAGCCAGTTCCAGCTTGTTGACTCATGGATAATGATGCTCTTTCTGATAAGTTGGGTTCAATCCATTCGCCGAGATACTTAAATTTCTCAATCCTCTTGATTTTTCCCTGTTCTAGTAGCATCTCTCTGTTAGCTTCTTTGATGTTGGTGAAGAATTCTGTTTTTTCCAGCGACACTTGAAGACCCACTTTGGCTGCCTGTCTTCTGAGGCAATTGACCTGCATTGTTGCTGTATCCAGAGAATCGGCAATAAGTGCCATGTCGTCAGCAAAGGCCAGGCAATCTACAACCAGTCCTTCCTTCCTACGCCCCAGGTATATCCCACTCTGGACACCCATATTGGTCAGTTCCTTGCGCCATTCTCTCACAACCTTTTCAAGGACACAGTTGAAAAGAAGTGGAGAAAGTCCATCCCCTTGTCTCACCCCTGTTTTTATCTCGAAGCTTGCTGAGACCTCGCCTCTAAATTTAACCTTGGAATGGGTATTGGTCAAGGTTTCTAGAATGAGTTTGCGGGTTTTGTTGTCTAACCCTAGTTCTTGGAGAATTCTATTAAGTGTTTCCCTATCAACAGAGTCGTAGGCCTTCCTAAAATCAACAAAGGTGACAACCACCTTGCGGTTTCTCAATTTGGAGTATGCAAGTACAGTTTTCAGGTTGAGGATCTGTTCAGCACAGGATCGGCCCTTCCTGAAGCCTCCCTGATATTCTCCGAGTTGACTGTCCAGTTGACTTTCTGCCCGTGTTAGTAATGTCTTGGAGAAAATCTTGTATGTTACCGGGACGAGAGAAATCCCACGGTAGTTGTTTAGGTCAGTAAAATCTCCTTTCTTGTGGAGGGGATGGATCAGAGCTGAGGTCCAGTCAGGTGGTAATTTCTCTGTTTCCCAGATGTTCTGTATGATCTCGGTGAGTTTGCACACAGCATTGCTTCCAGCACATTTCCAGAGTTCACCAACAATGGAGTCCTCTCCAGCTGCCTTGTTGTTCTTAAGAAGTTGAATGATTTCACGAACTTCTTCCAGTGAAGGAGGCAGCGAGTCCGGGTTTGGTGTTGTTTGTATGTAGTCAAAGTCTTCGCTGGGTGGATCACAGTTGAGCAAGTTCTTAAAGTACTGAGCTAAGAGGCGACAGTTGTCCTTGTCGTTAAAAGTCAGTTTGCCCTGTGAGTCTTTGAAGTGGAGACTTGGTGGAGTGTATTTTCCGAGTGACTGCTTGAATGTTTTGTAAAAGTCTCTGGTGTTATTTTTAGCGAAGTTCTCTTCGATTTGGGTTAGTTGGTTGCGTGTGAAGGCCCGTTTGGTTCCTCGGATTATCTTGGTTGTAAGCTTCCTTTGTTCCAAGTAGTTCTCCCAATTTTCCTTAGTCTTTTTAGAGTTCCATTTCATCCAGGCTGTCTGTCTTTGAGCTATTGTGTTGTCACAGTCTTCAGTCCACCACGGATGTTTCTTTCTTCTAGTGAGGGGAGCAAGTTCACTAGCCGTCTTGACAAGAGCTTCTTTCAGTTGGTCCCAGTTGTTAAGATCTGCACTGTTCAGTCTTCGACTGACTTCTTGATTGTTCTTAAGTCGCTCTATATCAAATCTGACATTCTTGGAGGTTCTGTGAAATCTATTGTTTCTAGGTTGGAGTCGCAGTTTGATCTTTGAGAGGTAGTGGTCTGAGTCCAGATTGGCGCTTCTTAATACCTTCACGTTTTGTATTTCCTTTTGGGATTTTCTTGAGATGGCCACATGATCTATCTGGAATTCACCCAGGTTGATGTTAGGAGAGATCCAAGTCTTTTGCTTTCTTGGCAGATGTTTAAATGCTGTAGACTTCATAACCAAGTCGAAAGCCCTGCACAGTTCCACCAATCGTTCTCCATTGCGATTAGTTCGTTTATGCGCTGGATAGTTGCCCACTATGTTTCTGTATTTTTCTCCCTTCCTAACTGGGCATTGAAGTCACCAAGCAGTATGGTGGTATGTCGGTCTGGGATTTTAGAGAGAATTTTGTTTTATTAATTTTCGATCGAATCATATTTAAGTGCCCTCATCTTCATTCTTAATTTAATTCTAAATTTGTATACTTCAATCTGTCTTAAGAGATGTAGATGACCTGGTAGTTCCACGTATTTCCACCCCTCAAAACCTCAATAACTAACACTTGATTCAGAATTTTAACTGCTAGCATTAGAAATTACCCACATTAACTACCTATCTTCTACAGATCGGTGGACATCTTACGAAGAGATCAACCCAAACCAAATGACTACATGAAGAAACAAATGGCATCTCATAGCGGGACAATGTCAAACATATGCATAACTTGCGGAGCACGCTTTAAAAGTAAAGACCAATTGAAGAGACATACAATGATTCATAGTGGTCTAAGGCCATATTCCTGTAATACTTGCGGAGCCAACTTTACTCGGAATGGGGATTTGAAAAAACACATGTTTATCCACAGTGGTCTAAAACAACATTTATGTGATACATGCGGAGCAAAGTTCACTGAAAAAAGCAGCGTGACGAAACACATGTTAATCCATAGTGGTCTAAAGCCACATTCCTGTGATACTTTCGGGGCACACTTTACTCGAAAGGTGAAATTGATAACACACAGGTTAATCCACAGTGGTCTAAAACAACATTCATGTGATACTTGCGGAGCCAACTTTACTCGAAAGGGGTATTTGAAAAAACACTTGATAATCCACAGTGGTCTAAAGCCACATTCCTGTGATACTTGCGGAGCCAACTTTACTCGAAAAGGGGATTTGAAAACACACATGTTAATCCACAGTGGTCTAAAGCCACATTCCTGTGGTTCATGTGGAGCCAACTTTACGCGAAAGGAGCAATTGAAAACACACATGTTAGTTCATAGTGGTCTAAAGCGTTATTCCTGTGGTAAGTGCGGGGCACACTTTACTCAAAAAGAAAATATGAAAACACACATGTTAACCCACAGTGGTCTAAAGCCACATTCCTGTGATACTTGCGGAGCCAACTTTACTCGAAAAGGGGATTTGAAAAAACACTTGATAATCCACAGTGGTCTAAAGCCACATTTCTGTGATACTTGCGGAGCCAACTTTACTCGAAAAGGGGATTTGAAAACACACATGTTAGTCCATAGTGGTCTAAAGCCACATTCCTGTGGTTCATGCGGAGCCAACTTTACGCGAAAGAAGCAATTGAAAACACACATGTTAGTCCATAGTGGTCTAAAGCCACATTCATGTGATACTTGCGGGGTGCACTTTACTCAGAAAGAGAATTCGAAAACCCACATGTTATCCCATAGAGGTCTAAAGTCTTATTCCTGTGATACATGCGGGGCGCACTTTACTCAGAAAGAGAATTCGAAAACCCACATGTTATCCCATAGTGGTCTAATGCCACATTCATGTGATACTTGCGGAGCCAACTTTACTCGGAAGGGGGATTTGAAAACACACAGGTTAATCCACAGTGGTCTAAAGCCACATTCCTGTGGTTCATCTTTACCCGAAAGGAGAATTTGAAAAGACACATGTTAGTCCATAGTGGTCTAAAGCCTTATTCTTGTTATACATGCGGGGCACACTTTACTCAAGAAGAGAATTCGAAAACACACATGTTAACCCACATTCCTGTAGTACATGTGGAGCAAAGTTTGCTCTAAAATCCAATTTGAGAGCGCACTTCTTAATCCATAATAGTCTCGAAACAAAATTCATGTGGCACATTATTATTATTATTATTATTATTATTATTATTATTATTTATTAAATCTTTACAAATACACACATTTTACAAAATTCAGAATAACTGTACACATTTTATGAATTTCCTTACACTTCCTACTCATTGTTTAACATGTAAATTTACACTTTTACCTAATTCTAAATTTGAGCGGCATTTTGGTTAACATTTGGAAAATGGCTTAAATTTGCTAATTCGGACCTGATGAACAAGAATATCGCTGTTGCCAGGCTGATTTCTCGACCGGAAGCCAGAAATCCAATTTGGCGGCCAAGAGGCGGACTTGGCCTTATTTTTGTATTATTTTCGTTTCGTCAGGTTGTATTTTTATTCTGAAAACGGTTTGGGGGATAAATTTGTCATGAGAAGCGATATAAATGACTTATTTATCGTTTGGCTTTTAGTGCCGGGAGTGTCCGAGGACATGTTCGGCTCACCAGAGGTAGTAGCTACTTCAAGCGGACACCACTAGGGTGAGCTACAAGTTCCGTACAGTTTCAAGTACCGGTAGTTCCAACTTTCACTACCAGAACTGAATGATTCCTAGTGGTGAACGCTGGATCTTCGATAGAGCGTTACAACGAAATTAACCTAGAAATTTAGCTCCACACAAGTTTAGTCTGTAAAAGGATCTTTTACATGCCATAAATCTATGACATGGGACCGCCGGCTTTACTTCCCCTGTATAAATGATGGTTATGCGTTACAAAGAGCTACCAACGCTAATTTTTTCGTACATAATGTAATTTGGACAAAAAATATGTCTATTTACAACAAAAATTAAGAAATAAATGTTCAATAAGATTACATTGGTTTAGCACAACGTATGCTGCCACGACTATTTGATCTGCAGTACTTTTCACTGCATGCAAAATCATCCTTGTGTCAGCGTCTTCATGGGAAGCTTCCAGAGAGGTGACATTTGAAGACGACATATTGGAAAAAAAAATATTTCATCACTGCACCCTCCGGTGATAACTAGTTCAACTTCCTTTATCTCGACTGCACTGAGATATTTTGATACGAACTCTATCATGTTGACCTTATTTTCTTCTAAGGACAGAAGGTCTTTCCAGTTTTGTGGCAAGGGCACGTTTCCATTGTCCATCACGCGATGTTTCCATTGTCTATCACGCGATGCACTAAGGCAGTATTCTTTGAGTGCCTAGCACGGGTTGTGGAATTGACTGATTTGGATCTGTACCTAAGGAAAAAATGGAATTTGAATAATGATAATAATAATAATGATGATTATGTAAAAGGCCTAACGGTCGAAAACAATGTCGATTCTTGAAGAGACAGAAGTGTAGGATCGGATATGTCTTTCCACTGCCATGGCGTAATCTCCAAACCTAACGCACTTTGCTGGCTTCTGCAGTGCATTAATCATTGCCATGCCGTCAATGAGTTGATGTGAAGATTCCCTCTCCAGAACTATATTATCAGGGCAGCCAATGTCCTTAGTTAGAGTTGTAATCAGGGTAGACTTATCTCCACTTCTTAAATCTCCATCTGTGATTGTGAGGGATGGAGGACAGGCCATGAGCTCATGTCTAAAAATTTCTTGAAGATCAATTTCCCTCCCGGCTTCGTAATCCATTACTGTTGTTTGTAGAACGCTCCTATTACTACTCAGCACTGTTTTGTGCATTGTTTTCCTCGTCAAAACTTTCGGCAAATTGTTCAGTGTGAGAGGGCGATTCCTAGAAATGGGCAATTGGACGCTCACTTGCAGTTTCCCCGTGTCTTCAGATGACACAAGGCGTTCGGAGACGAACTTATTCACTTGTTCAAGCCCCAGTTCTCGTGCGCGTAGAAGCGAATCTTGGATCTTAACGGTAGCAATGTCCTTATTTGCTACATTGTGAATATTTGAGGGATCAGCATTGTCTTCTGAGAAAACATTAAAAGTTTTCAAAATGGAAATTTTTTTTCTTCGTCCGAGTTGTCTCGCGTCTCCTACCAGGATAGACAGATTGTTCTTTATATGAGCAGCCTTCTGTCCCTACCGCGAACATTTCAAACGCGGGATTAGTAATATCGCTCCTCAGTGAAATTATAAGGCCCTACGTTGCAGAGCAGACTCTTCCTGCGTGATTCCAACTAATCCGCCGGGTTTCTTAGAAGTGCCCTCTATCCAGTCCTATGCATGATCCGCGTCAACTTGACTAAATTTTCCGTTGCTCCGTTGGACCCCGAAGTCTCCCTTCCTGAACGCCATCTCGACTTCTTCAGGGAGCTGATGCATTTCAGCTATATACACTGCCAAGGACTTAGTGTAATTGGTGTGGTCGTATCGTGCAGTAAAAGGAAGCATCTCCTTAAGAGAAGCCAAATACATGTCCCAATTTCCAGAACGGATCCCCGTTGTAAATTTGAGTAATGTCGAAACCATCTCTAGATATGACCACCAGTACGCAAAATTTGAACTCGATCGTGATGCCTCGGAAACAAAGTCTTTGATTTTCTTCCGGTTTTCTTGTACGAGGAAATGCTCGATAGCTGTTTCTGTAATTCAAGAATCCGCTCTATTCCAATGCTGAAAACGTCATCATTCAGTTTCTTCCGTTACTCCGCACAAACTTTTAACTTGTTATATCCAACCTCTGTTGCTTGAGTTAAGAGTTACTCGCCCTCATTGAATGTTTTGCAGCATATAATGCAAATATTTCCTTGGTTATGTTGATCATCTGCCAGTAATAGCTTAAGATGCGGTTCCATCTAAAATAATGAACCAAACATAACCTAACTGTAGACCTAACGTTTTACATAAAACTTAAAATAAATACGATACAAGATCGGGTCACAGAATATGAAAACAGATGGATTTGCCGCTTTCAATTTCATACCAGCTCACATGAAAACAGTAAAAGTACATGCAACACAGCACGAAAACAAAAAAATTCTAACTCGCCCCAAACTCGTATCACCTCGATCTGGATGTTTGTTTCTTCCTCTTGATTAATTACTTTCACTTTGTCATTTGCACATGAAATTAACAACTTTGGTGTTACCTTACTTGTAGACTAAAATCGCCAAAACATTACCACAAAACATTCGTACGAAACACTGATATACAACAAGCAACTGCTGCTGACAACACAACAGACACGAACAAACACGCAGTCTCACGCTGGGCACGGCGCTGGCGTGCGCGCGCATTACGCCAATGTAGATTTGCTGCTTGCCCGCTAGGAGGCAGCACTACCACTTTATGATTTTGGCAATTTGAACAGCAATAGTAGTCATGGTATCAGTAGTATTTGTAATTATACGTATAGAATAACGAACATAAATCAATCTAAACACACATTTTATAAAATATTAGGAGGAGAAAATTTATATATTGTATATATTTTTAAAGGAAATATGCTTGAAAGAGAAACATGTAGAATCACGCAACGAAAAAATATAGGTATATCTTCCAAAGGCTTTTATTTCTTTTGTGAATTAATTTATTGTTGTAAGGTAATTAACACTGGCTTAAAAGGATGTGAATAGTAGGCAAAATAAGTAAGAAATTTTCTGAAAAATATATGTCCGAGATTTTCCAGCAACACTTTGGGGTGATCTCAGCACCCCACCTAACCACTTATGTAATTTTAAACCACCTAACAACTTAAAGGTTAAGAAACATCAACTAACCAAACTTAACCAAACCTAACCTAATCCTAACCAAACATAACCTAACCGAACTTAACAAACATCATCTAACCCAACCTAACCTAATCTTAACCTAACCTAACCTAACTTGAAAGTGTGAGCAAATATGTGAGCAAAAAGTGGTAGGAAAAAGTGGCAGCAAATAGTGTAAGCAAAAGTGGGAGCAAAAAAGTGGGAGCAAATATGGCAGCAAAAAGTGGGAGCAAATGTGAAAGCAAAAGTGGGAGCAAATAGTGGGAGCAAAATGTGCAAGCAAAAAGTGAGAGCAAATATTAGAGCACAAATAATAAACTTAGTTATAACCTAACCTAACTTTACTAAACCTAACTTAACTTAACCTAACTTCAAAGTCAAAACAAATATTTGAGCAAAAGTGGAAGCAAAAAGTGACAGCATAAAGTGGGAGCAAAAGTGAGAGCAAATATGAGAGCACATATAATAAACGTACTTATAACCAAACCTAACCTAACTTAACCTAACTTTACCTAACCTAACCTAACCTAACCCAACCCACAGAAACCTCATTTAAAGATTTTAGATTATACATTTTAACATTTTAGTTTTTTTATTTTATTTCACATTTTAACATTTTAGATTTTAGGTTTTTACATTTTATATTTTACCTTTTTAATTTTTATATTTTCCAAAAACAGTAAACTACAAGGTCACATACCTAACGTCAGTGCACCTAACCTCACCTAACATTACCTTAGTTCACCTATCCAAACATGTCCTCACTCAACTTTACCTAACCTAACTTAAGCTAAGCCAAAGGCTAAATGCACATACATAGAGTTTTGTTGTTTACACATTTGTCAATTCCTCAATTCCCACTCATCATTATATTTTTTTTAAATTTTAGTTTAACGTTTTCAATTTTTGTCAATATGGAAACATGTATTTTCCAATTTTGTTGTTCACATGTTTTTGATTGAGTCCATGTAGCCTACACAGTTCATTTTGCATACGAGTGGGCAGAGGTGGGTAGTAATTAAAATGTACACGCAGTGTTTGATTTAGTCCATGTAGCCTACACAGTTCATTTTGCATGCGAGTGGGCAGAGGTGGGCAGTAATTAAAATGCACAAGCAGTGTTTGATTGAGTCCATGTAGCCTACACAGTTCATTTTGCATGCGAGTGGGCAGAGGTGGGTAGTAATTAAAATGTACAAGCAGTGTTTGATTGAGTCCATGTAGCCTACACAGTTCATTTTGCATACGAATGGGCAGAGGTGGGCAGTAATTAAAATGCACGAGCAGTGTTTGATTGAGTCCATGCAGCCTACACAGTTCATTTTGCATACGAGTGGGCAGAGTTGGGTAGTAATTAAAATGCACAAGCAGTGTTTGATTGAGTCCATGTAGCCTACACAGTTCATTTTGCATACGAGTGGGCAGAGGTGGGCAGTAATTAAAATGCACAAGCAGTGTTTGATTGAGTCCATGCAGCCTACACAGTTCATTTTGCATACGAGTGGGCAGAGTTGGGCAGTAATTAAAATGCACAAGCAGTGTTTGATTGAGTCCATGTAGCCTACACAGTTCATTTTGCATACGAGTGGGCAGAGGTGGGTAGTAATTAAAATGCACAAGCAGTGTTTGATTGAGTCCATGTAGCCTACAAAGTTCATTTTGCATACGAGTGGGCAGAGGTGGGTAGTAATTAAAATGAACAAGCAGTGTTTGATTGAGTCCATGTAGCCTACAAAGTTCATGTTGCATACGAGAGGGCAGAGGTGGGTAGTAATTAAAATGCACAAGCAGTGTTTGATTGAGTCCATGTAGCCTACAAAGTTCATTTTGCATACGAGTGGGCAGAGGTGGGTAGTAATTAAAATGTACAAGCAGTGTTTGATTTAGTCCATGTATCCTACACAGTTCATTTTGCATACGAGAGGGCAGAGGTGGGTAGTAATTAAAATGTACAAGCAGTGTTTGATTTAGTCCATGTAGCCTACACAGTTCATTTTGCATGCGAGTGGGCAGAGGTGGGTAGTAATTAAAATGCACAAGCAGTGTTTGATTGAGTCCATATAGCCTACAAAGTTCATTTTGCATACGAGTGGGCAGAGGTGGGTAGTAATTAAAATGTACAAGCAGTGTTTGATTTAGTCCATGTATCCTACACAGTTCATTTTGCATACGAGTGGGCAGAGGTGGGTAGTAATTAAAATGTACAAGCAGTGTTTGGTTGAGTCCATGTAGCCTACAAAGTTCATTTTGCATACGAGTGGGCAGAGGTGGGCAGTATTAAAATGTACAAGCAGTGTTTGATTGAGTCCATGTAGCCTACAAAGTTCATTTTGCATACGAGTGGGCAGAGGTGGGCAGTAATTAAAATGCACAAGCAGTGTTTGATTGAGTCCATGTAGCCTACACAGTTCATTTTGCATACGAGTGGGCAGAGGTGGGTAGTAATTAAAATGTACAAGCAGTGTTTGATTTAGTCCATGTATCCTACACAGTTCATTTTGCATACGAGTGGGCAGAGGTGGGTAGTAATTAAAATGTACAAGCAGTGTTTGGTTGAGTCCATGTAGCCTACAAAGTTCATTTTGCATACGAGTGGGCAGAGGTGGGCAGTAATTAAAATGCACAAGCAGTGTTTGATTGAGTCCATGTAGCCTACACAGTTCATTTTGCATACGAGTGGGCAGAGGTGGGTAGTAATTAAAATGTACAAGCAGTGTTTGGTTGAGTCCATGTAGCCTACAAAGTTCATTTTGCATACGAGTGGGCAGAGGTGGGCAGTAATTAAAATGTACAAGCAGTGTTTGGTTTAGTCCATGTAGCCTACAGAGTTCATTTTGCATGCGAGTGGGCAGAGGTGGGTAGTAATTAAAATGCACAAGCAGTGTCCACACAATATTTACACATAATACATTGTTTTTGTTACAAATTGTAGAGTTGGTTTTATTTGTTTTCTATTTTTATTTATTTTTGAGTATGAATACCATTTTTTTGTTTTTCTATTTTTGTAGTGCTATTGTTTTATTTCCTAAATTGTTTTGTTTTATGTATTTGCTACATGCAGGCAGAGGATTTTGATATTCATAACTTAAATCTTTAATCTTGGTCAATGATTGAGTAATGACCATAGGCATGTGTACCTATACCATCCGAATCAATTACTCTTTTATCATCTCCAGGACACAAAGCAATTTTGTTTAGTCTTATGGATGATAAGTCATGTTGTTTAGAAGCGATAATGCTCATTGGTATTCTTTTTACCTCGTTTTTCATAATACAATCCTTATAATCTTGAAAGCTTATACAATTTTTGACAACACCTCTGCTAATACCTTTAATCTTTTTGATTTCTTTACCATTTATGCCTAAAGCATACATTTTAGCTCTAAGTCCAACAAATGCTTTAATAATTTGTCCACAAGCCTCGTCTTTAAATTTCCCCAACGTCAAATTTATTTATTTATTTAGCGTATGGCAACTGAAGAGCAACTAATATACAAAGTTTACAAATACTGAAAATCTACAAGTTAATGTCTAAGTTTTTATTCCATTGAAGGGCTGAAGCCGTCACTTCAAAGAAATCTTCCGGGCTTCCAGAATAAGCTCGTCTGCTGCAGGATGTTACAATGTGTTTGATGGTCTGGTGTTCACGGCCACAGTCACATTGGGAAGATGCCGTCAATCCCCATCGGTGGAGGTTTTCTGCACAAATGCCATGGCCTGTACGGAGCCTGCTAAGTGTCTTCCATATACGTCGCGGTAGTTCCACGCCAACTGGCTGTGTACCTGGTCTAACGAGAGCCCGGTAGTCCTCATGTGCAGCACTAGTCCACACTCCTGACCATTTCCTGTTCATGTTGAAATTCATTGCTTGCAACGATTCGTCCAGTATGATGGGTGGCCGTCTGGATTTTAATCGGCTTTTCTTAAGTACAGGTACATCAGAGTGGACTGGAATCTGAGGATTGATAATTAACTTTTTATATTCCTTTAGGAGGGCGTTCTGTCTCTGCAGATTTGGTGGCGCTATGTGTCTTAGAGGCGGTAGCCAGTGACGAGGAATAGACTTTATGCACCCTGTTATTATTGTCATTGCCACATTTAGCTGGACATCGATTTTACCCTCATGTGGGCTGTTTAGCCATACTGGAGCACAGTATTCAGCAGCAGAGTAGACGAGTCCTAAGGAAGAACATCGTAGTATTGTAACTGTTGCACCCCTTGAGGTTCCGCACAACTTCTGTATGATATTATTTCAGCTTTGCTGCGGTGTTTTCTATATGCCTTCGGTATGATAGAGTTCTATCCAGAGTCACGCCCAAATATTTCGGAAAAAGTTGGTGATGAGGAGCCTGGCCATTATAGTTGACATTTAACTTTGCATCAGCCATTCTATTGTTAAGATGAAAGAAGTTAACTTCAGTCTTCATTGGGTTTGGTGTTAATCTCCACTTTTTAAAGTATTCATGCATTGTCGTTAATTCAGCAGAATGTACCGCTTCTCCACCTTCAAGACTTTTATGTTGAGTGACCAAAGCTAGATCATCTGCATAAATGAACTTTCTTGATACTGTGACAGGGAGGTCAGAAGTATATAAGTTAAACAGCGCCGGAGCCAAGACCGAACCTTGAGGAAGACCATTATTAAGTTTCTTCTGTCTGCTTAAATGATTACCCTCACAGATTATCAACAGTTTCTGCCATTCAACTGCACGCATGTGACTTTCCTGAAATAACCTACCCATCATTCACATATCCACACCCAAAACATAATTTCGCTTTGTGAAGTTATGTTTTGAAACCATATTTTGTTGTCTGAGCATAATACTCATACTCGTATTAGTGATGATACCGTAATGATATTGAATATTGCAGCGTGAATGGTAGCCAATATCAAACCTCAAGTGCTATTTTTTTAGGAAGCCATGTGATGTGCCTCAGTTAACTTGGTTGTTATTGCATGGACAAAGTACAATACAAATTAAAAAGGGATAATGTCCCTGCCCTTATTAAGTTCCCATGCATTGTTATGAAGCCGACACAATAACTGGGGTAGATGACCTATATGTTTTGCTCCTTCAAACTCCAATAACTCACCATCACAATAACTCGTACATTTTTCCAATAGTACTTGGAGCTTGTTGCACGTTTTAATCCATGTGTTTTTAAAATAACATTTTACATTGATGTTGTTTGAGTCTTCAGTCTTTTGACTGGTTTGATGCAGCGCTCCAGGCCTCCCTGTCTTGAGCTAATCGTTTCATCTCTGCATAGCTACCACACCCTACATCCAAAGCAATCTGTTTAACATATTCTAACCTTGGTCTACCCCTACAGTTCTTGTCCTCAACCCTTCCTTTCATAACTAAGCTTGCTATTCCTGGGTGTCTTAGTATGTGTCCTACCAACCCATCCCTTCTCTTCATTAGCAGTCGCCAGAAACATCTCTGCTCTCCCACCCGTCGTAATACCTCTTCGTTTGTCACCCTATCTACCCATCTGATCTTCATCATTCTTCTGTAACACCACATTTCAAATGCTTCAATTCTTCTCTTTTCTGCGGCACCAATAGTCCGAGTTTCACTTCCATAGAGCGCCACGCTCCAGACAAAGGTTTTCAAAAATGACTTCCTAATACCTAAATCTATATTCGATGTCAACAGATTCCTTTTCTGTAGAAAGGCTTTCCTTGCCTGAGCCAACCTACTTTTTATATCCTCTTTGCTTCGTCCGTCACTGGTTATTCTGCTTCCTAAGTAACAGAAGTCTCCTACTTCCTTCAGCTTTTCACCTGCCAATTTGATGTCCATTGAGGTTTCTGATTTATTTCGGCTGCATTCCAGTATTTTTGTTTTACATTTATTAATTTTCATCATGAATTCTTTCCGTAAGACGGAGTCCATACCATTCAAAAACTCATTCAAATCCTCAGGCTTGTCGGCCACGATGACGATGTCATCAGCAAATCTCAGAGTTGAAATTATTTCTACTTGAATCTTCACTCCCACTTTAATTTTTTCTCCAATTTCCTTCATTGCTTGTTCAATGTAAAGATTGAAAAGTATGGGTGATAAGTTGCAGCCTTGCCTTACACCATTCTGAATACCAGCTTCTCTCACATGTCCTTCAACTCGAATGACTGCTGTCTGGTTTCTGTATAGATTGTATATCGCCCTCCTATCCCTGTAATTTATTCCAATCGATTTCAAAATGCCAAACAATTTAGTCCAATCAACGTTATCAAAAGCCTTTTCTAAGTCTACAAATCCCATGAACGTTCCCTTATTTTCCCTTATTCTACCTTCCAAAATCAGCCTAAGACTTAGTACAGCTTCCCTTGTTCCTATATTTCTCCTGAAACCAAACTGGTCTTTACCCAACTCCGTTTCTATCTGGCTTTCCATCCTCTTGTAAATTATTCTAGACAGGATCTTTGAAGCATGAGTAGTCAAGCTGATTGTACGGTAATCTTCTCATCTGTCAGCTCCCACTTTCTTTGGTATAGAGATAATAACATTCTTCTTGAAATCAGGGGGTACCTCACCTGTCTCATAAATCCTACACACCAAGTGAAATAACCTGATCAGACCTTCATCTCCTATGCAGCGTATCAACTCAATCGGTATATCATCTATGCCTGGTGCTTTGTTCCTGCTTAAGTCCTCCAATGCTCTGTCAAATTCTGATCTCAATATTAAATCTCCTATTGCATCCTCATCAATTTCCTCCTCCCTTTCCATTACATGATTCTCAATCTCCTTTCCCTTATACAAACACTCTATGTAAGCTTTGCATTTCTCAACCATTTCTTCCCTATCTGTTAGAGGCTTTCCATTTCTGTCGTTAATATTACAGCACTTAGTCTTCTTTTCCCCAAAAGTATTCTTAATCATTCGATAAGCTGTGTCTACTTTTCCTGATTTCAGACAAGTTTCTATACCTGCACATTTATCTTTCAACCATTCTTCTTTCGCTTCCTTGCACTTCTTGTTAACCTCATTTCTCAGACGTCTGTATTCTGCTTTCTCCTTTTCATCTCTTACATTCTTGTGTTTCCGCCTTTCATCCATCAATTCTAGTATATCCTGAGTGATCCGCGGTTTTTTACCTATTCTTTCTTTTCTACCAATGTTTTCTCCTGCAGATTTTGTTATTTCATTCTTCAAAAGTGCCCATTCGTCTGCAATTGAAGTTGGTTTAGGGTTTTTCATTAGTCCTTCCTTTATACTTTTCTTGAATCTTTCGTTTACATCCTTCACTTTCAGTCTGTCTATTGCCCACCTTTTTGGCTTTTGACTTTTCTTCAGTTTCTTCAACTTTAATCTGCATTTCATAACAACCAGATTGTGGTCAGAGTTTATGTCAGCACCAGGATATGTTTTGCAATCCAAAATCTGGTTTCGAAACCTCTGCTTGACCATAATGAACTCGATTTCGTAACGCCCTGTATCTCCTGGTCTCATCCATGTGTATATTCTTCTATTGTGGTTATTGAATAAGGTGTTATCTATGACCAACTCATGCTCGGTGCAGAATTCCATCAGCCTGCTTTCTCGATCATTCCTTTCACCTAATCCGAAATCTCTTACCATCTTCCCTTCTCTTCCTTTTCCTACCACAGCATTCCAATCTCCCATTACTATAACATTTTTATCACCCTTGATATACCTCAGAATTTCATCTATTTCTTCGTAGACCTATTCAACATCTTCATCATCAGCTTGACTGGTACCTATGTACCTCTTTGGTGCACGTAGGTTTAGTATTGATTTTTGCTACAATAATCCGTTCACTATATTGCTTATAATATTCCACCCGTTGTCCAAGTTTCCTACTCAATATGAGACCAACCCCTGCTTGACCATTGCTTGATTTAGTGCTAATGACCCTATAGTCACCTGACCAAAAGTCCTGTTCTTCCTGCCAGTGCATTTCACTAATCCCAACCAAATCCAACCTCCACCTATCCATTTCCCTTTCTAAGTTTTCTAACCTTCCACTTCCTAGCAGACTTCTAACATTCCACGCTCCAATCCGTAGAATGTCGGATTTCCTCTTTGTCACTTCTGTGATGTTAACCCCCTCTCGAGTAGTCCCCACCCGGAGGTCCGAACGGGGGACTAGTTTACCTCCGGATTGAAATTTTACAAGGGAGGAGGCCATCATCACATGTAATTATGCATAGAGAGGTGCATATCCTCGGGAATAGCATTTCGGCTGTAGTTTCCCGTTGCTTTCAGCCGTGCAGCAGAACGCAGTGTAGCCATTAGTTGGCTTTTATTATCAATATCTTAACCGTCTATAAGACAAGTAAAGAACTGATTTATTCTGAAAGGCTGCTATTCCCTTTCAGAATAAGTAAGGAGCAATTCTACTAACAAAAATACTAACCTACTACTAACAAGTAAATACCAAATTCTAGTAACGAAAAAAATACTCAAGTTCCACCAACAGCAAATACTACCACTAAAACAGTCCGTCACCAGGCACACTCACATGCACCCTCACACATCACAGTCTAATGAAACAATGAACTATATCTAATAAACATGCAACTGCCACCAGACACACCCTAGTCTAATAGATGATGATGATAATTGTTATACAGAAGATGATAAGCAGACCTAACTACATGGTCATTGTCCCAGATGATGATGATAAACAGACCTGACTACATGGTCATTGGCCCAAAGTGCAATTGAAATTCAAAATACTTATAAGATGCAAATGAAATTGAAAATGCTTACAAAATGTATGCTATATTCAAAATACTCATTTGGATTGACAATACTTACAAAATGCAATTTAAATTGAAAATACTTACAAAATATAATTTAGATTCAAAATACTCACAAAATGCAATTAAGAATCATAATACGTACAAAATGCCCACCACACACAATGCAATTTAGATTTAATATACTTTCAAAATGCGGTTAGATTGTCAATCCTGACAAAAAGCAATTGAGGTTGAAAATACTTCCAAAATGCAATTTAGATCGAAAATACTTACAAAATGCAACTTAGATTGAAAATACGTACAAAATGTAGTGTAGATTCAAAAAATTCGCTAAAAGTCATTTAGATACACGGGGAGCAAATTCAAAAAAGTGCGGGAATCTTAAAGAGAAACGGAAATATAATGAAAAGAAAACAAGAAGTCTGACCCCTCGAAGAATGAGGGAGCAGGAAAGATGACTGTAATTAAATAAAAACCTTCTCAACTGCACAGATCACATCGGCTAAAAAATGGGAATTTTAATACATATTTTTAATAAAAGTAAGAAACATAACATCTAAACCACTAGAACTGAACTACTATTAACATACCCAAATGTTTAGACATTATGTATGTTGAAGAGAACTCAATTTTAATCAAAGACCCTAAACTTACATTGAATGTTCTTGAATCATTAAAAACTCAAATTAACAATGACCAAGTAGGAGTCAAACTTGATGATCTAATCAAAGAAGTAAATTATAAATCGACCCTGAGTTACATCTGGAAGAGAGGCTCACGAGGTCTCGGTGTAACAATTGTTTTGCTAGTTCCCATCATTGTAGTAATATGTTTATATAGAAGGAGGAGTCAGCTGCGGACATGGTATCTCCACCACAGAGGTGAAACACTCCCTGGAGTCTCCAACACGGGAATCCAGAGGTACGACGTTGGTGACCATGCCAACATGTCAGAGCACCAAACAGAACCAAGAGTGATGATCAACTTTAGATCACCATCCACAATTTCTTTACTGACCTGGTAAATTATCATCCTCTCTTTCTGCACAAAATATACCAGTTACCATCTCTTCTAACATGACTGATGCCTGGCTGTTTCCTGTTTCAGTGTACAATATACCCTCGTTTCTCATGCCACTCTCTTCCATATTTCCATTGTCTTCTTTTAACTGAATGAGTCAACCTCGGGATATGAATGAAGTGGAAAAAAGCAAAGCTATGAGTTTCTTGTACATACCTATTTCATCTGCACCTAACACGAACTTCGACATCTTCCTCACTACACATGAGAGTATTACAAACACACTACTACGCATTATTATTCCTCTGACTTGATTATTGGGCAATAAATGAAGTTGGCAGAGTGTATTTGTTGACAACAATATCTAGGATGGGAGGAGGGAAATGTTGGATTTATTTCAATGGATTTAGTGGACTTAGGGATTTCTTTCGTTGCCTTGAGAGGACTTAGGGATTTATTTTTCTGCATTGAGTGGACTTTGTGATTTATTTGGACGTAGGGATTTCTTAAATTTAATTACTAGAAAGTACGAATTATACTTACGCAAGTTACATAGACTTAGAGTTATGTATCATTGAAACTGATTGAAGATTTGAAAAGAGCAGGAAATTTTGGTCCGCATACATGCATACAATACAATAGCCTAATGAGTTAGCCTATGTTGTGAGTGTACTTTTCTCAACCTGTTTTGCCCCCTCGATTGCTAATGGTGTAATATTTGCACTGGTCAGACAAAGTCTATTAGAAGCAATTTTCAATGTTACTTCATTCGAAGTAGGCGTATGTGGCTATCAATATCCTGACGACTTCATTCATTTTTTACAATGGCCTAATGAGGTATTGTGCCATTAAATATCAGCTGATACCACAGAGGGAAAAATTATCACTATTATTATTAATATACTGGAAGAGTATAATTACTAAATCATGACCGTAATAAGGCAGGGAGACAAAAGAAGGAATTAAAAGATAGTGGGTGTGAAGGAGGGAGGGTGGAGGATGGATCGCGCTCGGAAGTGCATTGCCGCGCCATCCCACGCTATCTGTTGGAACTACATGCCCCAGGCAATAGGTTGGCGTCAAAATTTAACATTTAAGATACATCTCTATTATATCCTCTTTGAGGTGAACCCCACACTGATGCAGTACCAATTCTAATTATAAGATGCGTTCAAAATGTAACGAGCCGGAGGCTGTAATGCGCAAACCAGTAACGACATCGGCTAATCGTGGCGTGTGTAACGAGGTGTGGTTCCGACCAGAGCGTAGAAGATCACAACCCGTCGCTAGAGGGCACGATGTCAACAGATTCCTTTTTTATAGAAATGCTTTCCTTCCCCGAGCCAACCTACTTTTATTTCCTCGTATTTCATAAAGAGCATACATACTGCAACACACACAAATATGCATGCTTGCGGTGTACCATGGTATCATAAATATGATTAAACAGAACCGGTGCGAGTTACTTATTTCATCGCACAAAGTTAGTAGAGATGACATTAAGTTACCATACGTCATTAGGGTGTTCTTTTGAACAGAGTTGTATCATATTGTTGGAGTGGGGCTTCCACCAGCCAATCCAGGTCGTGCCACTGCTTGCGTGAAGTGACAGTCATTAATAGTTAATTCATCAGCAATTCACTATTACAGAACTAACCTTTTCACAGGTGTTGGAAATATTTTCCATTACCTATTTGATGAATCCTGCTGGTGTTAAATGCATGAACTAAAATTTTTCACGGGTGTGACGCAAATTGTTTTCCCAGATACAGCAGTACATTCTGCATGTATATCAATGAATAATTGTGGCACCAGTTTTGCGTTTGATCTGTTGGGTGTTTCAATTTTGTGTTACGTGAATAGTTTTAAGACATTCATATGCTTAGCGGAGAGTAGTTTATTAGCACAGTAAGTACCAGAAATAGTATAGCACGCAATCTCCTTTTGTCAATAACACTTTATGTGGGGCATACAAATCTCTTGCCTCTCACTAGTCCGGATGTAGGTTTACCGATAGACAGTTATAACCAGTTGGCAGCGTATTCGCTTTTAACAGCAAAGAGTCATCAGACTTTAATATTAACAAACAGCTATTGTAGTGTGTAAATACATTGGCATCGACACATAACTCTCCTTCTCCACACGTAAATTGTTCTCCCTGGTGGAGACCAGGGTATGGGGATTACAAATGTACATTTTGTCTCTAATTTACCGTTAAATACTGGATTCTGTCTTTGTGTCTGCAGCGGCCCATGGCATCTTGGGTAGCGGAAGGCATACACGCTCCTGGCTATCTTGGTCCCGCTCCTAAAGAAAGCTCACCCTGTATAAAGCTATGTGAATGGTACATTGTTTTTAATTCCAGAGACATGCGAGTACCCAGCACAAATACCTCAGTGAGATATTTACACATGCTGATAACCATAATATCCTTAGGTCTTAGAAATGCCTTCAACCGAAGGAACTATAAAAATTCATAAACGGATATTATCTGTGTGCTTAACGACCTCTACATATCAGTATGTATTAGTTTTGGATTACCAAGGCAGAAGAACATCAACTTGCTGTCGTGGACACAAGAAAGCTTCGCTGGACATCTGGTGTGATTATGTTTGATCATGTCATAAATGGAACATAGCAGTGGTGGCTGGCAGATAATTGTTCTGGGTGTTGCACTAAGAAGAGGTGGGGTTGGGCAAAAGACTGCTCGATACCAGAGATGACGGTATACACGTGCTCGGTAAAACTGATGTAGTTTGTCACGAATGCTGCAGTCCTGAGAACATCACATTCACCTCAAGATTAAATTGTTTGAAAAACTTCACAATAACAAAACCGCGTAACCAATAGCCTACACGAGGTCGAGACAGAACTGCTCAAATAACATTGCGAGACATGGTATCGGCAATAGACGGCAAATTTCAGATGTCTTCGTCTGCCCCTTTCCCCCTCTTTGTTGCAATCAGCGAGCAACGACCAGCTGAGTAAACTTACCTGGTGTAGCGTCTTTGCCATACCCTCCACTATTGAGATTAGTCGGTGCCCGGGCCTGGCAACGACCACACCACAGTTCGCAGTACGGTTCTACAAGTTTTTCTGAATTATTAAGTAACAAATCTATGAATTCCTATGCATGTAAGAGGTGCATAGTTTTATTTATTGCTAAAAGATTATTTATTTAAAATCTGGCCGTTGTGCAACACTACAACCTTATTACCGGCCACCACTGGTAAATTGTAATATGGAGTCACACCAATCATAGAGAAGATGCAAGAAAACAGACTCTGCTGATATGGACATGTACTACTAGCAAACGCATCATCTGTCACAGTGAGAGCTTGACACCTTGCAAAATGACCTGAAGGTCGTTGGATCTACCTGTGATCAGGAGCATGTACTACTAGCAAACAGATCTGTCATAGCGAGAGCTTGACACCTTGCAAAGTGAGGTCGTTGGATCTGCCTGTGATCAGGCGCATGTACTACTAGCAAACACATCTGCCATAGCGAGAGCTTGACACCTTGCAAATCGTTGGATCTCCCCGTGATCAAGCACATGAATATGCCAAATGGAGACAGGAGCCACAAAAGTGAACCCCTGAATGTTGAAGGACAAGTGCTAAAATAATATTTTGAGTTAGTTTTCTTTTTGCAAAACTAATTCATTTACCAGTCTAAAATATTTCTTTTTAAGGTTGACTGAATGTTGTCTTTCAACATGAGAAATCTCTTTTAGTGCCAGGAGCCAAAATGGCATCTTTTTAATTAGTACATTCAATGTCTTTCTTCTTCTTCTTCTCCTCCTTCGTGAATGGGTCACTTAAGGACCACGTGGAATCAACATTTTGCGAGCTTTCTTCCTGGCCCAATAGTTCTCTGTTACTCCGTTCAGATACGGTGTGTTGCTCGCCTCCCATCTTCCTTAAATCCCCTTCTTTATTACGTCTCTATCCTGAAGGTTCGGTCGCACCAATCATAGAGAAGATGCAAGAAAGCAGACTCTAGTGGTATGGACATGTACTACTAGCAAACATATAATTTTGCTCATTTATTTGAGCAATGTCGCCTCATATTTGGGGCGAAGCAAAATGGTTCTAGGAATTTTTGGTGTGTGGATTGCACTCTACTGTACATAAATCTGAACTCTAAAAACTATGGTTGCCAGGCCTTTGAAGAGAAAATTTCCCTTTTCTACCTCTAAAGAAAATCATAAGCTATTTCAAACTTGTTACATGTTGACAACTATAAAATGTTTTAGTCAAGAAAGTTAGCAGCAAAATAAGACTACAATGATGGTGTTGAGAATATTGCTGGCCTTACGGCGAGTGACAAATCACGATACAAGGAAATGTGATTTTGATTTGGGTTTACCTCTCGTTGGAAGGTATCGAGGGTTTAGTAGTTCCCTACTCATGGTGTACAAAGCTGCTGTCATCTTAACGCTACTGTCTGGCTGTGAAACTTGGACACACTATTGCCGCAATAATCAGATTCAGTTGACACGCAACTCCCTAGATTGTTCTCTCACCGGTGTTTAAACCATAACACTTCTTTCATGCTGAGGCACTACTTCATCATTTATTTCATGAAAGGAAGGTTAGTTATTACTGGAAAAAATAACACAGAGGTGAAAATAATTCTTTATTTCTTTCCTTTTATTATAGCAAAACACCTTCCCATTTCATAGCGCCATCAGATATATATACTGTACATATTTGCAATTTAGTAAATCAGTATCTCCCTAACACGCAAGGCTAGCTAGATCGACCAGGAAACAAAACATATTTATTGACAGATAAACAGAGAACTTTTATGAGGGTCAGATGCTGATTTTGCAGGATGGTAGCCAAATACAATACACTGATGACCGCTGCATTGGGTCACCTGTAAAGGAGGTAGTGCAACATTAGTCTCTCAGAAACAGCAAAATTAAATTGAAAATGGAGTTGACCTAAATGAGCAACTGATATAGATTGCTGAAAATGAACAAATAAGTTACAGGACTTGGAAAAGTAGTTGGGTGCGTTGAATTTGATAATCAGACTCCATGGTGACTAGTGTATTTATTTATATTTGAATTGCAGCTAATGGCCACACCAGGGTAATATTAATGCCCGTAGGCTCCCAACAAATTCAATTTCAAGCAGTTCCAACTTTGTCTACCAGATGTCAAGACACCTAGCGGCGAACGTTGGAACTTGATAGAGCGTTTCTAACCAAATATAACCTACAAATTTGGCTACACCTACCAATTGTCGTGGTAAGTTCTTTTACATGCCATAATACTTTGATATGCACCCGCCAGCTTTACTTCCCCTCCGATTGAAGGCATACTGAAGGATTTTAATAATCTTAACAATCCGATGACTTCGGCCAGGTTTGAACCTGCGATCTTGGGCATAGCAGTTCAACATGCTACTGACTACGCCACCCAAGTCGTCATGGTGACTGTAGTAGTGTAACATATGTTTACAGGGTCTAGATTTGAATCCATATCTGACGAATTATTATTATTATTATTTTGTAAAATGCAATATAGCCTATATTGTTAGACCAGTTATTTGGAACCTAAACAAACAAGTTATGATAATTTTAGGTTTCCCCGACACAGTTTACCTGAGATTCTCCACAACGACATATTTCGACAGTGGGCACGTATGGGTTGGTTAAAAGAATTGTTCACTGAAGGAACATTTTCCATGTTTTAACCTCTTACTAATGCAGCCTATTAATCGAGAAATTAGTGAGTACCTAGTTACACAAATGTTGCATTAGAGCAACAAAAATTACAAAATGCACGAATTCGAACATGTTTGATCTCAGAATGTACACTGTCAGTTTCCTCTTATAAATACAATTGCTCACTGGAAGTATGGAAATAATAAAAAATGACGGACAATGAACAACATCTTTACTGAAGAAGTTTCCTATATAAGTAGCATTCTTTCTGCGATTACTTTTTGGCACTATTGCAACTTTAAGGCCGTAAAATGATTGCACTCTCGACATTGCAACATATTAGTGGCACAAATTTCACCGGGATTTCAACCATTGACCCAGCGATGAGGGAGCGGCGTGCTGCCGCCTAAGCCACGGAGGCTTCCCCAATAGAAAAAATAAGGTATGAAAATGATATATTGTCGTTATAAATATTCCCCGTGCAGCAGTGACAATTCAAATTAAAATCAACTCCTAATATCTCCCAGAAAGGTATGTGAATCATAAATGATATATTTTCAATAATCTGTCTCGTGAAAGTTATGGAAAGGGAGGAGTACCTACTCTCAACAATTAATGAGTCTTCCCCTCCTTCATATTTTTTATAAAAAACTCTCACACTAAAACGCAGTGTGGACATCCGCCATGTCTGACATGACCAAGCTGATTCTGCGCATGCGCTAGGCCCAATAAATGTTAAAATATTGGTAACATATTTGTTTATTTTAAAGACACTCTGCAAATACAGATACCAAGGGCTTTCGTCAGAGAGCATTACGAAGTCAATCGGTCCGGCCGTTCTGTCAATCTCTCGGTAACAAAAATCATCTTAACATTTTAAATATAAAGATACACAAATACTAAAAATATGCATGGCATTCAACATTACACTTTTTGCACCGTCTCCTTGCTGCACTATTCTAAAATCTTATGCAGATTTGGTGCTTACAAGAGGTTCCAAACCAAATTTTGTTAATTGCCTAGTGCACACTTCAACAATTTTACAGGTCTGAGACCTCAAAGGTTTAAAATTCAAATTGTACCATTTATATTTGTTAAATTTATCATATTTCTACATATTGTTAAATAAATCAAACTATATCCTTTTGCTTCATCATTTTCTATAAAATAACGATTAGGCAGGATCCTACTTCCCCTAACTCTACCCAAAAGCTCATGCTCGCGTTAAGAAAATCAAGCATCAAATTAAAAGAGGTTCCACTATTTGTTTCATTTGAACAAAAACTCTCAGCAAAAACTTTTTCAAAGTCGCTCTTAGCTTTTTTAGCTAATTCTAACGAGCCAGTAAGGCAAGTATAGCTAGCTCCGCCAGCTTCCTGCTTGTTGTGATTTTCTCTATAATTTATGCTTGGTTTTCCAAATTTAAGTTTTTCTTCTTGTCTAAACTTTTAGTCGGCGCTTTGCTGGGTAAAAGCTTAGCCTTTCTTGAATGCTACCATTGGTGTTCTTACCAAAATTTAAAACCAAACATTTTCCAAAACAATCAAATTGGTCCCAAAAGCACTATAACTGCTTCATTGCTACCCTTCCTGGAAACATTCAATCGCTCCTTGGAAATTCTACAATTCCAAGAACTAAAAACATCACGGCGAATTCAAATTATTTGCGCCTTTCAAAACCTTCGATTAAACCTGACTCCTTTGAAAAGATATACAGTAAATTTGTCATTTTTGTCTTGCAAGACTACCACCCTTCACCATAGTAGTAAAATATAGGCTTGGAAGGGAAAGTACTATCGTTGCTTGCTTGCAAATAGTCCAAGCTCCAGCCGCATATCCCGTTAGCTGCGTCCAGGTCCATACCCTCTTTAGGTGCTTCACGTGCTTTGCGGTGCAACTCGTCACTGAATACTTGCTCAAATTCATTTTGTTTGGTGTTGGACTCTCGTCCTATTTACCCACACTTGTTCTTCAGTCCGAAACCCACTTCCCTTTCCTTTTCTCTTCATCTTCTCTTGGGGGTAGTGTTTAACCCTGGCCAAAACCTACCCAAACTTTGGTCCCAGAAATCCAGGAGAGTCCATTTGTCAATATTTTGCAAATCATTAATATCTACTTTGAATTTTTCAGCTATATCTTCACCATGCAAAGCTTGTGAGGGTGATGGAAGTCGTTCCTGTCTTCATCAGCCTGTCTCACTTGCAACCTGTTCGCTGCTGCCAACCTGTCAGCATTTTCAAAATCTCTCCACAGTTCCGTAAGTTATACTTCAATTTATCCATTTCATCATGCCAATTGAAAAGGATGAAACTCTCATTGCTAGGCGTTCTTCATATAAAGGACAGCTCACCAGATTTAGAAATTTGAATAATAAAACAACTCCAGCCGATTGTGATCTAGATGTCTTGACTCAACGCATAAAGTTGTACGAACGTTCTTTCGACTACTATGATCAAATTCAAACCGACATTGAATCCGCTGGCCCCGAACTCAATCCGATCGCGATGAAGTCGAACCCTTGTATTTTGAAGGGATTGCTAAGGCTCACCAACTGATTCGCAGTATCGCAGAACCGGACACTAGTGTTATCAATCCGGCCCAGTTCGCACCCGCTTCAGTCCGTGGAGACACGCATCAACCAAAACCTTCACTTCCGAAGATAAGCTTGTCCGTTTTTTGAGGCCAGGAAAATGAATGGAATTCTTTTTACGAGTTATTCAGCTCTCTCATACATAATAACAATGTTATTCCCGCTATCCACAAGTTGTATTACTTGAGATCTTGTCTTAAAGAACAAGCTCTTACGCCCTTGGAAACACTTCCTTTGAGCGCAGACAACTCAACATCGCCTTTAATCTCCTTAAAGAGAGATATGGCAATCTGCGTCTGTGTGTGGCACGTCACGCCTTGTTCGACTTGCCAGCCGTAAAGCCTAATGACGTTTCCTCTTTAAGGAACTTGGTTGGCACAATGCAACTACATGTCAGAGCCTTATATCAGCTTGAACAACCGGTACAAACTTGGGACACTGTCTTAATTCATCTAGCTACATCCAGATTTGATTATTCCACTCTTAAAGGCTGGGAGATAGAATTATCTCACAAGGATGAGCATTTCTTTGAGCATCTCATCGTATTTCTTAACAGCCGGTGCCAATTCCTTTCCGCACTGTCATTTCAGTGCGAAAGCGGTAAAATTAGTCCCCTGTGTCACAACATCTTGGATACCAAATCTGTTTCTTCAGATGGTCATAAGCTCGCATCTGTAGAGAACAAGCAGACTCGTTCCACCACTTTCAACCGTCCAGGAGAGAATACTAGGCCGCTCAACAAGTTCGTAAAGTGCACATTGTGAAAGGTTTCTCACGCTTTATATTCATGTAAATCCTTTAATGAATTGTCTGTTGAAGACAGAAGGAAGTTTGTCACCAATAATAAATATTGTCTGTCATCAAAACATTCAGCTCCAAATTATACGTCCACCAGACTTTGTTTCCACTGTGAAAGACCGCATCACAGTTTACTGCACCGCCGTGACCAATCAAGGTCAGTAGTACCTGCTTCTTCAAACTCCATGCAGAGCAGCTCCGAACAAACTAGTGCCCCTTCCTGCTTTTCTAATGCCAGGAATTCTCACAGTGCGCAAGTCCTGTTGTCCACTGTACAATTCGAAATTCAGGATAAATTTGAAAATTGGATTCGAACCCGCGGTCTTCTAGACTCCGCTTCAACTCTCAACTTTGTTTCGCAATCATTAATCAAAAAAATAGGCCTACCTGTAAACCCTACTTCCATCAATTTATCCGGCATTGACAATTTGAAAACTCAAGCTTTGCAGTCTTAAAAATAAAAAATTAGAGACATTTGTCAAAGAAACACCAATCTTAGCTTAAACTGTCTCATTATTAACAGTATTGGTAAAGACACCCCAAGTCACTCTGTCGACACTTCCGGTTTAAAGATTCCTTCGCATTTAAGGTTAGCTGATCCACAGTTTAATGTTCAAAATCTCATTGACATACTCTTCAGTGCCAATTTTTTTTGGAATTGCCTTCGTAAACATGTTCGCAAACTATCTTCAAACAGGGTCGCTAGAGACACTGATCTTGGTTGGGTTGTTACTGGTCAAATCCAACATCCCAGTCTTCAAAACCAACTCGGAATGTCATTTTGTTCACGCTGATTAAAATTCCTTTTCTAAATAAGAGAACATTTATGTTTCCGGTCTCAGCACGTTTCAAAGCAGCTTGTCGAAACAATGTCTTGGTGTCAGCAATTACGCCACTGACGTAAGCTACTCCATGTATTTTGCTCTATTTTCGCACAAAATGGCAGTTCAAGTTCGCCTCGCCTTGAGTCGCTTGGTTTATTGTATTTTGTCATTCCTTGTAGTTGGTAATTGGTTAAAACTTTTATCGAAAACTATCTTCTGTCTGTGTAAAACCATGGCTATCAGTCACCAACACTTTGCTGTAAGCTGTGTTTCACTTCTCTAACTGTTAGGTAGGATGGCCACGGCCGCCTCCTTCCCACTTCCTCACACGCGGAAGGAGCATTTGAAACCACTTGTCAATCTGAGTTCTCTAGCATCAAGAATAACAATTCTTACGCATAATTTCTACCTCAACTTCCCAGGTTTTCATCGTGGTTTAGAAGAATTAAGCTTTTTTCTGTTGGCAATTGTTGGATTTCGTGATCCTCAAAATTATGCAAAATTATTTAATTGCTTTGTTTCTTATGTCTTTAAATTAGGTGTTCATGTCCAAGCTACGTATGACTGCATGACGTGTTACTGGAAGTTCCTCTTTAATGTTGAGCTGGTTGCGTCTACCCCATGTGGTTATTTTCAATTACTTGTTTGGCAATCTTGTTTGTACACAAACTCGGGCAAGGCCAAGCCGTTGATTATTTCCTCTATATGTGACAAAGGTCATGACGGGTTTTTCTTATCTCAACTCGGGCTTTCTGCCAACTATTGTTATGTGGGTTGCTACCGTAATTCAGGAAGTCGTTCACTCCCCCCCTTCAGATCAACTGGTTCAGGTCACTGACTTTTCCAGCTATTCATACTCGTTATCTAGCTGTACTATGTGGGTCAAGGATTTGTTTATTTACTTTCCTCGCTCGCCCACACTTGTACACTATGGATGTTTTGATATGTAAATATCTTTATTGCGCACATGTATGGTATCCTGCGTAACTATTTCGCACTGTTGTGGTTTGTTGTTAAACAAACTTGTTTTTTCTCCTCGTTATATTCGATGTACCTTCATATATATTCTTGTTGCGTCACGTTTCTTGCTGACTTAAATACTTTTCTAGTTAACCCTCTTGGTGCGCATTATAACTTAAGGTCATTGTTTATGGCCTCTAGATTGTTGTTACCTACTGAGTTATGCACCGCTTGTGCTTTTACGTTAAACAAAATAGCAGAGACATGAGGAATACAGTGGAAGCGAAAACAACAACTTAAACAGGATCGCTAAGGAGCGAGGAAAGGATGTCTCTTTCGATGCGTGCTGGGCCCAAGATTCCGGATCGAAAGAAAGATACTTTCCAAAAAGGAAACGAATGAATTGTCTAAAACAAATTAAAAGCGGAATTAAATTTATCTAATTGATCGAAGAACCCAGAAGCGTGTAGGTCGTGACTGCGTTACAGTACGAAGCCAAGACCAACGAAATCGAACGAGAGATGAGGGAACTTAAAATTACAAATGAAAGAGAACGAAACCAAAGTGAACTACTTACTAATGTATTTAAAGTAAACTAAAACAGGTGCGCATAAGAGTAAGGATTAATTTAAACACAAAATGAAAAGTAAACTTGAATTAAAGTCACTCAATAACAAACAAAATTAAATTAAATTAAAGATGGTACCTAAGAAAGGGGTACACAAAAACAATATCAAGAGAAAAGTGCATAAATGGACTTAAACACAAACAAAGATGAAACAAGATTAATTAAAATGTACTTACAATCAATGTGCAACTAAACCGTAAGCGCGACTCGATAACCAAAATTTAAAATACAAAAAAGGATAGAGAGTATGGATGATTCCAATAAGAGAACACCTCTACTTACGAGGATGACCTGGACTAGAATGCCCCTCGCCAAGAACAGAACATAAAAGCTCATGATGTTGTGAAATCATGGGGTAGGGGGTGAGAGTGGAGGGGATGAGAAGGGTGCGTATGTAGGAAACGGGGGTGGGGGGAGGGGGGATGACACGGAGTTACGTAATATAACGAAGCCAGAGGGAGCAACACAAAATTAACACATAAAAATAAAGGAAAATGAGCATTACATTAAATTAATTGACATTACCGGGACAGGAAATGAAAGAAAAATTCAATCAGCTAAGAAATATGCTTTGTAGGAAAATATAGGCTTACGTAGAGGTAGTTATGTCTAAATATAACGACATATGAAGAAACAAAGGAATTAAAGCATGACGAATGGACAGTGACTAACACAAAGACCATCGCTCACACACTTTTCCTAAAACAGAGGGAAGGATCAAATAGAGGCGAAATGAGACATGGCGCCGTTACTCCAATGATACCTTGACCCAAAAAACAAACTCTGATACGACAATCAATTGAAAGATGCCTCGAAAGAGTGTACATCAATTTGTGACGTAATACAGAGCGCTAGAAAGCCTCGCAGAATAATAGCATATATTTCAGACCTGAGAGATTTGAGTAAAAATAAAACCGATTACATGAAAGGTAGGGATGACAAATAAACACAGAGGCTTCGCTAAACTAACGTAAACAAAGGCGAAGGGACTTGGGTTCATGGATCGAATTCACATCATCATAAGAAAGGGAAATTGTAAGTGAATCAAAGGAGACACAAAAATAAAATAAAAAAAATGGATAAACTGAAATTCATAAATGATAGCATGCCCGATAAGTCAAGTGATCGAATCGTACTTACGCTTAGTTGCTTTCTGGGTGTGGGCAAAGGCCTGACACGTGCACACACGTCCGTCTATCTGAACGGCTCAAATTGGAAGGCAGCCACCTTCTCTAAAGGAAAGCAGTAACGCGCTCCGAGAAAAATAAGTCGTAGAAACATCCCCTCTCCAGAACATAAAGGGGGCCAATGGGAGAAGCAAAGCTTAGCAACAAGTTATGCTTCAACCAATGGTAAAACTGTGTCAGTAGGGGTGAAAAGTTTCACCATCTGACGAAACATTTACGCAGAATTACAAAGTTTGAACGCAGTAGGTAAGACAGAGAAACGTATGTCACAATAATGCGACATGAAGGAAATGATGAAAATAATAATAATAATAATAATAATAATAATAATAATAATAATAATAATAATAATAATAATAATATGACAAAAAATAATGAACCTGATAAAAACGGTTCAGTTATTGCCTTCTACTCCCATAGTTTATTTCTTTATTTGGTATATCATTACCCTTAATCGATATACCCGTTTCTACACGCTTTGTTTACATTTGTTAATTCTCCTTTCACATCTTTTTGCGACCTTTTTTGAAGCTTTGTATTTCGGAGCTTCTAGCTACATTTTGATTGACGGCGTTGTTAATTCTCGCCCGTTGACCCCGCATTCCAATAATTCTTATAACTTACTTTTCTTAACCCTTGGTCAGTTCCTTATAGGCACCTCCCCTTTTTCCCTTCTCCCTCTCGCGTGGATCTCCTGAGGAATGATCGATTGTTACCTGGGAAGGGATGGGAGAGTCAGGGTGGGGAAGATCTTGATAACAAATTGGTATATTATAAGACCCCTTTCTCTCAGTGTTATTCTTTCTTTCAATCTTTAATATCGTGTTCCTGTTCCTTGTTGGTTTTTGCCGCTGCCCCCCAACTTGGTGTATTTTGGGAAATACACGGTAAGGCAGAGTTTGCTTTGGCTGTTCTTTATTATTTCACATTGTTTCATTTATTTAAATTTCCTTCCCGCAAACACCAACATCGAACTCTTACATCCTGTTTGCCCCGTATATTTGTTCATTGCGGTGTATGTCTGTTCCAGAAACGCATATTCTTCGGAACCAGCTTGGCAGCGTCTTGCAGCTGCCCTCTAAACATCAATCGTCTCAAGTCATGAAGACTTCGTCATTAATCCGCCAGGCGTCGTGTTCTTCTCCAACCAACAACGACGTGAAGACACCGCTCCAAGAAGATTTTGTCTTTTACAATGGTTGCTATGTTTATGTAAACTCTGCTGCTTCCTCCCCTTATCCGCTCGCTTCCCCTTCTCCTCGCCCGCCTACCTCTGACGTGTGCGTTGTGGCTCTTCTCTATCGGCGCGTCACTCCGCTCGCCCACTTGACTTCTTGTCTCCGTGCCGAGATTAACTACTCTCACCCTCACATGTGTGTCAAACGTTTACACGTAGAGTCGAAGCTCTTCCCGAGCTTGTCTCCTCTCCTCGAGAGACATCTTTTAAATCAGACGCCATGTCTGGATTTTGAAACCAACCGTCACCAGGAACATTGCTTACTCTTCAGAAATGAGCTAAGTAAATCTTTAATGATTTTCACCATGTTTTAATTGGTTTTAACAGCTAAATGTTTTTAATCTAATTTTATAGACAGTATGAAATTGCTATATGTGATGCAATATCTGCCTTCAAAAGATCTTCTTGATTTATTTGTGGCTACTTCAGCTAGGTTTCTAAAATGAAAAAGTACTTCTTGTACTGATTATCTGGGAATGAGTTCTCACATCGTGGGAGTCTTATTAAACCCACTGTCTATAAAACTTAGCTTTCTCCTCCGCGGGATATTCTGCCCACTTCTACTGTTCTCACAACTCCAGAATTTTCTACATCAAGTTATCTTTTTGCAAGTAATACCGTCAAGTGCTTTCCACCTAAATAAGGAAACGCTTGTTCCTCACTGAGGAATTTATGCTGAAAATACCTCTAATCAGCATATAATTTGTCTTCCTTCGAAGGAAATTGTCCGCTGCATTCAACCACAATCTATGAACGTCACAACGCAATAAACTTTCTCATGCTAAAATTCAACTTGTGATCTCCACAATTGCAATAACTTTTCGTCTTATGAACTTTCCGTGTAGCAATGGTGAACTTTTAAACGGACTACAGTGCATAACAGTGCCCGTTCAACAACCTTCCGCGTCGCGTTCGAACGAAAGCAACAAATACAGCCATAAATTTTCTCCTAAAGTTCCTATTTCCTTTTCCTAAACACCTTACTAACTTTATCTATTTAAGCTTTAAATTTAAGTCAACTGATGTATCTAGCTGTTTAAACTACAACTTATGTCAATTTCTAAGAGGCCTCGCTTGCTATCAAGTGCCCTCCCAACTTTGTTTCACATTCAACGAATTAACTTCTGCTTATCTGTGGCATGTCCACATTATAATTCTTTCCCTCTTCAATTGGGGAATTCTATTTTCTACTCATGAGTGAGTTTTCTAACTCTCCTTTTCCAGGTTTCACGAAAGGGTACTGGCCCCATTTTCCTCGTGATCCCCGTTTTAATACAAGAAGTTATAGAAACTTCTTCTTATTTTCTCTCTCTTTGTTATAATTTCGAATTGTTATTTGTTCATACTTTTAGAACTTCCATATAGGAATTCTCAAAGTACATATATCGTACCTGATTTATTGTTCAAGTTTTAATTGCGCTAATTGTTGTTAAACTTTAAATTTGTTAATCTCAGCACTATTTTAAAATCTTATGCAGATTTGGTGCTTACAAGAGGTTCCAAACCAAATTTTGTTAATTGCCTAGTGCACACTTCAACAATTTTAGAGGTCTGAGACCTCAGAGGTTTAAAAAATTCCTCTCAGCACGCCGGAAGGTGGAGGTAGATTTCACCGGGCAAACTAGGGGATAGGCTATAATAGGCAAAATATGCAGGTTTTCGTAGGAGGATCAGACCTCATTTATTGCGAGAAAGTATTTTACAATTGGGGGTTAGTTAACATTTTTTCGTCTTTCTATGCATACTTTTAACATTTTACTGTCTTATGGGGATGGTAACCTTCTTGTCATTTGGGGTTCATTTTTATACTTGTGATCACACTGTCCTTATGCAAGGTTTGGAACTAATGTGTAACTATCTAACAGTCTGTTACTTCTTCACGCAAAATTTTATCTCCCGCAGAGATGTAGGTTGGTTCCTCAGTTTAGGGGCTGCGACAAGGTGGTCATGTATCCCCGTGTACATTGGGTGTGTGTAGAATCTGTCTGATAAACGGTGTTATTTGTGATAACTGTATTAGTCTGTAATTCAGGTAAGGTCTGCAGACGGTCAATTTTAAGTAGTAGTACCTAATTTTGTACCAAATTCTAACGTCAACGACACCTAGCTGTGAACTTGGCTGCTAGATGCCACCGCAACCAGAAACTTGCAACGAACGTTGTAACTTCCCCTCCGAAAGAAAGCATGCTGACGGATTTTTAGCGCTCTTAGAAAATCCGTCGACTTTGTCCGGCTTTGAACCAGCACCTTGGGCATAGAAGTTCAGCATGCTACCAGTTAGCCGCTTCCCTCATAGTCAGATGGAACAAGAAGTTCCGTGACGAACTAAAGAGCCTACTTTTCTTAAAATTAAGATTCATGCCATAGATTAATCTACAGTATATGAACTTATCTAGAATAATGACGAAATTAAGTCGGTAATATCGAAATGTCTTAATTAGTTCGAAATAAGGTATACTAGGCATAATGTAGCCTAATAGAGCAATACAGTTGGCAGCTCTGGTGACTGAATATATTCTTACTTCCATCTCCTAAGGTACAGAATACAAAATGTGGTTGAAGTCCAAAGGACATTACATGGATTTAGACATTGGATCTATTAGTACACGTAAAAGCATGTTGGCAATAATGTCATGCGAGTGCTGGTCAGAAATAATCTGAAATATTATATATTTTTGTGCCAATTTTGGATGAAATCCATTTGTTGGTATAGAAGTTACATGTATTTAAAAATTGGTCCTATCAGCAGGCTTAGAATCATGTTGGTAGAACTGACGTATGTAAGTTACTCCAAATTAATGTAAAATGTCGGGTAATTTACGTGTTCATAGTTTAAAGTTGTCGGCTTGCATACTTTCTGATATATTTGGATACAAAATAGAGAGCAATTATTAACAGTTGGCAGCCCTGGTGGCTCTTAAGAATACACTCAGTCATATATGTTTATGTACACATATTGCATACAAAATTTGGTTGAAATCCAATTGATAGTGTAGAAGTTCTATGCATTTAAACATTGGACTTATCAGAAGGCTTAAAATTATTTTGGCAACGCTGTCATGTATGGCCACCTGGAAATTAAACTGAAAAAGTATTATCTACATGTGTGCCAATTTTAGAATAGCTCCCATGTATAGCTTCCAAGATATCCAACATGGAGCTCAAATTTCTAGTGCGTTTTTTTAGCAGTTGGTAGCACTGGCATCTTTTTCAAATATGGGCCTGAGATATTCCGGTATACATCTTTACTCATACTAAATTTGGTTTCGATTTCTGCAGCCGTTTAGGAGTTGATAGGGGGGAGGGGCACACACACACACACAGCCAGACAGACAGAAGGACAGACAGACAGTCAGACAGACAGACAGACAGAAAGACAGACACATTTTCCCGGATATATCTTATAAGTCTTCTTTTTCCTCATTTTTGAAAAGTGGGAAAAGTAGGCTAAAAATGAATGTGATCTCGTCAATGGCGTTGTCTTGGCAACCTCTGATAGATCATCCCTTATCAATTTAAAAGCGTTGTTATGGTAACCTCTGATGGCACTTGGCATTTTTTAAAATTCCGAAATCATTTTTCTCATCCCTTGGCGTAATGGTGAGTCATATCAAAAATTCTTTCAGACAAAAGTTTTAGGTAATTATTAGGAGAATATTTTCCATTTTGTACGGTTTTGATATTGTGCCTATTAAGACAGATATGATTAATGTTTCCCGAAAAACCCACTTTTTTCCACCCCTTTGGTCAATGGTTGGTGCTATCAATAAACGTATTTGACATAAATTTTTGGCACTTATCCGACACATATTATGAACTTTGAATGGATTTGATATTTCACGTATTAAGAGAGTTATAGCGAAATTTCACTTTTTCGAAAAAAGCCCCCCATTTTCACCCCCTTCGACCGATATTGCCCATTAACGAACTCGACCGAGATTTTATAGGGATACATATTATGTAAAAAATTCAAAGTGATTGGTGCAAAATTACGGCAGTTATCGTGTCCACAAGAAACTGATATATATATAGATAGATAGATAGATAGATACATATATACATAAATTATATATAAACTTTTGAACTGACGGTGGTTTTGGGGTATGGGGGATGTGAAACGCGAAGATATGTCGAAATTTTCCGGAAGTATAAACATGGTACCCATTGCAATAGTTGGCTTTCTAATGAAATCTACCTAAAATCAAATTGTACCTTTTATATTTGTTAAATTTATCATATTTCTACGCATTGTTAAATAAATCAAACTATATCCTTTTGCTTCATCATTTTCTATAAAATAACGATTAGGCAGGATCCTACTTCCCCTAACTCTACCCAAATGCTCATGCTCGCGTTAAGAAAATCAAGCATCAAATTAAAAAAGGTTCCACTATTTGTTTCATTTGAACAAAAACTCTCAGCAAAAACTTTTTCAAAGTCGCTCTTAGCTTTTTTAGCTAATTCTAACGAGCCAGTAAGGCAAGTATAGCTAGCTCCGCCTGCTTCCTGCTTGTTGTGATTTTCTCTATAATTTATGCTTGGTTTTCCAAATTTAAGTTCATCTTCTTGTCTAAACTTTTAGTCGGCGCATTGCTGGGTAAAACATAGCCTTTCTTGAATGCAACCATTGGTGTTCTTACCAAAATTTAAAACCAAACATTTTCCAAAACAATCAAATTGTTCCCAAAAGCACTGTAACTGCTTCATCGCTACCCTTCCTGGAAACATTCGATCGCTCCTTGGAAATTCTACAATTCCATAAATTAAAAACATCACGGCGAATTCAAATTATTTGCGCCTTTCAAAACCTTCGATTAAACCTGACTCCTTTGAAAGGATATACAGTAAATTTGTCATTCTTTGTCTTGCCAGACTAACATCCTTCCCCATAGTAGTCAAATATAGGCTTGAAAGGGAAAGTACTATCGTTTCTTGCTTGCAAATAGCCCAAGCTCCAGCCGTATATCCCGTTAGCTGCGTCCAGGTCCAAACCCACTTTAGGTGCTTCACGGGTTTTGCGTTGACACTCGTCACTGAATACTTGCTCAAATTCATTTTGTTTGGTGTTGGACTCTCGTCCTATTTACCTACACTTGTTCTTCAGTCCAAAACCCACTTCCCTTTCCTTTTCTCTTCATCTTCCCTTGGGGGTAGTGTTTAACCCTCGCCAAAACCAACCCATCTCCTTTACAGAGTGGAATCTCAGGATGTGGAGCATTTTCCACTCTATAAAAAATTTAGGATTTTTAAATCAAGGTACAGTAAAACCTCGATTATCCGTTCTAATGCCCGGGAAGGGGTGAACGGTGAATCGAAAAAAAACGGATAATCCATACTACTAATTTTAATGGACTTAAAAGCACCTAAAATACATGCCGTATAACATTAAAATGCAGTGTATTAAACCCTCTTTAATACCGAAATATAGTACATTACGTTACAGTACATTATTCCTCAATAATGGAATGGATAATAAAGTTTGTAACTGTTGAATTTGAATAGCATCCGTCTTCGGCACCTCGGCGTCTCCGAAAACCGTCAACGTAAATTAGTTAGTGGGACGTAAATCCAATAACATTATTATTATTATTATTATTGACATCAGGAGTACGCTCATTCAATTTTGGAGCGACAGTACATCGCTTTGTAAAAAATCGACTTTTTTGGTGACGGATAATCCGCAGAACGGTTTATCGAGGGACGGATAATCGCGATTTTACTGTATTATAGCTGAAGTGATTGCAACAAGTCATGACTTACATATGATGCATGAAGTGTTCACCAAGATGTGAGAGATTGCTATATGTAGGCTGATGAAGGTCAAATACGGCCAAAACTTGCACCAGCGACATTGTGAAAACATAAAAAAGTATTGTAAAGTGGAAACATTATCAAATCAATACAGACAAATAAAATTATGTATGTCATATACATTTAAAATACATGATTTAAGCACTCACTAATGCCAACTGCTCATTTTAGATATCCATTGCCAACTGTAAGACTAGTCTTGCTACAACAGAACAAACAAACAAGAGTTTTGTGTTGGACACGAAAGAGATAAGATGGATAACTAAGTAATGAGGTGCTAATTAATATCAGCCTGGGGCATGTGACTTGTGGTGATTTTGGTGTCAATTTTGCACCACTCTAATGGATTCTCAGCTGTTGAGGAAACATGAAGCAATTGACTGCAATGACCTCAAGAGTCGGTACAAACAAGAAGTGGAGTTGACCAGCAGACTGCAGAGCTTCAAAGATGGCAACGAGTTTTGCAGTGAAAACACTACAGGTATGTGACAAAGAGATTACATGTGCACAGCTTACTTTCTATTCGTGAATACAATTGGACTGCATTATGATATCTCATTAACTAAGGTACCGTAGCTCTAAGGTCAATATTTTGGTAAAAGGTACGAGCAACTATACAGGGTGATTCTCGATGTAGTTTACAAATTCAATAATGTGTAATTATTTATTGGAACCACTTAAAGGCTCAGTTTTATGTCATTACTTGGCAAAACACTTCAATTTTTTTGACAAATCCATTACGGCTCAACGTGTGCACCATTTGTCATACTGGACACATCCCAACGGAAGTAGGGAGGTATGTACAGGTAGGGTAGGGAGGGATGTACACCCTATCTTTCACAAAACCCCTCAGAAAGAAGTCCAGTGGTGTGTAATCTAGAGTTTTGGCGACCAGGTAATTGGTCCACCACGACCTCTCCCATTACCCGGGAAACGTTATCAAGTGATTCCCTGACGTCTGGCAGGAAGTACGGCGGGGCACCGTCTTGTTGCCAACACATGCGCCCAATATGGTCGTCTTCATCCAACTATGGAATAAGGAAGTTCTGTAGCATATCCAGATAAATGATGCCGGTGATGGTTCTCTCAGCAAAGGAGAAAGGTCCGTACACCGTCTCTCTCGTAACAGCGCAAAAAACATTCACTCTGGGGATGTCAAGAGCCATCTGCACGCGGTGCCCAAGTGGTTTTCCCGTAACCCAAATACGACAACTGTGTTGACTCAGTCAGAAAGGTGAAACGTTGTTCAAGAATGACTCATCACGGATGATAAAATCGAACATGTCAATACAGAATTCATGTCGGGTATGTTTATCCGCTTCACTCGGTGCTTGAACCAAGGGCAGTCGGTATGCTTTCAAGACCAAATGTCGACACAACACATGCCAAATAGTGATCTGAGGGATACCAGTTTCGAGTGACAGACGCCATGTTGATTTTTCCGGATGAACCTCGCCCTAGCTATTTCCGCCACGTCGCCAGTCAGAGGTGCGGGACCTGAAGCCTTTGTGTGTCGCACAGAACAACCTGCTTCGATAAATGTCTGGTGCCATTTGTACATTGTTGGTCTACAACTGAGTGGGTCATTGCCAAATTCTGTGCGAAACCTCCGCTGTACACTCGTTGTTGACTTGATTTCTTCAAACCAGAACACGCACTTCACTCTTTCCGTACCATTGAAAGACGCCATTTCCAAAATGTGAGAGGCGGTGCGCGTGGCGGACAACTGTGCAACTACGCAAGTCAAAACTCAAAGTGTTTTGCAATATAATGACCTATAAACCAAGTCTGTAAGTGGTTCCAAAAAGTAATTACACATTATTGAATTTGTAGACTATATCAAGAATCACCCTGTATGCTTTAAACTACAGTAATTAGTATTAGACATTTTTAATTTGTAAAGTTTTCATTTTTATTTAACTTTAAATGCATTTTTCACAGTTAAGGTTTGATGTTGGTTGGTTCCTTTCTGCATAACACGGTCCAATTACAGCATCCGGATATTGGTGGACTCTGCCGTGAATCTGCAACCGAGGTCACCTTAGGAACTCTGTGAACATCTAATCAAATTTCCTGATATAGGACTTGCCACAGAGAAACCTAACAAGGTGCCACGCCTACTTTATGACATGAGCTATCAAGTTAGATTCCGATTAGCCATATGGCTCTAGGCTGATCAATATATATCTCATGGTATTGGGTACTAAAGAGAGCTAGACAGCTCGGATGTGCTGGCATTTGAAACACACTGGCAGTATGTGCCAGTAGTAAGAGGTGGAACACCCGAAGATTGGAAACTGGGCTTCGAAAGCACCGTTTTTCAGCCCAAACACCCAATGGTTGATACTGTCCAGAAATTTCGTCCAAGCCAATGCTGTTCACCATACAAAACAAACCTGACCTAGGGCTTACGCCCCAGGCCCCAGAGCAATCAGTAATTTTCGTCCAGACAGTCATCTAACCAAGAAGCGACCAATGGTTAAGTCGAGACATCCATTTTGGTTCATCAGTATTTTTTTGTCCATACAGTCACCAAACCTCGCTACGGGGAATTGTGGTAAAGTGAAGGTGGCACCATTGCCTCATACAAGCATTGTTTACAAATACTACACAAATACCCAATTATTTCTTTTTTTTTACATAATTATGTTACGTGTGTCGTCTGGTGTATTTTTTATCGGACATGTTGGCAACTACTAACGTCAATGAGTGAGCGCTCGCTACGGCTGTTTCACATACTAAATACGCTGACGAACACGGCAATAAACAATAAATGTATGTGATTTAGCACATCAGTGCGGAGGTGATCAACACTTGCACTACTGTGTGTCTTTCCGACCTCGCCTCGTTTGCTTTCTGTTGCGCTCGCTTCGTTGAGGCTTAACATACAAAAACAAACCTAACCTCGAGCCAATTTCACCCCCAGACCCCCTTTCTTGTGGTACAATCGGTCAGACAGGAGCCAATAGATTCTCGCTCACTACACATGACCTGTGTCGTGTATCTTGTGTAACATACATTGGAAACTGTGACATGACGTCAATGTATACCCCTGTGCGAGTCTCTTGAAGTCTCTATCACAAGCAGTTGAGCAACGACAAGCTATGAACAAGAAATATCGACTTAAGTTACATACTTTCATTACAGTAATGATAATGGATTGTAATTGTAATCCCGGAATATAAAATATGGTATGAAATCATGAAAATGACGTACATTACCTAAGTGCAAGTGCAGGATCCAGCTTCATCACTCCCTAACAATTGCCAAAAGGAAATGACGGACCATTAGTGAATCACATGGGCGTGGAACACATAAGTGTCAGTACATCTGCAATTTAATTATTTAGTATCAGCCAAGACACGCACTCGGCCGTATCACTTGGTAATTACAGGTAAAAACAACTTAAGATGGTTTTCTATCATAGTGTGTGCAAGAGTAAAACATTCTACAATTAATTAAAAATCGTGAATTAACCAAGTTCAACTCAATATTAGACCCTTCCTTGGAGATTACGTGTGTGCTATGAGGCAGTCAGTACGAGAGCTTATCACTTCATTGCATTAATACTCAAATAGTGCAGGAATATTAGACAGAATATGAAAGTGAGGAAAATTAGTTTATCAAGCTAAAAATTGGTGGAGAGGTTCCTTGAATAGCCTGGATCAAAATACTAAAAGTCCCAAAAAATCCCTCTTGGGGAACATGCCGCCATCTTGGAAAAATGGCCGGCATCTTGGATTTCGTATCCAGCATTGCATCGAACGTCATTACTCGGTACCTAAGGGTGATAGGGACAAGTGGTTTGGTCAGGATAACTTAGGAGAATGCAGGCTATCATTTTGACACTACTTAACCTAGATAACAATCCAAATATTTATTATAAATCACTTAAACATACTCTCATAGGGTAGCGTTAAAAGCCATCTTGATGTTCAATGTCGATTTTTCACCTTTTACAGTCATGGGATTGAAAAAAGAACTGAAATAAATGTTGTTGTTAAGCACATCAAAACGCACAACAATATGTAATCAGTACTTTCGTAAACCAAAACTACGGGTGTGAGAAGTTGTCAAACATGCGCATGCAACTCAAGGAGTGGCGCGCCGAGGAGGGGGGGCTTCTCAAAGCCGGTGCAACTGGTGAAGTTAACATATTCTGTAGGCGCAACTAAGTCCAATTTTAATGATAAGTAAAAATTTGACACTCTTATATAGAAGGATAGCATCTTATAACCTAGTCTATATATATAAAAATCAATGTAACGTGATAGTTTGTCTGTGGGTATGTATGTCTCCTATGCGTTCATATACCATTCGTCCGATTGCGATGAAACTTGGGTGAGATGTTGAGTACACTCCAAGGAAGGTTTCTGACTTAGTAAATCCATTTTACAATAGGTAGCGCACGCGTAGATTCAACAAATGAGCGACGATGCGCGAAGCATTTCAACAAAGTCCCGTATGTGTTCATATACCATTCGTCCGATAGCGACGAAACTAGGGTGAGATGTTGTGTACACTTACGTGAAGGTTTCAAAATTAGTGAATACATTTCACAGTAGATAGCGCACAAGTATATTCAACAAATGAGCGACGACACGCAATGCGTTTCAACAAAGTCCCGTATGCATTCATATACCATTCGTCCGATAGCTATGAAACTTGCGTAAAATGTTGTGTACACTGCAGGGAAATTTTCTGGCTTAGTACATCCACTTTACAATAGGCAGCGCACGAGTAGATTCAACAAATGGGCTACGACGTGCGAAGCATTTCAACAAAGTCACGTTTGCGATCATATACCATTCGTCCGATAGCGATGACACTTGGGTGAGATGTTGTGTACACTCCAGGGAAGGTTTCTGGCTTAGTACATACATTTTACAATAGGTATCTCACCAGTAGATTCAACAAATGAGCGATGGCACGCGAAGCGTTTCAACAAAGTCCCGTATAAAGTCATATACCAGTCGTCTGATAGTGATAAATGTTTGGTGAATTGTTGTGTACACTCCAGGAAAGGTTTCTGGCTAAGTAAATCCATTTTACAATACGAAGCGCACGTTTATATTCAACAAATGAGTGACTACGCGCGAAGCGTTTCGACAACGTCCCGTATACGTTCACATACCATTCATCCGATTGCGATGAAACTTGGGTGAGATGTTGTGTACACTCCAGGGAAGGTTTCTGGCTGAGTACATCCATATTACAATATGTAGCGCAAGAGTAGAATCAACAAATGAGCGACGACACGCGAAGCGTTTCAACCATGTCCCGTATGCATTCATGTACCATTCGTCCGTAGCTATGAAACTTGGGTGAGATGTTGTGTACACGTCATGGAAAATTTCTGGCTTAGTAAATCCACTATACAATATGCAGCGCACAAGTTGATTCAACAAATGAGGGACGATGCGCGAAGCGTTTCAACAAAGTCCCGTATAAGGTCATATACCATTCTGCCGTTAGCGGTGAAACTTGGGTGAAATATGGTGGACACTCCAAGGAAGGTTTCTGGCTTAGTAAATACATTTCACAGAAGGTAGCACACGAGTAGATTCGACAGATGAACGACGACAATGAGGAGCGTTTCAATACAGTCCCCTATGTCTGCATATCTCATTAGTCCGATAGCGATGAAACTTGGGTGAGATGTTGTGGACACTTACGTGACGGTTTCTAACTTAGTAAATACATTTTACAGTAGGTAGCGCACGAGTAGATTCAACAAATGAGTGACGGAGCGCGAATCGTTTAAACAAAATCAGGTATGCGTTCATATACTATTCATCCGATTGCGATGAAACATTGATCAGTTATTGTGTACCCGCCAGGGAAGGGGACTTTGTAAATCCATTTCACAATAAGTAACGCAAGAGTAGATGCAACAAATGGGTGACGACGCGCGAAGCGTTTCAACAAAATCCCCTATTGCGTTCATATAACATTCTTCGATTGCGATGAAACCTTGATGAGTTATTGTGTACACGCCAGGGAAGGGCTTCGACTTAGTAATACATTTCTCAATAGGTAGCGCACGAGTAGATTCAACAAATGAGTGACAGCGCACGAATCGTTTAAACAAAACCCCGTATACGTGCATATACAATTCATCCGATTGCGATGAATCATTGATGAGTTATTGTATACACGCCAGGGAAGGGTTTCGACTTAGTAAATCCATTTCACAACAGGTAGCGTACGAGTAGATTCAACAAATGAGTGACAGCGATGAAACTTTTGAAAGTTGTTGTGCACGCTTCCACGAATGGTTCTAAATTAGAAAATCCACTTTACGATAGCTTAGAGGCAGTTAACATGTTGTGTATCCAAAAGCACTTCAAGAAACAGAATTTCAACGCCAACACTTTCTTTGATTGGCAATGCAACGCATGCCGGGTACAGCTTGTAAATAATAATAAAAAAATAATAATTAATTTGTTAATACAGAAACTTTTCGTTCTAAAACTCTCTTTATAATGTTACTTATATTATATGTATCACGAGAAAGGGATATTTCCTTTTAATTTTAATCATTAAGTATTTTATGCCCTAAGCTCGTATGTAATTAAACTAGGAATGGACTGTCCGTCCACGCGTTGCCGAGCGACATCCCTGCCACTGCGCCGTCAGAGCACTCTCGTTCCCCCACTCCTTCTTCCCTGTGTTGCTTAGCAGTGGCGCCGGCCGGCCGGCCGAAATTAACATCTTTACGGTCACGTTTATCATAAAATTTATCTTAAACGGTACGCCACAGAAAATAATCATAAAAGCGAAAAATGTGTTTTTCAGTTTGAAATGTCCCTTTATGCTTATTTTACCGATGTTTACCATCCGGTTTAAAAGTTAATGCCGTTTCCTGTACTTTATAAATGTCCTACATCTAAAACGATTTTACCATTAAATTCTATGCAACAGGTGGAACTTGGGTAAGCTTGCCAAAGGCGAGAGTTCAAGCATCTCGAAAAAATCAGAGAATGGCTACGTATACATTCTCCTTTCGACAAACCCCAGGATATTTTGGTGTCCTAATCAACCGGTGTTATAGGTGACGAAACGGGGACCTGCGACTCAGCTTGGGAGATAGGAACCGCGACTTTGAAGAAACTGGAAGGGAAATCGTTCGCCGAAGTTAAACTCCGACGAAAGGACAAAGTTGTCACTCTTGCAACTCTTGTTGCCCGAGGTGAGACCGTGCCTGTAAATTCGAACTAGCTGTTTCTTCGAATTGCGTGTGTCGCTCGCAATGAAGAGGACATTGAATCTTGCTTTGAATACGAGTTGGTTTTATTGCCGCCAGCGCTGTTCGATGCTTTTACTATCAGAAAAGGTACAAAATCAACTTTACGGACAGTGATAGAGAAGTTGTGTGCACCTATGACCTGTCTTCCCGAAGACCTTACCTACGTGTTTGACGGTGGAGATCTCCTGCATCGGGTGTTATGGCCGAAATAGGGAACCTTCGATGATGTTTGTAAGAACTACATTTCGTACATCAAGGTGAAATATCAAGGGAAAGCTATTGTAACTTAGTGTTCGACGAAAGACGTGGAGCATACGAGACGACGTGCCAAGACGTCATCTTCTGAAGTTCTGGTGGATTTGGAAGTGCAAGTGGTCTCGTCGCTGAATCAGTTCCTAGCCAATACTTCAATCAAATCAAGATTCGTCGTCATTTTAGGTCGTTGTTTCGAAGAAAAGGGGATTCCAGCTATTCATGCCAAGTCTGATGCTGATCGTCTCATCGTGACAACAGCGATCAAGGAAGCAGAGAAGGGAGGTCATGTGGCAATTGTTGGAGAGGATACCGATTTGTTGGTATTTCTTTCGAGCCTTTCAGAACGCGATAGAAACTTCTATATGCTGGTGCCACCATCAAAAGACCATCCGAAGAATCTCTTTGGCCCTACGGAATTGCAGAAGGCTCTTGGGGACATGACCGACAATCTTCTCTTCCTCCATGCCATGTCCAGTTGCGACACAACTTCGGCTGCCTCCAGGAAGGGGGTGCACGCGTTCAAGACCTTAAACGATAAACCGGGTCTTCGCCAAAGAATTGCTGTTTTTAACAGCGCAGACGCTGCAGTGGAAGAGATCGTGAAGGCAGGGGAAGAATTTTTCGTAGCGTTATACGGAGGTAGAACTACATATAGCCTAAACAAGACAAGGTATAGTTAGTACCTTAAGACCATTGCCAAACAACGTCTCCATGCAGACTTCAACCTCTCAAGTCTTCCACCTACATCAGCAGCATCTCGACAGCATAGATTAAGAGTTTTCCACCAAGTGCAGGAATGGCGCGGAATCTCTCTTCCACCTACAGAGTGGGGATGGAAGAAGAAAAGAATCGGCAAATTTTTACCGATTCCAACAGAATCTCCTCCCGCACCAGACTTTCATCTAAACCTCATCAGCTGAGAGTGCAAGACATGATGCGGCAGCAGATCTTGTGGTTGCCGAAGACAAGGTCTCTCCTCTTCAGCAATGTGCAGCAATTGCACTTGTGATGGTTGTTCTAACATGCCAGAGCCAGATACTCTTGACTATATGGTAAGTGAGAAACAGGAGGACAACCCCGAAGAATTGCCATGCAGATCCTCGCCACCTCTTCGCCGCAGAGTAGACTCTTCTGAAAGTTCAACCTTACCAAAGAAAAAGCATCAAGTTTAAGGCAAGTGCCACGTTTTTTACCAACACATGACTAATATTAAACGCGTACGATATAATAAATAGTTGGCCTTATGCCTTTACAGGCACACCGCACTACAGCGCCCCGTGGCAGCAGAATATCCTCTTTTCCGAGTTTATCGTGTTTGTACAAAAGAAATTGTAATGAGCTTGAAAGTTAGTGTGTTGAAGGTGTGGTATAAGATAGCAAATAAGCAAATAGCTGCTTAATTTATTTTCTAACAGTAACGTTTATCATTCCTTTTCTATATAAATATACGTAGCTAAGAAAGAGAGTTTTAAAGCGCTAAGTTACTGTATTAACAAATTAATTATTGTGTTTTCTAATTATTTATTAGCTTATAAGATGCTATCCTTCTATATAAAAGTGTCAAATTTTTACTTATCATTAAAAATGGACTTAGTTGCGCCAACAGAATATGTTTACTTCACCAGTTGCACCGGCTTTGAGAAGTCCCCCTTCGCAGCGCGCCACTCCTCGAGTTGCATGCGCATGTTTGACAACTTCTCACACCCGTAATTTTCGGTTTACGGAAGTGCTGATCACATATTGTTGTGCGTGTTGATGTGCTTAAGAACATTTATTTCAGTACTTTTTTCAATCCCATGATAGTAAAAGGTGAAAAATCGACATTGAATATCAAGATGGATTTTAACGCTACCCTTTGAGAGTTTATTTATGTGATTTATAATAACTATTTCGATTGTTATCTAGGTTAAGTAGTGTCAAAATGATAGCATGCATTCTGGTAAGTTATCATGACCAAACCGCACGTCCCTATCACCCTTAGGTACCGAGTTATGACGTTCAATGCGATGCTGGATACGAAATCCAAGATGCCGGCCATTTATCCAAGATGGCGGATGTTCCCCAAGAGGGATTTTTTGGGACTTTTAGTATTTTGATCCAGGCTATTCAAGGAACCTCTCCACCAATTTTTAGCTTGATAAACTAATTTTCCTCACTTTACCATATGCTTCTTACACTAAAAGGATAACTACTGTATAGATAGCTATAGAGGACTTCAGTTTCAGGGCTTTACGACAGAGTGGTCATGTAACCTCTATGTGGACTAACCGGATTCCTTTTATTATTCTTATTATATTTACATACTTTAGCACATATTTTCTGTGCAGCAGTGATAATGGACAGTAATTTCAATTGGTAACGACTCCCATAATATCAAATAAGGCCATCGGCTGCAAGAAATGTATTAATTATTATTAAGGCCCGGAAGTTCATACAAATTCATATTTTTACATATTTATGCTTATTTTGACACAATGCAACATATTTTCCTCCCTTGCCTCATTAAGTGCATATCTCGGCTTGAGAAGGGCGTATATCGTAATTTCCTATTGTTTTGAAGCACTTTTAGTTACATCATGTTCCTAAAGTCGTATATTTTGATTCGGACTCTGTGAGTCTCGTATTTGTATTATCTGATGATTAGTAGTTTGCACTGTCTGTGAGGAAGAATAGAATTCTCCAACGGTAAGAATTTACGGAAGGTAACCCTTTCTATAAAGTTCTTAAACTACTGAAATTAAGCACCTGAATTAATAGTCGGGAACATTTCTGGAGATGATATAATTGAAAATCCACGGCCTGTTTCCAGTCGACCGACCGGGTCAGGGATGGAATGAATGAAGCCCCCATCTAGCAGCGAGGATATGAACTGTGCCGGCTGCCGAAGCTTGTCGCACTCCTCTGGGGCAATGATTAAATGAATGACAAATGAAATTGGAGAGTGTTGCTGGAATGAAATATTGACAGGGAAAACCGGAGTACCCGGAGAAAAACCTGTCTGCCTCCACATTGTCCAGCACAAATCTCACATGGAGTTACCGGGATTTGAACCACGGACCCCAGCGGTGAGAGGCCGGCCTGATGCCGCCTAAGACACGGAGGCTATAGATGATGTAGTCAATAGATGTTTACTCCTCCGCTGTCTGAGACCCGCCCAGCCGTCCCAAATATGAACACGACTTATACAGCCAAAGGTCCACCTGTTTAAGCCATTTTAACATCATGGACGGTATTGCCAACCCCACGCATCTGGCAGACCAATAATAGTTAGGTAGTACGGTCCGAAACACCCCTGTTTTTTGTCACACACAGTGGGGGTAGTCACGCATCAATAATCTTTATCCAGGCCAATGGTTTTGCCTTTTATTTCATTACTAGCAGGTACCCGCGGCTTCGCTCGCGATCAAGACAATGTGGACGATGTATTAATTGGTCTATTCTATTACAGCAATCGCGGCTAGAGATGGGTCCATTCTAATTCTGAATATTCTGATACATACAGTATATTGATATGAGCAGCAAAGTGGGAATTTTTAAGAGTTGTCAAAGTCTGCAGGGTACGATGTTACATTATTTGAACACATTTAAAAATGACGTTTTCGGTTTTGCCATCTTCTGCTGAGACATAACGATTTCACTGTCCGGATACTCGCGAGCACGCCACATACAGTTGCCCATGGGAAAAAATGGTTTTGTCTAAATGTACACCTGCTGCTGTTAAGTGTGCGTCATTGCGCTTTGTTAATAGAAATTGCGAATATTGTTTGAAGAGGGAACTGCACTCTTGCACACTGGAATGGCAAATCTATCGGAATATGGGGAATTAAAAGTATTTTTCCTTAAGCTATTCTGGGTGTAATTTTCCCACACTTATTGATGATTTGAACGTCAACATGTCGCTATTAATAGGCCTATAGTAAAATATCTCTCACCTTGGCCGCTGATGTACATTATGCAGTCTCTTCCAGTGTTACATCCCAGGGAATTAAATTCTCCAACAACCCTTTTGCCTCACATGCCTCTCTAAGTAATTAAAATTCCTGATTGTTGTTGTTTGAGTCTTCATTTTTTGACTGGTTTGATGCAGCCCTCCATGCCTCCCTCTCCTGAGCTAATCGTTTCATCTCTACATAGCTTCCACACCCTACATCAGAGGCAATCTGTTTAACCCTGGTCTACCCCTACAGTTCTTGTCCTCGACCCTCCCATCCATAACTAAGCTTGCTATTCCTGGTTGTCTTAATATGTGTCGTACCGACCTACTGTATCTCTTCTCTTCATTAGCAGTCGCCATAAACATCTCTCCTCTCCCACTCGTCTTAATACCTCTTCATTTGTTACCCTGTCTTCCCATCTGATCTTCATCATTCTCCTGTAACATCACATTTCAAACGCTTCAATTATCCTCTTTCGTGCTGCACCATTAGCGCAAGTTTCACTCCCTTATAGTGTCACGCTCCAGACAAAAGCTTTCAAAAATGACTTCTTAATAGACTACCTACAGTAAATGTATATTCGATGTCAACAGATTCCTTTTCTGTAGAAATGCTTTCCTTGCCTGAGCCAACCTGTTTTTATATCCTCTTTGCTTCGTCCATCACTGGATATTTTGCTTTCTAAGAAACACATGTCTCCTACTTCCCGTAGCGTTTCACCTGCCGATTTGATGTCCATAGAGGTTTCTGATTTATTTCGGCTGCATTCCAATAATTTTGTTTTACATTTATTGATTTTCATCATGAATTCTTTCCTCAAGACGGAGTCCATACCATTCAAAAACTCGTTCAAATCCTGAGGCGTATCGGCCTAGAAGACGATGTCATCTGCAAATCTCAAAGATGAAATTATTTCTCCTTGAATTTTCGATCCCACTTAAAAAAAATTCTCCAATTTCCTGATTATTGTGTTTTTAGAGATTTTTGAAATGCGTTGCCCTCGCACATGGTGTAGAGACATTGTCAAAGGAAAAAAATCCATGTTACGAACATGGGCCGCATGACCAGTACCGAAAGTCTATTCTGAATAGCAGTTCCTTGAACTCAGATTTGCCAACATTTTATTGTATCTTTCCATGTGGTATATCTCCGTACCTCAACATACAGAAGAGTGCTTTAATATCATGTCTTGTGTAAATATTGGAAAAGGTAGTGAGTGTGGTTCTTGCCGGAGTGGATACTCTCTCGTAGACATTCTTTTCAGTAAAATAGACTGGTTCACAATTTTGTAAGTGCACATTGAGGTATGTGGCGGCGGGATGCCTTAAGTGTTACGGAAACGGCAATAGCCACCACAGAGTTTCGTTGCTACTGAAATAACGACCAGACTGATATTTGTACTTAACTATACGGGATTTGTAAGCCCAGTGTTTATGAAATTGAACGTAGCTATATCGCTACCTTTATTTAGTAGCCGCTACTGTAGTGTTTAAAAATTAAAAGCGGTATTCGAAGGCACTATCCCTATTTTTTGTACCCCTCGCACTACAGACCATGAAGGGCCTAGGCCTATCATGCGACCGCATCCCAGCCATTTGGCCTGCAGATATTGTGGTGACGCGTGGTCAGTGAATCGTGTTCCCTCGGCCGTTTATCTTGTTCTTCGTGACCGGGGCGATGCCTCTCTATCAGACAGCTATACAATTGTCCTCACGAAGCTCAGTGCACTCCGTTGCAGCCCTCACGTCATTGTCTAAAATCTCTGACGGAGCCGAGAATTGAACCCGGGGCCTCCGGATGGGAGGCAGGCACGCTACCCTGTTCTTGTGTTTATATATCTCTTGAAAAGATAATAAATGGATTGGCATTGCCTCCTACAGTGATATATAGGAAATCGGATGTCATACCTTGAGGTTCAGTTGCCATGGAAACGGACTTGCCATTAGTTCATCAGTTTATCAGAGTGAAGATAGTTTTTCTGAAAATATCTTTAAAACTGTTGGTTTTAGGGCCTTAAAATGTGGTTTTCGGTGTCCCGTAGGGACGTACCGAGTATTGTTTCTCGCATCGAGGGGCGTAAAATAAGCTTTGTCCGGTCTTTATGCGACAACTTCAATATTTTGTCCCGATTGAGTATTTTTGGTGACTTTTCAGTTATGTTGCCCGTACCACTGGAACAATGATTTATTTCCGGATGAAAGGCAGCCTATATGTTATCCCAGGGTATAAGCTGTCTCCATTTCAAATTTCATCCAAATCCGTCTAGCCGTTTTAGTGTCAAGAAGTAACAAACTAACACACACACACACGTACACACGGACACACAGATTTTCACAATTGTAATATATATATAGGGATATAGGGATATAGGGATTCACGTGTCCCGTAGTGTCGGACGTCAATGTAACATGGCGCTGAGATCGTAAAATGAACACGAACAAAAATGCTTTATTTACGTAATTAAAGAAATATTTCCGGTGCAGCAGTGAGAATTCGAATAGAAATCAACTTCGACTCCGAGAAAAGTATGTGAATCATAAATTACATATATTCAATAATGCCTCGTGAAAGTTATGAAAAGGGAGGAGGACTGCTCTCAACAATTAATACATTTTCAGTGACTCAACATTTGGAAACTGCCAAACATAAGCAAAATGTTGTAAAAAAAATAAAAATAAAAAATCACATCAATTCAGTCCTCGTTAACAAATGCTATTAGTTGCCCTGCAACCAAACTTAGTGAATTCTCTCAAGACCTGTTTGAAGCCTTAATTGCAGCAAACATTCCATAGTGGAAACTGATTACCATGGGCATGAGACAGGAACCTTACTTTTACAGTTTCACTTAGATGGTAAATGATAATATATGATTTCCATACATTTTCAGGGGTTCCAGGGGACAATATCAGATGAAATTCCCGTTCATTATGACTAATATACTGGAAATATGTGCTAAATTACATAATTATGTGTGTTTCTTTCTTGTTGAATTTGAACTACGGCCGGGCGAGACATGATGAGAAATTGAAGTCACGGCAGTGTGCCCAACACTAGGAGAATCTGGAGGAGTTAGGCTGTAACCATTGTCAAAACTATTGATCTGGACGCCTTAGGCCTGTAACCATTGTCGAAAACTATTGGATTGGACAAAACGAAGGTTAGAATGGTCGGGTTAGGCGAGACCTTTGGCCTCGGGTAGCTAGCGGGGCACGGTTGACAAAAAAAACCATTGATCTGGACGCGAAAGGCCGCAACCATTGATCTGGGCTCGTTAGGCTGTAACCATTGGATTGGGCGAAACGAAGGTTAGAAAGGTCCAGTGTAGGGCTAGCGGGTCACTGTTGATCCAAAAACCATTGGATTGAACGTGTTGAGATTGGTGTTCTTTTGTTTTACAAAACCTCGTATATCAGTGCCGTATGCATGGGGTTGGCAATACTGTTTTAACGCCGACACAGCTGGAATATTTACTATATAACTCGTGTTATAATTTGGGAAGGTGGGCGGGTTATAGACAGCCGAGGAGTGAACTACATCAATTTTGAATCCTCAGAAAAAGCATTTAATGCAAATTTCAGAAGTTGTTATTTTTCCCCCTGGGTTCATGTATCCTGCACTGTTACCAAAAACACTTCAATCCAGTCCTTGTTAACGAATGCTATTAGTTACCCTGCAACAAACTTAGTGAATTTTCTCAAGACCTGTTTGAAGCCTTAATTGCAGCAAACAATCATAGTGGAAACTGGTAGTTAGCCTTTACATTCAAAATAGAAACAATAAAGAATACGGAGTGCTCATAATTGCCCTAGTTATTTCATAGTGCATATTGTTTGATACGTGATGCATATTTAATAATATATTAGTGCATGAACTTCCGGGCCTTAAGTAGACTCTTATCATTAGTAGTCGACCCTTACGGACTTGTGGCTACAATACATAATAAGGACCTTACACATATTTATCAGGGCTTCGCGAGCATTCGCAGTACATCTAATCTTCAGAACAATTTGAAGGTCGCAATAACACACATTCACCACCCAACAAATAATAAGCAATAAACTTTCATTCACGAAAGTGTGATCATGGCTTGCTATCCCTTACGTTTGAGCTTGCATAAAGAACCTCAAATAAAATAATTAAGCCATACATCCTTAATCTTAAAATATTACAATCCGCTTATGATATCAACAATTGTATACAAGGTTAGAGTGAAAAGGTTGTCCTAGAAACCTTTCGCGCAATTTTAAAACCTTCTTACGTTCCAAAATGCAAACGAATGCACTGCAATAATGACATCGCCAATCTCTGAAACGTTTACGCATTTTCTATCATGCCTCTCTGGAAAGAGCTTTCCAAATTGTTTGAGAACTTAATTCCCACTGTACTGATGTCATTACCTTAACCTAACATTCTCCATTCTTCTTGTCAATTTTTCGCACAGCATACTAGCTTCAAATAACAATTTAAAGATATCTGCGGCAGTATTTTCTTTTCCAGAATTGAAACTTAACTTAAAGATGGCTGCAGCTCTTTTTCATTGTATCGTATACAGTCAAGACCAAAGGTTCTCAAAGATTCTCATGTCAAAGATATGCCCTTCAAGATTCTCTCTGGGGCACTAGCCTGATCACACGTTCCGACCAATGGGAAGGGCGTATGAAACGCCCGCTCTGAGGCTTCTAGCTTTTCAATACAGGTAGGCTATTCACACCAAATTGAGTTTTATGTTCTTATTGGTGTTGAGGCATTCATCAGTTTTTAGGCCTAATTTCGAGCACAGTTACTTTCACTCATTGGTCGTACACATTTTGATATTCAAGAATACGAACCTCAAAATTAATAATCAGAACAATTAAAAAAAGGACGCATCTTTGCACAAAAATACGGTATAGCCTATACGTTTCGGTACCGTACGGTATTTTCTTTGTGGGGGGTAGAAACTTGACGATTAGCCTCGAATTGATTAATTACGTAGGCCTACCATAATTATTGACCGACAGCCGTTTGATAATTTGGGATTTCCAGAGGAATGATTTTTATATTTTTGGTATATAGTGTAGACCTACACATGCTGAGATTAGAATTGAAGAGTTTTTTTAAATAACTTATCACTAATGTTATTACGTTTCCAACGTTGCATAACCGGAGCGCGATAAAAACCAGGGCCAAAATAAGGTTTAGCCATGCACAATGCCTCATGCAAGTCACAGAACACCGAATACGAGCTAAGGTTACGCCCACTTTGGTTGCAGCGCTTGGCTTCACTCATACGAGCTCAGGGCATCTCCTCGTATACCTTCCTCCATGCAAGCACACTGAGTCCACTTCCTGCCTGGTGTAGCGGGGAGAGGGGATACATGGAGGAATTCGTTCTTTCTCGCCAAGCGGGCGATTTCTGCCGAGTCCAAACGAGTTCAGGAGCCATTTCCCGGCGAGAAAAGGAACTTGGTTGTGATGGCAAATCATTGAGTGCTCCCTAGAGGCAAGCAGAAAGATCATTGCGATTGCAGGAGGACAGTGGAGGGGCGGCGTCCTTGAGTCTGATATCACGGGCCGCCTCTGCAGAGGAAGTAAATTTGGGAGATGAAATGCCAAGAGAACTTTAGGATGTTTCCATTGCAAAAAGAGACTACCGGTATATTTTGGTTTAATGCAAGTCTGGAAAAAGTTGGCAAAATTTAGTTGCAAAGGTGTTTGAAAAACATGAGAAGTCAGAAGAGTTTGAAGTTACATATTTAAAGAAAATGCAGAAAACTGAGCACTTTGTCATGCATGAGGACGCAGTGATCTTCTCTATCCCTTTACAGGATGTGATATGTTAACTGCCAACACCAATACCAATCGGAGGAACTAGCCGCAGCACGAACTTTTTACGTTTTTCAGTTGAATTTTCAAGTTATAAAATTGTGTAAATGAGATTCACTGAAGTGTCCCCTGGTAAAACATGTAGTGTCCCTAGGTACAGTACAGGTATGTTCTAAGGGACAGTGAGCAACATGTCACAAATGACTATATAACTTTTGCACCATACAAACTACAGAAAAGTTATGTTCACACTTTGTGTATGAAACATCATTTTATTAATATAGTAGTAAGTACGAAACATGTAATTATGGAAATGTAATTTTTAAAAAACATGTCTTGAAAAGTGTCCCTAGGTACAGCACTCTCCCCTACCACTTAGGGCCCAGCACCAATACGCCGAAGTTCCTCAGTTTGGTAAATAGTTTGATGTTGTTGATTCATTTAGGAAATTTGCAACTTGCAGCCACGTTTCTTTGGGTGTGTAGGGATACCTTGTTTTATTTATTATTGGAATTAAACACAATGTGTAAGTTACAGAATTATAACATTACAGATATCATTGACATTCGTCCTTTGCATAGTGCGAGATCGGTATTGTTCTTTGTGTACATTCACATAGGTGATACTGTGTGCAGGGGTCACAGCTGCATTGACTGTCGGCGTTGTGGTAACCTTTCCTGTTGCAGATTTTATGGTGTATTGCTCCTCGGGTGTAGAGCAGTGGCGTAGCTAGACCTGAGGGGGCCCCGGGGCAAGAAGTTCAAATGGGGCCTCCTCACTATCTTTTGAAAACCTGACCCAACTGCAGACCTTTAATATTAATAATGTTTGAAGATAAGAACTTATTAAAGTGACTGTCTTCTCGAATTCCCCCTTGCGACTTCCCTTTCTCTAGAAATATTTAATGTATACTTTGGCTGTTGGCTCCATAAAATGTCCTAAATAATTATGATATATAAAAGCTATAGCTTTTCAATTTGTGAAATTGTGATATCGTAATAAGAAAACTACGTCTACACAAATATCAATTAGAAAAAGAAGAAAACTGCATGTTAATATATATTAAATGTACACATATTTGTTCTTTTATTACTGACAATAATGAAGCTAGAGTAGAAACCCAAAGGGAACAGATAGGATCGTCTATGAAGTACTAGGCTTAAGAAATAAAATACATGCCTGGTCGAAAACTCAAAATTATAAATGTATTATACAAATGCCTTGAAATAAAACAAATCTAAAAATTTTTACTCATTGTTTACAAAAATTGAGTTATTATTATTATTAAACAAACTATTTAAAACAAATCAACTTATCAACTAACCCAATTTACACAAAACTTTTTTCTTACTCTTTGCATCTGCAAACATGTTAATTACATGTGAGAAGATAAGTTTTCGAGCTCTTTCATTTTCAATCGATAAAAGGGCCAACCTACTTAAACGTTCTTGGCTCATTGTGCTTCTTAGGTAGGACTTGATAATACTCAGCTTGGATAAAAATCTTTCTGCTTCAGCCACTTTGATAGGTACAGTCAAGAACATAAAACAAGCAGTACACACGTCAGGATAGTTTGCAACTAGAATGTGATTTTCAATGTAGAGGAGGTCTATCAGTTTGCTTAACAGTCGACATTTTCTTAATTTTAAAGGAAAAATATGCACGCACGCTGGAAATCTGTGAAGGAAATGTTGGCGACACATCATCAGAAAAAGTCTCGGCGAAACCTTTTGCCTCTTTAATCAGTTCGTCATCTGAAGCATTGTTCAAGAAATAAGGCTGAACAACTTTGTAGGCTTTAATAACTGACTTCATGCCTTCAAATCTGCTGTTTAACTGAGCCATAATTGTATCAATCATGGGGTAAAACACAGATACCCGAAATCTAGTTTCAGGATTGAGAAATCGGTGGTAAACTTATACACTAAGATCATCAAAATGCCTTTTAACTTGCTTTAGTCTTTTCTCAGAAAACTCACAAGGTATTCCACACTTGGGGCCCATAGTTCAAGCTTCTTTTACAAGGTCCTCAAATTAATTTCTTAGTTCTAGAACACCTAAGAGACATCACCTACTAGATCAAAAGCTGAAACAATATCCGTATTTTCAGTTTGGAGACATTTAGATACGATGCTCAGTTGCTGCAAAATCGTTGTTTGTACAACTAACAGAAGCACAAATTCAAAACATCCAATTTGATTTTTCAATCCTATTGTATCATTCCTTTCTTTTGCCTTACTACTTGTCAAAATACGTTTGATTAGCCTTCTCAATACATCGCCAAACCTCTCCTTTAAAGAAAGAACTGCTTCGTACCTTCCCGACCATCTTGTAGGGTTGAGTGTTTTTAACGTTATGTTTGCATTTTCAGATGCATCTTGCAGCCCCAGCCATTGTAGACATTTTGTACATCCTCAAAAGACTGTGATATTTCACGATTGGCTTCTACAGCGTCTTTCAACACCAGATTTAAATTGTGACTTGCGCAATGTACGGCACAAAATATGCATGTGGCGCAAATTCTTGAATCTTTTTCTGCACTCTATTGTATACTCCACTCATTACGCTTTCGCCGTCATAACCTGGGCCACGGCATTTTTTCAATTCAAGACCTTTATCTTTAATAGATTCCACTATTTTACTTGCCAAACCAAATGCACTTTGATCTTCAACTTTTGTAAAAAAAAGTAAACGTCTCGCAAATCTTTATTTCTATGGTTTTTTTTTTCATCATTTACCATTGACATAGGCCTACCTGAAAACTTTACTTAACTGACCAACTTTACTTATATCATGAGTTGTATCCATACTATCAGAGAAAGAAGAAGAGGTCTGTATTTCATATTTGATTTCTTTCAGTACTTGATTTGCCATCAAATAAATAACTTCATTTTGGATGCTAGGGTTTAATTGGTATACACTTTCTGCTGGCTTTTGCAAAAGGGTTTTTAGTACAGGGTCATAGTCAGACAGAAGTTTTTTATGGCCAAGACATTTTCTTTATTTGGATATTCCATTTTACTACTTCTTCCGCAGAAAGCAAGGTTACAGGTGGCCAAAGTTAATGAAACATTAACTATTCTTTCTAGAACGTTCCTCCAGTAATTTTTCTCTTCTTTTAACTGTTTTTCTAAAGCATCAATCATTGTTTCATCATTCCTCCATTTCTCAAATATAACACAAGAAAATATGTGGTCATCCGATTGTTCACGAGTTTTAATTCTATCAGAAAGATGTTTCCAGTCGTTTAGTCCCGTACTACCGAAAATGTTCTCTAAATGTTGAGGGAACAGCCAACTTAGTTGACAGTAGACACAGTCTAACATTTGCGAATAGCAAAGCCAGAGTCTGTTACATTTCATCCCAGAACCTGTTATAAAACTGTAGTAATTAGTTGAAAGTGATCTTTTACTTCCTCGTTCATCAGGCTGTTTTGGAAAGGGACATCGAGCTTGACAAGGTCCAGATGCTATGATAAACCTTTTCATTTCTCGATTATTGACGGGACTGGGGAATTCAATTTTGTCTTGCAAAACATAATTTTCATCGTGTCCAGTTGCAGTCGAGCTTACTGCGTCCTTTTTTATTATCGACTGGCTGATCAAGACATGAAAGACTACTATGAGTGGTCGGAGCATCGATTTTATGTACTTCAGACTGTTGATGAGCGTCAACATCTGAAAAATATACATAGTGAATTATATTGAGCAATAACATTTAGTGTAGTGGTTTATAGTTGATTGCAGTGTTTTATTTGTAGAATTAGATTCAACTAACTGTTGAACTAAGCCAACTAACTGATTATTGGTTGATTAACGGGACAAAAAGGCTGTGTAACCAATGATGGTCGTCCGTTGAAACATAACCAACTACACTACTGCTACTACTCTGCAGGCTACTGTGCATTGCTGTAGTGTGATATCGCAGTGGAGGGGGAAGGGATGAAACGATAAGTCATGGTCATGCGCTGAATGGGGAACAAAGCATTGTCTGTCCAGCGCCTGGGTCCGGCGCCCGGCTATCAAAAAAATACTCACAGAATACCACACAAATGGATGGATATATCTTACATACAGATTGCACTGAACGTGACTAGTTTCTAAACACAAGTTTAGACGTGTAGTTCAGTACAATTGGGGCCCCAGAACTAGATTGAATTCTTAAATATGTTTTCTAGTAGTACTTTTATTAATATTATTATTTATTTAAAATATTTCTTTTAGGGTTTGGGGGCCCCCTAACCTCGAGGCTCCGGGGCGGTGCTCCGCTTGCCCCATTGTAGCTGCGCCCCTGGTGTAGAGGTGTCGTAGTTCATAGCCGGCAGATAAATTAGCCATTCTTCAGTGTTGCCTAAGAAAACAACTATTGAAGTCTTTTCAGTCGATCAGAACGCATTCGCCCAGATTAGATTGGACGGGGAATAACAATAAAGTGCCTGAAATAAATTATTTGTTTTCTTGATAAAACACTTCTCACAAAAAATGGGGGCTCAATTGAATGAGTAGTTCCGTTCGTCAAGCACACATCATCAGATATACTCACTTAGTTATTGTTGTTTTAAGGGGCGGAACAGCGTGGTCATCAGCCCCTCTATGCTCACGTAGGTATCTACAGACGCGAGTAAATATAATAATTAAGATATATCTTGCAACCAGCGTTCTGTTGAGATATGTTCGTGCCCTGTGTAGACCCTACATTAATTTACAATATTTAATTGTCTAGGATACACAAGTTAAAAACTGTAATTAGGAACTTCTTCATAACGACTATGATACAAGCTACCCGGTAACAGTATTTATAAGTTGGTAAGGATAAATAAAACGTTTAGTCCCATCCATTCAATGTTGGTTCAATGAGGGAAATTTGAAGTATCTCTTTTGAAGTGGGTTCCTTATAACACGGTGCGGAAGTATTGTCTTGCATTTTCCGAGATTCACTGTATCCAGTTACTGCCTATTTCTTGAGTTTACTTCCACTTTGATAGGTTTGTAATGTAATTTAGCGTCGGACAATCCCGTCTGCCCCATCAAATTGTGTTAAGGTTTGTGTGTAGCCTACTTAGGAATAGAGAAACCAATTATAAGACTCTTCATTTCACTGCTCCACAAGCTGGCACCAGTAATTCCTCATCGTATCGCAATTATAGTCACTAATATTTTGCTCGATATTCTGCCCTAAGTTATATCGTATAAAGTCTAGCGTCATTGTCGAATAAGTTTTACCGTTAGCCTCTTCTTCTCACTGTGCACCTGGGGGGGGGATATATTCACATTAACTCACCAGTGGCCTAACTTGCATTCAGAGTCTGAAAATATCTCATTTGATGTGTTATATATGATAATTATTCGGCGTATTTGTATAAATACGGCTCCTAATAATTCTCGAGTGCACTTTGAGTGTTCTAGTTTGCTGAACATCATGGAGCAACAACCAATCATTAAGAGAGAGCCTGAATGGTTGTCCGATACTGACGAAGTCCCTAATATTGTAAGTTGTATTTAATTTACATATTGTGTAACATAACATATGCATAACAAGGAACTTAATACTTGCTACCAAAGAGTAGGCTTGGTACTGTTATTCTGTCTGTATGTTTTACATTGGTTCATACTTTTGTGATAACTTCTAGGATTCTAGGACTACATACAGCAATCTGCTGGATGAGTCAGGTGGTCTACTTGAAGACGACAGCAAGGTCATCAAAGTGGAAAACCAAATACAGGTGATCATTGGTTCTTATAGTAATCTGCAAGATTTTATCATAATTTGAACGTTTTGATTATTCAGTGTTGCTTATTTTAGCTGCTAACAGTTGCTGATGTTATTGTATTCATACTGCAGGTTCATTCTACTGGCAACCTGGGTATTATTGTAGGCGAATTCGTTGGTAACAGTAGGTAAATATTGGTAATGGAGGTTTACTCTTCTGGCACTCTGGGCCCTGTTGTTGGGGAAGTCCACACCACATGCTGTGCTAAGAGTAGGTTATTTAACGGTAATGAAAGTTAACTCGGCTGGCATAATTGTGAGAGTTAGACACACAACCTTAATGATAACTATATAAATAATTCATGCTTTTGGGCTAATGCCGTGTGTATTTTTAATTTAAACCATACGTTTCGGAGAAACCTTGCCTCCTTTTTCAATGGAAATAAACAATGTTTGGAACAAAAGCCATCATTCCAAAACGGGATGTAAACTTAACTGTTTTTAAAATCTGAGGTGTATGTTCATAGAATCTAAACCAGAAGAAGTTAGCCGGTTCCCTTCTTGGAGAATACCTTGTAAATTGTCCTACCTGTGATTGTCAATATGACTTGGTTCGACCGTTGATGACACACGTTAGTTGTTAGCTGTGACTGTCTGTATATCGTTGGTCCACCCTTCATGACAGCCTCCAATGGTACAAACATATTGTTAATTTGATGGTGAGGATCTCTCAGTTCTTCTCAGAGCGTTGAATGGAGGAGGAAAAGGTTTGTGGTTCCTTAAGGACTGGCAAGTAGTCTCCCTAGAGATGGTGTATGGCGGAGTGCCTCAGCCATTATTAGACTGGCACATAGTCACCCTAGAGATGGTGTATGGCGGAGTGCCTCAGCCATTATTAGACTGGCACATAGTCACCCTGGAGATGGTGTATGGCGGCGTGCCTCAGCCTTTATTAGACTGGCACGTAGTCACCCTAGAGATGGTGTATGGCGATGTGCCTCAGCCATTATTAGACTGGCACATAGTCACCCTAGAGATGGTGTATGGCGATGTGCCTCAGCCATTAGTAGACTGGCACATATTCACCCTATAGATGGTGTATGGTGGTGTGCCTCAGCCATTATTAGACTGGCACATAGTCACCCTAGAGATGGTGTATTGCGATGTGCCTCAGCCATTAGTAGACTGGCACATATTCGCCCTAGAGATGGTGTATGGCGGTGTGCCTCAGCCATTATTAGACTGGCACATAGTCACCCTAGAGATGGTGTATGGTGGTGTGCCTCAACCTTTATTAGACTGGCACGTAGTCACCCTAGAGATGGTGTATGGCGGAGTGCCTCAGCCATTATTAGACTGGCACATATTCACCCTAGAGATGGTGTATGGTGGTGTGTCTCATCCATTATTAGACTGGCACATAGTCACCCTAGAGATGGTGTATGGCGGTGTGCCTCAGCCATTATTAGACTGGCATATAGTCACCCTAGAGATGGTGTATGGCGGTGTGCCTCAGCAATTATTACACTGGCACATAGTCACCCTAGAGATGGTGTATGGTGGTGTGCCTCAGCCATTATTAGTCTGGCACATAGTCACCCTAGAGATGGTGTATGGTGGTGTGCCTCAGCCATTATTAGACTGGCACATAGTCACCCTAGAGATGGTGTATGGCGGAGTGCCTCAGCCATTATTAGACTGCAGTCGGCAATTTCGTTCAAAAAAGCTCTTTAGCTGTCGCCTATATAAATATTCATATTCTATATTTGTTACCACATTGCCTAATCTCTACAATGTCAAAGGACCATGAATTATGTCTTAAATGTGAATTGGTATGACATTTCAAGTACTTGCCACTTCTTAGGAATGTATTTATCGTTCGTGTTAAAATCCTCCCTGCCTTAAGTATCCTTGATATGAATATTGCTTTAATCTGGTCACAAGAGGGTAAAACAAACAAGGATTTGTGCGGGATTTTTGAACACAACATTATTCAACTTTGCTTGTTATTATTCTCATTATATTCTAACTGTAAAAACTGCATCTTGGCCGCAATGTCGTAACACACACACAATGTGCTAGGAGTCTATAACAACTGTAAACTCCACAAAAACTGTCGCTATTGACGTAAGAAGATTATTAATGAGAGGCGGATTGTTACTTTATTCTTTGAATCTTTCAATGCAAGTTTTCAAGGCATCTGTAAGATATTATTCCATCTACGGAAAGGAAGATATTTGTGAAACACGTCATTTCTTTGCAGGACGATACAGACCACCAAACTGACATTAAAATTGAGGAAACATCTATTCCGGACATCGTTCCATGTCGGAAAACAGAAACACCATTTTCAGATCCAAAAGAGGTAAGTATCTTCATATCTATTTACAAGACATCTCCTTATCACGTAATAGCATTTAGGGATTAAGAGTTGTGTTACCGCAATTAGCCGGCCCTGTGGTTTTGGGGTTCGAATCCTGGCTCCGTCAGAGTTGTTAGATTGTGTTTTGTACTGCAAGCACAATCCTTGTTGATGGCGAATCAAATTATCTGGCCCATATAATACTTCCGCCCGCGACTGCCGGCTTTTAGCGATGCCCTGAGCACTGAGCTGCTGGGGGATGCATTATAATGTCATTGGGAAATAGTATATTGCGGGAAGCTAACAGATGTATGGCCCAATCACCTTGTATTAGTGTACTTGAAGTCTAGGTGTGCAAATTATTTAGGATATCTTATATTCTGGTCAGAGATCTTCCCATGAATGCTGCAGAGAGGAGGTGGGTTTGACGCTCCTCATGAGTGGAGGATATCTTATACTCTGGTCAGAGATCTTCCCATGAATGCTACAGAGAGGAGGTGGGGTTGACGCTCCTCATGAGTGGAGGATATCTTATATTCTGGTCAGAGATCTTCCCATGAATGCTTCAGGGAGGAGGTGGGTTTGACGCTCCTCATGAGTCGGTACGTCTATAGTTCAGTGAATATACTGTATCTCCACTTCAGCGGACCAGTGCAGTAAAATTACATGGTGTGTTATTTAAGTAAAATTGTAAGCATAGAAATAAATTATTCCATTTTATCCCTGGGGTGTGGAGGAAGAATTCCAGGGACGACAATGTGTCGGAAGGGGAAATCACTTGATTGAGTAAGTGTTCAACACACAAGATACGCGATTTATCGCTTTAAATGTGCATAACTGTAAGTTTTGTATTTGTATATGATTTGTTTGCAATGTGAGATGTGTCTCTCATTGTTTGTGTCTCATGAAGTAGATACTGATAATATCTTTCTATTTAGCAGCCCACAAATTATCCATTCTCGATCAGTGAGGAACATCCATTTCTTCAAACTTCCCCACTGTGTCTTGAGCCCCATATGAATCTTCTGTAACCCAAAACGGAAAGCTTAAACAGATTTCTCGTTACTCGAAGCTTTTGCTAAGAAAATACATTACAACTATTGCAACTAGTGAAAAAAACAAGGAGAATTTTAGATATTTTCCATGTATAATTCAGGTAGTGCCAGTGCCGGATGAAGACTCGCAGTGCCCCTGGCAATTGTTAATTTGAGACCCCCCCTCCCTTCATAACAAAGTCAATCAAAACTTCGAAAGAGATTTTATTTACAAATTTACAAAGAATAATGAATACAATTTATATCATTTGTACATTTTCAGAAAAAACTCTTTCTGCATTTTGTTTCACAGAAAGTTTCAATAACATCATCGAAGTTGATTTTCCTTAAAATGTCTGATTCTATGCAGAGAAGACTGAACATGTCCATTCATTCTTGTCGTATAGTAGCTCTTCGAGGCGCTTTAATTCGTTTCAACTGTGAAAAAGAACGTTCCGCAGTACTGTTCGTTAGCATTAAATATATTAAGTTAAAAACATTCGGAGAGCTATTTCTACATTCGGAAATACATTTGCCAATTGGTCTTATTTTAAATTCTCATACAACTGACTAAGAGATTTTTCGGCAGCGGTGTATCTGTTTATACAAGAATGAAAATATTTCAGTTCAGTTGAAAATTATTCCAAATATTTATCTTAAAAGCCAACCAAATTGTTTACCGCTTCACAGAGTTATTCATAGCCCATTGAAAAATTATTCAAAAATGCAAATTTCTTGGAAACGTCCATATAAACTTTTTCCCTTTTTTCTTATTTCGACGTTGAGTTTATCGATGATTTCGAGAAAGCCTGTTATTCTGAAATTCTCACGAGGCGAAAATTCGACTTCAGGAGCGCCTCCATCGTTCGATTGTTTTTTCTTCTACGTGACGATTTTTTAGAATACGATACATTAGATAACAATTTCTTAGCTTTTTCCTCGAAAATATCGAACTTATCACGAAACTTGCCTAACTTTTCGTCTAAAGTTTTATACAAGGCAGCACCCGTTTGTAAGTCGATCTGTTCAGCTTGTAATAATTTACTAGTTGCACGCATAGAAGTCAATATTGAATCCCACAAAATTAACATGAACCCGAATTAAAATTTTTGCAATCTGTTTGCGATGCACCCCGCTTCATGCCGAGTGTCATTATATTCCGGCTCGTCATCTTCAATGCTTTCTAAAGCCTCGACAATTTTATGAAACGAATCATAAACCGCGTTCGTTGCATTAGCATGCGCTTCCCAGAGCGTATCTGACAATGATCTCAAAGTTTTTGCGTTTTTTTATATAATTTTTCAACACGCTCCAACGGTGAGGGTTTGCAGAAAAGAAGTTATACAATGATAGCATTATCGAAAAAAAAAACTGCATAAAACATTTAACAGCAGATATTCCAACTAAATCGAGCGAATGTGTACCGCAAGGAACATAAATCGCATATTTATTCAGTTCTAATATTATGGCTTGCAGACCCTCATACCTTCCAGCCATGTTTGGTGCGTTGTCATAGGCTGTCCTCTACAATCTTGAATTTCGAAACCGCAATCTTCAGTGACGAAGTTCAAGTTTCAGTTTTCAAACTTTCGCCAGTATGACCTTCTGTTTCAAGAAAAGATATTGTTACGTGCCACCCCCCTAGTGACACTTTTGTTAACTGGATTACGGTGGGTTGAAGCACAACACAGATTGTTCCTTTAAAGAAATAATTAACTTTATTGCGGCCAGAAAGATACACTACTCATCAGCAAATACAAGCAATTAGAACCTTACTCCAGTTTCCTCAAGTCTCTTCCTTATGGAGAGCTCTTGCCCCCTTTCACTTGTCAACAAACCACAGAAGTTAATCCACGCTAATGAGTCCAGTGGCCTTGACAGAAACAGTTACTTACGATAACCTGCTACACGCTGCTTCGCTGCTCACGAGCTGGGAAACTATGTCACTGGATTTCGTAACTCGCACGGCACTCCGCCACAATACCTCTGATGCTCAGTGAAATCACACTCGCTCAAAACACAGGCTGTCCCCTGTATGCTTCTCACTCCCTCGCTGTCAAGAGAATCGGCTTCACTAGGGGTTTCGCAAGTCACCACACTTCTGTCGCTCAGGATAAACGCTCGCACTAGCTCGTAAAACACACTAACTCACTGCCTGACAGGTCGCTCTCATATAGCAGGCCCGTGACTCAATAAATGCCTCTAGACCCATCCAGGGCTCACGGCTTCTCCAGGCTTCCATCGCTGGCTGGGTCACGAATATTCTGGACCATCCCTTTGTCCTAGTAGACCTGTTGCATAAGGCGCACGCAACACACTGAGACAGAACACAGCCTAGCCCTGGGGCAGTTGTGACTCATGCGGCGAGCGATGAAACAAACTCACAGCCGTAACCCCACCCCCTTCCTAAAAAGCTGATCGTCCCGATCAATCATTGGTCCGTCTGTGTCCCTCCGTAAGCTGCCAGGCAATCTCGACGCACGATCTTCATCTTCGCCCTCGGGCTCCGCTGGATCCTGTAGACGACATCGTTGATCCGTTTCACGACTCGGTACGGGCCCTCCCAGGACTTCTGCAGTTTGGGTGACAGGCCTTTCTTCCGTAATGGGTTGAACAGCCAGACCAGGTCGTCCTCGTTGAATCTGCCGGCATCCGTCTGTTGGTCGTATCGGGTTTTCATTCGGTCGGACTCGATCCGCAGTTTCCTCCTCGCGAACGCGTGCACGTCCTCCAGTTGGTCGACCAGTTCTTGACAATACTGGCTTATCGGGTCCGGATCATTCCCAGGTCGGCCGAAGGCAAGATCGACAGGTAGACGGAGCTCCCTCCCAAACATGGCCCGGACTGGTGTGCACCCGGTGGCTTCATGCACGGCGGTGCGGTAGACCAGGAGAAATAGTGGAAGATGTTTGTCCCAATCCCTCTGTTGCTCGCTGACGACTATTCGGAGATGGTTCTCGATGGTGCGATTGAATCGCTCTACCATCCCGTCGGACTGAGGTTGTAACGGCGTTGTCCTTGTCTTCCGGATTCCCAGCAGCTTGCGTAGGTTCTGGAACACCTGCGACTCGAAGTTCCTCCCTTGGTCGGAGTGCAGCTCCAGGGGTACTCCGTACCGGCTGACGAATTCCTTCACCAGGGTCTCTGCGATCGTCGCGGCTTCTTGGTTAGGGAGCGCATACGCCTCCGGCCATTTGGTAAAGTAGTCGCTGACGACCAATATGTAGCGGTTCCCTGCCTCGCTTAACGGGAATGGCCCAGCAACATCGATGGCCACTCTCTCAATGGGGCCGCCCACGTTGTAGGTCTTCAGTGGACCCCGTCGTCTTCGTCCTGGGCCCTTGCTGGCTACGCAATCGTGGCACCTCGCGCAGTGGTTCTCCACGTCAGTTCGGCATCCGATCCAATAGAACCGATCTCTCAGATTCTCAAGGGTCTTCTTTATCCCTAGGTGTCCACCAGATGATCCTCCATGGATTTCCTTCAGGACTTCCTCCGTCATAGCCTTTGGTACGACGACTTGTTCCCGAGATGTCTTCCCATCGGTGCTCTCCCAGGTCTGGTAGATGAGGCCATCCCTTACAATCACCGAGTCCCACTGCGCCCAGTAGGACTTAAACTTTGGACTGCAGTCGCTCACAATGTTCCACCCGGGTCTGGGAACACAGGCCCTCTTCCATTCGGCTATCAGTCCCAGGTCACCATCTTCTGCTTGTGCCCGCGTGAAAGATTCGCGGCTCCAGCTCCCATGAAGTTCCACGGTAGTCCTTCGGCACTGTATCCCGATGTTCTCCTCTCTTCTGGTACAGAAGGTGCAGTCTTCGGGGCACGGTCTTCGTGACAGGACGTCGGCGTTAGAATGCAGTTGGCCTTTCCTGTGCTGGATCTCATAGTTGTACTGTTGAATCCTCTCTATCCACCGCGCGAGTTGACCCTCGGGCTGTTTGAAGTTCAGGAGCCACCGCAGGGATGCATGGTCGGTCCTGATGAGAAATTCTTGCCCGTACAGGTACTTGTGGAAGTGTTCGATGGTCTTCACGATGGCGAGCAGTTCCTTCCTGGTGACCCAGTAGTTCCTCTCTTGCTTTGACAAGGCTTTGCTGAAGTAGGCCACTACTCTCTCCTCGCCGTCCACTATTTGCGACAGGACTCCCCCTATACCGAAGTCGCTAGCATCGGTATCGACGATGAACCTTGTTCCAGGTCTGGGGTAGGCCAGAGTAGGTGCGGTGCACAGAGCCTGCTTGAGTTGTTCGAAGGCAATGTGGCATTCTGCTGTCCACGTGAAGAGTTGGTCCTTCTCAGCCAGTCGATGCAGTGGTTTGGCGATGTCGGCGAATCCTCTCACGAAGCGACGGTAATAAGTGCAGAGTCCCAGGAAGCTTCGTAGTTGGGACTTGTCCTTCGGAACTGGCCACTCTCTCACAGCTGCGGTCTTCTTTGGGTCGGTGCGCACCCCTTCCTCGGAGACGATATGCCCAAGGTACTGGACCTGCTTCTGGAATAGCTGACACTTCTTGGGGCTCAACTTCAGCTGGGCAGCCCGTAGCTTCATCAAGATCTCCTTCAGGTTGCTGTAATGCTCCTCGAAGCTTCTTCCCAGAACGATGACGTCGTCTAGGTAGACCAGGCAGGTCTTCCAGTGTAGTCCCGTCAGAATGGACTCCATTAGCCTTTCGAAGGTCGCAGGGGCGTTGCACAGACCGAATGGCATGACGGTGAACTGCCAGAGCCCGCTGCCCACAGAGAACGCAGTTTTCTCGCGGTCCTTAGGGTGGACCTCCACCTGCCAGTAGCCACTCTTCAAATCCAAGGTGGAGAACCATCTTGACCCTGATATGGTGTCCAGGGTGTCGTCGATCCGGGGTAGAGGGTAGCTGTCCTTCTTCGTGACGTCATTCACCCGCCTGTAATCCACGCAGAAACTGGTGGAACCGTCCTTCTTCTTCACTAGCACGACCGGAGAACTCCAAGGACTATGTGATGGCTCGATCACCCCTTGCTCCTTCATCTCTTCTACCATCCGGTCGACTTCGGCTTGCTTGGCGAGCGGGACACGTCGGAATGGGGCCCTAGTCGGTGCGCTGTCCCCAACGTCGATTCTGTGCTGGACCAAGCTTGTCCTGCCGAAGTCTTTTCTCCCCACGGAGAAGACATCCTGGAATTCGTGTAGCAGGTCCCGAAGTTGGCGTGATTGTTCCTCGTCTAAATGGTCCTGGGATCCTTGGTACAGCTTCTGCAGTTCTTCTGGCAGGGCGCGTCTTCTTCGGTTGTCCGTCTGCAGGTGTCCGTCCGTCGTGTCTGTGATGCGGGCAATCCAGGTAACGGGCTCGCAGACTCCTAGGTTGGTGTCCCGGTGAACCGAATGTCGTAGTCGTTCAGGTTGGAGAGACGGACGTACGGCCGAGACGTCGTGTTGATGGGAGTCTTGGCAACTAGCAATCCTTTTGTCTGGATGTCCTCATATTTTGGCTCGATGACAGCCGCCACTCCCTCAGCTGTTCCGTCGACAATTACGGCAGCGCTGACGTCCGTCCTGACGGGAACGATGACGTCCTCTCTCGGGCTTACTCGTCGTGCGGTGACGGCCTCGTGTGCTGGTTGCAAAGCAAGTTCCTCACCTCCGAAGTGCAGAATGTTGGTACTCAGATCCAAGATGATGTTGTTCTGGTCCAGGAAGTCCAGTCCGATGATCACTTCATTTGATACGTCAGCCACAAGCACTGGATGCTTTATTGCCCGTCGACCAATGACGAACTCCAGTGATGCTTCGCCATGTACCGGTGCGGTCTCTCCGGTCGCAGTTATTAGCTGGAGGTTCCTTTGTGTGGGTTGCACTCTCCACTTCGGGATCACGGTGGGACTGACGATGGTCCTTGATGCTCCCGTGTCGATTAGCATGGGTCAGCTCTCTCCGTTGACGAGTCCGTCGACCATCAGGCTGATATTGTCCCTCCGTAACTTCGTCACACGAACCTGGACTGCCGGGGCTTGACGACTGTCACAAGCCAACCTTTGCCCCCCAAGGTTGGCTAATACTAGTTTCCCTGGGTCGCGCGGTTTTCAGACGACTGATTTCCCGTCAGATACCCTCGGCGGCGGCGATCACCGCAGTCCTTGCTCAGGTGGCCTTTCTTACCAAAGGTCCAGTTGGTCGGTCTTCCTCGTCCGGGCCGCCTCTCCGGTTGCCTTCCGGCTGTGTCCTTGCTGGTGGTGCCGCGACTATCGAAGAAACGTCTTAGCGCCTCCATTAATTCGTCGGCCAGGGGCTTGGTCTCGTTGGTTTTTACTGGTTCGTCGACGTCCACTTGACGCACCCACGCGTGCATTCTGGATACCTGTTTTGCCGTCTCGAACTCAAGTGCGTGGCTCAGCGCATCTATCAGGGTCTTATTGCGCGCGAGTCGCAGCGCCTGTTGAGTGTCCGAGTCCCGTAGCCCGTCGGTGAAAGTCTGCGTCGCTATCTGCTCCAGAAATTCGGCCGGCGCTTTTGGGTAGGCGAGCCTTACGAGACGTGCGATGTCCATCTCGAACTCCTGCAGGGTTTCCGCGTTCTTTTGTACCCTGGTCCGGAGCTGCATCTGGTAGGCCTGCTGAAGATGGCTGTCTCAATATCGGGACTCCATATGGGCTATTAGTGAAGCGTGGTCCTGGGATCCAGTCGGGATGGCATGAAGGACGTTAAGGGCGTCCCCTCTCAGCGCTACAATGAGAGCTGTAGCCTTTTCCGTGCTGTTCCAGTTGTTTATTGAACAGGCTGCCTCGAACTGACGTAAATAGGTGCTCCACGGGACCTTTCCGTCGAAGGTTGGGGGCGTCACTCTGCTCTTTCCCGTTCCTGATATTCCCGGAGTAGGAATAAAAGAGCGGTTCTGGCGCAGGGGCTAATGGGCAAGATGGCCGCCGCGCGCAACCAGCCCTATGTTATTCTTATGGAGGGGTCATTCAGAGCTGGCGTAGTGGCTAATGGGCAAGATGGCCGCCACGGCCTGAGATCGTGGATGACGTCACAGGGAGAGGTCGGCCGTGTAGTTGCTAAATGGAATATTTATTATTATTATTAGTAATTGATCATGTGCAATCCTGACCAGCTTTATATTGTCAACCACTTGGTGTAGTGGCTAGCATTCTTAGCTGTTACTGCGAAGGCCCGGGTTCGATTGCTGGCTCTGCCAAGAAATTTAATTTCTGGTCTCACGAGTGGAACGGGGTACACTCAGTCTTGTAAGGCAAAAGTGAGAAAAGGCGGGTTTTAATTCATACCTCTGCCATTCAGCCTAACCCAACTTCATTTAACCTCACCTAACCTAACCGAGCCTAACCTAACTTAACCTAACTTCAAAGTGAGAGCAAATATGAGAGCAAATGTGACGGCACAAATAATAAACTTAGTTATAACGTAACCTAACCTAACCTTACCTAACCTAACCTAACTTCAAAATCAGAGCAAATATGAGAGCAAATGTGACGGCACAAATAATAAACTAAGTTATAACCTAACCTAACCTAACTTAACTTAACCTAACCTTACCTAACCTAACCTAACTTCAAAATCAGAGCAAATATGAGAGCAAATGTGAGAGCACACATAATAAACTAAGTTATAACCTAACCTAACCTAACCCACAGAAACCACATTTAAATATTTTAGATTTTCCATTTTAACATTTTACATTTTAACATTTTAGATTTTTGATTTTTTCATTTTACATTTTTTAGATTTTACATTTTTGATTTTTGTATTTTAGATTTTAGTTTTTCTAGATTTTACATTTCAAATTTAAGATTTTTTGATTTTAGATTTTAGATTTTACATTTTCCGAAAAGAGTAAACTACAAGGTCACATACCTAACCTCACTAAACCTAACTTTACCAAACCTAACTTAAGCTAATCCAAAGGCTAATGCACATACACAAAGTATATAAGGGCACATGCAACTAGCGTTATGCTAGTCTTATAGGCTACTGACAACATGATCACTACCCCAACCGGGTATTTTTTTTTCATTTTGTTGTTTACACATTTGTCAATTTTCCAATTTCCCACATTCTGTTTTTTTTAATGTCAGTTTTAAGTTTTTCCAATTTCATAATATGGAAACATGGATTTTGCATTTTGTTGTTTACACATTTATCAATTTCACAATTTCCCATTTACAGTTTTTAAAATGTCAGTTTAAAGTTCTTCAATTTCATGTTATAGAAACATGGATTTTCCAATTTGTTGTTTACACATTTGTCAATTTACCAAATTCCCATTTACAGTTTTAAAAATTTCTGTTTATTGTTTTTTCTATTTTGTCAATATGGAAACATGGATTTTCCAATTTGTGTTTTACATGTTTTGCATTAGGAGTGGAGAGAAGTGGGTAGTAATTAAAAATGTACAAGCAGTGTACATACAATATTTTTTATTTTAAATACATGTACACTATTTACACATAATACATTTTTATATTCTTTTTTGTTATAAATTCTACAGTTGTTTTTATTTTGTTTTCTATTTTTATTTATTTTTGAGTATGAATATAATTTTTCTTTTTGTGTTTTTCTATTTTTGTAGTGCTATTGTTTTAATTTTTTAAAATTGCTTTGTTTTATGTATTTGCTAGATGCATGCAGAGGATTTTGATATTCAAAACTTAACTCATTAAGCATGGTCAATGATTGAGTAATGACCATAGGCATGTGTACCTATACCATTAGCATCAATTACTCTTTCATCATCACCAGGACACAAAGCAAATTTGTTTAGTCTTATAGATGATATGTCATGTTGTTTAGAAGCGATAAGGTTCATGGGTATTCTTTTTACATTGTTTTTCATGACACAATCCTTATAATCTTGAAAGCTTATACAATTTTAGACAACACCTCTGTTAATACCTTTCATCTTTTTGATTTCTTTACCATTTATGTCTAAAGCGTACATTTTAGCTCTAAGTCCAACAAATGCATTTATAATTTGTCCACAAGCCTCGTCTTTAAATTTCCCCAACGTTTTCTTGTTTGATGTAGAGTATTATATGTGATTAGTAGGATAATCTGATGTGTCCAGGTGTTCTAGGAAATCCAACTTGTATTGATATACATCTTGGGTGTTAACCAAATAAATGAACGAGTCGGTATCCATATACATGAGTTTAAGATTGTTCATTCCATAATAGGGTAGCAGGACATCATAGTGGTGGGAATACATGACAGTTTTTGAATAATAATAATATCGTATGGCCTCGGGTGCCTGGTGCAAGCTTTGCTATTTGACACCCAGAGGGTAGCTTGCATGTCGAATTTCGTAGTTCCTTGACTATGAAAGTCAAGGAGGTTAGATGTTAGATATCTAATCTCCTTGAACACAATAGCGCTTTCTAGTAGAGAAATTAGGAACTTTGTGCTGGCGGAAACTCCCGAGATTAATTTTGCCATTATGAACTCGGCCTACTGAATTCAAATGGGTTCTTTGACATGCCATCATCGTATGACATGCGTATCGTATTTTTGCCGCCTTTCAAAAATCACTTACCACGGTCAGGGGCGAACCTGTAATCTTGGGGTTAGTAGATCGACACGCTATCCACTCACCCACCGTGGCAAACTAGAGTTTTTGAAATATCCAGTATACACATTCCAATATACAGTATATAGGCTTATTGAATACAATGTTACGTTTAGCCATGTGGAAAGCAGCTAGGTTAGGACCATAAATTGTTCTGTCAATAAATGTCGGCTTTGCTATTAGCTTTTCTGCCTTTTTGCTGTCAGTCACAAGACGTATGTCTATTCTTTTACGGATATTTTCCATTGTTTTTCCAAAAATGGCATTGTTGAATAATTTGTACAGATTTTTCTCAAAATCATTTTTGGCTTGTTTTCTAAGGTTGTTATTAAAATCAACGTAGGCCTTTAACCAAGGTCTTTGCTTAAACTTTAACATACGATGAATTTTTATGAATTTTATTCCATGCTCTAAAGCCTGTTTTAATGCCATGTAGTGAACAACAAATCGCCTTCGATTTCCAAGATGAGGAATTAGTTTTTTCAGAGACGAATCCTTAGTTTGTGTACACTCTGGTAGGAAAGGTAAATCGTTGTGTAGATCATGAAGGTCAGATGGGTAATCAACATCAACGTCTAGAATGTATCCCACAGGATCGTCTTTCTTTAGTTTTTCTAGATCAACAGTATCTGGAGAAACCCACTGAAATCCACCATAAGGAAGGGAGTGGCACATAGCCCACCTGTATTGGTTGTTGGCATCATCGTAGGTAATAAACTGCGATGGTTTCTCTGAATCATAGGTTTCCATGTATTTATTGTTAGCTTCAGCATACCGATGAGACACTTGGCATATGCCTCCACGTATTCCAGACTCGATTAAAAGAATCTGATCGTAATCCTGTAGCAATTCCAGTTCAATTCCTGTGTAAAGGAGCATTGCCTCGAAACTTAAACCAGGCGAAGTAAAAAAGTGTGCAGCATCCACTCGGTGTGTTTCTAGTGTTTTGTTTCTAAACGTTTCAAAGCTGTCTGCAAGAAGGAGTACATCTGAAGTTAGGTAGAGGTCACTATATTCCCCTAGAGTTTTAATGTTGAACTGTTTCCAAACATTTTTGGCATGTTCATAGTCTCCTCGACTAACATTTTCTTGACTTAATTTGTTAAAGAATGCCTCTTTTGGAGGTAAACACGTTTCACTTAACTTTTCCCATGAGTCAATGTAGTCATAACAAAATACCCCTTTGCGAGTCATGAGCATTGCATTTTCTTTTCCAAAGTACTTGTCTGTTTCAGGGTGTGATGTTAAGTTGGAAACTAAGTTTTCCAAACTACTCGGCATTAACCGAAACGTATCCACAAATCTAAGCTTAACATTTCCTACATATTTGGTAAAGGAAATGTACTTTTCTTTGGAGTTAGCGATAACATCCACTCTCTCAGTAGTACACCCCAATTGCTTTACAATGAAATTTGCGTCGTAGCCACTCATATTATGTAGAAACACAGGAACGGGGTTTCGTGTTTTACACCTCAAATTACAGTTATTGTGAGCTCTTCCTCGGTATTCCCCTGTAATATGGCAGTGGTCTCGAACTTTCCAGTCCTGTTGGGTAAATGGTTTTTGACACAAATAACAGGTTTCAGAACATTGGAACACTGCTTCTTGAGCCTGAGTTAAGGCCTTTGGAACATTAAAGCTGTAAAGGCGATCAATTTCATTAGCTATTGAGATCAAACAGTCCATAAACTTTTCTGCAGCGTCAGGCCCACGATAAATAACAGGTTGCTTGAAAGATTTGTCTTTATGTGTTCCACAGCAGGTGAGGGTTTAACGTATATACCAAAGCTCATAGGAACATGACTCTGGTATGGCACTGTATAACTTGCCTCAGGATTAGGTAGACTTGTTTGATAGGGTAAGAGTATACTTTCTAAATCTGCATAGATAACGTAAGGTATTCTCAGCATTTTTCAACATTTAAGAATTTGACAATGGGGTTTTTAATAGGCATTTCAACCCTAGCAATGTCATGCTGGACACACAAAGCTCTATGTTCTTTCAATTTTTCCATTCCTTGTTGTCCATATCGATTATCAAAGTGTGTAAAACACCGTTTACACGTATATATTTTATGTTCGTAGCGGGTAATCTGATGTCTTACTAGTTTATCAAAATCTTTGATAAGGATGTAGTGGTTCTGGCCGGATGATGAACTTAGCAGAAGGAGGTCGCGATGGTCTTGCAGCTCTTGATCCACAACCTTCAGAGGGAACAATTTGTTGTCTTGTTCCAATCCAAATACATAAATGGATATATCGTTGGCTTTTTCAAATTTGGGAATGTCAGCTAGTAATGTAGGAAATGATATTACAGAAAAATCATACTTGTTTTCCAGGTCCTTGTATTTACTAATGCGTTGAGCATCCTTTTTAACCAGTTTTGCTAAAATGGCAAACATAAAACACCTTTCATCATTCAAATTTTCAGGATTAATGCAGGCTTTTCTTGCTTGTATAGCTGCTGGTAATGGAATATATGTGCTGCCACGCAAGGGATTGTACTTATTTATTTTCAATCGTACTCCTTCCACTGCTAACAAAGCCCAATTACTGCCTTTTAGCTCAGATTCTTCCATTTCCGTAGTTAACTTTGTAAATTGTGTTTCCAAGAAACTACTCTGTTTCCAAAAATAGGGTCTGATTTCGTGTTTTAAAAGCACGATCTGTAATTTCATTGGTAGATGTATGAATGAATCTACAGTCAGCCACAAGATTAACTTTTATCGACTTGGGCATTGCTAGTTCTTTCTGCATAGCTTGTATTATTTGCTGTTTGGACTCTTTAAGGTATGAATTTAAATCCTTGCACGTATCGCAACGAATGAAATAGGATTTAAGTCGACCTTGAAAACATGTCTCATATTCAATAAGTCCATTTTTGTCAGGGACCAATGACAGTAGGTAATGTTTTGTAGGCTCAGATTTTTGTCTTTTAGCTGCCAACACAACATTACAACATTCTTCATGACGACGTCCATTGTAGGCATTGTTGAATGTATTGCCACACGTTTTACACTCATGAAATTCACCACACGATACTTCATGTCGCTTCCTATGATAGTCTCGAAGAAAAGTCTTTCCACACTCTTTACACATATAGCTGGGAATGGCTTTTTCCATTATGAATGTTGATTTCTGCAAACAGCTGCTTACTGCGTATCACAAGGCTATAGGTTGGTCGGTGAGGCGGTCTTTCACGATATGAACACCGTGAGAGGTAGTAGTCAACTGGTGATATTCTAATTAAGGGTCCTCTAATATACCCCTAGTCTAGACCAACAGCTCTTTACAGCGTATGACAAGGCTGTAGACTGGATAGTGAGATGGTCTTTCACGATGTGAACACTGTAACAAGTAGTAGTCAACTGATTATATACTTGCTAAGGGTTCTCTAATATACAATAGTCAAGACCAACAGCTACTTACTGAGTAGTACAAGGCTGTACAATAGTTGTTTTGACAGTCTTTCACGATGTGGTCACTGTGAATGGTGGTAGTCAACTGATGATATTCTTGATAAGGGTCCTCTAATGTACCCCTGGTTAAGGGTAAGAGCTGCTCACTGCTTATGACAAGGCTAAAGACTGGTTGCTTCAACGGTCTTTCACAATGTAAACACTGTGACAGGTAGTAGTCAACTGAAAATATTCTTATGGCCTACTCAAGGTTATCAGGTACTTACTGCATATCAAAAGGCTGTACACTCATGTGTCTAGGCACTCTTTCTTGCTAAGGACCCCAATATTCCCTACACAAGGCTATACATGTTAGTTCTAAACACTTAGTGGTTAATTGTATATTCAATTTTTGTACAAAGCTTATACAAGCACGTTTTATGAGGTAAAACTTTGTTAAATAGCTGCATGCGACACGCAAAGTATGTTGCCGCTATCTAGCGGTGACTATGAGAACTACTTGAACGACCAGCATGCTACCTAGCGCTCCATTTCAACACTCGCTCACTGAACGAACAGCATGCTATCTAGCGGTCGATATCAATACTCACTCAACTACCAGCCTGCTACCTATCGGTCAATATAACAACTCACTCAACTACCAGCATGCTACATGGCTTTTTTTTGTCAGTTTTTTGTTGGCTTTTTTGTTGGCTTTTGTTGGCTTTTTTGTTGGCTTTTGTATTAGCTCTTTCATATTTGCTCTTGCTTGTGGGGGCTTATTTGGTCTTGGAAAGTATGTCAGTCCTTTTTTATGGCTGTAAAATGCTCACAGCCATGTTTGTAAGCTGCAACAACAACAACAACACACAAAATTCCAAAAAAAAATCGAAAGTACTCTAAGGTTTATCAATGACTCTCAACTCTTACACTTACCTCTATCCCATGCATAGTCAAAAATTAGTGTATTTTTCAAATTTTTCAAAAAATATTTGGAAAGTAGGCTATATCATTAAACTAAAAATCCTGAAAAGACATATGTTAACTCCAACACCTACTTCTATACCACTCTCAGTCCAAAAATAGTGTATTTTTCAAATTTTCCAAAACATATTTCCAAAATGGGTTATATTTCCAAAATTAAAAAGTTAACAAAAATGTTTGTTTAACATAAATGAATGGCCTTTGCCTCCTCTACCACTGTACCAAGTCCCAGGTCTCCAGGACAAAAAAAAATTAAATGGGCTTTATTTCCAAAATAAGGAATTTTACAAACACATTGGCTGACGTAAATCAATGGTCATTACCCCCTCTACCCCCATATTAAGTCTCATGTCTCTAGGACAACAAAAATAAAATTTTGAAAATGGGCTTATATTTCCAAAATTAGGAATTTTACAAAAACGTTTGTCTGACGTAAATCAATGGTCTTTACCCCCTATATCCCCATACCAAGTCTCAGGTCTTTAGGTCAACAACAATAAAATTTTGAAAATGGGCCATATTTCCAAAATTAGGAATTCTACAAAAAAGTTTGTTTGACGTAAATCAATGGTCTTTACCCCCTCTATTCCCACACCAAGTCTCAGGTCTCTAGGTCAACAAAAATAAAATTTTGAAAAAATGGTCACTATTTTGGAAACTAAGAATTCTACAAAAAAGTTTGTTTACCATAAATGAAAGGTCTCTATCCCCTCTACTTGTAAACCAAGTTCCAGGTCTGTAAGACATAAAATGAAAAAAGTTCAACTGGGAAAGTAGGCGATTTTTCATAAAGCCAAACATTCTAAAAAGTGTTCTATGGGCTTAAAAGAATGGCCTCTATGTCCTTTATTTTTTATAATAAAACTTTTTTATTTTTTATGTTTTTTTGAAAACACTCGAATTTTGAAAATATTATGTGTGGGAAACTAGGAAGTTTACAAAAAAAAATTGTTTGACATAAATGAATGTTCCCTATGCCCCCTACCCCCAAAATAAATTTCAAGTCGCCAGGACAAAAAAAAACAGTAATGGAGTGGTGGTGCTTCTAACCCACAAGGTGCACTAACTTTTTGAACGCCAGCTCTGAATGACCCCTCCATAAGAATAACATAGGGCCGGTTGCGCGCGGTGGCCATCTTGTCCATTAGCCCCTGCGCCAGAACCGCTCTTTTATTCCTACTTCCCGGAGTACCTGTGGGCGGGCGTCGGCGCAGCTCGGCAACTTCCTCTTGTAGAGCGTTGAATCTCGCTTCCATCCCCGTCGAAGGGCGTTGGTTCAGCACAGCAATTTCCTTTTGTAAAGCGTTGAATTTTTCTTCCATCCCCGTCAGTGGGCGTTGGCGCAGTTCGGCAACTTCCTCTTGTAAGGCGTCGAACTTCTTTTCTACTGCTGTGACTTCCTCACGCAGGCCCTGGCAGACGGTGTTGACTTCCTGACGCAGACCCTGCTCCAATTTATTTGGACTTTCCTGTAATTTCGTCAGCAGACACTCTTCCAGATTTTTCTGGCCATCCAGAAATTTGGCGGTTAGGTCCTCTGCTAGCTTATTCTGACCGTATTCTAATTTGGAAGTTAGGTCCTCGGCTAAACGTTTCTGGCTGTCTTCCATCTACTTCAGGTCCTCCGCTAACTTATTTTGACTATCTTCTTCTGACCGTCTTCTAGCTTCTTCTGGCCATCTTTTAATTTGGCAGTTAGGGCCTTGGTTAAATTCTTCTGGCCGTCCTCCATCTTCTTCTGGCCGTCTTCCATCTACTTCTGGCCGGCCTCCATTTTGGTTTCCATGCCACTTAACTTTTCTAGCAATGCTGCCAATTGCGCCTCCATTTAATTGTTTGTCTTGTAAAGGGCATGCACTCACAGGGAAATTAAAAAGAATGACCTGCTCGGGTTTTGAAACCAGGACCGTCAGGTGTAGTGCTAGTGTTTGAGTTCGTAATCCGGCTTCTGACACCAGTTCTTACGTGCCACCACCCTAGTGACACTTTTGTTAATTGGATTACGGTGGGTTGAAGCACAACACAGATTGTTCCTTTAAAGAAATAATTAACTTATAGCGGCCAGAATGATACACTACTCATCAGCAAATACAAGCAATTAGAACCTTACTCCAGTTTCCTCAAGTCTCTTCCTTATGGAGAGCTCTTGCCCCCTTTCACTTGTCAACAAACCACAGAAGTTAATCCGTGCTAATGAGTCCGGTGGCCTTGACAGAAACAGTTACTTACGATAACCTGCTACACGCTGCTTCGCTGCTCACGAGCTGGGAAACAATGTCACTGGATTTCGTAACTCGCACGGCACTCCGCCACAATACCTCTGACGCTCAGTGAAATCACACTCGCTCAAAACACAGGCAGTCCCCTGTATGCTTCTCACTTCCTCGCTGTCAAGAGAATCGGCTTCACTAGGGGTTTCGCAAGTCACCACACTTCTGTCGCTCAGGATAAATGCTCGCACTAGCTCGTAAAACACACTCACTCACTGCTTGACAGGTCGCTCTTATATAGCAGGCCGCTGACTCAATAAATGCTTCTAGACCCATCCAGGGCTCACGGCTTCTCGAGGCTTCCATCGCTGGCTGGGTCACGAATATTCTGGACCATCCCTTTGTACTAGTAGACCTGTTGCATAAGGCGCACGCAATACACTGAGACAGAGCACAGCCCAGCCCTGGGGCAGTTGTGACTCATGCGTCGAGCGATGAAACAAACTCACAGCCGTAACAATATAAACCTTTCAACTGTTTTTTGATCTTTTGGTGAAACATAACGGAGCACAACTGACAATTGATCTATATGCGATACATCGGGAGTTGAATCAACGGAAAGGCTGCAATATAGAGCAATAGACACCTCTTCTAAAATATGTGATCTAACTATTTTGCCCATGATGTTTATTAACTCTTCGCAGATCGTTTTGGATATAAACGAAGAAACACCTTTTCCAGCATTTCCGTGTCGTACAATATGATCAAACTGCCCAACAAGTTCAAGTATACCTAAATCATTCCCATTATCCGGCTTTCCAAAGTGCTCGTTCGTACCACGGAATGACAATCCTCGTTCTGCCAGAGTGATGATAACAGCAACTACTCGTTTTATAACATCGCGCCAATAGCTTTTTCTTCAAGAAGTCCATTTCTAAATAGATCTGGCAAATTATCATGTTTCCATTTTTCCAGGTAAATTAGCACACTCTCCCAATGATTCAAATTCTTCGCATGCTGTTGTAAATGAATCCCGACGTTCTTACAATCATCATACCCTTCACGCGCAAGTCGGTTCGATATTTCTGTCGGCAAAAATAACTTGCAAAAAATCAATAGACTCAGCCTGAAAATAAAACAAAAATATTTTTATTATTATTATAATTTGAGAAAAAAAAATGAATTAAACGGTATTCAAGACATAAAACCCGTAACTAAAATGTTAACCCTTTTCGTCTGGAGATTAAAAAGTAGCATCGTACCTCTCCAAAAACGATGTATTTTCGATCATTTATTGATTTAAAAAAATCGATCATTTATTAAATATTAATGAATTTACCTGATTTTTTATTTTTGCGTTGCGTTTTAAGTTTTACGAAAACGTTTATTATTCTTTTATTCACTTTTGACTCTTTTGTATTAAAAACATAATTTACAATAGTTTTTGATAAAAATAGCATAACATTTAAAAAACTGTCAATGTATCATAAATACACGAAGGGCTCAATTGTTAATGAAAGCTTACCTTTCGCAGGTGAATAAATGAGCCAATCTCGTTTTGTATTCTCTCCATTCGGTTTTTTCCCAAAGAATAGATTTTGGGAGCTATATCTCGACGTTGACTCCTTATCATACCGACGCTTGGACGATTCAAACGGTCCCAATTTGACGGACCGTGTGTAACCCAAAACTGTATGTCTTCACTGGTTAATTTTCCCCAATATCCTGGATCAGTGAAACTGTTCAAATTTTCGGCACCTGGTTGTCCATCTCGATTTTTATCCTCGGAAGAAGAACTCGATGTTTGAGACCTTGAAATGACCGGATCATTACCCGGGTCTTCTGCGTGACCAGTGTTCGTTTTGTTTTGCTCCTTTGATCCATCGCTAGTGGCATATCCTTGATTTTCCAATGTATTTGAAGAGGTTTCATTCCGAAGGAAAAATGTAGTCACTTTTGGCACTTTCTCTATCACCACACTTTCACGGTAATTTTTGTCTTTGGCAAGTTTTCATTTTTGAACAATGTCAGTAGTCTGTCTGGATCGTACACAATAAAATCACAGATATTGCCTGAACAATGTCTGTAGTCTGTCTGGATCGTACACTTAATAACATCACTGATATTGCCTGAACAATGTCTGCAGTCTGTCTGGATCGTACACTTAATAAAATCACAGATATTGCCTGAACAATGTCTGTAGTCTGTCTGGATCGTACACTTAATAACATCACAGTTATTGTCTGAACAATGTCTGTAGTCTGTCTGGATCGTACACTTAATAACATCACTGATATTGTCTGAACAATGTCTGTAGTCTGTCTGGATCGTACACTTAATAACATCACTGATATTGCCTGAACAATGTCTGTAGTCTGTCTGGATCGTACTCTTAATAAAATCACAGATATTGCCTGAACAATGTCTGTAGTCTGTCTGGATCGTACACTTAATAACATCACAGTTATTGTCTGAACAATGTCTGTAGTCTGTCTGGATCGTACACTTAATAACATCACTGATATTGCCTGAACAATTTCTGTAGTCTGTCTGGATCGTACACTTAATAACATCACAGATATTGCCTGAACAATGTCTGTAGTCTGTCTGGATCGTACTCTTAATAAAATCACAGAAATTGCCTGAACAATGTCTGTAGTCTGTCTGGATCGTACACTTAATAACATCACAAATATTGCCTGAACAATGTCTGCAGTCTGTCTGGATCGTACACTTAATAAAATCACGGATATTGCCTGAACAATGTCTGTAGTCTGTCTGGATCGTACACTTAATAACATCACGGATATTGTCTGAACAATGTCTGTAGTCTGTCTGGATCGTACACTTAATAAAATCACGGATATTGCCTGAACAATGTCTGTAGTCTGTCTGGATCGTACACTTAATAACATCACAAATATTGCCTGAACAATGTCTGTAGTCTGTCTGGATCGTACACTTAATAACATCACGGATATTGCCTGAACAATGTCTGTAGTCTGTCTGGATCGTACACTTAATAACATCACTGATATTACCTGAACAATGTCTGTAGTCTGTCTGGATCGTACACTTAATAACATCACTGATATTGGCTGAACAATGTCTGCAGTCTGTCTGGATCGTACACTTAATAACATCACTGATATTGCCTGAACAATGTCTGTAGTCTGTCTGGATCGTACACTTAATAACATCACTGATATTGCCTGAACAATGTCTGTAGTCTGTCTGGATCGTACACTTAATAACATCACATATATTGCCTGTACCATGTCTGTAGTCTGTCTGGATCATACACTTAATAACATCACTGATATTGCCTGAACAATGTCTGTAGTCTGTCTGGATCGTACACTTAATAACATCACAGATATTGCCTGAACAATGTCTGTAGTCTGTCTGGATCGTACACTTAATAACATCACTGATATTACCTGAACAATGTCTGTAGTCTGTCTGGATCGTACACTTAATAACATCACAGATATTGTCTGAACAATGTCTGTAGTCTGTCTGGATCGTACACTTAATAACATCACGGATATTGCCTGAACAATGTCTGTAGTCTGTCTGGATCGTACACTTAATAACATCACAGATATTGCCTGAACAATGTCTGTAGTCTGTCTGGATCGTACACTTAATAACATCACGGATATTGCCTGAACAATGTCTGTAGTCTGTCTGGATCGTACACTTAATAACATCACAGATATTACCTGAACAATGTCTGTAGTCTGTCTGGATCGTACACTTAATAACATCACGGATATTGCCTGAACAATGTCTGTAGTCTGTCTGGATCGTACACTTAATAACATCACAGATATTGCCTGAACAATGTCTGTAGTCTGTCTGGATCGTACACTTAATAACATCACGGATATTGCCTGAACAATGTCTGTAGTCTGTCTGGATCGTACACTTAATAACATCACAGATATTGCCTGAACAATGTATGTAGTCTGTCTGGATCGTACACTTAATAACATCACGGATATTACCTGAACAATGTCTGTAGTCTGTCTGGATCGTACACTTAATAACATCACAGATATTGCCTGAACAATGTCTGTAGTCTGTCTGGATCGTACACTTAATAACATCACGGATATTGCCTGAACAATGTCTGTAGTCTGTCTGGATCGTACACTTAATAAAATCACGGATATTGCCTGAACAATGTCTGTAGTCTGTCTGGATCGTACACTTAATAAAATCACAGATATTGTCTGAACAATGTCTGTAGTCTGTCTGGATCGTAACTTAATAACATCACGGATATTGCCTGAACAATGTCTGTAGTCTGTCTGGATCGTACACTTAATAACATCACAGATATTGTCTGAACAATGTCTGTAGTCGGTCTGGATCGTACACTTAATAACATCACTGATATTGCCTGAACAATGTCTGTAGTCTGTCTGGATCGTACACTTAATAACATCACAGATATTGCCTGAACAATGTCTGTAGTCTGTCTGGATCGTACTCTTAATAACATGACAAATATTGCCTGAACAGTGTCTGTAGTCTGTCTGGATCGTACACTTAATAAAATCACAGATATTGCCTGAACAATGTCTGTAGTCTGTCTGGATCGTACACTTAATAACATCACTGATATTGCCTGAACAATGTCTGTAGTCCGTCTGGATCGTACACTTAATAACATCACAGATATTGTCTGAACAATGTCTGTAGTCTGTCTGGATCGTACACTTAATAACATCACTGATATTGCCTGAACAATGTCTGTAGTCTGTCTGGATCGTACACTTAATAACATCACAGATATTGCCTGAACAATGTCTGTAGTCTGTCTGGATCGTACTCTTAATAACATCACAAATATTGCCTGAACAGTGTCTGTAGTCTGTCTGGATCGTACACTTAATAAAATCACAGATATTGCCTGAACAATGTCTGTAGTCTGTCTGGATCGTACTCTTAATAACATCACAAATATTGCCTGAACAGTGTCTGTAGTCTGTCTGGATCGTACACTTAATAAAATCACAGATAATGCCTGAACAATGACTGTAGTCTGTCTGGATCGTACTCTTAATAACATCACAGATATTGCCTGAACAGTGTCTGTAGTCTGTCTGGATCGTACACTTAATAACATCACAAATATTGCCTGAACAATGTCTGTAGTCTGTCTGGATCGTACACTTAATACAATGAAATACCCCACAAGGCTGTTTGCTGAGAATCCATGGAAATAAGAATCAAAAATCATAGAGCTTACTGGATGTTTTATTGATGTTACTAGGAGGAAATGTAACTCGCAGCTGAACTTGAAGAGTGAGGGCCGGCTTTAATGTGATCAAATTAGCTTAGCACTGTGAAAATTCCTTTTTAAAACTCGTATTTTAAAAAAACGAACCTTCTCTTTTAGTTCAGTTTGGAGAAAGAATTTTATAAATGTCTGCAATAATTTGTTTTTTATGATTTTTAATTTTGGGCATAGTACAGGCTACTTAGGGAACCAGATAACTTTGTCGTTCATTTTCTCAAGACTGTAATTTTCATATCCGCTTCCGTTGTAACTCCTAAAGTATTATAATGCATTTTTCTCATGAGTTCTTAATGATAGGGTCTACAACTGACACACCATTCTGAGTCTGGATAGCACCATGAATTGGCCGAAGGAGTGGGAATGATGGAGTTTAGACAAAAACTTAATACATTCATTAATGAGCACAATGTCAAATCCGTTTGAAATGGTCAATACTTACCTAAAAATCACCTAAATCGTCAGTCAGAAAAGCTTTTTGATATGATCGACCCTTACGCCAAGGGATGAGCAAAGTATGTTTGGACTTGCTGTACAGCAGCTCATGTTTGATTAGCGTGTTGTGCTAGAAGCCCTTTATACCGTAGCTCGTATATTTTACTACCCCAGGACACTTGCCTCATGATTGATTAGCGTGTTCTGCTAGAAGCTCTTTATATCGTAGCTCGTATCTTTTACAAGCCCAAGTCACTTGGCTCATGTTTGATTAGCGTGATCTGCTAGAAGCCCTTTATACCGTAGCTCGTATCTTTTACAAGCCCAAGTCACTTGCCTCATGTTTGATTAGCGTGTTCTGCAAGAAGTCAGCCGAGTGGTTGGCCAATCAAATTGCCAGCTCAACGACGTTTCTGTAATCTTCATCGACTTGCAGCAATTTGTGTGTTAAGTCATCGCGCTCCAAATTTGAATCAAGTGACAATGAGTAAGAAACACAGCTCGAGCCAGAGAGGTTTAGCAATTTGTACGTCAACTCATGGCTGTGCAAAATGAAACCTCGTAGTGACTCGAATGATCAGCAACAGACGGGGTTATTAAGTTGGTGGTCTGGTCTTTGAATTTTGACACTCGTATTTACGGTTTTAATACGCTTTCTTTAGCTTCACAAGTTGCATGTCTTGATGACTGGTTTGATGCAGCTATCCATGCCTCCCTGTCCTGAGCTAATCGTTTCATATGTACATAGCTACCACACCCTACATCTGAGGCAATCTGATCAACATATTCTAACCTTGGTCTACCCCTACAGTTCTTGCCCTCGACCCTTCCTTCCATAATTAAGCTTGCTATTCCTGGGTATCTAGGTATGTGTCCTACCAACCTATCTCTTCTCTTCATTAGCAGTCGCCAGAAACATCTCTCCCACTAGTCTTAATACCTCTTCGTTTGTAACCCTATGTACCTATCTGATCATCATTCTTCTGTAACACCACATTTCAAATGCTTCAATTCTCCTCTTTTCTGCTGCACCAATAGTCCAAGTTTCACTTCCATGAGTGCTACGCTCCAGACAAAGGCCTTCAAAAATGACTTCCTTATACCTAAATCTATATTCGATGTCAACAGATTCCTTTTCTGTAGAAATGCTTTCTTTCCCTGAGCTAACCTACTTTTTATATCCTCTTTGCTTCGTCCATCACTGGTTATTTTGCTTCCTAAGTATCAAAAGTCTCCTACTTCCTTTAGTTTTTCACCTGCCAATTTGATGTCCATAGAGGTTTCTGATTTATTTCGGCTGCATTCCAATATTTTTGTTTTACATTTATTAATTTTCATCATGAATTCTTTCCTCAAGACGGAGTCCATACCATTAAAACTCATTCAAATCCTCAGGCTTGTCGGCCAAGATGACTATGTCATCGGCAAATCTCAGAGTTGAAATTATTTCTCCTTGAATCATCACACCCTAATTAAACTTTTCTCCAATTTCCTTCATTGCTTGCTCAATGTAAAGATTGAAAAGTATGGGTGATAAGTTGCAGCCTTGCCTTACACCTTTCTGAATACCAGCTTCTCTCTCATGTCCTTCAACTCGAATGACTGCTGTCTGGTTTCTGTATAGATTGTATATCACCCTCCTATCCCTGTACTTTATTCCAATCGTTTTCAAAATGCCAAACAATTTAGTCCAATCAACGTTATCAAAAGCCTTTTCTAAGTCGACAAATGCCATGAACGTTCTCTTATCTTTCCTTATTCTACCTTCCAAAATCAGCCTGAGACTTAGTACAGCTTCCCTTGTTCCTACATTTCTCCAAAAACCAAACTGGTCTTCACCCAACTCCGTTTCTATCTGGCTTTCCATCCTCTTGTAAATTATTCTAGACAGGATCTTTGAAGCATGAGTAATCAAGCTGATTGTACGGTAATCTTCACATCTGTCAGCTCCCACTTTCTTTGGTATAGGGATGATAACATTCTTCTTGAAATCAGGGGGTACCTCACCTGTCTCATAAATCCTGCACACCAAGTGAAATAACCTGATCAGACCTTCATCTCCTATGCAGCGTATCAACTAAATCGGTATATCATCTATGCTTGGTGCTTTGTTCCTGCTTATGTCTTCCAATGCTCTGTCAAATTCTGATCCCAATATTAAATCCCCCTTTGCATCCTCATCAATTTCCTCCTCCCTTTCCATTACATCTCAATCTCCTTTCCCTTATACAAACGTTCTATGTAAGCTTTCAAACTCTCAACCTTCTCTTCCCTATCTGTTAGAGGCTTTCCATTTGTGTCCTTAATATTACAGCATTGAGACTTCTTTTCCCCAAAAGTATTCTTAATCCTTCGATAAGCTGTGTCTACTTTTCCTAATTTCTGACAATTTTCTATGCCTGCACATTTCTTTTTCAACCTTTCTTCTTTCGCTTTCTTGCACTTCTTGTTAACCTCATTTCTCAGACGTCTGTATTCTGCTTTCCCCTTTTCATCTCTTACATTCTTGTGTTACCGCCTTTCGTCCATCAATTCTAGTATATCCTGAGTGATCCATGGTTTTCTACCTATGCTTCCTTTCCTACCAATGTTTTCTTCTGCGGATTTTGTTATTTCATTCTTCAAAGTGCCCATTCATCTGCAATTGAAGTTCGTTTAGGGGTTTTCATTAGTCCTTCCTTTATACTCTCCTTGAATCTATCGTTTACGTCCTTCACTTTCATTCTGTCTATGGCCCACCTTTTTGGCTTTTGACTTTTCTTCAGTTTCTTCAACTTTAATCTGCACTTCATAACAACCAGATTGTGGTCAGAGTTTATGTAAGCACCGGGATATGTTTTACAATCCAAAATCTGGTTCTGAAACCTTCGCTTGACCATAATGAAGTCTATTTGGTAACGCCCTGTATCTCCTGGTCTCATCCATGTGTATATTCTTCTATTGTGGTTATTGAATAAGTTGTTAGCTATGACCAACTCATGCTCGGTGCAGAATTCCATCAGCCTTCTTCCTCGAACATTCCTTTCACCTAATCCGAAATCTACTACTATTTTCCCTTATCTTCCTTTTCCTACCACAGCATTCCAATCTCCCATTACTATAACATTTTCATCACCCTTAATATACCTCAGAATTTCGTCTATTTCTTCGTAGACCTTTTCAACATCTTCATCATCAGCTTGACTGGTAGGCATATACACTTGTACCACTGTGGTACACGAAGGTTGATTTTTGCTACAATAATCCGTTCACTATATTGCTCATAATATTCCACCCGTTGTCCAAGTTTCCTACTTAATATGAGACCAACCCCTGCTTGACCATTGTTTGATTTAGTGCTAATGACCCTCTAGTCTCCTGACCAAATGTCCTGTTCTTCGTGCCAGCGCATTTCACTAATCCCAACCAAATCCAACCTCAACCTAACCATTTCTCTTCCAAAGTTTTCTAACCTTCCTCTTCCCAGCAGATTTCTAACATTCCATGCTCCGATCCGTAGAATGTCAGATTTCCTCTTTGTCACTTCTGTGATGTTAACCCCCTCTCGAGTAGTCCCCACCCGGAGATCCGAACGGGGGACTAGTTTACTTCCGGATTGGAATTTTACAACGGAGGAGGCCATCATCACATGTAATTATGCATAGAGAGGTGCATATCCTCGGGAAGAGCTTTACGGCTGTAGATTCTCGTTGCTTTCAGCCGTGCAGCAGAACGCAGTCTAGCCATTAGTTGGCTTATATTATCAATATCTTAACCGTCTATAAGACAAGTAAAGTATTGATTTATTCTTCCTTTCAGAGGAAGTGTTAGACCAATTCTACTTACAAAAAATACTGACCTTCTACTAACAATTAAATACCAATATTCTACTAACGAAAAATACTTCAGGTCCACCAAAAAAAAAATACTACCACTAAAACAGTCTGTCACCAGGCACACTCGCATGCACCCTCACACATCACAGTCTAATGAAACAATGAACTATATCTAATAAACAATGCAACTGCCACAAGACACACACAGGGGCTGATGACGACGCTGTTCCGCCCTTTTAAACAACAATAACTAACTAACCAGACACCCTCAAATGGACCCTCACACACCACAGGCTAAAGAAACAATGAACTAGCAGTAATAAACAATGTAACTGTCACCAGACACACACAGGAGCTGATGACCACGCTGTTCCGCTCCTTTAAACAACAATAACTAAATAACCAGACACCCTCAAATGGACCCTCACACACCACAGGCTAAAGAAACAATGAACTAGCAGCAATAAACAATGTAACTGTCACCAGACACACACAGGGGCTGATGACCACGCTGTTCCGCCCTTTTAATCAACAGTAACTAACCAGACACCCTCAAATGGACCCTCACACACAACAGGCAAATGAAACATTGAACTAGCAGTAATAAACAATGTAACTGTCACCAGACACACACAGGTGCTGATGACCACGCTGTTCCGCCCCTTTTAACAACAATAACTCACCAGACACCCTCAAATGGACCCTCACACACCACAGGCTAAAGAAACAATGAGCTAGCAGTAATAAACAATGTAACTGTCACCAGACACACACAGAGGCTGATGACCACGCTGTTCCGCCCCTTTAAACAACAATAACTAACCAGACAACCGCAAATGGACCCTCACACACCACAGGCTAAAGAAACAATGAACTAGCAGTAATAAACAATGTAACTGTCACCAGACTCTCACACGGGCTGATGACCACGCTGTTCCGCTCCTTTAAACAACAATAACTAACCAGACACCCTCAAATGGACCCTCACATACCACAGGCTAAAGAAGCAATGAACTAGCAGTAATAAACAATGTAACTGTCACTGCTCTGCCTCAGCATTTCAATTACGACTGTTTCTTAAACACTTTCTTAATTATGCAAGGCTCCTTTGTCCGACGCGGAGCGCAAGACCAATACATCTTCACTCGCCGAAAGCAGCTGTATCTAAGGTAAAATTCAAGAATGAAATCTCAAAGCCCTTCAAGATAAAAACTGGGATCAGACAAGGAGATGGACTTTCTCCGCTTCTTTTCAATTGTATCTTAGAAAAGGTAATTCGAGAATGGAGAAAATCACTGAACAAGGAAGAAGGAAATAAAGATCAGTTTCAATTAGGCCCCAAACACGAAGGAGTGTATGTTGACTGTCTGGCGTTCGCGGACGACGTAGCCATATTTACAAACAACATCAGTTCAGCAATCAGGAAGATAAACCATCTTAAAGAAACAGCAGAGAAAGTAGGACTACAAATTTCGTTTGAGAAGACGAAATACAGTACATGATTAACATCAGTGAAGGTCCTGAATGGTTGTTCATAGACCATGGAATGATTCGAAGAGTCAAGAAGTTTAAATACCTGGGTGAAGTAATCCAAGAGAATGGGCTAGAACAAGAAGCGACCAATATCCGCATCCTGAAACTAGAGCGAGCGTTCCAACTGACTAAAAACATCTACAACCTAATGGGTTATATTCACAAACAAGAGGATGGTAAGCCAGATAGAAGAGGAGTTGGGTGAAGACCAGTTTGGGTTCAGGAGAAATGTAGGAACAAGGGAAGCCGTACTAAGTCTTAGGTAGAATAAGAAAAGATAAGAGAACGTTCATGGCATTTGTAGACTTAGAAAACGCTTTTGATAACGTTGATTTGACTAAATTGATTGCAATGAAGTACAGGGATAGGAGGTTGCTCTACAATCCATACAGAAACCAGACAGGAGTTAATCGAGCCGGAGGATATGAGTGAGAAGCTGGTATTCAGAAAGGTGTAAGGCAAGGCTGCAACTTATCACCCATACTTTTCAATCTATGCATTGAACAAGCACTGAAAGAAATAAAGAGTAGGTTAGCACAGACAAGGAAAGCATTTATGCAGAAGAGGAGTCTGTTGACATCGAATATAGATTTACGTATTAGGAAGTCATTTTTGAAAGCCTTTGTCTGGAGCGTGGCGCTCTATGGAAGTGAAACTTGGACTATTGGTACAGCATAAAAGAGAAAGAAGAGAATTGAAGCGTTTGAAATGTGGTGTTACAGGAGAATGATTAAGATCAGGGGGTAGGATAGGGTTACGAATGAAGAGGTATTAAGACGAGTGGGAGAGGAGAGATGTTTCTGGCAACTGCTAAAGAATATGTCACCCTGTTTGTTCTATAAATTAAAACATTAAATAGATGTATATTAATACATTGACTCCTATCAGTCCCACTTTCAATGTAACTAATTCTAAACACAAACGAAAATGAAAATACCCTGTCTAGTATTTTCAAATTCAATCTTGCTCTGGGAGTTATGATCCTTCATTTGTGACTCTAAAGCGAGAACCACTCACCCCTTGTCCTTTGTGACTGCTACGTCGGAGTTCTACAATGTACCATTCTCTGAATGGGATCTGCGCAGTGCACTTGCACTGTGTAGGGATACATCTCCTGGTACGGATAACATCCGTTATGAAATGTTGAAACATCTGTGCAATGCCAGGACAAAGTAACAGTTGATCCTCTTCAATCGTATATGGATTCAAGGAGAGTTTCCATCTCAGTGGCGAGAGGGGATCGTGATTCCCAAGGCTTGTCAGCATCTATAGGACCATTTGTCTGACAAATGGCCTAAGTAAGCTGCTGGAGAAGATGGTTAACCGTCGACTGGTAAGGTTCTTAGAAGAGGGAGGCCTCTTGTCTGAGTGCTAGTGTGGATTTAGCTCTCATAGGTCCACCTCTGACCATCTGGTGCTTCTTGAGAGGGCCATACAGGAGGCATTTCTCCGAAAGGAGCACCTAGTCACGGTTTCCTTTGATCTTGATAAAGCGTATGACACCACAAGACGCTACGAGTGGGGACTCCGTGGAAATCTACAAATCTCTATTGCGAATTTTATGTCCGATCGGCTCTTTCGTGTGGGAATTGGTAGGAAATGATCGTAAATTTTCACCCAGCAAAATGGAGTTCCTCAGGGTTCTGTGCTGATTGTTACCTTGTTCGTGGTTGCCAAAAGTGGCAGTGTTGCCTTCGCTGGGCTCACGGTAGTTCCACCGCTGTTTGTAGACGATTTGGCTGTACATTACAGCTCTGGAAGTATGACAAATTTCCTGCGGCCCTATTTTGACAGCAAATTCACGTGTTAGCACCAAGTATGGCGATGTCAGCTATATATTAACTGGGTCGACAGCTGGACTCACGACCGAAGTTTCGTATTTCAGCAGCAAAGACATCCGTGATCCATTTTTGTCGGCTCCGAAGGCTACATTTGAACCCTGAACCACATAACAGGGCTTCTGCGTTGCCAGTGATTGACACCGGTTACTGAGGCTCCATTTTGACAGCAAATTATCGTAGCAGTACCATATACGACAACTTAAAACCACGTGCCTCAGGAAACTGACCATGATCTACTTCCTTAGTGGCACTACGTTCGGGTGGTGACAGTGTTCTGCTATGGTTTTACTAATCCCTCGCCCTGTACTGGCTAGACTACGGTTCATCAAGGCCGCCATCCTTCAAAATGCTGGACAGTATCCGCCATACTGGCGTGAGGTTGACTACCGGTTCATTCCGGTCCAGCCCGATCACCTATCAATGATGGACGCCAGCGTATGCTTTTAGAATATTCTGCCAATTTGCGTCAAATGCCGCAACATCCGATCTTCTCTTCATTACCCAAAGCCACCTGAGGTACGCATTGCGGCACCTGGTCCGTTGGAATTAAACTCGATTCCTCGAGTAATTAGGAGTGCCTGTAGGTCCCCGTATCATCCGGTCACCTTGTGAGGTGCCTCCGCGGCAAGTCCCGTGTCCGAAAATTCGATTAGATCTACACCAAGGTCCTAAGTTGGACAAAGATACCTCCGTTTATCGGGGACAGTCCCACAGCATATTTCACGAATTTCCGGACGCATGAGATCTCTACACGGATGGTTCGAAGCTGGACGAGAAGGTGGATTGTGCTTACGTTATTGATGGTGCAAATTCCAAAATCTGTTTGCCTGAAGCCTGTAGTGAGTTAACTGCGGAGCTCGTTGCCATCTATGATGCTCTGCATTCGCACTACAGGATGCACGAATGCACTTTCTCGTGTGTACTGACTTTTTGAATTCGTTGTAGTCAATTGCTACATGTTTCCCGCAACACCCCCTAGTGCAGCGAATCTACGTCCTACTAGCCGGATTGTCCCGCGCTGACACTCGAATCACCTTTTTGTGGCTTCGAAGCCACATGTGAATTGCAGGAAAGGAGTTAGCGGACCAAGCTGAAAAATATGCCGTATCACTACCACCTCGACCAATGGAGGTACCCGCTATAGATATTTGCTCTCAGTTACGCCGACAAGTACTGGCTTTCTAGGCGAGTCAGAGGATAGCTGACCCAATGCCTAATAAACTGAGAGCGATCAAGGGGAAGTATTCGCGTGTGGTGGAGCTCTTTCTGGTCACGGAGGGAGTCCGTCTTTTTAGCAGGCTAAGGATAGGTCATGCAAGATCCACCCACTCGTACCTAATGAGGAGGGAAGTCCCCACTTTGTACCTGTGGAGGATGCGTGGTCGCTGAGCGATCAAGCTGTTTGCCACTCACCAAGCTTTGATTCCCGGACAATACATACGAAGGAACCTTGGTTTGCTGATGACAATCCAACTAATATTAGCCGATGACGTGTTGGCTGCTGATCTCGTCATCCACTTTATAAGTGAGAGTGGGTTAGGGCCAGCAATCCACGTTTTCTAGTGTACATTTACCCAAAGACTTGTTCTCTTAGGAATTTTGAATTTTTGTTTCTCCGTCATTTTTGTTCATTCTTCTTGCATCGTTATGCCCGACTCAGGAGCACGGTTGAACCTGTTTAGCTGATGTGTTGGCCTTCTTTTCCTTCCAAAATCTCTTCATCCTCTCGCTGAGCGCCTTTCTTCGGCCTTCTGTCCAAGTTATGGTGGCCCGGGTGTTGGGTTTGTCTTCAAATTGGTGATTGTCGATTAGGGTTCTGAATTTGCATCTGTCCTGTATAATATTGTCTGAAATGTTGATTTCCTGGAGATCTGTTTCAATTTCACGTAGCCAGCTGTTCTTGGTTTTTAGTGAGAGGGCCAAGTTGAGAATTCTTTTAGTCAATCTGCCATTGTTCATTCTGATAATGTGCCCGTAAAATTTCAATCGTCTTTTCCGAAAAGTATGAGACATTTTTTCAAATTGGCGATATATTTCCTGGGATGATGATTTCCGCCAGATTCCCTCTTTAAAAACTGGGCCAAAAATTTTTCGTAAAATTTTCCTTTCTTGTTTTTTAATCTCTTTGGTTAAAGATTTGCCACCAATGATTAAGGTTTCTGATGCATATAACGCCTCCGGTTTGATTACTGTATTATAATGTCTAAGTTTTGCTTTCCGAGATACTGATTTTTTGTTATACCTATTCCAAGTGATTCTGTAAGCTTTCTGTAATTTGGAAATTCTCTCTTTATTTGCTTCACGGTTTAAACCAGAGGGCTGAATAATTTCTCCAAGATATTTGAATTCGTTCACTTGAAAGATTTTGCCGAATTTAGTTCTCATAGGTTGTCCGTCTAAGTATCGTGAGGCTCCTTCCATGTACTGAGTTTTCTCATAAGAAATTTGAAGTCCCGTTTTGATGGCAATTGCATGTAATTTCTCAATGGAATGAATTGCTTCTTGCCTGTTATTAGAAAGGATTGTTATGTCATCAGCAAAGGCCAAACAATGTACATGAATTCTATCTTTGAGTAGTCTGCCAAGGGTTATTCCCTTAGTTTCCTTTTCCCAGGTCCTGATTATCTTCTCAAGTACGAGGTTGAACAGTAACGGAGATAGTCCGTCTCCTTGGCGGACCCCAGTATTAATTGCAAAAGGCTCAGATATTTCGCCGAGGAATTTAACTTTTGAAGTAGTGCCAGTTAATGTTTGTCTGATTAATTCTCTTGTTTTTCTATCCACTTGAAATTCTTCTAGAGTATTGAAAAGTGTTTGACGATCTGTAGAGTCATATGCTTTTCTGAAATCTACAAAGGTAATGACTGTCTGTCTGGTTTTGCGCCTTTGAGGGATAGCTTTGAGATTAAGAATTTGTTCCGTACATGATCTTCCTTTTCGGAAACCTGCCTGGTATTCTCCAATCAGATGGTCTGTTTGTTTCTCAAGTCTAGTGAGCAGGGCTTTGGAGAAAATTTTATAAATAACTGGTATCAAGGAAATTCCTCTATAATTATTGATGTTGGTTTTATCCCCTTTCTTGTGCAGTGGATGGATTAGCGCACATTTCCAATCCTCAGGTATTTCTTCGGTGATCCAGATGTTCTCAAGAATTGAGTGGATTTTCCGGGCCACGTTTTCACCACCTATCTTCAGCATTTCGGCAATTATACCATCTTCCCCTGGGGCTTTAATGTTTTTGAGTCCATGGATTATTTCTTTAATTTCTTCCAATGTTGGGGTTTCTGAATCTTGGTTGGATTTTTTTTTCAAAGATGAGTTGTTCTTTAGATCCTTGAAATAATCTGCTAGAAGTTTGCAATTTTCTTGATTATTTATTTCCAATGCCCCATCCGGGCGTTTGAAGCAAAGACTGGGTGCCTGATAATTTGATAATTCTTCTCTGAATGTTTTGTAGAGGTTTCGTGTATTGTTTTTAGTAAGATCTTGTTCAATTTCAGCCAATCTGTAGTGATCGTACTTGCGTTTTTCAGATCTGATGATTTTAGAGGTTTGTTTCTTTACTTTGGTGAATTCGTGCCAATTTTGTTCCGTTTTGTGAGAATTCCAATTCTGCCTGGCTTTAATTCTGAAGTTTATAGCCTTGTCACAGATTTCGTTCCACCACCTATGCTTGCGTTTCCTGGGCCGTGTGCCAATGTTTTGAGAAGCTTTCGAAAGTATATCTTTGAGTTCTAACAAGCCAGAAGAATCGTGAATAGGGATACTTTCTTGAAAAGTACTGGCGTTCTGTTTAAGAAATTCTGGATCGACGCGCAGATTTTTTGTTATTTTTGGTTTGGACCTGTTTGGTTGAAATTTTACCTTGATTAAGGATAGATGGTGGTCAGAGTCAATGACTCCTTTCTTGACTTTGACATTCATAATTTCTTTTTGATTCTTTTTGGGAATAGCCACATGATCTATTTGAAATTCTCCTAAGTGAAAATTAGGGTATCTCCAGGTCTTTTTCTTGTGTGGAAGTGCCAGGAAAAGTGTTGACATTAGTTTGATATCAAACGTTTTGCAAAAATCAAGAAATCTTTCTCCATTTTTATTAGTTCTATTGTATGCTGGGTATAGTCCTACAATGGTCCTGAATTTCCTTTCTATACCTATTTGGGCATTAAAATCTCCCAAGAGGATTTTTATGTGATGATTTGGGATTATGGCTGTAGTTTATTCCAGCAATTCCCAGAAGTCTTCCACCTTTTGTGGATCTTTACGATTGTAGTTGTTGGTGGGTCCATGCGCATTAATAATCGTATAGGCTTTGTTTCCTGATTTAACGGATAGTGTTGAAATTCTTTCAGAAGGCGAGGAAAAGTTAAGCACTGAGTTTATAATGTTTTTTCTGACAGCGAATCCAGTGCCAAATTGTAGTGGCTTCATATGGAGAGAGATTGCTGGCTTGCCTTTATAAATTCTATAATTTCCTGATTCAAAATGATTTGCATCCGTGTATCTGGTTTCCTGTAGTGCTAAAATTTGGATGTTGAAGTTATCCAACATGTCTTGCCAGTTCGTTCATTATTATAATTATTATGTTTAATTTAATTTTGTTTTATTAATTTTCGATCGATTCATAATGAAGTGCCCTCGTCTTCATTCTTAATTTAATTCTAAATTTGTATACTTCAATCTGTCTTAAGAGATGTAGATGACCTCGTAGTTCCACGTATTTCCACCACTCAAAACCTCAATAACTAACACTTGATTCAGAATTTTAACTGCTAGCATTAGAAATTACCCACATTAACTACCTATCTTCCACAGATCGGTGGACATCTTACGAATAGATGAACCCAAACCAAATGACTACATGAAGAAACAAATGGCATCCCATAGCGGGACAATGCCAAACATATGCATAACTTGCGGAGCACACTTTAAAAGTAAAGACCAACTGAAGAGACATACAATGATTCATAGTGGTCTAAGGCCATATTCCTGTAATACTTGCAGAGCCAACTTTACTCGGAATGGGGATTTGTATCAACACATGTTTATACACAGTGGTCTAAAACAACATTTATGTGATACATGCGGAGCAAAGTTCACTGATAAAAGCAGCTTGACGAAACACATGTTAATCCATAGTGGTCTAAAGCCACATTCCTGTGATAGTTGCGGAGCCAACTTTACTCGAAAGGAGCATTTGAAAACACACATGTTAATCCACAGTGGTCTAAAACCACATTCCTGTGATACTTGCGGAGCCAACTTCACTCGAAAGGAGCAATTGAAAACACACATGTTAGTCCATAGTGGTCTAAAGCCTTTTTCCTGTGATACATGCGGAGCACACACTACTCGAAAAAAGAATATGAAAATACACATGTTAACCCACAGTGGTCTAAAGCCACGTTCATGTGATACTTGCGGAGTCAACTTTACTCGAAAGGATCATTTGAAAAGACACATGTTAGTCCATAGTGGTCTAAAGCCTTATTCCTGTGATATATGCGGGGCACACTTTACTCAAAAAAGGATTTTGAAAACACACACATGTTAACCCACATTCCTGTAGTACATGTGGAGCAAAGTTTGCTCTAAAGTCCAATTTGAAAGCGCACTTCTTAATCCATAATAGTCTCAAACAAAATTCATGTGATACATTATTATTATTATTATTATTATTATTTATTAAATCGTTACAAATACACACATTTTACAAAATTCAGAATATTTGTACACATTTTATGAATTTCCTTACACTTCCTACTCATTGTTTAACCTGTAAATTTACACTTTTACCAAATTCTAAATTTGAGCGGCATTTTGGTTAACATTTGGAAAATGGCTTAAATTTACTAATTCGGACCTGATGAACAAGAATATCGCTGTTGCCAGGCTGATTTCTCGACCGGAAGCCTGAAATCCAAGATGGCGGCCAAGAGGCGGACTTGGCCTCATTTTTGTATTATTTTCGTTTCGTCAGGTTCTATTTTTATTCTGAAAACGGCTTGGGGGATAAATTTGTCATGAGAAGCGATATAAATGACTTATTTATCGTTTGGCTTTTAGTGCTGGGAGTGTCCGAGGACATGTTCGACTCACCAGAGGCTGTAGCTACTTCAAGCGGACACCATTAGGGTGAGCTACAAGTTCCGTTCAGTTTCAAATACCGGTATTTCCAACTTTCACTACCAGATCTGAATGATACCTAGTGGTGAACGTTTGATCTTTGATAGAGCGTTACAACGAAATCAAACCTAGAAATTTAGCTCCACACAAGTTTAGTCTCTGGAAGGATCTTTTACATGCCATAAATCTATGACATGGGACCGCCGGCTTTACTTCCCCTATATAAATGATGGTTATGCGTTACAAAGAGCCAACGCTAATTTTTTTCGTACATAATGTAATTTGGACAAAAATATGACTATTTACAACAAAAATTAAGAAATAAATGTTCAATAAGATTACATTGTTTTAACACAACGTATGCTGCCACGACTATTTGATCAGCAGTACATTTCACTGCATGCAAAATCATCCTTGTGTCAGCGTCTTCATGGGAAGCTTCCAGAGAGGTGACATTTGAAGACGACATATTGGAAAAAAATTATTTCATCACTGAACCCTCCGGTGATGACTAGTTCAACTTCCTTTATCTCGACTGCACTGAGATATTTTGATACGAACTCTATCATGTTGACCTTATTTTCTTCTAAGGTCAGAAGGTCTTTCCAGTTTTGTGGCAAGGGCACGTTTCCCTTGTCCATCTCGCGATGTTTCCATTGTCTATCACGCGATGCACTGGGGCAGTATTCTTTGAGCGCCTAGCACGGGTTGTGGAATTGACTGGTTTGGATCTGTACCTAAGGAAATAAAAGGAATTTGAATAATAATAATAATAATAATAATAATGATGATTATGTAAAAGACCTAACGGTCGAAAACAATGTCGATTCTTGAATAGACAAAAGTGTAGGATCGGATATGTCTTTCCACTGCCATGGCGTAATCTCCAAACCTAACGCACTTTGCTGGCTTCAGCAGTGCATTAATCATTGCCATGCCGTCAATGAGTAAATGTGAAGATTCCCTCTCCAGAACTATATTATCAGGGTAGACTTATCTCCACTTCTTAAATCTCCATCTGTGTTTGTGAGGGATGGAGGACAGGCCATGAGCTCATGTCTTAAAATTTCTTGAAGATCAATTCCCCCCCCCCCCCCCCGGCTTCGTAATCCATTACTATTGTTTGGAGAACGCTCCTATTACTACTCAGCACTGTTTTGTGCGTTGTGTTCCTCGTCAAAACTTTCGGCAAATTGTTCAGTGTGAATGGGCGATTCCTAGAAATGGGCAAATGGACGCTCACTTGCGGTTTCCCCGTGTCTTCAGATGACACAAGGCGTTCGGAGACGAACTTATTCACTTGTTCAAGCCCCAGTTCTCGTGCGCGTAGAAGCGAATCTTGGATCTTAACGGTAGCAATGTCCTTTTTTGCTACATTGTGAATATTTGAGGGATCAGCATTGTCTTCTGGGAAAACTTTAAAAGTTTTCAAAATGGAAAAAAGTTTTTCTTCGTCCGAGTTGTCTCGCGTCTCCTACCAAGATAGACAGATTGTTCTTTATATGAGCAGCCTTCTGTCCCTACCCCGAACATTTTCAAACGCGGGATTAGTAATATCGTTCCTCCAGTGAAATTATAAGGCCCAACGTTGCAGAGCAGACTCTTCCTGCGTGATTCCAACTAATCCGCCGGGTTTCTTAGAAGTGCCCTCTATCCAGTCCTATGCATGATCCGCGTCAACTTGACTAAATTTTCCGTTGCTCCGTTGGACCCCGAAGTCTCCCTTCCTGAACGCCATCTCGACTTTTTCAGGGAGCTGATGCATTTCAGCTATATACACTGCCAAGGACTTAGGCTGGAATTCAGAGACATTTCTTGAGGTCACCTTGAGGAGACCTTGACTAAGGAAGACTTGAGTTATCCTCAGAGCAGAAGGAATCCTTGAGGTTGATTTTAACTTCAGAGTCATTTCCTTAAGGTCACCTTTCTGAAGGTACCCTCAAGCTTTCCTTAAGGCATCCTGTTCACTGGTACCAATCACATACGAAAATTATCACTAGTGGTACTTAAATAAGAACGAAAGTTGAAGTGTATTATAATATAATCTGATGTTGCTTGATATTACCGATGATTTGTTAATCATTACAATTGATGGTCCGCTAGTCATGTATGATATATGTGTGATTAGCTCTTACTTATTCCAATGTTATTTTTTGACACGTTTGGCAACGGTCCATGTAGCATTTGTTTCCTTGTCATCGCATCCGGCAGGCCTACAGGCTGATCATTGTCCTAAAACGCTTATCAAACGTGGTCTACTCCCATATTCTTTGCTCATGGATTCAACAAACAGCAAAAGGAAACTAGTGTGTGCTGAGGAGAAACATTTTGTCCTTCAAATGGTTCTCCAGCATAAGGACACAGTTGAAAATAAAAAGACTGACGGAGTTACCGTCGAAGAAAAGAAGCGGGCGTGGAGGGAAATTACGGAGGCTTTCAATAGCGTCCCGGAACACAACAAGGTAAGACTACTCAATGTTTGTGATATTTCTGTGGTAGACGCGCCTGTTGATTATTTTAATGCACTAAAGTAGACTTTACTGGCAAAATAACAGAAATTAAAGCAAATACTATATGTGAAGGCATTTTTAATAAGGCTACCGTATCATAACGTATTACGCCTAAAAACACGCCGTATTTTTGTAGATCAATTTGGGCTGCCACGTTTTTGGATCCACCCATAGTAGCCTAACCTAATTTTAAAAGGTTCAGTATGTAATACGGTAATAAACCAACATTGCACATGAATAAACATTTTAGTGCCACAGGTCAGCCTAAAGGTTATGAAGCATTGTGCAAATGTTCTTTCTGTGGCTTTAATACTTCAGGAGAAGGGTTACGATAATTGCTAAACTTGTTTGTGGATGGGGGAAATAGGCCCTTTCATGAGGCAGCAGATGCAGTTCGCAAAACTCATAAGGGAAGTGATAATGAATCAAATGACATCGGTGTTTCATGGTGGCACATGGCATAAGTGAGGTCACGGTTGTCTTTGCTATCGACATCCAAACAGACCCTGTCAAAATATTGTGATAGACAACATGGACTGTTACAGTACTGTTATGCATACAGTAGCCTACTAATTGTTTTTGTAAAAGTTACATTTGCCTAGACCAATAACTATTAGGTAGCGGTTAGTCATACATGCACCTCTGGTTTATGTCATGCATAGTGGAAATACTGTAGTCACGCATAATCTTTCTTTAGAAAATAATTACCTAAGAATTTACAGAAGGTACTCCTTTCTATAAAATTCTTATTAAACTACTGAAATTATTAATTGTGAATGTAAGTGGAACGCGGATTATACACTTGCAGCACACATGAATGTGGCTTTTACATACCTTGTGTACCCCTTTCATCTTCTGGGCGATATTTCGACAGCGCGTTCATCTCGTTCAACTGTCAACAAGATGCACTCTACCGGCACTGAACGAGGCGCACACATTGTTGCCAACATGATACAAAATCACTGTTGATGAAAAAAATATTCATCGGGACGTGTTAGGCTGTAACCATTGTCAAAACTCATTGATCTGGGCGCGTTAGGCTGTAACCATTGTCAAAAACCATTGGATTGGACAAAACGAAGGTTAGAAGGTCGGGGACAGGTGCGGCCTTCGGCCGCCAGCAGTTCGTGGGGCACGGTTCACTCAAAACCATTGGTCTGGGCGCGTTAGGCTGTAACTATTGTCAAAAACCAATGGATTGGACAAAACGAAGGTTAGAAGGTCAGGGGTAGGTGCAATCTTTGGCCGCGCGCGGCTAGCGGGGCACGGTAGACAGAAAACCATTGATCTGGTCGCGGTTAGGATGTAGCCATTGCGAATACCACAGTTGTGTGGAAAAATAAAAATATATTTATTTTAGTGGGGCGAAATACACAGTAAATACATAGCAGATAAAATAAACTAAACACTCATTTCAGCATTTCGGGCATGTTAGTGATTTAAGCTATTAAATTGTGTTCTTGCAATAGCTGCAGCAACCTCTTTGGATCATCGTGGAACCGCCGATTGAAATTGCAGATTGTTAGGAGGCAATTTCCATAATCCATGATCAATAAACAATTCAATTGGGTGCACTATCTGTGAACTGAATGATGCGCACTAGCGACTGAATTGGGCGCTCCTTTGTTTTTCATAGTACCGTAAGCACGAGGTTGGCAGTACTGTCATGGTGCTGTTTTGATAACAAGCGATTTGAACAATGGTGCTGACAGTTGTAATTTTCGCTATATAAGTCGAGCTTCTATTTGGGATGGCTGGGTCACAGACGTCGGAGGAGGGAATATCTACTAAAACATCGCTCCCTGATTTATTTCCCAGCGTTTAATATGGTATTTTGGGTAATTCATGTATTGTAGAGAATTTATCGCGCGTTCTACCTTCATTCACCGCAGCCCTGAAATTAAGCAAATTACCTGAATTATTAGTCGGGAAAATATCTGGAGATGTAGTTAATAGATGTTTCCTCCTCCGCTGTCGGTGACCCACCCAGCCGTCCCAAATAGGATCACGACTTATATAGCCAAAATTACAGCTGTGGCCGCCATTAGTCCAAATCAATCATCATCGGTTGCGGTCGTGAGTATTCAAATCTCTTCGTTAGCTGGTCTGTCTTCAAAATAATGCTGCCAACCTCGCCCTTACGATACTGTGCAACACAAAGAAGCGCCCAGTTCAGTCTCTAGTGCGCATCATTCATGCGCAGCACTCAGTTCACTGCTCTAATTTGGCTAGTGTGTGCATTATTTCGCTTCAATGTAATGGTTTTTTTTTCCCACGGCTGAAATGAGTGTTTTTTGTTATCTGCTCTGTAATTACTATGCAGTATATCACTCCGCTGTAATAAATGCATTTTTTTTTGCACAATTGTGGTTTTGACAATGGTTACAGCCCAACTCGCCCAGACCAATGGTTTTGTGCCAACCGTGTCCTGCTTGCTGCGTGTGGCCAAAGTCTGGCCTGCACACGACCATTCTAACCTTCGTTTTGTCCAATCCAATGATTTTTGACAAGGTTTACTGCCTAATGCGCCCAGAATAATGAGTTTTGACAATTGTTACAGCCAAACGCGTCCCGATGATTATTTTTTTGATCATCACTGATTTTGTATCCGACTTCCTTTTCTCAACAGTGATTTTGTATCTCACATGTTGGCAACAATGTGTGCGTCTCGGTGTGTGCCGCTTGTGTGAGCCTTGATGACAGTTGAACGAGATGCAAGCTCTGTCGAAGCATGGCAGCCGTTTTTAAAATAGCAATAAATAAAAACACATATTTACGAACTTTAGCACATATATGAGGTTCAGCAGTGTCAATTCACATTGAAATCAACTTCTAATGACTCCCATAAAGGTATGTGAATAATATGCAACCTTTCTGATATTTTTTAAATTTGTATTTTTCTTTTCAGAAAACTGTTGAACAAATCAAGAAGATATGGGACAACGAGAAAACTAAACGTAAAAAGCAATTGTGTGAGGAGAAAAGGGAACAGATGAGGACTGGTGGCGGGTCTTCGACCAAAATGTCTCCGCAACATGACCCAGATGTGGACGTTATTTTGGGTCAGGTGGACATTGAGCTACCCTTTGTCCTGGACAGTGACACATTCACTGTAGATAAGCAGGACAAAGGGGCACCAGCATTGATGTGCCAATATGAGGAACCAATCATAGAGCTCGTTGAGGAAATCGAGAATGATGTCGAAGATGGCATCGTCGGTACACCGAAAGTGAAAAGCCCAACAGGTTTGTCAAAGAGATAGTTTAAAATTGTTAGCAGAACAGTGTTTTCCGACCTGTTGTTATTCCCATTTCTATGGAATCGGGGATTTGTAATACAGAGAGCCATGTTGGTTATATATTATGCGATGAGAAGTTATCTGGACACTCTCATCTGAATGAAGGTGAAGTTTGAAACAACCATCGCTACTAGCTGTGGTTGTCAAAATGCTGTTTGCACACATCTTTGCCTTTTTGACAGCCTCCACTCTAGCAAGCATACATTCAATCAGGTGGTGGACAAATGTCTGTGTTAGTCTGTGCAGTGCTTTGTGTGTGCAAACTACTACATTTTCTATTGTTTAGCAAAAAATGTCATACTGTTTTGTTCCTGGATGTAAATCGGGAATCGGGTTATGGAGGAAAAGCTGATGGTAGACATTTTTTCACACCGCCAAAGAAACAAATCTGTTTGCGAAATGGGTGAGAGTTATTTCGCGGAAAGATAACCCATTGTCGATCAAAAGTAGAATCTGTGATGTGCATTTTTCAGAAGATTCAATTATAAATTGTTTCCGATACAGTCGTCCTGATCAATATCGTGGTCAGTATCAGAGTCGCCAATTTCTTTGAAATTATCGTCAACTAGCGATTTGCTATTTTTCAGCAGAAGACACATTCACATCCTTAGGTTTTCATAAGGTGTTATATCTTGACTGATATTCATTAAGGCACGACTGCATGGCTCAGCAGTAACTTTCTCGCATGCCGTTCCCAAGGCTGAAGGATGGAATCTTGGTGCAGTCAGCTGGCAATTGAGAGTGCGCAAATGCGAGGGCATTTGAGGGTGCGCAAATGCGAGGGAGCCACGTCATTAGATGTACTGGTGCGTTAAAGATCCCCTTTGGGACGTAATTCTAACACCTCGGTGTCTCTAAAAGCCACAGTTGTTAAAAGGGATGTACATACCTAATACTCGCCCGATTTAGGCGGGAGACTCCCGATTTTACACAATTTCACCCACCCTCCCGCTGAACATATTAAATCTCCCGATTTTTTCAAATCGTGTGCGTTATTTCAGACTGAAAGTGCGAGAAGACTAACTCCAGTCATCCATCGAACAGATCAATTTTACGAGAAGTGTGTTTCGTTACCGCTGTTTCGCTTCGTATCAAGATAATTCTCCGTAACTACACGTCCCGCTTAGTTGTATCACAATTAACACCGGTTATCATACAAATTCTACACGGGGCTAAATGCCCGCTTTGTCGCAGCCCCTAAACTAAGGAACCGGCCAACCATTCTTATAAACTGTGCTTGCCAGAAACTTCTAACCTCCTACATATCTATTATAAAGGACAGTGAAGAGGCCAAAATCTTTCGTCAGCAAGGACTCTCATTTCACCCCATTCCTATGAAGATTTCCGCACATATCGTTAAAATTAATTGTAATAACATCACAGTAAAATAATGTTTTCTTTATAACAAAGGCCATTTAATATAACCTATAGTTTTCATGAATTATCAACGGATCTTGTTCATAATATGAGTTACATGTAGGTTTCATATGTTTCAGACCCACTTCGAATGGCTAAAAGAAGGAGAGAGCCTCCTGCAGTGGCTCTGAAGAAAAAAATAATTGATAAGGAAATGGAGCTGAGGTGTCTGCGGCTTCAGACCCTAATGGATCAGGAAAGCGAGCTTCACCATAAAAGAGTCGCAGAGAGTAATCTGAGGCTGAAAGAGAATAGGATCCGAGTAAGGGAAGCCAATTTGAGGGTTCAGGAGCAAAGACAGAAAATTCAAGAGCAAGAGTTGCGAGTCCAAATGCAGCAGCAGCAGTTACTCCTATTGAAAGAAAAGAATTGTTGTGTCAAATAATATGTATGAAAATTATTAAATATCTATGTAATTGAACCCTTGCATTACTTATTTAAAAAGAAAGTAAACTATAGAACATTGCAGACAGCTGTAAACTTGTATATAGACTATTGTTGTGGATGTAACTTAGCCAGTAGAGTAAAAAGATAGGGGCATGCCCCTTTGTTGTTCAACGCTTTTTAAACAATAATAATAATCATCAGAATAGGATGATTACTCACAAATAGTTTACTTTTTATCCCAAATAGGTTTGCTTTTGTTGCATTGTGCTTATTATGGCCCTAGCCATTTTTTTTTAGCATGTTGAAAGAGTCTCATCGAGACACCAGAGTTTTTAATGCATGTACAGATGGTTATTAGTTCGGAGGCAGAACATTGAGAACTGCTCCTTGAAACCAGTTAAATTTCAATTATGATTATCTAAAAGTGTTGAGACCGATGCCTAATTAAGAAAACAGGCTACTATAAATAAAATTTTAGTGCGGGACAAACCATTGGAAGCCTGAAAGTCACTCGTAGTCGGTATGGTGCAATAGCATGGCAACAGTGCTGGGCGCGGGGAGAAAAACGGAGCGGAGGGCCCCTTAAACTTCAGGCTTGCAATGGTTTGTCCCGCACTAACAATAAGATAATACTAGTAACATTACAGCGTAGCTATACGTGTTAAATCCAGGATCGAATCCGTGCTCTGGCTGAGACCCACAATGACCATGTACCTATTAGATCGGTCACTCTTGTATATGTCGTAGTCATATAATGAAATCAGTTATTTCATGAAAAGCCGGCATATGATGTAAAAAGGTGCAGTTGCACAATCTGACGTGTGGTTTCATGAAATGACTAAATTTCGCCATCACATACTGTAATTCTTTTCGTACATCATCTGACAGGAAGTCCAGCTCGTCACTTCATGAAGTAGCGGCAGCGGTGTTAGTTATTGTTGTTTTAAGGGGCGGAACTACGAGGTCATCTGCCCCCTAGGCAGCGGTGTTAACGACGTGTGAAGTAAAAGTGGTTTCCAAGAATTAATCGGATAAAGATGTGGACACCGAAGGGCTGTTGATTTCTTCAGAAAGTAAACACTAGGACAAACGGAGAAGGTTGTTCATATTTCATGCATTTTGTTTCGAAAACATGACGGGCAGAAAATCAATAATATATTATCTTGGCTTCGCTATTCCACCCTTTAAAACATTTGTTCTGAAGTCAGCGGACCACTCAGCCTGAAATTTAATCATGTACGGACCACCCCTTTCCCCCAATACACCTTATCAGTTGTAACCCTTCCTCAATAACACTTATTTTAAAGATACTTCAATTCAAAACCTGATAGTCTTCGTCAGGAATACATTCGGACGATTCTCGTTTAACGCACATTATTTTCGAAATCCCCATTTATTGGCCACTTCTTTATACGTGCTGGTGGACCCTTTTCTCCCGCAGACCACTACCGAGGCACTCGCGGACGACCGGTTAAGAACCACTGCTTTAAAACACAAACGCGCAAAATGCGATCTTGTGTAGCTCTTTGCAGCCAAAATCCCAAGCAAAGTTGTGGACTCGAGGTATGGTGTTAGCTTCCAGACCACTACGTGGTGTGTTCGGTCCCCACTATAGAGGAATATTTTTGCCAACTAACAATTTCTGTATATTTTTGTTCATTCTGTAAATTTTGATATAGTTCTGTTCTACTGTTTTCTTGTAAAGATATTTTAAGGGCTAGGGACATCTTGGTCATCAGCCCAGTGCATTTGGATGAATGTTGTCTGATGGCCTGTGTTTGTGTGGTGACATGTGGTGTGTGCAAGTGTAAAGAATTTGTAGTGTCCTGGGACTTCCAGTAATTGCCTCGAGGGTGTGTGGAAAGAGATGGGGGAAACTACACAGTTAGTGATGGGATTAGAAACGGACCTATGGAATAAACAATGGTTACCAGGGATAGGAACTTCAGGTCATGGTTCTATTCCCCGCTCTGCCAAGGAAATTAATTATGGTCCGAGGGTTGGTCGGGCTACAGTCATCAGTAGGGCTCGCATTCGAGCATATTTTTTTCCTGAATAGTACACATTGAAAGAAGCCTTTCGGTGGTATTTTCACCTCTCTGGGACCAACAGAATTGAAATTTATCGAGCATATAAATGCATAAAACCGCGGTTTCCAGAATAGAATCATATAAATGCATATTCTTGTGGTTCTCGTCTAAATATTTTGTTTTCTTCTAATTCCCTCCCCCCGAATTCGGGCCCTGACCATCCTTAAGGGTCAAAAACAGAAATAATTATCGAAAAGCCTATCTGGTGCGAATAATAGAACCGCAGGTTTTTAACCTTTAGTGAGGTCGTTCTGGTCATTGAGACTTTTATTGACTGATTTAAGAAAATCATTCAAAACTGAAAACAGAAAAGAATTCTTTTTGTACAGACCAATGCAGATCTACTTCATTGACTCGCCTAATTCTGAACAATTTGCAAATGAACTTTTAAACTGGAACTTTTATAAGAAAACTTCTCTTATACAGTATATACTTTAAAAACTTGAATGCGAGTACATCACAGTGTATCATACATACAATTTAAAAAAAAGCTCGTATATAAAGGTATGCTATTGCTTTTTTCGTTACACTTTCCTTTCTATAGTTTTTAATGGTGTTTTTCGAGCATATTCTGCATATTTAACTGCATATTATGTTTTTTTCGAGCATATCTATCGATCATATAATGGGTTTTCGAGCATATCTATCGAGCATAAAACACATGGTTTTCGAGCATATCGATCCGAGTCCTAGTCATCAGCCTCATGAGGCAAAGCAAAACTGAGTGTTGGGTTAGATTTCCACTTCAGCCATCCTGGATGTGGTTTTCCATGGTTTCCCCCTTCTCCTCCAGGCAAATGCCAGATTGGTTCCTAACTTAAGGCCACAGCCACCTCCTCCCCAATCTTAACCTAAACTACAAATACACAGGTTATCAGACAAATTCCACACACTCCCAAGTAGCCTTCACAGGGCTAAATGACCACGATGTTGAAGCACTTCAAATGAAACATTATACTTGGTCTATTGTGTCTCAGCATGCAGTAGTTCTGTAGCACGACAGTTCGTACGAGGGGCATACACAAAAGCTTTAAGCTATTTTATTCAAATAATTGGTTAATTTAGTAGATGGTTCACCTTCGAGAAAATTTCGAATTTCAGCCTATTTATTATGAACAGAAATTTTTGAAAGAATGATTTCTTCTTCGTTGTGTGTTTCTTACCTGTTATCATTCCACATGACTACAGAATCTGGAAATCGAGGAAATTTCTCTCTGGAAATGTCAGGGAATTTCACAAATGTGTAGAAAAATTCAGGGAAATGTGAAGAAACTTAAAAAAAAATAATCTAAAATTCAACACATTTTGCGTTGAGCAAGTGAGAATTATTTTGCTGCTGTAATCTGGCGCGGTGAAAAAATGTAGCGCGATTCCCATCGCTGACTAAATCATCTCTAAATGAATCATTAGGCAAGAGGGGAGGTACCATATAAGTAAGCTTATTTAATTAATAAATTATCTGCAAAATTAATATCAGGGAATTTTGTGGCAACATCAGGGAAATTTGTCAAGCAAAGTCAGTCACCACCATGTTACAGTTTTGTTAATTCATTCAAGGGACATCAGCACCGTTTGATTGGGTGTAAATTGAACTTGTATTTATGTGATGACTATATGGGTGGGTGGAATTGTATTAGGGACAGGGATGGGGTAGGCACCCCGGAACTTGAAGTAAGGTACTATCCCGGCAATAGTGTGGAGAAGCCTCGGGGAGAAACCACTTCTGGTAAGCCGCTGTAATCGCGGAGTTTTGAACGTACGATCTCCGGACTTGCTGCAGCTGATAAACGCACACTATTATTATTATGCGCGAATGGACCCAGATGGATCACGCAGTACTTTTAGGATTCGCCTTTCTGATTTTCCCTACGGCTCTCATTCTCTCTCCATGGGCCATCTTCCTTTCCTCAGTCCACTTGGTTCCTGGTGTCCTTAGAGCGTCATTCTATGGTGTTACTATCCATCCATTTACCCTACACATGAAAATCCACAGCCTGCTTCCAGTCTCTGACCGGGTCAGGAATGGAATGAATGATGCCCCCATCTAGCGGCGAGGATATGAACTGTGCCGGCTGCCAAGGCCTGACGCACTCCTCCGGGGCAATGACAAATGAATGTTGCTGGAATGAAATTTTGACAAGGAAAACCGGAGTACCCGGAGAAAAGCCTGTCTGCCTCCGTTTTGTCCAGCACAGATCTCGTATGGAGTGACCGGGATTTGAACCACGGACCCAGCAGTGAGAGGCCGGCGTGCTGCCGCCAAAGCCACGGAGGCTTACACCCTACACATAATTACTATTATCATCACATGCAAACTCTCCTTCACTTGTCTCCTACAAATCCTGGGGTTAATGTTAACTGGAAATTGTTCCATAGAAACCTACTAATGATCTATTAGGTTTAGGAGAACAATGAATATTAGCCAATATGAATACAGCCTTTAGGCCACAACTATTTCTTCTTTGGTTGATTGAGTTTTCCGAGCTAATTCATCGTTATAATCCAAAGAACTTACTATTTATTTAATTTGAGGAAGTTATAAATAATGCAGTGCAGCTTCAAGCCACATCACCCAGCAGGTTGGTCAACTTTTCATGCGTGTATACTGGCTTCCTAATGCCTCCCACCTCTTCAGACAAAGAAGTGAAGTTGTTGCTATTTTTAACCTGGCAGAAATGTTCTACAGTACACCATGTATTCTAATTTATGTATTCATTTATTTATTTAACCTTCATGCGGTCGCGCCCCTCCATGTTAACACACGTGGTAATCTACCATCTCAGTTTTTTTTTTTTTAATGCGAGTTTCTTTTTCACTTTCAATGGCAATATGACTGGCTTTGATGTTAATCGAACATGTAATTGACATACAGAGGTGTAAATATAGAAACATTTATTCAATTTATTTATTTATTGTATGGCTTTTAGTGCCGGTAGTGTCCGAGGACATGTTCGGCTCGCCAGAGGCTGTGCCTGCTTCAAGCAGACACCCCTGGCGTGAGCTACAAGTTCTGTTCAATTTCAAGTAGTTCCAACTTTCGCTGCCAGATGTCAATGATACCTAGTGGTGAACGTTGGAACTTTGATAGAGCGTTACAACAAAATCTAACCTAGAAATTTAGATCCACACAAGTTTAGTCTGTGGAGGGATCTTTTACATGCCATAAATCTATGACATGGGACCGTCAACTTTACTTCCCCTCCGAAGGAAAACATACTGAAGGATTTTAACGCTCTTAAAAAATCCGACGACTTCGGCCTGGTTTGAACCCGCTATCTTGGGCATAGCAGTTCAGCATGCTACCAACTACGCCACCGAAGCCGCTATTTATTCAATAAAAAGCCATAATAAGAGCGACAACGGTGGTTGCAAAAATGAAAAAGCACTATATGACAACTTTAAAGATCTGGTGTTGTGTGTGAAGTGCAACCGTGCTGCCAACGTAACTGCTGATGCTAGCTCTCGCAGCAGTAAGTAAGCACTGTGGAGATGTGAGCAACTGGGCTATCAATAGTGAATGAAATGTGTTAGAAATGATGAAATACTATGATAAATACTCACATTTTGATTTGGGCGGTCAACAAAAAAAATTGCACTTCCGGTCACGCACGACGGTAGTCTGCCGCTCGACTGCGCCCTTGGCACTTTGATGAACATCTGAGCGTAAACATTGCCGTCAAGAAACGCTACTCCTCTGTCATCTAGCGATGGATACCATACCTTGAGAATACATATGCCTTTTGCGCTCTTTGTAACGATCAGAGGAGCTCCACGCACGTTTTTGTTCAATAGGACGGTTATCTACCACGGGTGCGACCGGATGAAGGTTAACAATATTTAAGGAATGCAGGCATGAGCCCAATTATGTTTTTTCTTGACATATCAGGTTCAAACATACAAATTGCCTCAATGAAGGAAAGAGAGAAAAAGGAATACACAATTGAAGAACAAAAAGAAAAAGTATAATAGAAATTATTAAAACATACATTACACTGTACAAATAAAATAATATAAAAATACACACTTCTGCAAAAAGAAATAGAGAGAGAGTAACGAGCACCCAGTATTTCATGATTAGATTTTGGGTGTTACATGAAAATTAATTTCGAAAACCATCGTAATCGAGCATTAATTTATTTCTTGGAATAGAACAATTAAAACAATTATTAATGTACAACTTCATTGCTTATAAAATACAAAGTACAACTTCATTGCATCAGTCATTTCATGAAGAGTTGAATCAACAAGTGCCGGATCTTCATTACGTACCTCAGCTGATAATGGAAAAGCATCTAATAGGTGTAGGCTCCCCAGAATTCAAACGCCTACGTGCAATCCTAGGAGCAGTGGATTCCCGCGAACAGTTACCACCTCAGTGTCTTCTTATTGACGGCATTCCACAATGCTTGATTCTTTAGAATAGTGAGGGTCGGATCGCTCCTTCCCGGTAATACAGGGCGCCAGGAAATGTTCTCCGCAGTGCTTATTTGCTGCTGCGAGAGATAGCATCAGCAGTTACGTTGGCAGTACGGCTGCCGCTTGTATCAAAACAAACAGTAAACGCTGTACTCACCACAGCCATTCATAACAGATGTTAGGAGTTTTCGAAGACAGACTTCAACACGTCTACACATATTGTCGAATACTTTCTTGAGCTAATTTGTGAGTTGATTTTCTTGGACTACGCAGCATTATATCGGAAATTTCATGAATTTTTTTTTGTCTGTTAAAAGCGTAGGCCGGCCTATTCCCGGTACATCCTGAACGGTATCCCAGTTTGGACGCTTTGAATTAGGAAACCACACCTGAAATTTCAGTTTTACATTTCCTGTAACCTTCGCGAAAAACGTATTCCACCAAAAAAGTTCTCTCTTCAGTAATAAACATTAATTACCGCCTGTATACTGTTGCACTCTTCCAATAATCTATCTGAACGCTCGCTTACTGCAAAACACACTGACGATTTCAACACCCCACAACCCACACGTGTGACCTTCACTGTACCGCTGTCCTGCCAACTAAACTGCTGATGCTCCCCCTGGCAGCAGTACGTAGTCGCTGCTGAGAACATTCCGGGGCGCCCTGTAGAACCTAGGTTTTAACCCCCAGAGCTTGAAGACAATTCGTCCGCTTTGTCCATTGTTGAGACATGGAGTCCTCTTCCGCTTTCAAAACCGTTGGCCATCTTCACCTGTAACCGAGGCAAGGGACCCTTACAAAGTACTACCCGCCAGGCATGGCTTTAGCTTTTATGTATAAATAACTATGGCATGTGAGTGGCTATTTCTTAGCCAACGAAATGCCTCTCAATAAATGCTTGCCTCACTGCCATATAGCGCATGTTGTTCCCAGCGTTTTGCACAGGGACTTGTTCAATTTCGATTGCCTGTTCTTCATCATCAACAAAATCTTGGTCATTTAATATGCCAATGTTGTGCAACACAGCACATGCTGCAATAATTCTGGTAGTGGTCCTTACTTTGTTGCTTAATTTCCTGCTCAAACAAGGAAATTTTCTCTTCCATATGCCGAACATCCTTTCCACTGACCTCCGTGTTGCCTTGTGTGCACGGTTATATCGTTCCTCAGCTGCAGTTCGAGGATCCGGTACTGGTGTGAAACAGTAATTTGATTGGGCATAGCCCGCATCCCCTAACAGGAAGCCTTTCATCTCCCGCTCATCAAACCTTAACTTTATGAAACTGTTGTCAAATATTCTTGCATCGTGAGCCGATCCAGGCCATCGTATAACAATGTCACAAATTTCAAGATCTGGACCTGCAACACACTGAACATTGAGAGAGAAGAAACCTTTACGGTTTCTATAGACCTCTGCCATTGGTCCACCAGGGCTTTTGATAGGTATGTGGGTACAATCAATGCACCCACTGACATTTGGAAAATGCCCAATTTGGAAAAAATTTCTCTGCCTTCTATCAAACTCTTCCTGGGAGTTTGGGAATCTTACATAGGTTGGAAGTTGCTGTGCTAATTGCTCGGATGTATGTAAGACAGCCCTGCAAGCACTAGACTGGCTTACTCCCCGTAGATCACCACATACAGTCTGAAAAGAAAAAAGGATGAGTCAGACTAGTTACAGTAGGCTAATGTTAAAATTGTTTTTTACGATTCAGAATTTAATGACACTGTTACGTTTTGGTGATGCATAGACTACACATGGCCAATAAAATTTTATTGTGTCGTCAATCAAAAAGTTGTTATATTTTTGTGATAAGGAAGGTAAGTCAACATTCATTTTCTCAGATAATATGTATTATGTAACCAGTCTGTAGCATAGGTAGGCTTGCTCTTTTTCTTATTTTTGTTGGCACACTGAAGTCAACTTTCCTAGAAAGATATCCCATTGATGTAGGAGAAATACTAACTACATGCTTTAACATAGAGGGACTGGCTGCGTGGCTCAGCGGTAACGTTCTTGCTTGCTGTGCCCAAGGTTGCAGGATCAAATCCTGGCACAGTCAGCTTGCATTGAAGGGTGTGCAAATGTGAGGGAGCCGTGTCAGTAGATTGACTGGCACGTTAAAGATCCCCTTCATGGCGAAATTCCAGCATCCCGGCGACTCTTTTAAAGCCAGAGTAGTTAAAAGGGACGTAAAGCCAATAACATTATTATTAAAATATAGGTTATTGATGCATTGACCTACACTATATGAATTGTAACAGCCCGTTTCTAGGCCGCCTTCTGTTCGTGGGGTATGTAGGCCTACTGGGTCGGTATCCAGTTCCAATTCTCGCCTGCAGGTTAGAACAAGGTATTCACGCTTTAAGAGGAAAAACCTGAGAAGAGGCGGGTTCGATCCCCATGTAAGCCATCTTAGAAGTGGTTTTCTGTGATTCTCCAATTCAATTCCAGGAAAATAGTGGGATGGTTCCTATAAGCCGCCACCTCCTTAACCCTAGTATCAATTACAGACACAAAATAACCAATGATGTCAGACGTACAGGTACTCGAGTACATGGATTGATGTCCAAGGCCCTGAATGAAACAGCAACAGTCTGTTTAATGACTTGACCTAGAGTATTAATCAGTTATACTTTTTTTTATAGGAAATTCAAAGATGCCTTGAGGCACTAGGCTGAAGCAAAATATAGGCCTATCCTAGAAATACAATTTATTAGAATTCATTAACTGACCCCCATACCTTATTTACATTTATAAGGGCAAACAGCAGGTACCAGTAGTGGTGGAAATCTACATTTTCATAGAATACTGGTACTCTTGCCATTAACTTATCAATGTCTGGGGTGTCCCTCCAATTAGTGCAGTCAGGAGCAAAGTGGTTTTCCCTACATAAATTAACTACCGTATTTTGAGTGATATATTGTCGTTGTTGTTGTTTATTGGGACATCTTGGTAATCAGCCTCCTGTAGTTGGGTGTGTTGAATTTTTGTCTGATGGCTTGTAGGTTATTTAGGCCTAGTAGATTGCATATTATAGACCTATCAGTTGTTTGCATCTAACCACTTTTAACCCAATAATGAGGCCAAGAGACAGTATTATTACGAGAAGTCACCCAATGCGTGTTTGTAAGTTATAGGCCATTACGGTACCGGTATTGTAGGTTATGTAGGCCTAGGGCCGTGCATCGGTGCTGGAATAATAAAAGTCTTTCATCAAAATTGACAGAATAATCGTGTAACTTATGTACCGGTATAACATAATTAATTTATTCCACCATGTACCGTTACACATCAACTACGGTACCGGTATATAAGCAGTCGAACTACCGGTAGACCTACACTACAAACTACACGGCTCTTTTCCTGGGAAAAATACAGTTTTCATTCAGTCTGTCAACAATCACACGGGAGCCATATTAACGGTATTATACAATACCGTAGTCAAAATATCTTAAATGAATAAACAAATAATACTGTACAAAATATAGCCTACACTGCAGTAAGTTACCGTACCTAACCAAGAAAAGAATGGGGAACCCGTAGGTAACTTTACGGTATCAATTAGGTGCTTTCCGTGCCACTATTTCATTTTATACTGATGAATGTTCCACTTACCTGAAAATTTCCGGTGGCATAGAACCGTAGACTAATTAAAACCTGCAACATTGGAGATATTGGGAGTCCTCTTCTGTTACGACGTCTTTCGAAGTGAACTAACGGCAAAATTACGTTTATCACTATATCCTTGGAAAAACGATATCGTTTTTTGAAATGTAGCTCTGAAAATCGTTCCAGTGGGTTCTCATAATCCCTGACATATCGTCTTGGCACGTCTTCGTCTCGAAATAACACTTCAATATACTCAATAAAGTCGTCGTCCGCCAGGGCTACCTCCATTTTTCCTGTGATAAGGAGACCTCAAGGTAGCTTGTCCCCTACCTTAGAACATGAGCAGCTTCAAGGAGTCGTGAAGGAGTCCTTGAGGCCAAGGCTCCCTTAAGAAAGATCTGTGAATAGCATTCCTGCTCAAGGAAGCCTTGTAGGTCTCCTTAAAGAGGCCTTAAGGAAACCTTCGGATGCCTTCCTTAAGGAAGCTTCCTGAATGCAAATAGCTCCCTTAAGGAGTCCTCAAAGCCAAGGTATCCTCAAGGTGTCCTCAAGAAATGTCTCTGAATTCCAGCCTTAGTGTAATTGGTGTGGTCGTATCGTGCAGTTAAAGGAAGCATCTCCTTAAGAGAAGTCAAATACATGTCCCAATTTCGAGAACGGATCCCCGTTGTAAATTTGAGTAATGTCGAAACCATCTCTAGATATGACCACCAGTACGCAAAATTTGAACTCTATCGTGATGCCTCGGAAACAAATTCTTTGATTTTTTTCCGGTTTTCTTGTACGAGGAAATGCTCGATAGCTGTTTCTGTAATTCAAGAATCCGCTCTATTCCAATGCTGAAAACGTCCTCATTCAGTTTCTTCCGTTACTCCGCACAAACTTTTAACTTGTTATATCCAACCTCTGTTGCTTGAGTTAAGAGTTACACGCCCTTATAGAATGTTTTGCAGCATATAATGCAAATATTTCCTTGGTTATGTTGATCATCTGCCAGTAATAGCTTAAGATGCGGTTCCATCTAAAATAACGAACCAAACATAACCTAACTGTAGACCTAACGTTTTACATAAAACTTAAAATAAATACGATACAAGATCGGGTCACAGAATATGAAAACAGTTGGATTTGCCGCTTTCAATTTCATACCAGCTCACTTGAAAACAGTAAAAGAACATGCAACACAGCACGAAAACAAAACAAAAATTCTAACTCGCCCCAAACTCGTATCACCTCGATCTGGATGTTTGTTTCTTCCTCTTGATTAATTACTTTCACTTTGTCATTTGCACATGAAATTAACAACTTTGGTGTTACGTACTTGTAGACTAAAATCGCCAAAACATCACCACAAAACATTCGTACGAAACACTGATATACAACAAGCAACTACTGCTGACAACACAACAGACACGAACAAACACGCAGACTCACGCTGGGCACCGCGGCGGCGTGCGCGCGCATTACGCCAATGCAGATTTGCTGCTTGCCCGCTAGGAGGCAGCACTACCACTTTATGATTTTGGCAATTTGAACAGAAATAGTAGTCATGGTATCAGCAGTATTTGTAATTATGCGTATAGAATAATTAACATAAATCAATCCAAACACAAATTTTATAAAATATTAAAAGGAGAAAATGTTTATATTTTATATATTTCTTTAAGGGAAAAATGCTTGATTGAGCAACAGGTAGAATCTAGCAACGAAAAAATATAGGTATATCTTCCAAAGGCCTTTATTTCTTTTGTGAATTAATTTATTGTTGTAAGGTAATTAACACTGGCTTAAAAGCTTGTGAATAGAATGCAAAATAAGTAAGAAATTTTCTGAAATATATATGTCCGAGATATTCCAGCAAAACTTTGGGGTGATCTCAGCACCCCACCTAACCACTTATGTAATTTTAAACCACCAAACAACTTAAAGGTTAACAAACATCAACTAACCTAACCGAACTTAACCAAACCTAACCTAATCCTAAGCAAACATAACCTAACCGAACTTAACAAACAGCATCTAACCCAACCTAACCTAATCCTAACCTAACTTGAAAGTGTGAGCAAATAAGTGAGCAAAAAGTGGTAGGAAAAAGTGTCAGCAAATAGTGTAAACAAAAGAGGGAGCAAAAAAGTGGGCGCAAATATGGCAGCAAATAGTGGGAGCAAATGTGAAAGCAAAAGTGCAAGCAAAAAGTGAGAGCAAATATTAGAGTACAAATAATAAACATAGTTATAACCTAACCTAACTTTACTAAACTTAACTTAACATAACCTCGGGGGCGTGGTGGCTCAGCGGTGTAGCTGTATGCCTCTCACCAAGGCGGTCCGGGTTCGATTCCCGGTCAATGCATGTGAGATTTTCGAAGTGAAATGCCATGTCCTGTGGTTCGGATTCCACGTAAAAAGGAGGTCCCGTGGCTCATGATCTCAAGATTAACGGTCACGTTAAACTACAAGCTTCCTTCCTTCCATCCTTAACATAACCTAACCTAACTTTACCTAACCTAACCTATCTTCACCTAACCTAACTTCACCTAACCTAACCTAACTTAACCTAACTTTACCTAACCTAACCTAACCTAACCCACAGAAACCTCATTTAAAGATTTTAGATTATACTTTTTAACATTTTAGTTTTTTCAATTTATTTTACATTTTAACATTTTAGATTTTAGGTTTTTACATTTTATATTTTACCTTTTTAAATTTTATATTTTCCCCGAAAACAGTAAACTACAAGGTCACATACCTAACGTCAGTTCACCTAACCTCACCTACCATAACCTTAGTTCACCTAACCAAACATGTCCTAACCTAACTTTACCTAACCTATCTTAAGCTATGCCAAAGGCTAAATGCACATACAAAGAGTTTTGTTGTTTACACATTTGTCAATTCCTCAATTCCCACTTATTATTATTTAATTTCTTTAAATTTCTATTTAAAGTTTTGAATTTTGGTCAATATGGAAACATGGATTTTGCATTTTGTTGTTTAAACATTTGTCAATTTCACAGTTTCCCATTTGCAGTTCTTAAAATGTCAGTTTAAAGTTTTTCAATTTACTGATATATAAACATGGATTTTCCATTATTCTTTTTACACATTTGTCAATTTCACAATTTCCCATTTACAGTTTTTAAAATTTCAGTTTAACGTTTTCAATTTTTGTCAATATGGAAACATGTATTTTCCAATTTTGTTGATTACATGTTTTTGATTTAGTCCATGTAGCCTACAAAGTTCATTTTGCATACGAGTGGGCAGAGGTGGGTAGTAATTAAAATGCACAAGCAGTGTCCACACAATATTTTTACTCATTTTTAAATACATATACAATATTTACACATAATACATTGTTGTTGTTACAAAATGTATAGTTGGTTTTATTTGTTTTCTATTTTTATTTATTTTTGAGTATGAATACCATTTTTTTTTGTTTTTCTATTTTTGTAGTGCTATTGTTTTATTTCCTAAATTGTTTTGTTTTATGTATTTGCTACATGAAGGCAGAGGATTTTGATATTCATAACTCAAACCTTTAATCTTGGTCAGTGATTGAGTAATGACCATAGGCATGTGTACCTCTACCACCCGAATCAATTACTCTTTTATCATCTCCAGGACACAAAGCAATTTTGTTTAGTCTTATGGATGATAAGTCATGTTGTTTAGAAGCAATAATGTTCATTGGTATTCTTTTTACCTCGTTTTTCATAATACAAACCTTATAATCTTGAAAGCTTATACAATTTTTGACAACACATCTGCTAATACCTTTAATCTTTTTGATTTCTTTACCATTTATGCCTAAAGCATACATGTTAGCTCTAAGTCCAACGAATGCTTTAATAATTTGTCCACAAGCCTCGTCTTTAAATTTCCCCAACGTTTTCTTGTTTGATGTAGAGCAACATATGTGATTAGTACGATAATCAGATGTGTCCAAGTGTTCTAGGAAATCCAACTTGTCTTGATATACATCTTGGGTGTTAACCAAATTTATTTATTTATTTAGCGTATGGCAACTGAATAGCAACTAATATACAAAGTTTACAAATACTGAAAATCTACAAGTTAATGTCTAAGTTTTTAATCCATTGAAGGGCTGAAGCCGTCACTTCAAAGAAATCTTCTGGGCTTCCAGAATAAGCTCGTCTGCTGCAGAATGTTACAATGTGTTTGATGGTCTAGTGTTCACGGCCACAGTCACATTGGGAAGATGCCGTCAATCCCCATTGGTGAGGTTCTCTGCACAAATGCCATGGCCTATACGGAGCCTGTTAAGTGTCTTCCAAATACGTCGCGGTAGTTCCATGCCAACTGGCTGTGTACCTGGTCTAACGAGAGCCTGGTAGTCCTCATGTGCAGCACTAGTCCACACTCCTGACCATTTCCTGTTCATGTTGAAATTCATTGCTTGCAACGCTTCTGCCAGTATGATGGGTGGCCGTCTGGATTTTAATCGGCTTTTCTTAAGTACAGGTACATCAGAGTGGACTGGAATCTGAGGATTGATAATTAACTTTTTATATTCCTTTAGGAGGGCGTTCTGTCTCTGTAGATTTGGTGGCGCTATGTGACTTAGATGCGGTAGCCAGTGAAGAGGAATAGACTTTATGCACCCTGTTATTATTGTCATTGCCACATTTAGCTGGACATCGATTTTACCCTCATGGGGGCTGTTTAGCCATACTGGAGCACAGTATTCAGCAGCAGAGTAGACGAGTCCTAAGGAAGAACATCGTAGTGTTGTAACTGTTGCGCCCCTTGAGGTTCCGCACAACCTCTGTATGATATTATTTCAGCTTTGCTGCGGTGTTTTCTTTATGCCTTCGGTATGATAGAGTTCTATCCAGAGTCACGCCCAAGTATTTCGGAAAAAATTGGTGATGATGAGCCTGCCCATTATAGTTGACATTTAACTTTGCATCAGCCATTCTATTGTCAAGATGAAAGCAGCTAACTTCAGTCTTCGTTGGGTTTGGTGTTAATCTCCACTTTTTAAAGTATTCATGCATTGTCGTTAAATCAGCGGAAAGTACCGCTTCTCCAGCTTCAAGACTTTTATGTTGAGTGACCAAAGCTAGATCATCTGCATAAATGAACTTCCTTGATACTGTTACAGGGAGGTCAGAAGTATATAAGTTAAACAGCGCCGGAGCCAAGACAGAACCTTGAGGAAGACCATTATTAAGTTTCTTCTGTCTGCTTAAATGATTACCGAGGACCACTCGAATGTATCTCTCAGACAGCATGCTATTCATAAGTCTAATCATGGTTTGGCAGGGTATAATATTTACTAATTTGTAGAGGACTCCCTCTTTCCACACCGTATCATAGGCAGCTGTAAGATCAAAAAAGGCCGCAGAAGTTTTAAGACGTTGTTGGAACTTATCTTCCATATGCGTGGTTAGACTAAGAACTTGATCTGTGCAGCTTCTATTAGGCCTAAATGCTGCTTGTTCAATGGGAGAGACTTCATGAATCTTTGGACCAATGCTGTTAAGGATAAGTCTTTCTAAAAACTTGTAACAGCAGCTCAGGAGTGCAATTGGACGGTAATTAGTAGCTCTGGACACTGGTTCACCTGGTTTCAGTATAGCTATGAGTTTTGTTCTTTTGAAGGCTTTTGGTAGATTGCCCGATAGCATGATATTTGTAAAGGAGTTTGTAAGCCATTTAAGAGTCTTATTCCGCAGTTGATCAAAAATTCTGGGTGTATCCCATCAAATCCTGGTGCTTTGCCTGTCTTAATATCTTGGATGGCTTCATTAACCTCATCTAGGGTGAATTCTTTTGAGTACTCTGATCTCCTTGGTGCCTTCTTTTTAAGAATGTTAAGTTCTTTCTTGGCCATTCTAGTATGGGATTTACATGAGGGTGCTCTAGAGAGGGAAGTTATTCTGTTTGCAATTTGATCTGGTGTTACTTCAAGACTTTTGCAGATAGGTGGTCGATCTCTCCTAATTTTCTTAAGAGACTCCATGCCTCTCTGCTTGACCTCTTAAAATGTAAACCTTGCGTTTTTCGTTCCCACCATTCTTTGCGAGCTTCATCAAGACGTTTTAACTATTCCTTAGCAGTTGCACAGTCACTGGTGGTTAAATAGGACTGATATAGTTCTTCACAATCATTACTCCAGCCTGGAATGTATTCCTCCCGGAATCCTCTGGGCATGCATTTTTTTTTCATTCGCAAGGACTGCTCCAACGAATCTGTCATAATTTTCACTTATTGGATCAATCGAATGGGTGAAAATCATAACGGTATAAGTGACATTAAAAAATGAGTTAAGTGCAAGATGTAACTCAGGAAGGATGTATATAGTAGAGAGGGACAAGTGATTGCGGTATTGTACTCCCCTCTAGTGATAGGTGGTATAACTACAAATAGCCTGCTTTATATGAGTGTTACAATGCTTAAATGGCTTTTTCTCTGAACGAACAAAATGTTACTTATACCGTTATGGTTTTCATCCAATCATTATCCATCTAATTACTTGATCCAGATCTTTGGAGAATTTAGACCAGTCAGCTTTCCTGAAATTCCATCTAGGTCTGGGGATGGATCTTTATAGGTATTTGAATTCCAACATCAAGAATTACTGGTTGATGTTGGCTATTTGGAAAGCCTCCAAGGACCGTCCTTACTGTATTGAGAGCTTGTCCCTGGGAATCTTGTGTTACAAAACATAGGTCAGGATTGTACTCCTACTTCCAAGCTGCAGATTTAAAAGTCCCCTTTTCCTTTGAATCAAAAATTAGGCTCAGGTTGTTGATTTCGGCCCAATTTACAAGATTTTCACAATTATTATTATATTTCCAAATAGTGTGATGACTGCTGAAATCGCCAACATATATGCAAGGATGTGAGAAAATAGGAAGAATCTGAGCTGGCCAGTTATCTGATGGAGGTTTATAGACATTTGTTATAGTGATGTCCTCAACTTTAAGTGAGATATTCTCAATGTTTTGTACAACGTCGGCAGATATCAAATGCACATTTTCAATGTTAGAGCGTATATAAGTTGCACAGCCATTGGATTGATGATATGTAGCTCCCAAGACTTCAAGTTCTCCTCATCACCTATATGTGATTATCAAGTAACAAACGAGAGAGGTGTTGGGATTTAGATCGGCTTAGTCCCTAAATGTTGAGTTGTAAAATACGAATGCTATGACCCATATGTCTGATTGGTTGGACCTTTGTGATATAGTTGCGTGCTCATGTTTAAGCCAGTCTGGCTGCCAACTTTGAAACTCGTTTAGCACCACCCAGGGGACACGTACAGCTTAACCAAATAAATGAACGAGTCAGTATGCATATACATGAGTTTAAGATTGTCCATGCCATAATAGGGTAGCAGGACATCATAGTGGTGGGAATACATGAGAGTTTTGGAAATATCCAGTATACACATTCCAATAAGGCTTATTGAATACAATGTTGCGTTTAGCCATGTGGAAAGCAGCTCGGTTAGTACCATAAATTGTTCTGTCGATAAATGTTGGCTTTGCTATTAGCTTTTCAGCATTTTTGCTGTCAGTCACATGACGTATGTGTATTCTTTTACGAATATTTTCCATTGTTTTCCCAAAAATGGCATTGTTGAATAATGTGTACAGATTTTTTTCAAAATCATTTTTGGCTTGTTTTCGATGGTTGTTATTAAAATCAACGTATGCCTTTAGCCAAGGTCTTTGTTTAAACTTTAACACACGATAAATTTTTACAAATTTTATTCCATGATCAAAAGCCTGTTTTAATGCCATATAGTGAACAACATATCGCCTTCGATTTTCCAAGATGAGGAATTAGTTTTTTCAGAGGCGAATCCTTAGGTTGTGTACACTCTGGTAGGAAAGGTAAATCATTGTGTAGATCATGAAGGTCACATGGGTAATCAACATCAACGTCTAGAATGTATCCCACAGGGTCGTCTTCCTTTAGCGTTTGTAGATGAACAGTATCTGGAGAAACCCACTGAAATCCACCGTAATGAACGGAGTGGCACATAACCTACCCGTATTGGTTGTTGGCATCATCATAGGTAATAAACTGCGATGGTTTCTCAGAATCATAGGTTTCCATGTATTTATTGTTAGCTTCAGCATACCGATGAGACACCTGGCATATGCCTCCACGTATTCCAGACTCTATTAAAAGAATCTGATCGTAATCCTGTAGCAATTCCATTGTAAAAGAGCATTGCCTCGAAACTTAAACCAGGCGAAGTAAAGAAGTGTGCAGCATCCACTCGGTGTGTTTCTAATGTTTCGTTTCTGAACGCTTCAAGGCTGTCTGCAAAAGGAGTACATCTGAAGTTAGATAGAGGTCACTATATTCCCCTAGAGTTATAATTTTGAACTGAATCCACACATTGTTGGCATGTTCATAGTCTTCTTGACTAACATCTTCTTGACTTAATTTGTTAAAGTATGCCTCTTTCGGAGGTAAACACGTTTCACATAACTTTTCCCATGAATCGATGTAATCATAACAAAGTACACCTTTACGAGTCATGAGCATTGCATTTCCTTTTCCAAAGTACTTGTCTGTTTCAGGGTATACTGTAAAGTAGGAAACTAATTTTTCCAAACTACTCGGCATTAACCGAAACGTGTCCACAAATCGAAGCTTAACATTTCCTATATATTTAGTAAAGGAAATGTACTTTTCTTTGGAGTTAGCGATAACATCCTCTCTCTCAGTAGTACATCCCAATTGCTTTACAATGAAATTTGCGTCGTAGCCACTCATATTGTGTAGAAATACAGGAACGGGGTTACGTGTTTTACACCTCAAATTACAGTTATTGTGAGCACTTCCACGGTATTCCCCTGTAATATGGCAATGGTCTCTAACTTTCCAGTCCTCTTTGGTAAATGGTTTTTGACAGAAATAACAGGTTTCAGAACATTGGAACTCTGCTTCTTGATCCTGAGTTAAGGCCTTTGGAACATTTAAGCTGTAAAGGCGATCGATTTGATTAGCTATTGAGATCAAACAGTCCATAAATTTTCTGCAGCGTCAGGTCCATGCTAAATGACAGGTTGGCTCAAAGAATATATGGGAGAAAGGTTACTCAGGCTTAAAATTTGATTCCGATTAAAACCGTCAGGATTACGTCATCAACCAGCCTAGCCTGCTAGCTGGCGGTGAGGCAGCGTACTAAATTTTAAGCGCGGGTGATTTGAATTTCATTTAATCGCGTACCGGTACCCCGCCCCCTCCCTTTGCAGCTACACGTAGTAATATGATTTATGTCGGTGTCATTTATTTATTCCTGTTCCTTTTGTTCTATTTTATTTAAGAGCAGATATCAAACCAAAGGCTCATAATAATGGATCATTACCATTAATATAGTAGAAAATACCAGCCTGAAATCTATAGTTTTGATATCTGATCTTGCATAAAACAGAACAATAGGAACAGTAAATAAATACATTTCATTGACATAAATCATATTACTACATGTAGTTACAAAGAAATACAGGGTCAGGGGGAAGGATAATAATGTTATTGGTTTTACGTCCCTTTTAACTACACTGGCGTTTAGAGACGCTCAGGGGGAAGGAGGGTATCCTTTATTATTATTATTATTATTATTAAAAACCTGGCAGTTGCATAATACTCCCCCCCCCCTCCAAACTTTTCTCTCCATATCCCATCTCTTAATTTTTCTAGTATTATATGTCTTATTCATGATAGTTTTTCTATCATTAATATTTCTTTTATAAATTATATTTTTTTTTTAATGGCAGCGCTTAAAGGTTACTTTTGCAGAGGATGTCATGCGAGATGAACTGGTGTCTTCGGGATTTTCTTCCATAAGTCTCAACCGAGGACGGCCTTTGAACCCATGGCCTTGAACACTAGAAAGTCAATCACCTACTACACAGTATATACGTTATAATATCAGACAGGTAGAAGAGAGGTTTAGTTGCCACCAGTGTTGTGGGAGCACAGAAAACTAAGAAGAATGTAATAAACCAATACAAACCATGCATACCCTATAAAATTTAAACTTATTAACCGCTGTTGAATGAAATACGATGCTGAAAGGAAACAGAATTCTGAAGGAAGAAATGATGACAAAAATAAGTATGTTTATATGTACATATATTCTTCTTTCTTAGTTTTTACAGATATAAAATCCACAGAACATTTTCATGTAAAGAGCAATATTTATTTCATCAGGTCATTGTCCCAGTAGATAATTTTCATCACACGGTAGAGCCACGCATATTGCGAATCTGTAAGAGAAAAATACAATTCAAATCCTAATAATGTTGTAGGGGCTTTGCGACATCGTAATCACGTGGCTTCTTGGTACTTGGGAAGTGTATATGGGATATGTCTGATTACCCCTGTCATTGTGATGGCTGTAGGTGTGTGTGTATTTGTAATGGAGACTAGAATTTGGAAGGTGGCATCTGTGACCTTAATTTAGGAAATATCCTAACATTTGCCTGGGGTAGAAGAGGGACACCACAGAAAATTATTTCTAGGATGGTTGAGATGAGACTTAGAACACATCACTTCTCAGCTCTGCCTCACGAGGCTGAGTGTATCCCGTTTTAACCCTCAGACTAAAATGAAACGTCTTAGCAGAGCAGATGATGAAGCAAAAACTTGTAACAAGGACAGTAAACTGCTCCTCTCTGGGTTACAATGTTAAGCATGCACATATAGAACTTTTGCTGCTCATGAAAGGAGGGGACAAGTGCAGTGTGAATAAACTAAGTTACCCTATCACTATAATTCCATTGTTATTAATACTAATTAAACAATATTATTACTTTCCTAATTGGCCTGGATGTGTGTAACAGGCCTCACCCCGTGGGTGAATGCCACTGTAGCCTGGATATTAGGATAATGCTGCTTTAATGAATGCTCAAAAGTGCATTTAGAATAAATATATAAACAGGAACTAATATTAGATGTTATTTGAAGTGGAGAATGCCACTAGCCAGTAACTTACATCAGAACAAATCCACCATCTCGGAAGTTCACAATTTACCCCAAGCACAGTAAGCCCCCCTTTTACTGTGATGATATTGGTCATCTAAAACATCCATAGAAGAAAGAAAAACACGAAAAAAACTCAAATGAACAATATTTATTTGTGCATTAATTCATTTGTTACACAAATAGCCTACCAATTAGTAAACTGATTGAAGCATTTCTTAATGCAAGAAGGATTGAATTTAATTTTGTGATTGTCTTAAGGGGAACCGATAGGCAGTCATTATATTCACTGTAATGTTATATCGGCTATATGCATGTAGCCTTTTATAGTCCAGTCTAGTCTGCAAGCCTCTGTTTGCAAACAAGTCACCTCTCACCTATACACCTCTCACTTTAAATCGTTAAACACTGAAACTAACTAACCATAGCCTCTGCTTCTCGAACCCTCTATCTCCGACCTCATTAACCTCTTAGGTAATCTCTCCTCCCCCATTCTCATTGCATGACCCCACCATCAGAGTCTGCTCATACGAACAGCTTCAACTAGCATTTCATTTCCAACCTAGTCTTTATCTTATCATAATTACACATATTATTAGGCAGATTACACACAATCAACCAGCATACGAGGCTGATGTCCACTATGTCTAAAAGCCCTAAATGAAGCAAAGACTGCAATATAATATACTTGTAGGCCTATATGTTGATTATCTTCCTTGCAATAGTGTCATGATTCCCGTTGGATTTACTGTGTGCCATTCACAGAAAAGGACACGTGGCATGCACTATCAAAATGGTAGTAGGGCACATTCCAGTTCTTCGATTGACTTTCTCACACATCTAACAGTATGCAGCTAGCGGGGCATGGTTGACTCAAAACCACTGATCTGGGCACGTTAGGCTGTAACCATTGTCAAAGACCATTGGACTGGACAAAACGAAGGTTAGAAGGTCGGGGGCAGGTGCGACCTTTGGGAGGCAATTTCCACAATCCATGATCAATAACAATTCAATCGGGCGCACTATCTATGAATTGAGTGGTGCGCACTAGCGACTGAATTGGGCGCTTCTTTGTTTTTCATAGTACCGTAAGAGCGAGGTTGGCAGTACTGTCATGGTACTGTTTTGATAACGATCGATGAGAATAATGGCGCTGATAGTTGTCATTTTCGCTATATAAGTCGTGTACCTATTTGGGATGGCTGGGTGGGTCACAGATATCGGAGGAGGGAATATCTACTAAAACGTAGCTCCCTGATTTATTTTCCAGCGTTTAATAAGGTATTTTGGCTAATTCATGTATTGTACAGAATTTTATCGCGCGTTGTACCTTCATTCACTGCTACCCAATAGGCAGGGACGTATTTCCCACTAGGCACACTAGGCACGTGCCTAGGGGCGGCACAGCCTGACGTCCGACGGGCGCCGCGGCATCGAGGGAATTGCCGTGCCAAGCCGTATATGAAGAAAGGGCTAAACAACTATGTGATTTGGACTATGAGACTTACCACAAACGTCAAAAAAAAAAGAGAAAATTCCAGGCTGACGAAAACAAAGAAACTGAAATACTTCTTGAAGGACGTGGCAAATTTAGAGTTGAGACATTTTATGTAGTTCTCGACCAACTATAAACTGAGTTGCAGAAGCGGAAAAACGCATATGGTGAAATAGCAGAGAAGTTTTCAGTTTTTAACGATCTGTCCTCCTCAACTGAAACAATAATAGAGCGTGCAAACAAACTGCAGTCATTGTATGCCAATGATATAGAAAAGTCATTTTCCAATGAATGTGTACATTTTTATTGTCTGTTGAAGAGTAGTGGAATTAGAAACAACCCACTCGTCATGATGAAATATATTAGAGAAGAACAACTCCAATCAACATTCCCCAACATTGATATAGCTCTTCGTATGTATTTGTGCACAGCTGTTTCCAACTTCTCAGCCGAACGTTCATTTTCTGTCTTAAAAAGAATAAAGTCTTGTCTTAGATCAAAGATGAATGAAGACAAATTAAACTCGTTGGCTATTCTACACATCGAGGCTGAACTTTTGAACAGTGACAAGATGAATATCGAAGATCTAATAGAGGAGTTCTCAATTATGAAATCCAGGAGAAAATCTATGTAAATAAAAAACGCCGCTGGTGCAGATGTACTGTATTAATGCATAAGATATGTGTATTGATTAGCTAGTTTTTAACATCTAAGTTAGTTCTTAATTATGAACATTGAATTATGTTTTTAAAAATTGTAAAATCCTTAATAGACTTGATGTATCATTTATTGTAGCTGATACAAAGACTTAACAATCACTTTAAAACTTTATCAAAGTGTAAAGGAAACTTTTCTATTGAGTAAATTTAGCCTATTGGAAATATGCCAGTTTGTAAGAATATTCTTAATTCTTATGTAATTAAATCAATCTTAGATCAATAACTTTTAGTTTTTATTAACATCAACCCCACAATTTAGATTACGTTTTAGGTAGATTTCATTAGAAAGCTAACTATTGCAATGGGTACCATGTTTCGACTTCCGGAAAATTTCGACATATCTTCGCGTTTCACATCCCCCAGACCCCAAAACCACCGTCAGTTCAAAAGTTTATATATAATTTATGTATGTATACATATATGTACATCAGTTTCTTGTGGACACGGTAACTGCCGTCATTTTGCACCAATCACCTTGAATTTTTTACCGAATATGTATACCTATAATATCTCGGGCGAGTTCGTTAATGGTCTAAATCGGTTAAAGGGGGTGAAAATGGGGTGCTTTTTTTTTGAAAAAGTGAAATATTGCTATAACTCTCTTAATATGTGAAATATTGAATCCGTTCAAAGTTCATACTATGTGTCGGATAAAGCCCAAAAATTTATGTTTGAAGAGTTTCTTTATAGCACCAACCATTGACCAAAGGGGTGGGAAAAAGTGGTTTTTTCGGGAAACATTAATCATATCTCTCTTAATAGGCAAAATATCAAAACCGTACAAAATGGACAATATTCCCCTAATAATTACCTAAAACTTTTGTCTGATTTTTTTTTATATGACCCACCGTTAAGCCAAGGGATGAGAAAAATGATTTCGGAATTATAAGAAAATGCCAAGAGCTATCCGAGGTTGCCATGGCAACACTACTAAATTGATGAGGGATGAGCCATCAGACGTTGCCATGACAACGCACTTGCACGAGATCAGATTCAGATTTCCATCTGACTAAGTGTGAAGCGGCTTCCGTGACGTAACTGGTAGCATGCTGAACTTCTATGCCCAAGGTCGCGGGTTTAAAGCCGGCCGAAGTCGTCGGATTTTCTAAGAGCGCTAAAAATCCCTCAGTATGCTTTCCTTTGGAGGGGAAGTTCCAACGTTCGTTGCGAGTTGCTGGTTGCGGTGGCATCTATTAACCAAGTTCACAGCTAGGTGTCGTTGACGGTAGTATCTGGTAGCAACATTAGGAACTACTGCTTGAAATTGACCGTCTGCAGTCCTTACCTCAATTACAGACTAATACAGCCATCACAATTCACACCGTTTATCAGATTCTACACACACACAAAGTACACGGAGTTACATGACCGCGTTGTCGCAGCCCCTAAACTGAGGATCCAACCAAAATCTCTGCGGGAGATAACATTTTGCGTGAAGAGTTAACAGACCGTTAGATAGTTACACATCAGTGTCGAAACCTTGCACAAGGACAGTGTGTCCACTAGTATAAAAATGGACTCCAAATGACAAGAAGGTTACCGTCCCCATAAGACAATAAAATGTTTAAAATATGCATCAAATGACGAAAAACAAAGTTAATTAAGTTCCAATTATAAAATATTTTCTCGCAATAAATGAGGTCTGATCCTTCTACGAAAACCTGCATATTCTGCCTATTTTCGCCTATCCCCAAGTTTGTCCGGTTAAATCTACCTCCGCCTTCCGGCGTGCCGAGAGGCCTTTTTTTATAATCAATCTGCTTTATATACAATCAATAATGTCTAAAATTAAAATGACGTGCAAGATTTATCCTATACTCAGCCGTCCAGCGGGGCTTATCCTTACTCGGACACAAATAAAGCCAACCGGCCGATGAATTAGATGATTCATTAGTCGGTCGGCTGCATTTGTGTGCGTGCGTTAAGGATCACTCTCAGGAGCCACCCCCACCCCTGGACGACCAACGTGAGAGGGGGGAGGGCAGGGCGCGGGGGGTCAGAATGTGCCTAGGGGCGGCAGATATGTAAATCCGTCCCTGCCAATAGGCGGTGTGAATTTATCAGAGGAGGGCATGAAGGAAGTGTATTGCTAATCAAAACCTACATAGCACCTGGGCCTACCCATATACTGGTGGAAAATTAATAGATCAAATTTTCATCAATATGGTACGGTACCTTACCTTGCAGAAATAGGATTAGTATACAACCGTTCGGACAACAGAATCAGGCAACTCCTGTCTATAGGCTATTGGACAAATGAGGTATATTATCTGCCTTCCTTGAAGTGCCTCATTACCAGAGAAGAGAAAAGAAACACAATAAGGCAACCAGTTCACAACCATTCTGCGTAAGCGTAGCTTTGTTTCAATAAAGTAGGGTTAGGCTATGTAAAGCCATTCATATAGTTGGACACTACTCACAATACTTCACAAGATCATTCTAATACGCCATCTAGCTAAAATCATTTTGAATTGAGAATACTACACTGAACAAAGTAATCACAATAAAGTCCAATTCGTAAACAGAAACACTATCATAATTAGTAGATGTTAAAATCATATCCTGGCAGCAAAACTGCAATATAACTATTGAAATGAATAAATACCTTCCGTATTAATGCAATATCCTACGAAGGTAGATCCTGTTGGAAGCATCGAAAGCACAAACACACACGATCATGAGTAGGATAGCCAGTTGCCAGTGATATGTTTGAATGTAACCGGCGCATCCACCCCGCATGAGCTTCAACCAATAGCAATCGAGTTGGACCGCAGCGCTACGGCAGCGCAACAAGTGCTCAGGCAGTGAACCTGTCAGTTGGCCGAGAGGCTTTGGAAGCGAAGAATTTGTAGTAGTTTCATCACCGTGCAGTCATCCGTAACTTTGGCACGATTCTTTGGCCATAACCCTATCACGTTCATGACTGGCGACTGCTGTAGTGTGTGCCGTGTCTGCTGATGGAAATCTGCGTAATGTATGCGTTGCATATTTCGAAAAAACTGCCGTTTTAACCAGCGACGTTATTATACTTGCGGGCTGTGAATAGCGACGATTTCTGGTTCTAATTATGATTCAAAGCAGTGACAACTATTTGGAGTGTTGTTTGACATTGTTAAACTTGTAGGTTATGTGGCCTATGACAAGCGAAGCAACGTATCTAGGCCAGAAATATTTGGATTTTCTGGCAACTATTTTCCATGTGGATCGTAGTGTGCATTTCTAAAGTTTGTGTTGCAGCCTAGACTACCAATGATTGTCTGGGAGGGCTCGTATGGGTTTTTCCCTACCAGTATTTGATTCCATCATTTTTCGCCCTCAGGAGTGTTGGTCGTTTCTGAAAAGTGATAGATCCAAGCTAATGCAGCTATACTCTGTGAGCAGCCTGAATAGGATTGACATTTAGCCGCAAATTCCACGTCAGTCATTTCCCCTCCTGCCTCTTGACCCATCCATGTTCGCATAGTTGATGTCGTAATACTCTGCGTTGCAATATAACAGCCCACGTGCTTGAGTGCCTGGTCAGCTGTATCTCCGGCTTGTACGGTTTGGCAACCTCGTTCTCAGACCACATGGTGAGGCGAGAACAGTCAATCTTTTTATGGTAGCTCACCGAGTATGGATGTAGTTGGCTGTGTCAGAAAAACATTGAAACAAAAGGCCTACCTATGGAAGTTTGATGCTTTTCAACAAGAATTTTTCCCAAAAGAGATGGGTTATTACCTATCATCATTCACATATCCTCATCCAAAACCTAATTTCGCTTTGTGAAGTTATGTTTTGAAACCATATTTTGTTGTCTGAGCATTATACTCATACTCGTATTAGTGATGATACCGTAATGATATTGAATATTGCAGCGTGAAGGGTAGCCAATATCAACCATCAAGTGCTATTTTTTTAAGAAGCCATGTGATGTGCCTGAAAATTATCAGTTAACTTAGTTGCTATTGCATGGACAATGTAGGGATAAAGTCACTGCCCTTATTAAGTTCCCATGCATTTTTATCAAGCCGACACAATAACTGGGGCAGATGATCTAGATGTTTTGTCCCTTAAAACTCCAATAACGAACCAACACAATAACTCGTAAATATTTCCAATAGTACTTGGAGCTTGTTGCATGTCTTAATCCATGTGTTTTTAAAATAACTTTCTACATTACAATAGCCTAATGAGTTAGCCTATGTTGTGAGTGTACTTTTCTCAACCTGTTTTTTCCCCCTCGATTGCTAATGGTTTAATATTTACACTGGTCAGACAAAATGTATTAGGTGCAATTTTCAATGTTGTTACTGCATTTGAAGTAGGCGTATGTGGCTATCAATATCCTGACGATTTCATTCATTTTTTACAATGGCCTAATGAGGTATTGTGCCATTAAATATCATCTGATACCACAGAGAGAAAAAATATCACTATTATTAAGACACTGGAAGAGTATCATGACCGTAATAAGGCAGGGAGAGAAAAGGTAGAGGGTGTGATGGAAAAGGGGTGAAGGAGGGAGGGTGGTGGATGGAAGTGCATTGCCGCGCCATCCCACGCTATCTGTTGGAACTACATGCCCCGAGCAATAGGTTGGCGTCAAAATTTAACATTTAAGATGCATCTCTATTATATCCTCTTTGATGTGAACCCCACACTGATGCAGTACCAATTCTAATTAGAATGTTTCCCAGATGCGAAATGCAAGTGGTAGGTCACCAGCATCTTCAGTTTTGTACGAGTAACACATACATGAAAAATCACCCTAGAAAATCCTGTTGTTGTTGTTGTTGTTGTTGTTTGAGTCTTCGTTCTTTTGACTGGTGTGGTGCAGCTGTCTATGCCTCCCTATCCTGAGCTAATCATTTCATAGCTACCACACCCTACACCCGAGGCCATCTGTTAAACATATTCTAACCTATGTCTACCCCTACAGTTCTTGTCCTTGACCCTTCCTTTCATAACTAAGCTTGCTATTCCTCGATGTCTTAGTATGGGTCCTACCAACCTATCTCTTCTCTTCATTAGTAGTCGCCAGGAACATCTCTCCTTTCCCACTCGTCTTAATAGCTCTTTGTTTGTAACTCTATATACCCATCTGATCATCATTCTCCTGTAACACCACATTTCAAATGCTTCAATTCTCCTGCACCAATAGTCCAAGTTTCACTTTCATACGAGTACCATGCTCCAGACAAAGGCTTTCAAAAATGACTTCCTAATACCTAAATCTATATTCGATGTCAACAGATTCCTTTTTTATAGAAATGCTTTCCTTGCCCGAGCCAACCTACTTTTATTTCCTCGTATTTAAAAAAGAACATACATACAGAAACACACAAATATGCATGCTTGCCGTGTACCATGGTATCATAAATATAATTAAACGGTACCTGTGCGAGTTACTTATTTCATCGCACAAAGTTAGTAGAGATGACATTAAGTTACCATACGGCTTCAGGCAGTTCATTTGAACAGAGTTGTATCATATTTTTGGAGAGAGGCTTCCACCTGCCAATCCAGGTCGTGCCACTGCTTGCGTGAAGTGACAGTCATTAATAGTTAATTCATCAGCAATTCATTATTAAAGAACTAACCTCTTCACAGGTGTTGGAAATATCTTCCTTTACATATTTGATGAATCCTGCCGGTGTTAAATGCATGAACTACAATTTGTAAGTGGTGTGACGCAAATCGTTTTCCCAGATACAGCAGTACAGTCTGCATATATATCAATGAATCATTTTGGCACCAGTTTTGCGTTTGATCTGGTGGGTGTTTCAATTTTGTGTTATGTGAATAGTTTTAAGCTTAACGGAGAGTAGGTTATTAGCACAGTAAGTACCAGAAACAGTAAAGCACGCAATCTTCTTGTGTCAATAACACTTGATGTGGGGCATACACATCTCTTGCCTCGCACTAGTCCGGTTGTAGGTTTACCGATAGACAGATGTAACCGGTTGGCAGCGCACTCACTTCCAAACAGCAAAGACTCATCAGACTTGTAATATTAACAAACGGATATTGTAGTCTGTAAATAAATTGGCATCGACCCGTAGCTCTCCTTCTCCCGTAAATTGTTCTCCATCTCCACCAGGATACGGGGATGAGATCTGTAAATTTTGTCTCTAATTTACCATTAAATACTGGATTCTGTTGTGTCTGCAGCGACCCATGGCGCCCTCGGTAGCGGAAGGCATACACGCTCCTGGCTATCTTGGCCCCGCTCCAAAAGGAAGCTCACCCTGTATAAAACTATGTGAATGGTACAATGTTTTTAATTCCAGAGACATGTGAGTACTCAGCACAAATATCTCAGTGAGATATTTACACATGCTGATAACCATAATATCCTTAGGTCTTAGAAATGCTTTCAACCGAAGGAACTATAAAAATTCATAAATTGATATTATCTGTGTGCTTAACGACCTCTACATATCAGTATGTATTAGTTTTGGATTACCAAGGCAGAAGAACATCAACTGCTGTCGTGAAAACAAGAATGCTTCGCTGGACATCTGGTGTGATTATGTTTGATCATAGCAGTGGTAGCTGGCAGATAATTGTTCTGGGCGTTGCACTAAGAAGAGGTGGGGTTGGGCAACAGACTGCTTGATACCAGAGATGACGGTATACACGTGCTCGGTAAAACTGATGTAGTTTGTCACGAATGCTGCAGTCCTGAGAACATCACATTCACCTCAAGATTAAATTGTTTGAAAAACTTCACAATAACAAAACCGCGTAACCAATAGCCTACACGAGGTCGAGACAGAACTGCTCAAATAACATTGCGAGACATGGTATCGGCAAATTGCGATGTCTTCTTCTGCCCCTTTCCCCCCTTTGTTGCAATCAGCGAGCAACAACCAGCTGAGTAAACGTACCTGGTATACGTTGGTGCCCAGGCCTGGCAACGACCACACCACAGCTCGCAGTACGGTACTACAAGTTTTTCTGAATTATTAAGCAACAAAACTATGAATTCCTATGCATGGAAGAGGGGCATAGTTTTATTTATTGCTAAAATATTATTTTTACAGTATTATTATTTATTTAAAATCTGGTCGATGTGCAACACTACGACCTCATTACCGGCCACCACTGGTAAATGGTAATATGGAGTCGCACCAATCATAGATAAGATGCAAGAAAATAGACTCCACTGGTATGGACATGTACTACTAGCAAACACAACATCTACCGGGGGCGTGGTGGCTTAGCGGTCTAGCTGTATGCCCCTCACCAAGGCGGTCCGGGTTCGATTCCCGGTCAATGCATGTGAGATTTTCAAAGTGAAATGCCACGTCCTGTGGTTCGGATTCCACGTAAAAAGGAGGTCCCGTGGCTCATGATCTCTAGATTAACGGTCACGTTAAACTACAAGCTTCCTTTTTTTCAAACACAACATCTGTCATAGCGAGAGCTTGACACCTTGCAAAATAACCTGAAGATCGTTGGATCTCCCTGTGATCAGGCACATGGATGTGCCAAATGGAGCCAAGAGCCACAAAAGTGAACCCCTGAACGTTGAAGGACAAATGCTAAAATAATATTTTGAGTTAGTCACCTTATAATCCAGGCTAAAGCAAAATGGTTCTGGGAATTTTTGATGTGTGGATTGCACTCTACTGTACATAAATCTGAACTCGAAAAACTATGGTTGCCAGGCTTTTGAAGGGAAAATATCCCTTTTCTACCTCTGAAGAAAATCATAAGCAATTTCAAACTTGATACATGTTGACAACTATAAAGGGTTTTAGTCAAGAAAGTTAGCAGTAAAATAAGACTACAATGATGGTGTTGAGAATATTGCTGGCCTTAAGGCGAGTGACAAATCATGATACAAGGAAATGTGTTTTTGATTTGGGTTTACCTCTCGTTGGAAGGTATCGAGGGTTTAGTAGTTCCCTACTCATGGTGTACAAAGCTGCTGTCATCTTAACGCTACTGTGTGGCTGTGAAACTTGGACACACTATTGCCGCAATAATCAGATTCAGTTGACACGCAACTCCCTAGATTGTTCTCTCACCGGTGTTTAAACATATAAAAGCTAACTTGGTTGGTAATTCTACTTGAACCATAACACTTCTTTCATGTTGAGGCACTACTTCATCATTTATTTCATGAAAGGAAGGTTAGTTATTACTGGGAAAAATAACACAGAGGTGAAAATAATTCCTTAGTTCTTTCCTTTTATTACAGGAAAACACCTTCCCATTTCATAGCGCCATCAGATATATATATATATTGTACCCATGTGAGTAATCTCGATGGTAAATATGCAGCTGCCTCCAGCTAGCTTCAGGTCTCAGGCGCGTGCCGTTCCCCCAAATGAGCAGTGCATATTTTGGATTTGAGGCTATAAGGTAACAACTCTACAATAACAAGGCACAACTCTATTCTAAAACTTTAATTCAGTAAATGAAAATCATGGCTTCAAACACAAAAACAATCCCAAAACCAATCAAAAAAACAAAGCAAACAAAAGTTACTTCCACAATCCACAAATAAACAAAATGAAATCATAATAAAGTCAATTAAACCATGAAGCTGTACCCTTATGTGAACTACATAAAGATATTCTAGTGCGCTGATGCACCTACGACTTCAATACAAACTGTACATTAACATAACAGTCATACAATGTGACTTCTTTAATATCACAAATTAATTATTCCTTAAACCTCTTTAGTTTTTAACAATTATGTGTGCCGTGCGTGTTTTGATTTTTTCTCTTCTCACCAAACAAATGCTTGCATGCATTTACCTATTCGGATGTTGCACCGCAATCAACGTGCAACTCCATAATTATGTAAGCTACCCCTCCACTTCCTCTATTTATATGGTTCCATTGCATGCTGTATGTGATTCCTACATAAAACGTTACGTTATAGCTTGGGTCGGATGGTACAATAGATTACCTCGCCCTCGTGGCGATTGGCATCTGGTAACTAACTTCAAAACTTGGTTTCAGTGACAGTACAAATACATCATCTAACTATTCGTCAGATAGCTAAAATAATGAACCATCAGGATATTCTATAATTCTCCATGTGTTCCTAAACCACATGGCTACATTACTCAGCATAACAATCTTTCATTATATATCATTTACCAGGGTCTAAAATCTGTCCCTTTCAACTTGCCTTGATGGCTCGAGTTTAGACTGCAGACCCTCGGCTAGGGGAGTCCGCACACAATAGAAAGTGGGATGGGTGTTCCACCAATTACCTCGACCCTCCTTAAAGGTTTTGAATGCTTTCCTCTCTAAGCAGTAAAGATTTACAAGACAAATACTGTTGTCTGACCGACACATATATCCCAAAGGATCTTACTTGACTGTTATGCAAGCAGGTATTGAATGAGCTTTTTAATTACTCCTACACAGAGGATATAATAATTACTGGCCTCACACGGGTCCATTCAACATGAAGGTTCGGGGTTCGTAATGCATTAGTCTAACGGGTGACCGATGTCTCAAGTAAAATATAGGCGCTCACTGCAGCTGTCGCCATGAGTTTCGCTACCACGAGCGGAATATAACTCATTAATAAGTTCTCGGGAGATCATAGAGTATCGAGGTGTCCTCGTTTCCCTCGTCTCTATCACAGGATCCCAACCCGGAACACTTTCATATCCTTCCTCAGAGCTAGGGTACACACTACAACTCTGGCATAAAATTATATCTCCACTTATGCCCATGACATAGGAGAATTCATACGTAGAATAGACCATCTGGCCCCTACACAATGCTACGACCTCCGACCTATATTATTAAGAGAAATCTAACAATTTACTCTATAAGCTTCTCACATAAGCTGCAAATTCAATTCACTAAAAGCTCTTTCATTACTGGCATCATTACTGAATATATGCAATATTCTAATATAAAACTTCTTTCCTTAATTACTGTAATGTAATCTTACTGTATCATCTTACTGCTTAGATTGATAAGTCTTGCAATTAGTGTAAATCTCTCGCTTACAACATTTATTTGTTTCCTGATGTGTTCATTCATACTTTTAATATTCGTCATTATTATTACCATTAATCTCACTGACATAAATGACCAAAAATCATTACTTTATTATTCTTATCACATAACTTTACCAAAAATCCGACATAGCTAAACGTCTTAAAATCCGAACAATCGCGTTCGTCACATTTACATAACTGATTGCCATTCTTAATTCATAGTGGAAATAATTACTCCACTTAATGATGCAAATTATCATTTCAACTCTATAAAAATCAACACAATAATGATCAAACATGGAGGATCACCCTCCTAAACTGATTTTTACTGGCATCTTTACGGAATCACAACATGCAATGGCCCATATTTCTACATAATCATGATCATAATTTTTGGGGTACTTACATTTCTATAGGCGTCTATGGTGGCTCCAACCAATCATATTTCTCCATGTCGCCTGCCATTAGCAGGTTTAACGCGACATATTCATCTTGCAAACACACATTTTATAACACATAATTTTCATCAACAACACGACACGTTGCATAACTCTCAGGAAGCTATTGCTCCCACACATATGAAACACTTATCTAATCACTACTTTAAAGGATATTTTACATATGTTGTACACTTAACACACGTCACTTTATACACTTTTCAATGCTGAAATTCTCTAGCAAAGATCGAAATTGCAGGCGTCTGCGGCATCTCCCGTGCTCCTATCAATTCCTGATTGAAAGTCTGGTTTACCTGCTTTCGGAATTCACCAACAGTTTTTATTATTCTTACTCCTACAGTAAGCGTCCTGCGTTGCATAAATATGCTAGTTCCCGTCCTGAGTTTTATCATCTGGTACTCTCATGACATTACCAAACACGTCATAGAGTTTCATTTAGCGCATACCATCGTAATTACACATATACGATCAGTCAATACTATACACATTGCGCTCAACACTGTCCAATACTTTACACAGATAATTATTTACAATAGTTCTGCCAATAGTCTTATACGGTGTTTCGTAACTGAACACGGCATAGTTCGTACTGCTGATTATGCCTATAGCACGACTATTATTCATAAAAGCTTATTAAATGCTTCATTAACATGTACCAGTCTTTGTTCGGCGTCTATTATGAGTAGAACCGCCATGCGTTCTGCCTTGACGAACTTGCTTCACAGTGGCTGTACCTGACTGAAGATTCACTTGAAGACTGCTCGTACCTTACTTGAAGACTGCTGTAGACTGCGTACATACTGTCTCGTACTGCTGCATACTTGCTGCATACTGATTGCAACTTACTGCAATTGTGCTACAACTGGGTAACTTCTAACGTAAACTGAGCGTGAAGACTGCATAAGACTGCAACTTGCTCGACTGTAACTGGGTGCAAACTGCACGTGAACTGCGCGTAGACTGAGCTTCAACTGAGAGAGACTGGGTTTCAACTGGGCTGAGACAGAGTGTAACTGATCGTCCCTCCAAGGGTCTACTCCCTTATATCAGATTCTCACTGAAAGTTGGGCGAAATCTTCCCGCGAAATCTTGGCTCCTCTCCCAGCATGAATCTGGTCTCCAAACCGTGATCATTGGGTTCCTCTTTCTTCACAGATTCCAAAACTATCTGCGTGCAAAGGAATCGCTCGTCCAATTAATTAATATTAATTCCTTTCTCCATAGCGTGGGACGCTATCTTACGGGTATTCCCCGGCAACATTCTCAAATCTATCCGCGCACAATGGTAGTTTTACAGTCCTTCCGCACTTCGTTAAATATGCCCCAATTTCGCAGGTAAAAGGCTCTAAAATTAGCCTCCTGCCAAAAGATTCATCTGTGAGCAACTCTCATCTCAATTCGTTGCTCCAATCACGAGTAATCAATGATTTTCCTGGGCATCTCTCCTCCCACTACTCAAATCTATTCTCCGTCGGGGAATAACTGGGTCATTATTCAGGCCTCCCCCTGCTCCAGACGACAGAATGGGGTCACAGAGATGGACATGGCTCCACTGGGCCCCACCCACAATTCTGGGCTAATTTGTAAAACGTCAACTCTGTCCTCTTCGTGCTTCAAGCCTCGTATAGCCTACACCAAGTAGTCTAATAGTGCTGTAATCTGCTCATTATTCCCTGCATTATTTTAATAAATAATGTCATTGCACCAAAAATCACACCAGTGATTAAATATACACTTCTTTCGAGGGGTTTTTACCATGAAACTGCCTCTACAGATCTCTGGTTCGTTCCCCGGTGGAGCCTTTATACTGAGATCACAGTCTCTGAGAACCACGTTCAATTCCAGTCAGCATAACCTCCTCGGGTTCATATTCCCCTTGCGAAACTTATAAAAGTCAATTGCAAGTGGCTTTCTATAAGTAACCAGCTGACTGTCTACCACTGTCTATGTTTACATCTGGGGTCCTTCACCTCGTCTGGCTGCGAGTAGGTTAGTACAGTTCCCCCTTCCACACTCGGCCTTCTTCCTAAGCTGTTCATTCTCCATGCGGAGGGTCGCGTTTATGGCCTCAACCTCTCTCGCCACTCTGACCATTTCTTCATAGAATTCTCGCAGACACTGGCATTCTTTCTTCTCTTCGCTTACACTGGGTAAACTGTCTGCTTCTCGTCCCGTCTTGCCGTTCCAACTTTCAGGTCTGACTGCTTGACTGACTTCGCTCTCCCCGTTGATTTGGGTGTGCGTTACCAATACTTCTTCTTGTTCGTCGAATTCTTCTGGCGAGTAATAAACTTTTAAGTTGGCTACGTTCATAACGACCTCGTTTCCATTTTCTAGGTGCCTTAACCTGTATGCATTGTTCTGGAGGTCTCTTATCACCTCGAACGGGCCGTGATAAGAAAAATTAAACTTTTTATACTTGCGTGCCTCTGGATCTGAACTGGCGGGTTTCTTTATTAAAACTTTCTCTCCCACGAGAAGCGGTCTATGATACCTCTTCGCACGATTTCTTCTCTGACGTCTCTCCGCCTGTGCTTTGAGATATTCAAAGGTTCGTTGGATCCTCAATTCTCTACCTGGCTGTGCGTCTACTGGTAATGGAATAACACCAGTCCACGGTCTCTCTGGTCTTTGGTCCAGATGTAGAGTCACGGGAACCTGACCTGTCGCCTCATGTACAGTATTATTTATACAGTATTCAATGACTTCTAGAAATTCTATCCAACGCCAATTCTCCTCCGAGCAGTAGATCTTCATGTATTTCTGGATCTCTCTCATTACTCTTTCAACTGGACTTGCCTCAGGATGGCGAATGGTAGATAAAATCTGCCTAATTCCTAGAGTTTCCAGTTCTCGACGAAATTCTGCACTTGTAAAGCAACTTCCGTGGTCCGAGAGAATGTTATCCGGCTTCCCAAGAATCGGAATAACTCTCTCTTTCAGGCGCTTCAAGACCTGTTTTGAACTTGTCTTTTGTATGGGGCATAACACCACCATTTTCGAAAATACATCCATGGCTACAAAAATGTGTCTATTGCCTCTACGTGCTCTAGGCAATGGTCCAAAGTTGTCTATACTCAATAGCTGCCTTGGCTTCTCCGGTAACAACGGGATAGGTTGTTGCCTCATTAAAAAGGGATTTGGCTTAACCCTTTGGCACAGATCACATGTCCTAATAGTATTTCTCACCGTTTCTCTCAATTTTGGCCAAGTAAACGCTTCCTTCAACAGAGCACAGAGTTTATCTATCCCCGGATGTCCAAATGCTCTGTGGGCTAGCCATACCAATCTTCTCTGCAAAGATGCAGGAATTACAATCCTTTGCCGTGTATGATCTACATCGTCCCACTTGTGTAATATCCGATTATACCACACATACTCTGTTGCCAATGCCTCCGCCTCTCTGTATACCGCAGTTCCCCTTGCTAAGCGTCCCTCAAAGTAATCGATCATCATCTTCAACCATGGGTCTTCGCGTTGTAGGTTGGTAAGGTTCCTTAAGTCATCCAACGTCTTCTGATCTCGATTCTCAATCTGGACCGCTAGCGCTTCCTCTTCTCTAGGGTAACGACTTAATATGTCCGGTATTACATTCTCTTTCCCTGGACAGTATTCAATTTCCACATTAAATTGCTGGATATACAGGGACCATCTTGTCAATCTCTGGCTAGACAAATCTGTCTTTAACAAAAATGTTAAAGCTTTATGGTCTGTTCTGAGGACTATTCGGAAGCCATACACGAGTTTGTGCCAAGATTGCAACGCGTACAAAATTGCGAGCAACTCTATCTCTGTGATCGTGTAGTTTTTCTCATGGGCTTTCAGTCTCCTGCTTATAAAGGCGATAAAAACTTTCTTCTCAGGCTGGTCAACATTTTCCTGGAATAGCATCGCTCCGATCCCAATAAGTGATGCATCCGTCTGTATGATGAACTTCTGGGTATAATCCGGGTATCCCAGCTTCACATATTCCAAAAGCATTTGTTTTGACCTCACGAATGCTTCCTGACATTGCTCCGTCCAATTCCATCTGCCGCCTTTCTTCAATAGGTCCTGCAGGGGTGCTACTGTCGCAGTATAGTTTGGGCAGTGGTTCGAAAAGAATCCAATTACTCCCAAATACTGTCGGACGTGCTTAACTTTCGTGGGTCGAGGGAAATTTCGAATTACCTCCAATTTATCTGGGTTAGGCTTCACTCCATTTGCATCAATAACATGCCCTAGGAATTTGACTTCCCTCTGACAGAAGTGCGATTTCTTGATATTAACCTTAAAGTTAGCTTCTCGAAGGTCATCTAGCAACTTCTTCAGGTCTCTCATGTGCTCCTCCAGAGATTCTGATGTGAGTAGAATGTCGTCTACATATCTGATGGTACTCTCTTTAACCTCATCTGATAGATTGCGATCTAACGCTCTTATCAGGGCTGAACCAGCTGTTTTCAACCCAAAAGGTAGCCTTAAAATTGTGAATGTATGTTGATCAAACATAAATCCTGTCAACAGACTAGTTTTCTTCTCTAATTCAAGATGATGGAAACTGGATGTGATATCTAAATTTGTGAATATGGTTTTCCCTTTAAACTTCCTGAGGATCTCTTTAATAGGTGGCACTTTGTCAAATTCCGGAATAACTCGCAAATTTAAGCGTCTCAGGTCCAGGCAGACTCTGACAGATCCGTCTGTCTTTGGTACAATTACCAATGGACTTACATAAGGCGTAGGTGTCTTCTCAATAACACCGGCCTCCAACATCTCCTGAATTGCCTCCTTCACTTTAGCATAATGCTTTTCAGCTATAGGGTAGGGTTTCTGCCTAAATGGTGTCCAATCACTGACTTGAAAAGCATAAGTGAAGTTCTTTATCCGACCAGGTCTCGAATCAAAGACTTCCTTCTGTTCCAGTAATAACTGCTTTAAATTTTCCTTCTCTTTTAGCCCGATTTTCGCTTCTTCTAGCTTTTCCGAAATATATTCTTCCAATTTGGGTTCCAGATCTTTTTCCAAGTCTGTGGCTAGTGTTTTAAGCTCCTCTTCTAACTGCTCAATAGCTAACACACCTTCTTCAGCCACATCTCTGTATGTATGCCATACTTGTTCACTTGATCCTGGTTCGATCTCATTGAGTGCGACCTCTAAGCCTTCAGCTTCTTCATTCACATGGAACATAACCCTGTCCTGTGCTAGGTCGATTATCACTCTGTATTCCCTTATAAACTCTGCCCCAATAAGTAGGTTATAAGGCAATTTGTTTACTAACAGAAAACTCTGTGAGAAAATAGAGCCTCCTATCTGTAAATCTAGGAATACCTGGTATTTACATATCATTGTTCGGTCTGGAATTACCCCTTTAATCTTGACACTAGAGATCGGTATTTTCAAAATGTTCTCTCTCCGGGCTATTTCATTATATAGAGCTTGTGTCATCAGGCTCACTGTTGATCCTGTGTCTAGCAGACTTCTGACATTTAATCCTGCCACTCTTACAATTATAATAGGCAATTCTCTCTTGACCATGACCTGTGGTCCTCCTGTATCCTCAATTAGTTCTTCTGGTTTGGCTATCCAATTGATGATGTTAATAGACTTCCATCCATCAGTCTCAAACTCTTCTAATTTTGGCGTTTTTTTTTCTTCAGCGCCCGCCCCCTTGGAGTTTCTTCTCTCCTGTTCGCTGCGCTGTAGTTCCAAACTCTTAGCTCCATCTCCATATCTGTCTGGCGATGTCCTGTTCTGCATGACTTCTTGCCATCGAACTTGTTGTTTCTGGGGCTCATCTCCCCTTTCTTCGAGGTATCGCAAAGAAGCGTGATATCGTTCTTCTACCTCGTCATCGAAGTTACTTCTTCTTTCTTGGGGTCTCCAATTTCTATTATTGCCTTCTTGGCCATTATTACCTCCATTGTTATGGTACGGTTTGCCCCTGTTATTCTGCTTATTCCACGAACTTCGACCTCTTCCTCCTCTATTAGCATTTCCTTTGAACTTTGACTGACATCTTCTGGGTTCCTGTTCCCATTGCCGTCCATAGGAATCTAATGTTTCTGTGCTCGTAGCTTTGTTGTTCCTTGGAGCTTGTTGTTGGTCAGTCTGTGTGTTGGTCACGTGGACTTGTTCCACGGTTCGACTCTGACGCATTGTATTTGCTGTGGTGAGGTCCAGTTGCCTTAGAACTGTCTCCATTTCCATAGCAGTTTTCGCATTAGCCGAGATTAGTAGCCTTTGGATCTCGTATGGAAGCTGTTTGGCGATAGCAATACATAGCTCCAGTTCGCTCGGTTTTTGATCCAGCTCTTTAAAGCGACACATCTGCGATATGAAAAATTCTGCGTACTTTGTTGGATTATTAGTACTGTATTTCTTTGCATATAAATCCAACCGTAAATTCTGTTGAGTCGCGGCGTCCCAATATCTCTTCAAGAATGCCTCACGGAACTCCTCAACAGTATCAAAAGTGTAACGGGAGCTGCGAAACCATAATGCGCACTCTCCCTCTGTTAATTTCTCTATAGCACGTAGCCTACGCTCCTGCGGTATTCGTGCATCATTTAGATATTCAGTCACTTCCTTTAACCAATATTTTGGTGTCATACTACAGTGGCTACCTGAAAATTTCCTTGGTTTTTCTTCGCTTGCCCTAATGACGTTTATCACCTGGGTGTGCATAGCATTTTCATGTGGCGTCGATGCCGCAATTGGTACACCTGGCGTCATATAAGGACTTTCCCCTGGGCCTGTAGCATTCCTGCTCATAGGTTGGGTTTCCAAGTCTGCCCACCTTGTTTTCCTCATATCCTCCATGCTGCCTTCACTTGACTTAGGACCTTTCAGAAGTGTTTCCTCCTGTGCTATTATCCTAGTCTCCATTTGATTGTGGCGCATCTCTGCTCTTTCTAGGCGAGTAATGACTTCTTTCTCTATTCTTGTAAGCCTATCTCGGTTTTCCTCGGCTACTTGAAATATTTTCACGTTGTCTTCTTTCAGACTTTGTTTGATATGGGATATTTCATCCTCTACATCTTCCTTAATTTGAGCAAGGGTCTTGTCGCTTGCCTCTGTTTTCTGGCCTTCTCTTATTTCGAGTTCTTCTCTCAACCCTTTAATTTCATCTTGAATATGTCCATTGACCTTAGACAATTCATTCCGGACCTTGGTGATCTCACCTCTATTCTCCTCTTGCCTTTTGTTAACTATGACAATGTCAGTTTGAACTTGGTCCAGTTCTTGATGAACTTTGCCCATCTGACTTTTCACGTTGCTTACCAGCTCCTGACTTTCATGAGCGATAGCCTTAATTTCGCCTATTTCCTGGCATTGACCTAATATATTCTGGTCCTGTTTCTTGAGGTCACCGTTAATTGCTCTAGCATAGCTTTTCAATTTCTGGTCCCATTTGGAGTCGTTCTCCTCTAATCTCTGGTCTACCGTTTTTGTAAACTCTGCGAACTGTTTCGCTTGGCGTTCGAGATTCGCCTCATTTTGGATTTGAATATCCTTAATATCGTTAGACAACGCATCTAATCTACTGTTGGTTTCCTCCTGAGCATGCTTACACGCTTGTAAATTACCTTCAAGTTTGGCTTCTATAGCCTCGAAACGTTTATCAGTTTTAACCTGCATTTCCGATACAATGCTTACAACAGTATCTGTTACTTCGGTCTTAATTACCTCTTGCATTTGACCTAACTTATTGTTTAATTCAATCTGGTTATTATTTATTGCAACCTGATTTGCATCTAAACGGTTGTTTATTTCAACCTGATTTGCATCTAACCTATTGTTTATGCTCTCCTGGAAAGCCTTGGCTTCCAGTTTATTCTGCTCGTTAACAGCATCAAAATGCTGTTTCAATCCTGCAATAACCTGCAAGATTTCCTCCGTACCTGACATTTTACAATAACACACTTAAATATGCAGGCAGGCTTCCTGGAAAAATATGTGGATACGTTTCGAAGAGAAACATCAAACACTGCACACATATTGTGAAGTCGTACAAAACCTGATAATATTATGGTAGATTGTGGATCTCGTATGTAGCGCTCATACCCTTGGGCAATTCTCTTCTCAATAGAGAGATTCTGCGTTACATAAAAAGCCTACTGAATTCAAAAATCACTCAAACACAGTTTGAGGCAAAACAATTACTATGGTTTTCCCCATGAAATACCATAAAAATCTATGGGTTTTCCCTAAATCCCATAAGCTCCACCCACGTTGGGCGCCATGATAAATTATAAGCGGAGTAAGTACATCTGGGGAAGTTATCATTCATGCCATGCATGTGCAATGCCAAAATCGCTCATATTGCACTGACGCAGGCGGTTCCATAATGAATTAATACCGCCCCACGTCGCTTGGGCCATGATAATAAGAGTGTCATACTTACAAAGGAGTAGAACTGTACTTATACATCTATCAAAATGTATATGTACGTATCGGAACTTATCTAGGGATAGGAGCGGTCATTCCCTACTTCGTTAATTCTTACTTTAATAGAGTTGTGTGCACTAGATCTGACCGACTTCAGTTGTACCGATAGCTCAAATCACAGTATAGGACATCAAATCCCATGTACCCATGTGAGTAATCTCGATGGTAAATATGCAGCTGCCTCCAGCTAGCTTCAGGTCTCAGGCGCGTGCCGTTCCCCCAAATGAGCAGTGCATATTTTGGATTTGAGGCTATAAGGTAACAACTCTACAATAACAAGGCACAACTCTATTCTAAAACTTTAATTCAGTAAATGAAAATCATGGCTTCAAACACAAAAACAATCCCAAAACCAATCAAAAAAACAAAGCAAACAAAAGTTACTTCCACAATCCACAAATAAACAAAATGAAATCATAATAAAGTCAATTAAACCATGAAGCTGTACCCTTATGTGAACTACATAAAGATATTCTAGTGCGCTGATGCACCTACGACTTCAATACAAACTGTACATTAACATAACAGTCATACAATGTGACTTCTTTAATATCACAAATTAATTATTCCTTAAACCTCTTGGTTTTAACAATTATGTGTGCCGTGCGTGTTTTGATTTTTTCTCTTCTCACCAAACAAATGCTTGCATGCATTTACCTATTCGGACGTTGCACCGCAATCAACGTGCAACTCCTTAATTATGTAAGCTACCCCTCCACTTCCTCTATTTATATGGTTCCATTGCATGCTGTATGTGATTCCTACATAAAACGTTACGTTATAGCTGGTGTCGGATGGTACAATAGATTACCTCGCCCCCGTGGCGATTGGCATCTGGTAACTAACTTCAAAACTTGGTTTCAGTGACAGTACAAATACATCATCTAACTATTCGTCAGATAGCTAAAATAATGAACCATCAGGATATTCTATAATTCTCCATGTGTTCCTAAACCACATGGCTACATTACTCAACATAACAATCTTTCATTATATATCATTTACCTGGGTATAAAATCTGTCCCTTTCAACTTGCCTTGATGGCTCGAGTTTAGACTGCAGACCCTCGGCTAGGGGAGTCCGCACACAATAGAAAGTGGGATGGGTGTTCCACCAATTACCTCGACCCTCCTTAAAGGTTTTGAATGCTTTCCTCTCTAAGCAGTAAAGATTTACAAGACAAATACTGTTGTCTGACCGACACATATATCCCAAAGGATCTTACTTGACTATTATGCAAGCAGGTATTGAATGATCTTTTTAATTACTCCTACACAGAGGATATAATAATTACTGGCCTCACACGGGTCCATTCAACATGAAGGTTCGGGGTTCGTAATGCATTAGTCTAACGGGTGACCGATGTCTCAAGTAAAATATAGGCGCTCACTGCAGCTGTCGCCATGAGTTTCGCTACCACGAGCGGAATATAACTCATTAATAAGTTCTCGGGAGATCATAGAGTATCGAGGTGTCCTCGTTTCCCTCGTCTCTATCACAGGATCCCAACCCGGAACACTTTCATATCCTTCCTCAGAGCTAGGGTACACACTACAACTCGGGCATAAAATTATATCTCCACTTATGCCCATGACATAGGAGAATTCATACGTAGAATAGACCATCTGGCCCCTACACAATGCTACGACCTCCGACCTATATTATTAAGAGAAATCTAACAATTTACTCTATAAGCTTCTCACATAAGCTGCAAATTCAATTCACTAAAAGCTCTTTCATTACTGGCATCATTACTGAATATAAGCAATATTCTAATATAAAACTTCTTTCCTTAATTACTGTAATGTAATCTTACTGTATCATCTTACTGCTTAGATTGATAAGTCTTGCAATTAGTGTAAATCTCTCGCTTACAACATTTATTTGTTTCCTGATGTGTTCATTCATACTTTTAATATTCGTCATTATTATTACCATTAATCTCACTGACATAAATGACCAAAAATCATTACTTTATTATTCTTATCACATAACTTTACCAAAAATCCGACATAGCTAAACGTCTTAAAATCCGAACAATCGCGTTGGTCACATTTACATAACTGATTGCCATTCTTAATTCATAGTGGAAATAATTACTCCACTTAATGATGCAAATTATCATTTCAACTCTATAAAAATCAACACAATAATGATCAAACATGGAGGATCACCCTCCTAAACTGATTTTTACTGGCATCTTTACGGAATCACAACATGCAATGGCCCATATTTCTACATAATCATGATCATAATTTTTGGGGTACTTACATTTCTATAGGCGTCTATGGTGGCTCCAACCAATCATATATCTCCATGTCGCCTGCCATTAGCAGGTTTAACGCGACATATTCATCTTGCAAACACACATTTTATAACACATAATTTTCATCAACAACACGACACGTTGCATAACTCTCAGGAAGCTATTGCTCCCACACATATGAAACACTTATCTAATCACTACTTTAAAGGATATTTTACATATGTTGTACACTTAACACACGTCACTTTATACACTTTTCAATGCTGAAATTCTCTAGCAAAGATCGAAATTGCAGGCGTCTGCGGCATCTCCCGTGCTCCTATCAATTCCTGATTGAAAGTCTGGTTTACCTGCTTTCGGAATTCACCAACAGTTTTTATTATTCTTACTCCTACAGTAAGCGTCCTGCGTTGCATAAATATGCTAGTTCCCGTCCTGAGTTTTATCATCTGGTACTCTCATGACATTACCAAACACGTCATAGAGTTTCATTTAGCGCATACCATCGTAATTACACATATACGATCAGTCAATACTATACACATTGCGCTCAACACTGTCCAATACTTTACACAGATAATTATTTACAATAGTTCTGCCAATAGTCTTATACGGTGTTTCGTAACTGAACACGGCATAGTTCGTACTGCTGATTATGCCTATAGCACGACTATTATTCATAAAAGCTTATTAAATGCTTCATTAACATGTACCAGTCTTTGTTCGGCGTCTATTATGAGTAGAACCGCCATGCGTTCTGCCTTGACGAACTTGCTTCACAGTGGCTGTACCTGACTGAAGATTCACTAGAAGACTGCTCGTACCTTACTTGAAGACTGCTGTAGACTGCGTACATACTGTCTCGTACTGCTGCATACTTGCTGCATACTGATTGCAACTTACTGCAATTGTGCTACAACTGGGTAACTTCTAACGTAAACTGAGGGTGAAGACTGCATAAGACTGCAACTTGCTCGACTGTAACTGGGTGCAAACTGCACGTGAACTGCGCGTAGACTGAGCTTCAACTGAGAGAGACTGGGTTTCAACTGGGCTGAGACAGAGTGTAACTGATCGTCCCTCCAAGGGTCTACTCCCTTATATCAGATTCTCACTGAAAGTAGGGCGAAATCTTCCCGCGAAATTTTGGCTCCTCTCCCAGCATGAATCTGGTCTCCAAACCGTGATCATTGGGTTCCTCTTTCTTCACAGATTCCAAAACTATCTGCGTGCAAAGGAATCGCTCGTCCAATTAATTAATATTAATTCCTTTCTCCATAGCGTGGGACGCTATCTTACGGGTATTCCCCGGCAACATTCTCAAATCTATCCGCGCACAATGGTAGTTTTACAGTCCTTCCGCACTTCGTTAAATATGCCCCAATTTCGCAGGTAAAAGGCTCTAAAATTAGTCTCCTGCCAAAAGATTCATCTGTGAGCAACTCTCATCTCAATTCGTTGCTCCAATCACGAGTAATCAATGATTTTCCTGGGCATCTCTCCTCCCACTACTCAAATCTATTCTCCGTCGGGGAATAACTGGGTCATTATTCAGGCCTCCCCCTGCTCCAGACGACAGAATGGGGTCACAGAGATGGACATGGCTCCACTGGGCCCCACCCACAATTCTGGGCTAATTTGTAAAACGTCAACTCTGTCCTCTTCGTGCTTCAAGCCTCGTATAGCCTACACCAAGTAGTCTAATAGTGCTGTAATCTGCTCATTATTCCCTGCATTATTTTTATAAATAATGTCATTGCACCAAAAATCACACCAGTGATTAAATATACACTTCTTTCGAGGGGTTTTACCATGAAACTGCCTCTACAGATCTCTGGTTCGTTCCCCGGTGGAACCTTTATACTGAGATCACAGTCTCTGAGAACCACGTTCAATTCCAGTCAGCATAACCTCCTCGGGTTCAATATACTTTACATATTTGAAATTTAGTAAATCAGTATCTCCCTAACACGCAAGGCTAGCTAGATCACTCAGGAAACAAAACATATTTATTAACTGAGAACTTATATATGGTTCAGATGATGACTTTGCAGGATTGAGTTGTTCAGCACACTGATGACTGCTACATTGGGTAACTTGTAAAGGAGATAGTACAACATTAGTCTCTCAGAAACAGCAAAATTAAGTTGAAAATGGAGTTGACCTAAATGAGCAACTGATATAGATTGCTGAAAATGAACAAATAAGTTACAGGACTTGGAACAGTCCAAAAAGTAGTTGGGTGCGTTGAATTTGATAATCAGACTCCATGGTGAATAGTTTATTTATTTATATTTCAATTGCAGCTAATGGCCATAGCAGGGTATTTTTAACGCCCGTAGGCTGCCAACAATTTCTAGCAGTTCCAACTTTGTCTACCAGATGTCAAGACACCTAGCGGCGAACGTTGGAACTTGATGGAGCGTTTCTAACCAAATATAACCTACAAATTTGGCTACACACTGCCAATTGCCGTGGTAAGTTCTTTACATGCCATAAGTCTTTGATATGCACCGGCAGCTTTACTTCCCCTCCGATGGAAGGCATACTCTTAAACATCCGATGACTTCGGCCAGGTTTGAACCTGCGATCTTGGGCATAGCAGTTCAACATTTTTTAGAGGGGACTTAAACCCATATCTGCCCATTTCTTAAATGCAATATATTTTGTTGGACCAGTTATTTGGAACCTAAACAAACTAGTTATGATAATTTTAGGTTTCTCCGACACATTTTATCGGAGATTCTCCACAACGACATATTTCGACAGTGGGCATGTTTTAACCTCTTAGTAATGCAGCCTATTAATCGAGAACTTAGTGAGTACCTAGTCACACAATTGTTGCATTAGCACAATAAAAATTACAAAAGCATGAATTCGAACAAAAAATGGGGAAATGTTTGATCTCAATTGAGAATGTATACTGTCAGAATAAAATTACAGTTGGTTTCTTTCCATTGCCTCTTATAAATACAATTGCTCATTGGAAGTATGGAAATAATAGAATATGCATGCCATCTAACATTACAATTTTTGCACAGTTTCTAGCCACTTAACCATACTGCGCACATCCTGATTGCTTTTCTCGGGTTACAAGGCAGCGAGACATCCCGTCGAAACGCACTTCAGGCAATATGCGAGACGATACTTTCATACTCGGTCAGCCTGCAGAAGGACGTGAGGTGGCACAAGATGGAATATATGCCCTAGCTAAGTACCCTTTAAAGCCAAGCAGGTCAAGATATTTTTCTTTTCCCTTTGTAGTCAAACGATAAAGTTGCCATGCATTGTTTATGGAGACGTTCAATAGGAACGCAATTAGGGGCCAGTACCACTTCTTGTTACTTATGCTGATACAGTAACAAGATATATTCTGAACTAATCGGTCGACACCACCCATGTACAATGTACATATATTATAAAATTATTTATGCAGGCTAAATTACTCCATCCGGCGTGCCCTAAAGGCGTGACACCAGAGATAGTTGAGGCTACCGTAACAACATTATTATCATTGTAACGTACGACTGAGATACCCGAGTTACGTTCTGTAGGTTGGTGGGAACTACCACGTTTCTCTCCTTTACAGAGTTGAATCTCAGGATGTGGAGCATTTTCCTCTCTATAAAAATTAATATTTAAAGATTTTTTAATCAAGGTACTGTGCCCAACACCAAGAGGCCATGTTAGGTTGACGCGTGTATGGATATGGCAACATTGTACGCAAGCGACATATGTGTCTACGTTGCTGGTTCATTGACATCACGCAACAGGTGACTGATTAACGCCAGAGCGCGTGCGCGGAATATATACGTGACTGCCTCAGTGCGGCGGTGAGTTGTCGAGACTCATATGTGGAGAGAGAGAATTTTGTGTTCTAGGGAAAAATATCGCAGCCACGCGTAAGGTGGATCTATCTATCGTGTGCGGGACGCATTGCAAGTGACGAAGAGCACGGTACGGCTTTGTGGACAACGGGAGCGCTAGAATACGAATCTTGAAACCTGTGAATATAAAATGCACTGGCATTCTTATTTTTATATTTTGGAGTTATGCAAAAGGGCCCTATGGCCATGTATGACTGGCTATATTAGTTAGAATGGGAACTTAATGTTCAAGTCGCTCGGCAGAGGCTTGTTATGAACTTGTGTATTCGAAGGTCGAGGCAAGCGTTTAAGATCACAGCGTTTTGGGACTTACAATCTGTGCTAAGTTGGTCGTAATTGTACTAATCTTTGAGGAGTACAGAACATTATCGTCGCGGTGGACTCGTGGCACTACACGGGGTGGAATATCACCATTTCTGTTGAAATAGGATAAGAGCCGTGTACCACATAAGGACTTGTGAAATCCGTCATGGAGCCAGAACATTTCCTAACGTGCGCAAATTTGTTGCCGTAATATTTCGATCCGAACTTTTTCTCATTTAACACGGGTAACTAGACCGTAACGAGGAGGCTCGATGGGATGATTTAACCACCAATGGGAAGATGCAGATTTTGTGGGAAGCCGCATTCGGACTAACATGGAACGGAACGGGGAGTTCCGAGCCCGAATTCGGGGAGCAAGAAGATCATCTTACTGGAAAATGGAAAAAGAAGAAAGAAAATGGGGAGGACGATGGAAAACGTGGTACCCTGCTTCAAGATCCAGATTTGTGCCAGGCTTGTTCTACAATTATCTAACCATTTTTCGACCAGTCGGTGAGCCACACTTCTCCTTATTTAAGTAGAATGAGTAGACTATCTACTCATTTTAGTTAGCCATTATACCAGTCATGTGATTAATTAGTTAATTATTTAATTAAGTAGGTAATGAATGTCAACATTTTGAGATTAGAAAGCATGCTTTCTGGAACCAGAATTTATAATCTGATTATCATTATCAGGTGCTCACAGCACTTAGGTGAATTTTAAGGGTGGAATTAGTTGTCATGATGCTAGTATGGGACTTCATCGTATTTCAGATCAAATCCAATTACAATGTTTTTTATATTTTTTTCCTCACAAGCTTTAAGTGGACGATCATTATCGTTTGATGATTATGATGATGATTACATTTGCTTTACATCGTAATGACCTTCGATATTCTCAAATATTTAGGAAAATTATTCGAATATTTCTGCTTTCTGTCAGATGCATATAATCAGTTCGAATTTGAGATATAATTGTTTATGGTAGCCAGAAGGGTTTTCGAGTAATGATATTCATCTATGGTATAGATTTGAGCCATGTTACCCTATTTTCGATTTTGGATCACACGTTTCTAATTATAGGAGATAACGTCTCCAATTTCAGAGAGATCGTTCTTTATTTTCAGTTTGAGTTTGAATTTGACTTTGAATTTTTTTTAACACGCTCTGTTCATTTGACTTCGTTATTCAAACACAAAATAAAATTATTGGTGTGCTTTCTTATGAGCACAGGTGATCTAAGTTAATGATAGATAATAACTAAGAAAAATACAGTCAGATATATCAGTAGTGGTCGATACTATAAAAAAGAGGAATCATAAGAATTATATTCACATATTCTGTGAAGAATTATCAGGTGGTAGCCAGTAAAAAAAATAATGTAATATTGCAATATAAACCAAAAAATGGATTTATAAGATAAACTGAATACAGGCATTAATAGTTGAAACGTGGACCTACTATTTTTTTTTTTGTGAAAACTAGTCAGTGTACAGAGTCGTGCTGATGTATAAATTTCACTATGCATTGATCGTGATGGCAGAATTGACTTATTACTAGAAGAATTTTCGTTATCAAATGAGACCACGTAATTTCTTAAATGGATAATGAATGATAACAGACCTGATACGCATTGTTGGGAGTAATTTTTTTATTGAATTTATACATAATTTTGTCAACGCCCTAATAATTATAGAAAGGTCTGATGGATATTTAAATGGCTGAATTGATGAATTTATGAAACAATTAAATGGTAAATAATTAAATGGATAAAGAAAGGATTTGTAAAAAGGAAAGGAAAGAGTTTGTAAATAAGTAAATCATTAATTGATGGACACGTGGATAATTAATATTAAACAATTATGTAATGAACAATTTATCCGTAAACAATTTGAAGCTTGGAAACTTGTGAACAGTGCAGTTTTTTGCAGACGAATAGTTCATTGTTGGAACACATGCGAATTAAGCATAAATGATTGATCATTCCACAAACTGTAGAAGATCATTGGTGTTTGCAATTAACTCACTAATTAGAAATATTATGCACTGATGAACTGAATTTACCACAAATAAGATTAAATGAAAATGTTGTAAATATTAGGAAAATATAGTTGTAAAATAGATAATTTCATTAAATGTAAATTTGTTAATATCATGAAGTTGATTGAAGGTCTGATAGAGACTTTAATTATTTAGTTATTTAATTATTTTTGATTGCGGTTGGCACTTAGGTTGGTGCAATTTGAGGTCATTCATTTAGCTAGAATGGAGATCCACATGACTTATTTCCAGGCGAGTTAATTTTTCCTAAATTAATTTGTCCATCCTGAATATGTTGTAATCTCTTCACGTAATTTCACATTTAATTAATTGAGGCACCATATGATGAACATTCTGGGTGTACGACAGTTCCTCACAGTCAAACTGGACACTATCTAAATTTGTATTTTCAGTCATAAATCACTTTATCAAATCTCCTAATTTCATTAAATCCAAGGTTAGGACCGAGGAGATTCATTGACCCTATTCAACTAAATTTTCTTTTCCTCTCGATATGAGTTTTAATTATTTTTTTTGCAGTCCACAGCAAGTAATAAGTTAGATTGAATCCCTGAGGTAGGATAGGACTGGATATTTTATTTTGGTTGTTACTTGTTGGTTTGTGGGCTGAAAATAAATGAAACCTTTTTGATTTTATGAACGTTTTTGCACTTCTGATTTTACTAATCTGTATTTTCTTTTCAGTGTTAGGATTGATTTGGATCTAGGGGGAAATTGATTTTCCCAGGTACGACTCTCCTTTTAACCACACCGAGATCACTCAAGGTCTCATTCCTCCGGCATTTCTTTTTTTTGTGTGTGATCAAATTGCACCTAGATCCCAATCAGGTTTTTTATGTATGCTTTGATCCCGTTTTTTTCGGCGTGTATCGCGATGTCTTTTGCCGAGCCATCCTATCCACTGTCGATGGACGGGGATAGTACATAGTACATTAAAACCTCGATTATCCGTTCTAATGCCCGGGAAGGGATGAACGGTGAATCGAAAAAAAACCGGATAATCCATACTACTAATTTTAATGGACTTTAGAGCACACAAAATACATACCGTATAACATTAAAATGCAGTGCATTAAACCCTCTTTAAAACCGAAATATAGTCAAAGCTTCAAGAGTACATACTAAATATTCACCTAAATTACCAGCAGACCATAAATGAATTAATTTACCTGGTATCATTTAAGCTGCTACAGCTTATTTTCTTCCTTATGCCCATTCGGAGCTTCCTAATTACTAGAATGTCTGAAAAATCCATATCGTCCTCTCGCTCCAAGACTTCCATTAGCATTTCAACCGACTCCAGTGCGATCTGAAGCGGTACGCGATTGTTTGTTACGCACTCTTCTTCCCCATCCCCCTCACTTTCACTCGTCACTTCGCAGCTGACTGCCGTGCTCCTGTTGGCGCTTTTATTTACTATTTCGTCATCAGTTATAATGTGATGCCCAGGCAACACATCGTCAGTATGAAGCCACTCCTCAATGTTACTAGCATCCACTTCAAAATGAATGTTATTTTCAATAGTCTTCAGGATATTTTTGATCATCAATCCTTCATTTTCATCTTCATCAGTGAACCCATGAAAATCGTCAGTGAGCTCTTCGACATCAGCGTACAATTTTTTCCACGATCTAGTGATGTTCTGAGCAGTTACTATATCCCATGATTTCTGGGCAAGATAAAGCGCTCCCTTAAGATTAGAACTCAACCATCGAAGTTTCTTCAGAAAGTAAGAGGCTTGCAATTCCCGGATATAATGCGACTTAAAGGTTGCCCTGGTCCAACGGCTGAATTATGAAGTTACGTTAGGTGCCAAATAGGAAACAAAAATGTTTCCATCCTCTGAATCAACTCTGTATCAACAGGGCGAGAGGGTGCATTATCAAGAAAAAGGACGGCCTTTAACGGCAAGCCCTTGAAAGCCATGAAATCTCGAACCCGCGGAACGAACTTCTTACTAGGTAAACACTTCCAATAAAGTCCAGTTTCATCGGCATTGTACATTTGACTTGGAACAAAATTGTATCTCTCAATTATGCGCTTAAACTCGTTTCTTAAGTTTTCTGTTGTACTGCTGTCACCACTTAGTTTTTCTCCTTCGATGTTTAATTCTCGAACGCCATGTCTGTCCTTAAATCTCTTGGACGCTGGTGAGGACCCTGAGAGCCCCATCTCTTTGTGAAAAATGTGTGCCTGCCTTGTTATCATTGGACCACTAATACGAACACCTTCGCCTATCTTTTGCTGAAACCACGTGAATTAAGCAGCATCCAGTTCTTTTAAAGATGATGCTTTCATTGTTTTTCTTTTAGCAAGTCCACGCGAACTGTAACACTTTGTCTTTATTCTTCATTAGGTCCCGTAGTGTTGTCACACCCACACCGAACTCGGATGCTAAATTTGAGATTAGTTCACCTTTCTTGAACCGTTCGATTATATTAACTTTATTTTGTATGGTTAAAACATGTTTTCTTTTCACTGCAGATTTCGATATCAACATTTCTCGGCTGTTAGAACAGAAAATAAGCGTTCAGTTTTATCAGTCACTCACTTTCTTGCTTTACACTACAGTACAGAATCATGGGGAATGAAACTGGGCAAGGATGAGGAGGGAAGCGGCCGTGGCCTGTTAGAAGGTACCGTCAGACCAGACCCGAGGGAGCATATTGTATCCCACATGTTGAAAACTGGAATGACCTCATTAACAGTACAAGATACTTCATGCGCTGTCAAACATGGCTGCCGTCATTGAAGGAGCAATACATAAAAACACATATTTACATAATTTAACAGATATCTTAGCCAAAATACCTTATCAAACAATGAGAAATAAATCAGGGAATGATGTTTCCTCCTCTGCCGTCTGTGACCCACCCAGCCATCCCAAATAGGATCACGACTTATACAGGCAAATTTCAAGCTGTGACCGACATTTTTCACATCAATCAATCATCATTGAAACAGTACTGCCAATATCTCCCTTACGGTACTATGAAGCATGAACACCCGACAATTCTAACATTTGTTTTGTCCAATCAAATTGTTTTTGACAATGGTTACAGCCTAACGCGTTCAGATCAATGGGTTTGTGTCAACCGTCCCCCGCTAGCTGCACCCGGCCAAGGCCGCACGTACACCCGACAATTCTAACCTGCGTTTTGTCCAATCCAATGGTTTTTAACAATGGTTACAGCCTAACGCGTCCAGATCAATGGTTTTTGACAAGGTTACCGCCTAGCGCGTCCCGATGAATGGTTTTAACAAGGTTACAGCCTAGCGCGTCCCGATGAATGTTTATCAACAGTGATTTTGTATCCCACTTTTTATATCAACAGTGATTTTGTATCCCACTTTCTTTTATCAACAGTGAATTTGTATCCCACATGTTGGCAACAATGTGGGCGCCTCGGTGTGTACCACTAGAGTGCGCCTGGTTGACAGTTGAACGAGATGCAAGCGCTGTTGGAACATGGCAGCCGTTCTTAAAAGAGCAATAAATAAAAACACATATTTATTGTACCCGCTTAACGGAGGATGCTCAGCCAGTACTCGGCTTGGCTACTGCGGTTCGGGGCGTGTAACGTTCCCTCCACCACTGACTTAACATCCGATATGTAAGCACAATCAGGTTGAAAAGATTTAGGAAAAACTCAACATTACAATTTAAAAATAATTATTTTTCAATAAAAGAAAAATAAATTAACTCAAATGCATATAAAAATCATAATCACTTGGTATTTTCTCTTCAGGTGTCACTCGCAAAATAATCAGCTCAAAACACTTAAGAATCAAATCACTTGGTATTGTCTCTTCAAGTGTCTCCAATCACCATTAAAAATCATCAAAATTCACTCTAATGTCATTTCATTTTTCCGTGAAGTTTCGTGAATATTTTGTCTTGCTTAAATTAAACATTTACCATTTTTTATTTATTTCACTTAGGCGTCGAGCGCGCCTATCATTTAAATCATATAATTTCTCCATAGCTTTGGACATTTATTTTCTTTTACGCTTCAGGGTTTCCTTTATCCTTTATATTTACTTAAATATTTATTTATTTATCATTTATTAAGTTCTTTGGATCTTAATAATATTTCTTCACAAAGCCTTCTATTTTAAACATAATACAATACTGTACAAAAACATGCCATGTCTGTTGATCGAACTCGTAACTCTCCAGTTACCCTCCATGCATCTAGGTGATTTGCTTTGTGCTCTACTGTGCGCTGTACTGTTTATTACTGTGGGATATTTATATATATTACAAATTCCATTATTTCTTAACCCGTTATTTATTTATTCATGAAAGAAGGAATTATCTTTAGGCTATCAACAATTTATTATTTGACAAATCTGTCAATCTTTTATATAGCATTTCAAACTTTGACTTGGGATGACATTTTCATTCCCATAAAATAATTCTACAATTAGTTTTTGCTTGCATCTTTTGTTTTAAATATTATATTTTCCGTGTAACAATTCCTTTTCCAGCAGTCTCGGCGCGACCCTACTTGACGACCGGACTCATTAAGAGGTTTCATCTTTCTCCCCCACAAGGGCAAGGTCGCCTACACAAGCCGTGGCACTTAATAACGAGATTTACGATAGCTGGCCGACACTCCTTGCTTTCACGCTAGGGTAGCTTTTAACCATAAAATTTCCAAGATTTAAAATTCACTTGACTACGGATATTTTGTTCCGTTCTTATCCAATTATTATTATTTATCTTTCGTTCCCAGGATATTAGCATTTGATTCGGAGAGGCTATACGGTAGTTTATTATTACAACTTTTCACGACGCTTATAATGCCTCTTACAACAATACTCCATTTCAACAATGCCTTACGACAACAATGCCTATCACAACAATACCAAACTGGGATATCCATCCTACAGCGGGATTTATATACGACGATTCATTCAACTTTAGTGGGAATTTGTACCTCCACAATACAACAATATAATGCTTCTTTAGGCAACAACTCGGCGGGAATTTCATTCATCCACGATACACAACACGAGGCTTCTACATTTTCAACAATATATTCGGTGGGAATTTACCTCCACGCATTTCGACGATTTTACTACCTTTCCATCTCACGAATAAATCTATCCTGGCTTAACGCATATGTATATTCAACTTGAAACTATACTTTATTTTTTTATTCGCCCTTACGGCAATGCAACTTGCTTGGATACTTGACGACATTCGTCTGATTTCGGCATTCCTACAAGTTATCTCACAACCATGGCACAGTGGCCTAATAGCTAAAACATTCGTTCTTATTTTACCATTTACTTGGATATTTATAATTTATTTAATTTATTAACACATTATTTCTCGCTCGAATTTTCACTTTGAGTTTCTAGACACGGATCTTTAAATATAACTTTATTCTTTAATTTGATTATTATTATTATTTGCGTTCTTATTATTCCATATTTTAACTCATCTCATTATGACGCTCTATTCTTTCGGTATCTGTTATTTGGTATACAATTTAACCATTTTACTTAACTTATCCCTTTGATTTTATATTTATATTAAGGTGCGGATTTACCTTATAACTAGGCAACTACTTAAGCCATTTAAATTTATAATTTTTATTCCTTCTTTCAAATGTATTCATCATATATTTCTTTATTCGGGCTTTCATTCCTTTATATTTACTAATCCCAACAATGCTTTATTTTTACCGAGGCGGTCCTCGTGATTAACCATCATCTTTTTCAATATTTCAATTATTTGCATATTTATTTCTCAATGAATCATTCGTCTAACTCCCTAGTCGACGAATGGTTCTATTGATATTCGCGCACAGCACAACAACAAAGACATATTAATAACGTTTCATCAACTCACCCAGGCGATGACTCCATTCCTAGATAGGCTCACACATCAAGCTGAATATCTAGTCTTCCATTGCAACACTTTTACCTGACATTTCTATATTATACTTATTTATTTTTTCACTGCCACATAAAAACAAATTGTAACACTTTAACAGTATAGCACTTTTAACACTAAAACACTTTCTCTTCTAGCACACGCCCTTATCTCAAGGCTTTGGCAATGATTTTTCGCATTGGATGATCCCTGACGATACCTCGCGTTTCTGCTTTGGACGTGCTAATTTGCTCCTTCCTCGCTTATCGAGGTTCCTGATTTCCTGTTCTCCGTGAAAGTCTCTAAATCCGCTCACTCGCTCCTATTTCTTCCTGAATATAAATGTTCCTCGTGTTTACCCTCACTCGTTCCGCGATCTTTCTTCGTTTTAACGATATAGTTCCTAGCTTGGTCTCCTGTTCGAGACCCTTAGCCTGTCTAGCTCGTATTTTTGATGCTTTATATCTTGAGTATCTAACTTCTAGGTCCCTACTCATGTACTTCGTGATTAATACTTGTTGATATTATTCCTTTCTAGGATTCGCTGCTTTATACTGTCTTTCTTTGACGCAGTGTATTTATATTTCGTGTTCCTGAGACACCGATTTCTAATTTTTAAATACTGTCTCTTCAAAATTTTGAGTTCCGTAACTATCACTCTAATTTTGCGTCTTTCTGTATACTTTCGGATTTGCGTATTTTATTTATACTAGCCCGCACTTTTGACGGTATTAGTGTTCCTTTACTTGACGCTGCGTAACTGATTCTCGTCGCGAATTCTACTTGATCCAACGCCAGGCGCTATAGTGATCAACTTTAAATAATGACACGATGACCCGTAGGTTCTGTTTCGGTGAATATGATGTACTTACTGATCTCATGCTGCGATCCAGCATCTTTCCTAAATCGTGAGCTGAAATGTGACGACCAACACCCGACCTCTCAAAGGTTCGTTGTAGAACTGAGTACTACTGCGGAACAGCACGGCTTCCTTCAAAAGTCCGTTGTCGACTGAATGACTGATTTTCGTCCGGCCTCGTATTTATACTAGTTTATCAAAACGTAGTTCCCTCACGCGAGTGCGGAGTCTATTCTCCACGTTTGAGCCTGTATTTCCTTGAAACTTTATTTGCATATGTAAAACATGTTTATTTTGACGTTCATGTCGTGCGGAATCCCATTTAATCGTCTACTTATTTTTAATTAATTAAAAGTTTATTATGCTCCATCCGTGGTCAGCGGAGTGGTACATCCAACCTCCGTATCCCTGCGTTTTAATTGACGATGACGCCACTGCTGATGCAGCGATTTAAATCTGTGTCAGCAACCAGGACTACCAACCTTTAAGCAGGCCTAGTCCCTAAATCGTGGTGGACATTCTCTATATCTAATTTATGAGGGTATAAAAAATGTATTGTACATTCTGACTTTGAAGTTAGGTTAGGTTAGGTTAGGTTAGGTGAAGTTGGGTTAGCCAGAATGGCAGCGGTATGAATCAAAAGCCAGCTCCTGTCAGTTTTGCCTCACAAGATTGAGTGTACCCCATTCCAACCCTCAGCCTAGAATTAAATTTCTTGACAGAGCCAGGACTCGAACCCGAGCCTCCACAGTAACAGCCAAGAATGCTAGCCACTACACCATAAAGTGGGGGCAATATAAGGCTGGTCTTGATTGTACATGATCAATCAATAATTACCTAATAATAATAATAATAAATATTCCATTTAGCAACTACATAGCCGACCTCTCCCTGGGATTTTTACATGCCAACATCGTATGACATGCGTGTCTTAATTTTTGCCGCCTTTCAAGAATCACTTACCACGACCAAGAGCGAACCTGCAAGCTTGGGGTTGGTAGTCTGACACGATAACCACTCACCCACCGTGGCAAGCTATCAATCAATAATTACCTAATAAAATTATTATTAATAATAATAATAATAATAATAATAATAATAATAAATATTCCATTTAGTAACTACACGGCCGACCTCCCCCTGTGACAGCGTGGCAGCCATCTTGCCCATTAGCCCCTGTGCCAGCTCTGAATGACCTCTCCATAAGAATAACATAGGACTGGTTGCACGCGGCGGCCATCTTGCCCATTAGCCCCTGTGCCAGCTTCGGCCTTTATATCCTACTCCTGACCCTCACAAGTTAGGTCGCCGCAGCCGGCAACATGTACGTGAGACCAGACGATCTAGCCGGACTGCTCAGAGAACGCTCGGCTCACACGGTATAAATAATGCGAGCAGTGGAGCTGGTCTTCATTCCACTGCTGACCAAGGAAAGGAGCGGAACCCTTGATAATGCCGGACGCAGTTTCCGGTGAGACGTCAGGAGATATCCAGTCTGGACCACGTCCTACAAGCCCGAACAACTTGCAACTAATTATGAACGCCGGCCGTGAAAGCCTAAGCTGTTATAATGGTTTCAGTATCAATTTCATATGTAAGAGGATAATAACTGGCATAACTGCTGACTTAAGTGCAGTCATAACCCCCTATAATCACCATATTGGAACCTTGAGAACCGACGGCAGGATTTAGACTAATGCGCAAGTGCTAGCAGTTACACTCTCTAGCAGATGGAATGAGAAGAAACCAACACACAACAATTTTCTGTTGAGAGCTGAGCTACTTATGTTGCTAGAGCAGAACATACGATAGAGCGAGTAAGCAAAATCCGAATAATTTTCTATTATGTAATAGATAATGTGACCAAGACACAGGAGATGAACATTTTATCTCTAGAGGGTGTTGCATTTTGTTTTGCCGCTTATCTCGCAAGTGGAGAACGGCTTTACATACAAACACAAACCTAATCTGGGGCTTACACCCCAGACCCCATTGCTTGTAGTAGGCCCAGAAGCAGTAATTTTCGCCCAGACTATCGTCTAACCAAGTAGCTTTGTCTCACGCAACTTTACTACATCTGTAATTTACGTCCAGACAGTCGTCTAACCTCACTACAGGGGATTGCGGTGAAGCGCATTATTGCAGTCTGTCGTGAGCTATGAGATATTGTTGATACTCTCTGAAATGTTGCATCTGGGACGCATGTGCAGTTAAGTATTTTACGGACTTGTAATATAGTTTTCTCGTGAGTTGGCTCTGCGAAAGAACAGACTGCACATCATAAAGATAAAATTATCTTAAAAGTGTCAAATATACCCAGTCCCCGAGTCAGGGGTTAAACACTGAAGATAATCCCCTCAGCCAGGTCAGGAATCTAACCCACAAACTTTCAGGTCAAAGCGTAGACTGCTAAGGACCTCTGGATGCAATCGTGGATGTTAAATGAACAAAAGACATATCTGCAAATTTGCTTGTATAACAAAGGATCCCTCCTTGCTAAAATGTGGCTCCCTGGTTTGACATAGCTGTTATTATTTACATTATTATTTACAAAAGTCGTTGTCTGGAGGTAAGCAACGGGTACATTGCATTCCTTTCTGACCCTTTGACTGGACTGACACTGAAATGCGATTGCACAGGTCTACTATGACTGAGAGGTTAACAATTTGTTTCCCGTAGTAGAATACCCGCAAGAAAAGCTTGCCGAAACTCAACGATGCGCAGAGACCGATATCAATTGGCGTATTTTAATGCCCATTGCGGGACTCCTGTGTCTCCCCCACCCGAATGCTGACTACCGGGCTCACTCAATTCTTCAACAATGCGGCTCGCTCCGAGACGCGGTCTACAGATATTTTATGTATATTACGTAGCTGAAAGTGCATTTGTTGAATACCTCAAGCCTTGAAAATTGTGTATAATATTCAGTGTACCAGAATTTTGCTCTAAATTAGGGAGTGCCAAAACTTTACAGCCAAACTAGGGAAGTTATTTATAATTTGTATAAATTCACGAAATACGAAACACATCCCATTGGCAACATACGCGCACTTCAAAAGAAAGTGGCTGAAACAACAGAGTGTCGGAAAGGTCGATGCAGAATATAATACAAGGAGCCAAAAAAAATCAAAGTGATGAGGTGTATTCATTTCAATGCCTGGAAAGAGGAGTCCAAAATCTGTCAAGAAGTGTGAATTAGACGATTTTGATGAATTCGTGGTCAGGCGTACAATTCATAATTTTCACTATACCAAAGGCGAGAGGCCAACGCTGGAAAAGATCCGTAGGAAACTGGTTGAGGACATACATTTTAAAGGTGGTGTACGGACATTAAGCAAGATAGTTCGAGGCCTAGGTTTTAGATGGAGGGAGACAGAATACATGCGTAGTATAGTTATGGAGAAGCCTGACATAAGGCTCATTCATATGCGGTACTTACAGAGCATAAGGCGGTACCGACAACAGGGTAGGCCTATTGTTTACACTGATGAGACATATTTGCATAGTTCGCACAATAAGCCAAGTGCTTGGAGTGACGGTTCTCTTAATGGACTGAAGTCACTTATCTCGAAAGGGCAGATATTAATAGTGTTACATGCCGGTTTCATTCAAAAAACTTTGTTGGTTTTCAAACCCTACCAAACAAGAGGGGTCTATCACGACGAGATAGACTATAGAAATTACGAAAAATATCTGACAGGTAAATTAATTCCTAATTTGCCACCCAACTCTGTAGTCGTGATTGACAATGCCTCGTACCATAATGTCCAATGTGAGCGCGCACTCACATCATCCTCCCAAAAACAGTTATGCAGGATTGGTTGACCGATAAGGGTATTCCATTTTCGACAGAGATGATAAAACCTCAACTGTATGTTTTGATTAAATCCCATAAACCATGTTATAAGGGATATCAAATCGACAGACTACTTGCTAACTCTGGACACACGATATTGGGTCTACCACCCTGACTTGAACCCTATCGAAATGATTTGGGATCGTGCTAAAATTATGTAGCAGGAAAGAATGTTACTTTCAAACTTGATGACGCAAGAACATTGCTTATGGAAATAATTGCGTCAACTGGAGCAGAAGAATGGTCGAGTCGGTGTAGTTACGCAATAGGCATCGAGAAGAAGTACATTGATAGCGATCACATAATGGATGAAGTATCAGACCGTATAATCATCAATCTGGGGGACGATAGCGACAGTGACAGAGAGCGTGTTAGTGTCTCCAGCACCAATATCACGGATGACAGTGAAGGTGATATGACCGGCTTTCAACCTCTTTCAAAAGACGCAGACTACTATCGGATTTTTATTATGGTGTTTGGACACTGATGGATTGTGCACATTTCCCGCATGTGGTATTTTGTATGTGTAGTTGGTACTACTTGGTTTGCTTTATTCTTATTGGTCAGGGGATATATTACGACGACACTGGGATATAATAATGGTGGCAAGTCACCTGAAGGATAACGTTCCGCAAGTTATGATGTTGTTGTTGTTTGAGTCTTCAGTCTTTTGACTGGTTTGATGCAGCTCTCCATGCCTCCCTGTCCTGAGCTAATCGTTTCATCTCTACATAGCTCCGACACCCTACATCGGAGGCAATCTGTTTAACATATTCTAACCTTGGTCTACCCCTACAGTTTTTGTCCTCGACCCTTCCTTCCATAACTAAGCTTGCTATTCCTGGGTGTCTTAGTATGTGTCCTACCAACCTATCTCTTCTCTTCATTAGCAGTCGCCAGAAACATCTCTCCTCTCCCACTCGTCTTAATACCTCTTTGTTTGTAACCCTATCTACCCATCTGATCTTCATCATTCTCCTGTAACACCACATTTCAAATGCTTCAATTCTCCTCTTTTCTGCTGCACCAATAGTCCAAGTTTCACTTCCATAGAGCGCCACGCTCCAGACAAAGGCTTTCAAAAATGACTTCCTAATACCTAAATCTATATTCGATGTCAGCAGATTCCTTTTTTGTAGAAATGCTTTCTTTGCCTGAGCCAACCTACTTTTAATATCCTCTTTGCTTCGTCCATCACTGGTTATTCTGCTTCCTAAGTAACAGAAGTCTCCTACTTCCTTCAGCTTTTCACCAGCCAATTTGATCTCCATAGAGGTTTCTGATTTATTTCGGCTGCATTCCAGTATTTTTGTTTTACATTTATTAATTTTCATCATGAATTCTTTCTGTAAGACGGAGTCCATACCATTCAAAAACTCATTCAAATCCTCAGGCTTGTCGGCCAAGATGACTATGTCATCAGCAAATCTCAGAGTTGAAATTATTTCTCCTTGAATCTTCACCCCCACTTTAATTTTTTCCCTAATTTCCTTCATTGCTTGTTCAATGTAAAGATTGAAAAGTATGGGTGATAAGTTGCAGCCTTGCCTTACACCTTTCTGAATACCAGCTTCTCTCTCATGTCCTTCAACTCTAATAACTGCTGTCTGGTTTCTGTACAGATTGTATATCACCCTCCTATCCCTGTACTTTATTCCAATTGATTTCAAAATGTCAAACAATTTAGTCCAATCAACGTTATCAAAAGCCTTTTCTAAGTCTACAAAAGCCATGAACGTTCTCTTATCTTTCCTTATTCTACCTTCTAAAATCAGCCTAAGACTTAGTACAGCTTCCCTTGTTCCTACATTTCTCCTGAAACCAAACTGGTCTTCACCCAACTCCGTTTCTATCTGGCTTTCAATCCTCTTGTAAATTATTCTAGACAGGATCTTTGAAGCATGAGTAATCAAGCTGATTGTACGGTAATCTTCACATCTGTCAGCTCCCACTTTCTTTGGTATAGGGATGATTACATTCTTCTTGAAATCAGGGGGTACCTCACCTGTCTCATAAATCCTACACACCAAGTGAAATAACCTGATCAGACCTTCATCTCCTATGCAGCGTAGCAACTCAATCGGTATATCATCTATGCCTGGTGCTTTGTTCCTGCTTAAGTCTTCCAAAGCTCTATCAAATTCTGATCTCAATATTAAATCTCCTTTCGCATCCTCATCAATTTCCTCCTCCCTTTCCATTACATGATTCTCAATCTCCTTTCCCTTATACAAACTCTCTATGTAAGCTTTCCATCTCTCAACCTTTTCATCCCTATCTGTTAGAGGCTTTCTATTTGTGTCCTTAATATTACAGCACTTAGTCTTCTTTTCCCCAAAAGTATTCTTAATCCTTCGATAAGCTGTGTCTACTTTTCCTAATTTCAGACAATTTTCTATACCTGCACATTTCTCTTTCAACCATTCTTCTTTCGCTTCCTTGCACTTCTTGTTAACCTCATTTCTCAGACGTCTGTATTCTGCTTTCCCCTTTTCATCTCTTAGATTCTTGTGTTTCCGCCTTTCATCCATCAATTCTAGTATATCCTGAGTGATCCACGGTTTTCTACCTATTCTTTCTTTCCTACCAATGTTTTCTTCTGCGGATTTTGTTATTTCATTCTTCAAAAGTGCCCATTCGTCTGCAATTGAAGTTTGTTTAGGGTTTTTCATTAGTCCTTCCTTTATACTCTTCTTGAATCTTTCGTTTACATCCTTCTCTTTCAGTCTGTCTATTGCCCACCTTTTTGGCTTTTGACTTTTCTTCAGTTTCTTCAACTTTAATCTGCATTTCATTACAACCAGATTGTGATCAGAGTTTATGTCAGCACCAGGATATGTTTTACAATCCAAAATCTGGTTTCGAAACCTCTGCTTGACCATAATGAAGTCGATTTGGTAACGCCCTGTATCTCCTGGTCTCATCCATGTGTATATTCTTCTATTGTGGTTATTGAATAAGGTGTTAGCTATGACCAATTCATGCTCGGTGCAGAATTCTACCAGCCTGCTTCCTCGATCATTCCTTTCACCTAATCCGAAATCTCCTACTATCTTCCCTTCTCTCCCTTTTCCTACCACAGCATTCCAATCTCCCATTACTATAACATTTTCATCACCCTTGATATACCTCAGAATTTCGTCTATTTCTTCGTAGACCTTTTCAACATCCTCATCATCAGTTATGATGTACAGATTAGAATCTCTACTTAGTATAAAACTAAGTCCCCGATTTGTGTTTGTTACGGGTAAACTCGAGAACCACTGGATGGATTTTGATGCGGTTTCCACCATTTTGTAAAGGATATCTCGGGGATTATTTCTGTAGAAAATAATTTATTTAGTATCAAAGGAAGCCGAGCAATAACGATTTCAGTGGAAAAATCGAAAAAAAAACTGCCGTCCGAGCACTTTGTAAGCTTACGCTGGTCAAACCGTTAAAAATATCTCAATACTATGAGTGTAAGAATTGTTCATCATGAAAAGTTCTACAAAAAAGTCCGGGAGAGCATATGTCTATCTGCCATACATCGCCCACGATAAGTATTTTTACGTTTTAATTTCTTCCAAACATGTCCATTCAACTACTGAGGCGACAGACTTCGAGCTAGCTAAAGCCCGGTTCACAACCAATCTCCGGGAACGAGAAGCTAAAAGTAGCCCGGGAAGGCCAACGGGAAACATGGTCAAGTTTCATGTTTGCCGTTCTCGGAGCTTCCCGGAGCCAATCAGAAACGTTGTAGATGCACATGCACAGTACGGAAGGAGTAGCAAGCGATGTAAGCATAACCTGTGAATGCGCTTTCTAACCACGCTTCTTAGGTATTCTTTGTTTTTTGCCATTCTGAAGCATTGTGTTAGTTGTATTGGTGTTTATTGCTGAGCAACACGCAAAGAAGAATTGATTTTGATTTTAATATGGATCGAACTGCTTTCGACGAAATATTAATTTCCTACGTTCAGCAGCTTGAACATATTTATAACAAATCGAAGTCCTCATACAAGGATGAACGCATGAAAGAGAACACTTGGAGCAGCATTGCTCAAGAGTTGTGTTCTGACCGTAAGTTACTGCCATTGTAGTTCATAATTTCCAAAATCAAGAAATGAATGAATAGACTTGTATCATATGTAGAGACTGCTGTATAACAATTCCTTGCTTTGAATTATTATAGCTGCCACAGTGAAGAAACGGTGGGAGAATCTGCGGGATAGGTTCGTGAGGGTCCTTCGAGAATCTACGACACCTTTGCCCACGGGTTCAGGGGGACAAGGGAAGGAGACCCCCTTTGTCTTCTATGACACTATGATGTGGTTAGTGCCAAACATTAGGAAGAGAAAGTAAGTAATAGACCTGACTGTCTTCATTCATTTTAAAAAGAACATATATTAGCACTGAATGACAGTAGAACGAGCGATAACATTCTCTACAGTACATGAATTAGCCAAAATACCTTATCAAACGATGAGAAATAAATCAGGGAATTGTGTTTACTCCTCCACTGTCTGTAACCCACCCAGCCATCCCAAACAGGATCACGACTTACATATCCAGCTGTGTCCGCCATTGTCCACGTGAATTATCGGCTAGACAGTACTGCCAACCCCACCTTTAGAGTACTATCTAAAACAAAGAAGCGCCCATTTCATTTGTAGGAACCCCAGCTTGATGAAACTGCGTGGGGTCACGAAGTCTCCCACGCCACCTCTCCCGGGTTAATAAGGCTTTATATACAAACACAAACCTAACCTGGGGCTTATGCCCCAGACTGTCTTGCTTGTGGTACAAGCAGTAATTTTCAGGCAGGTGTAATTTTTTGGCCAGAACATCGAGAAGTGTATTTTATTTCGAAGAGCTTGACAACAATGCAGTCACGTGGCTCTCGCAGTAGTTCCATGACTGTGACATGTATGGGAATATGGCTGCAGTCATAATTAAACACACATATTGTCGTAATTTATGTGTATTCGGAATTGCAGTAGTGTTAATGGCTTGGCTTTTTAGTGTGTCTGTCTAACCTAGCCTATTATATATAATAGGCACTACTGCTAGTATATTAATAAATGATACAAGTTCTGAAACAAAGTACTGTGCCTATTTTGCCTTTCTTCATTGATATATTTTGTGTGCATTGCATCCTAGTGAGACGGTGATTTTCCTTTGTGTTTAGATTGGTGTCGACAGCTTCGGCTCATCCGAACAAGTATTGTCAATCATCGGAAGAATTCTGGATGGAGAATGCCCCTATTGAAATTGATGAAGGGTCATTTGACATCCCTTCGTTAGATGAAGAGCAGTCATCTGCTAGCACTTCAAGTGCGACTGGCTCTTCAGATTCATGCAGCTCACGGTCTATTGGGTCGAGCCAAATGCTCATAAATCCTCGCTGCAAGAGGAAATGGCGAAGGCGGTGAAGTCCTTTTCCGAGTTCGTGGAAGGGAGAAAAGAACGGGAGCCCACTCCGAATATCAGCAGCAGTGATAGGAATTTCATGAATTCTGTTGTAGTGGACATGCAATTAATTGAACCTAAGAACCGCATAAGATTTAAAAGAGAAGTATTAGAATTGCATGAAAAATATATAGAATAAAGGTTTTCAGGACGATATTTGCATTGTTTAACCTTCCTTTCATCCTTTACTATAGGGTGAATTCCATGTTCTCAAGGGTGAATTCCATGTTCTCACAGTTATGTAGATTACCGGTATGTACCGTAGTCGGCAATAGTAGAGGAATGATTTTATCTGATGGGCCAAATATCAGGACCTTGCTGCACTCCGATGTGTGAAATGCAGCGATGTCCAATGTTAGGCCTAGAATTGGACTTTACTTTTGGAACTTTTCACCATGCTTCATTAAGTCCCTGAAATTCCCTTCAATATTATTCTTACTCCAACAAAATGTATTTCAATACAAAATCATTGCCAGTACTTCATGATCTAGAAAGAAGGAATTGGATGGTTGAAGAAAAGTAAAGAATTAAAATACAGTACTACTAAACTTGATTGGTAGAAAATTCATAAAGGCATACGGTTGCATTTAAATAGTTAACAATTAGATAAGGGAATGTTCTCAGGTGCTGCGAGAGATAGCGTCACCAGTTATGTTGGCAGCGCGGCTGCCGCTTGTATCAAAACAATAAACGTTGTGGTATATTGGCTTTCACGGCCAGTGAATTAAAACTCAGCAATTCTTCTAGGTTTGTGCCGTGTCTTGTGTGGGGTTTCGCCTTGGACACCAAGCTGGCTCATCGGCGGGCTCTTGGTGTCCCCGCCCGGACCCCCACTGGAGTGACGAACTGCGCGCTACCGCTTGAGCTACTAGTTCTCGCAGTCAAGTGGCGCAGATGCTCCTAATATAAAGTGAGGTAGCGCGCAGTTCGTCACTCCAGTGGGAGTCAGGGCGGGGACACCAAGAGCCCGCCGATGAGCCAGCATGGTGTCCTAGGTGAAACCCCACACAAGACACGGTACAAACTTAGAAGAACTGCTGAGTTTTAATAAACGTTGTACTCACCACAGCCATTCATAACATACTATACTCACTGACGATGTGGACTTCACCCTATCAAGGACACCGTGCTGTCAACTAAACTGATGACGCTACCTCTCGCAGCTGCGGAGAACATTTCCACCTATAGCCATTGATACCCTTGAATGTCTTTTATAATAATTAGCCTATACTTATTATGTCCACAACTTACTTTGTATTATAACAGCAGACCAGATACCAGGTAGACTAAATCTATAGAAAGCCTACTCCAACAGACTTCATTATGAAGCATAACAACGGAGAAAGAGCATCCTTCTGCAGTCGATTAAATTCCATTAAAAACATATAATTTCAACAAAGAACTAAGAACCATATACGCAATAGCGAAAAAAATATATATGGATATACACAAGAATACGCGGATAGCATCAGAAACAAAATAATTTCCCATCAACGCTAACTAAAGAAAATGAAAAGGATAAGGGTAGATAAACTACTTTCACATACATATCCAAAATGCATGCAGTCACTAACATCTGTAAGATTGCATACCGGACCTACAACAACAACAATAGCAACATGTTCTTCAACTACAACTCTGTTAATAAAAAAGGTAAGCACAATAAGTCAAGTGTATATCAATTAAAATGTAAAAATTACGGCTGTAAATAAATTATACAAACGGGGAGGTTTTCTAAAATCAGACACGCAGAACAAACTAACGCAATAAACTACAAAAAATTCTCCGCTACGGCAAAACATATAGATGAAGAAAACACGAATCTGGCTTCATAGAGAGCGACTTAAAAATACTACATATACAGAACAAAAGGCAAACTCCTTAATATATTGGAAATAATGGAAATACACGTCAACGAAAATTGGAATCTGTAAAAAAAATCTAAATGACATCACATTCTGTAGAAATGTGTTATTTAACACGATAGCGAGGCTTAAAGACAAGTCAAGGACGGCGCGCTCCGCTACGTCACAACATCTAAATACCACGCGTCCTCATCGCGACTCGGGTTAGCGAGCAAGCTTGGGCCAGTCACTTGTTAGATGACGATCAGCGTGGACACTCTCACGTAAGTCAGAAAGACACCCATCAGATGATAACGGTTTCGTTGCTTTACAGAACAATTTCCCATCCTCAAATTCAGGTGCACCGGATGTCTAGAGTGACATATTTTTAAACTTTTACCGGTCTTTTAAATTTCTTTTAATCGTCTTTAAAAGAACATTAATTAATTGACCAATCATTCTCATTTCATCCTCATTTATGTATTTTAACACGCGTTACCATCGCCAGCAAGGTGAACATTTACTGAACTAGGCTGTTGATGGAAACATGTCCCTGAAGAGGAGTTAGCACCTCACACAAAGTAAGTTGTGTTGTACAGTGGACATCATAAGTAGAGTAGATTGATACACCTGTTCAAGAAAATAGAACATAATTTTGAAATAATTCACTGCTTCAGTTATGAGTCGATCACTGGAAAGCAAGTAAGGCCTGTGCTTTCTTCTATTCATGTGGTGCAGTGATCAGGTAACTCCTCTGCCAACTCACTTCCCCACTGGGTGAAACCAAATAATCAGCCAAGCTGTCTCTTTGTGCGTACACAACATTTGCTCCAACTCGACCGACTGGTGTCTTCCCTAGTTATGGTTCTCCAATCACCGCTTACTTCTTCTCCACTTTCCAGGGTCCTATCACATAAATTTGGAGGTGAGTAAATAGTGCACAATTCAGACCTCAAAAATTTGTGAAGGCAAATAGTGGCCTTCACCATAGCTTCTGCTGTGGGAACTGAGCAAGCTAGCGGTTGTCGGTACACTCTCCACCTGCTTGCTAGTATGCCAATGGTATTTTCAATTGTTCTTCTAGCCCTGGAGAGTCTATAATTGAAAAGCTTTTTCTTCTCTCCGAGAAACTTACCAGGATAAGGCCTCATTATGCAGCTTTTTGAGGGAAATGCCTCATCAGCAACAAAATAATATGGCATAACAATATCACTTCCTGGAAGCCTCTTGGGAGTTGGTAAGGCAATAGTGCCTTCTTCAAGAGACTGGCCTACCACACTCCTCTTGAAAATGCTAGAATCATTTTCAGAACCATAAGCTCCTACATCAGCCCATATAAACGTATAGTCCGCATCACAACACGCTAATAGCACTAAGCTGAATGTACGCTTATAATTAATAAACAAGTACTAGATCGCATTGGACACTGCAACTGCACATGCTTCCCATCAATAGCTCCCAGTGTGTGAGGAAAGTTCCACCTATTCATGAATCCTTCGCTGATGTCAAGCCAGTCTTTCCCCTCTGGAAACTTCACATAAGAAGGTTGAACTTCACTCCAAATGGCATTGCACGTTTCAAGTATTGTTTTCGAGACTGTAGATTTACCAACTCTAAATTCCCAGCTCAGATTCTGAAAAGATCCACCATGGGCCAGATATTTCACGGTCATTGCCAAACGCAGTTCTGGGCTCAGCGGACACCTTCTGCTTCTCTTCAAAAGGCGTGGCCTATTAGCGACAGTAGCAGTTCAAACCGTTCTGGATCCATTCTTGTATATTTGAAGAACATTTCATGGACATTCATCTTCATATGCCTGAAAATATTGGTGAATGCTCCACGTTCATCTCTCTGGGCATTTATAGGTCCAACACACCATCTGAAATATAAATAAAAACAATGGAGTCATTACAATCCTGCAACTTGGACTTATTACCTAGGCTATTGTCACTTGAAAAGTATGGCAGCTGAAAGCAATACAAGCACCCAAGGATTGGCAAGCTTAGATTTGTTGAAGAATGCAAATCAATGCTTTAAGTATTATTAATATTTTAAACAAATAGGAAAAAAGGTAATAAAAGCAACATGATGAAAATATATTCTTTCCTGACTGCTGCCTTATTCAGTAATTTTGTCAATGGAGATGTCTAAACCACAGGCTATCAGTTTCAGTCATTTATATTTTTAGTCTGTACGTACCTTCTTTGACGAGTTTCTTCAACAGCTAAAGAACACAGCATCAAGATTAAGCCAAAGTACGCTATCGCGATGTCATCGTCCTCGATTACCATCATGAAATTATTTACTTTATACCCAATAGAGCATAAACAAACATAGTATACACAAGTGACAGCTGATTACGCGCATTAACAACTTCACGTTCCCGGGCAATTGTGAACCAGCCTTAAGGGCGAGTCTATCATCTCTGTTACAGCCCAGCTAGCGGGCGAACCTATTGCCCCAAATAGAAGCCAGCAGCAAACCGTCCAGTCGTGTTGAGTTAATACTCCTGAGAAGGGTGGTTTTGTTTAGAGTTTCCCTGGAAGTGTAACTCGGGTTTTCTTCATTTCGCCTGCGAAACACAGTCAAGTTCAGATTGGACGGAAGGGGGATTTGAGTTTCATTCACCTCGCCATTCCCTGGAAGTGCAACTCTCATTTCGCCTGTGAACTTTTCGTTCCGCAGAATTCACAGTCAATTTAGATTGGACGGAAGGAGGATTATATTATTTTAAATTATACTGATTGGCGTATAAGCTCTACTTAGTCCCCGATTCTTGGATGTTACGGGTAAACTCGAGAACCACTGGATAGATTTTCATGCGGTTTTCACCATTCTGTAAAGGATATCTCGAGGATAATTTCTTTAGAAAATAATTTATTTATGATCAAAGGAAGCCGAGCAGTAACGATTTCAGTGGAAAAGTAAAAAAAACAGGCATCCGAGCGCTTTGTAAGCTTACGCTGGGCAAACTGTTAAAAATATCTAAATACTATGAGTGTAAGAATTGTTCAGCAGGAAAAGTTCTACAAAAAAGTCCGCGAGAGCATATGTCTATCTTCAATACATCGCCCACTATGAGTGTTTTTACGTTTTAATTTCTTCCAACCATGTCCATTCAAATACTGAGGTAAGAGTTTACGAGCTATCTAAGGGCGAATCTATCATCCCTGTTACAGCCTAGCTAGCGGGCGAACCTATTGCCCCAGATACAGCCAGCAGTAAACCGTTGAGTCGTGTTGAGTTAAGACTTCTGAGAAGGGTGGTTGTGTTTGGAGTTTCCCTGGAAGAGCAACTCGGGTTTTCTTCGATTCGCCTATGACTTTTCGTTCCGCAAAATTCACAGTCAAGTTAAGATTGGACGGATGGGGGATTTGTGTTTCATGCACGTCGCCTTTCTTAAATTACGTTTGACAAGAATTTGTTGCACATGCATCTCCATGATAATATATCTAATAGTCCAGTCAGTGATTTTAACCCATCATGCCGAGACGTAAAACGGATATTGGTCGTTGTTCATTGACACTGGAGAAAGAAAAGTGCTTATCACGTAATGCATTCTCCCGGGCGAAGCTGGGTCGGGTTGCTAGTTACATATAAAATACAGTCCTACCAGATCGTTTTGTTGTTCCCTTGAGCGTTGCGCTTAAGGCCGGTATGGTATCATCCATATTGTTGGTCCTCAGAGCCCGGATAGAATCAAGCTATCAGGTCACTACTAAAAATGTGGTTATCTGCAAACCAGACGCTTCTAACAAGATAAGTAGTCATAAGGCATTACCTTATTTCCTTCCCATTTGTTATTCCCCTTTGTACATGTAACACGTATAATCATAACCTCTGAAATTGAAACCAAATTTCTTGTCACGAAGAGAAGCATTATTAGAGCTTCAATCACTAGGCTACGTAATCAAGTGTACAGTTTTGATGACAGTACTCCCATTGAACTTCTACATGTTAAAAATGAACGGTTATTAACGCTCAGCAGAAAACTTCACTCTAGCATGCGATGCAGTGTGTAAGAGATTTCATAATGCTAGACTTATCGTAAATGCACACATCAAATTACTTTTATCTGCAGATACAGTTCATAGGGAATCTGCTTCAAGCTTGGGTATCCTACTCAATCAGGTTCAATCAAATCTGAAGGCTGTCGAGTCATTAAATTTAAGCGTTCCGTTGCATGAAGTAATTATCAGCCATATCACACTTGACAGGCTCCCAGAATCCACCAGGAAACATTGGGAAATGACAAGCAAGTCCAAGGAGCTTTCTACATTATTAGAACTCACAGATTATTTGGAAAAGAGAGCTCAAACCTTAGAAGTGAAATATTTTTCTCCCAAGGTTCAATCTTGTGAGAAGGGCATTAGATCTTATCAGGATACGAATTCCAGGCATGGGATCAAGAATGATAATAAATTACCCTCTAGGGTTTCGTATGCAGTTATCAGTGATAACTGTAAGATATGCAATGGTCAACATCCAATCTACAAGTGTGACACATTTTTAGGTTATGAGTCACAAAAAAAGGCGTAACATAGACAACATGGGCTTTGTTACAATTGTTTACGAGTATCACACAGTGTTGTATCGTGTCCTTCCAAGTCATTTTGTAAGATATGCAACAGTCAACATAACACATTATTACATATTGACTCAAACAATCAGTCCTCTAACAATCAGCATCCTACTCGGTCTCATCATGCAGCTAAAAACATATGCTCCAGCACAGCGTCCACCCAACCTCATAATGGTTGGAATGAAAGCAATTCATCTACTTATTGCAGTATGAAGATCAAGCCACAACATCATGTCATACTTTCTACAGCCGTAGTCATGGTTGAGAATAACGTTGGCACACTATATTTAGCTAGTTGTCTCTTAGTGAAAGCCAAAGCAATTTCATAACAGAAGGTTTAGCACAAGTTCTAGGTTTGAAGAGAACAAGAAATCCTACGCCCATAGAAGGCATTTCGCAATCTATGTCTGAAGCTAAGTACAGTGTTAATGTTACTGTACAGTCTTGTATAAATTCTAGCAGCTACAATATTGATTGTCTTGTTTTATCAAAAATCACTAGTGACATGCCAACTCAAAGGGTGCCTTACGACACTTGCAATATTCCAGGCGACATTCAGTTAGCTGATGTTAATTTTCATTCTCCAGCCAAGATAGACATGCTTTTAGGGGCTAGGATTTCTTCAGAATGCTCAGAGCTGGACAGTTGACCAGGCCAGGCAAATTTCCAGTTCTGCAGAATACAACATTAGGTTGGATTGTGTCGGGAAGTTATGAATCGACAACAGAGAGAGACACCCCGTCTGGAACCTTTTTCCTCCGCAATGATATTGACTTTCACGCACAAGTACAAAGATTTTGGGAGGTCGAAGAACTTAATGAAACATTAAGATCTAGTGAAGACAGGGAATGTGAACAGCATTTTCCACAACATGTGTCAAGAGATGCTACAGGGTGCTATGTTGTCCGATTCCCACTCACGCAAGATCCTAACACATTAGGCAAGTCATTGCAAACTGTCACTAATACCCAGAGATTTGAACGTCTCGATCTCAGACTACGACGTGATGAACTGCTAAGGGTTGAATATACCAACTTTCTCCCAGAGTACGAAGAGTTAGGTCACATGCAACCGATAACTGCCTCTTCAGAGACATCGACATCATATTACATGCCACATCATCCAGTATTCAAGACGTCCAGCTCTACAACTAAGACCAGAGTTGTGTTTGATGCTTCATGTAAGTCATGTTCAGGAATTTCTCTCAATTAACTTGTGATGACCTACCAAAAATGCGAAGTCATTCGCCATTAAAATCCATATTGATAGAAGTTAATCAACTATTCAAGTAATACGCCAAATCAATACTCAATTTATATATAATTCTATATAAATAGGACATGTTTCGGACTTCAATGAGGCCATCTTCAGCTAAACAAGAAATTAATTAAGAATTAAGTTAAACTATTATAAAATTACTTAAATCTAATAACAAAAGAAATATTAATGTTAAAATTGAATAAAATGAATCATTATTAAAATGGATTTCCTTACAAATCAAATCTTCAAAATGAAAATAAAATACTTGTCATTTGTCTTCAAAATGTAGTTAAAAACGAGAAAATAATATTGGTGAATGTAAACAAATATTAAACGATATAATAATTCTTATCAAAATAATACACTTAAAATTATTTAAAAGTAAAGTTCTGTAACCAATAATTAATATAGATCAGTGAAATTGAATAAGAACATGGTTAAATGCTTAAATGAATAAGTAACTCTTCTATCTTCAACATGAAGTTAAAATTCTCAATAGGTGCCAAATACTAAGTGTGCCGACATGAAGGTAGTTTAGAGCTTGAAATATTTAGTAAATGGATCAGCGCTTGAGACGAATAAGGACATCTTCACTCATGATGGAGTTAATAGTTTGAATATGTGACCAATAAGTAATCGCGTTGACATAAAGTGCTCTGCTAAGAAAATAAATATGTCAGAGAAACATTGTATGTAATTAAAATAATAAAATTGATAGATATATGAATGTGGTAGAGATCTACATTTATACTTAATTGATGTAAGAGAACGAAGAAATAGGTGCGACAATGTTAGATAAAAGCTTCTTGTGCGCAAATGTCTGTGAAGTAATGAAGCACATGTTTAGATGATTGAAGAAATGTTAACTGCATTTATATATTATTATGTATTCTTCTTCTATAGCTTTATCATGGTATGTAAATAACACATGTAACCTATAGTATGTTCACCGTTTTGATCAATGAGGCTAAGTAAGTCATTATTATCGTATCTGTGAAAATAAAATAAAAGTCAGCGAGATTTAATGTTTGGTACATAGCACTCCATAGGTAACCGAAATGCAATTTTATAGTATCAAATAAACATGAGAGTAAAGTTTAATAAAGTTCCGTAGTGACGTTGCTGTGTAAAATAATAGCTCATGTATACTATATTTAATCAGTATGAAATGTTGTCTTACTTATTATATTTATTTCACATTGAGCCTCGACCGCCAAAGTTCACAATGCAACCGTATCGGGCTACCGACGGGACGACTGTAGCCGACTATTTCATCCGTTTTACCTGGGCGCTCAACCTCAGCAAGGTACCCGCGGATTAGCATGCACATTTTGCACGAGTTTACATGGGATCTGAACTCAATGATGCCCTGAAGATCCTGGTGAGTCCTAATGATCCGGAAACTCTGTCATACAACGAGATTCAATCTAAGCTGAAAGGCCACTTCGACGCCACACGCAACAAGTTTGCTGGGAACATCAAATTTCGGAGTGTAATGCAGAAGAAAGGAGAAACCATCGCTAGCTTCGCCATAAGACTGCGTCAGGCTGCAACGTTTCGTGAGTATGGCACATTCCTTGATCGCATGTTAACTGAACAAATGCTCGCAGGTTTGGAATCACGAGAAATGTCGACGAGATTATTGCAAAACAACCAGAGAACTTCACCGCGGCATATGAAATCGCGCACGCACTCGAAGCTACTCGCATCACCACCAACGAGGTCAAAACTGCTAACGCTAAGTCTGAATCAACCAATCGGATTGGATACGAGAAGCCTCTGTCCAGGAAGAACAGCAACCGGCAGTCGCCACGCAGCAAGTCAGCTCATCGAAGTCAAGGGCTTTACAACCTAACCAGACAGCATCAAGGGCCACATCAAGCAAGCTTGTAGTTTAACGTGACGGTTAATCTCGAGATCATGAGCCACGGGTACAGGCAAACCGAAGTGCATCCCAAGACAACCAATCAACATGTGCAGGGTGCGGTGAAGCTCACCCTCGCTGTCAGTGTGCGTTCCTGAACGCAGAGTGCCTGAAGTGTGGCAAGAAAGGTCACATCAGAAAAGTTTGCCGAACGAAATCGAAGAAACATCGAACAACAAACCATGTGACCGAAGAAGAGCTTCCAGCAGAGAACCTCGATGTCGTGGAGTACTTGAGCAAAAACGAGGTCATCGGATTGGTCAACACAACACCTAAGCCACTGGTTGATGTCAACATAGAGGGAACCAAGTCAAAATGGAACTCCACACCGGCGCCCCCTGCTCAACCATGAACAAATCAAAGCTAAGTATGTTCAAACAAGGTTTTGTGTTGCAGAAAAATGATCGTTACTTCGTCAGTTACACCGGTCATCCGATCAAATGCATTGGCAAAACGTCAGTGTGCACCACCAGGAACCACACCCAGGAACCTGAATCTCTACGTGGTTGACGATGAAGTCGAATCGCTCTTTGGCCGAGAGTGGATTTCGGAGTTTGTACGGGGGATCGACTTTGATCACCTCTTCAGAAAATCCGACCCAATCCACAAGCTCTCAGACAAGCAGGCAGCAGAGAAGCAGCTCGACAGCATTCTATCTCGCTACCAGGAAGTGTTCAGCGACACACCTGGGAAGATCTCAGGTCCCCCAGCGAAGATGCACCTGAAGGCTGGAGCTACTCCTGTTTTCGCCCGAGCTCGAGACGTACCAGTTGCCCTCCGCGTTGCCTACGCCAAGGAAATCGGCAAGAAAATTGCATTTGGCTTCTACAAAAGAGTAGACTACTCTGTGTGGGCATCGACAACGCACGTAGTCGCCAAGAAGAACGGCAAACTGAGGAGCACAGGCAACTACAAGCCTATTCTCTACCCGCGGATCATCATCGATGAACATCCGATTCCCAAGGTGGAACATCTGTTCAACCGAATGCACGGCGCCACTCTCTTCTGCCACCTGGATATCACCGATGCGCACACTCACCTTGAGGTCGACGATGAGTTCAGCCATGCTCTCACGCTTAACACGCCAACTCACGGTCCGATCCGCCCAACGCGAGCAGTATATGGAGCAGCTAACATCCCCGCTATTTGGCAGCGGCGAATGGACAGTCCTGCAAGGTTTCCCAAACGTCGCAAGAGTTTTCAATGACCGCACAACCGACCAAGCCACCACGCAACCAACGAGGTCACCGGGCAACCGACCAAGACACCACGCAACCAACGAGGTCACCGCGCAACCGACCAAGACACCACGCAACCAAAAAAGCCACCGCACAACCGAGCCTGAGACGAGTTCGCTTCACCGAGACACCAGCAACAGTCCAAACACCACCAGCCACACCCGCTACACCTGTGAACAGGACCCCACCTATTTTCCAGACCTCTTTAATTCCCCGCAGGAGTACTCGCCAGCACCGACCACCATTGAGATTCTCTGCGGATTAAGTTTCCTAAATCATCCATTTAACAGAGGGAGGGAATGTTGTGTATTTACTTGAGTTAGCATGAACATTCTAGTTGCTATGCCCAGAACATTCCAATCTGGAACCTTCCATATACTATGTATATATGCACTCGCAGACTCTACGGGATAGTTCCGCGCCAGTTCCGCTCTGGACCGCTCAACTTAGTCCACCTTGTGTATCGTTGTGTATCAACTAGTGTTAAATAAACCGTTGTTTTATATTAACAAGTGTGTGTTATTTATCTTGTATCACCCACGACATAACAATATATAAAAAACAAAACAACTCATAAATAGAAATTATGTCCACAAGGAATCTCTAAGCTCGGCGCTAAGGCCTTACAATAGCCACCAGCAAAGAGAAGCCATGATCCTAACCTAAAACGACCAAGGAAATAGTAATACTAGGAACATTGTAACCACATGTTACAACCCTATTCTATCACGATGCGCGAAGAGAACCGTAAGTTTCTCATTCTCCCTAAGTAGTCGATAACACAGTTAGAAATAGGGTGTTCCCAACATGTAGTATTTGTCGGTAGAATTTACAGGTTTTTCTAGCCGGGTACCCTGAAGATTCTACGATCCAATTGTTTTTCGGATTTCGACGGATGCAATTTCATGATAAAAAACGGGCACAGTGTGTAGTAAAGAATGTGGTTTTATGTCACTATTGTTAAACATGTGTGTCCGCAAATAACCTTTGCAAGTAAAGTTTGCTCCTCACAAACCAGAGGATTACATCACATCAATGTGTCCTTAGTCCACAGGGGATTGAAGGTGTGTTCTTAAAATTCCTATTTGATGCAAAGTTTGCTCATCATGTATCACATGAATTTTGTTTGAGACGACTATGAGTTATGATGTGCGCTTTCAATTTGAATTTTCGAGCAAAGGTTGCTCCGCACGTATCACAGGAATTTGGCCTAAGTCCACTATGGACAATGTGCTGCTTCAAGTTGCCTTTTAGAGTGAACTTTGCTCCGCACGTATCACAGGAGTATTGATTTACACCCCTGTGGATTAACATGTGTGCTTTCAAATTATTTTTTCGAGAAAAGTTGACTCGGCATATACCACAGGAATGTGACTTTAGACCACAATGGACTAACATGTGCATTTTCAAGCTGCATTTTACAGTGAACTTTGCTCCGCATGTATCACATGAATGTTGTTTTAGACCACTGTGGGTTAACATGTGTGTTTTCAAAAGCCCTCTTTGTGTAAAGTTGGCTCCGCATGTATCACAGGAATGTGGCCATAGACCTCTATGGAGTAAGATGTGCTTGTTCAAGCTACTTTTTTCAGTGAACTTTGCTCCGCATTTATCACATAAATGTTGTTTTAGACCACTATGAATTAACATGTGTGTTTTTAAATATGCTTTATGAGTAAAGTTTGCTCCGCATGTACTACAAGAATGTGGTTTTAGACATTTATGAATCATCGTCTGTTTCTTCAAATAATGTTTTCTTTTAGAGTGTGCTCCGCAAGTTATGTATATATTTGGCATTTTACCGCTGTGAGATGATATTTGTTCTTTCATGTTATCATTTTCTTTAGGTTTATCTCTTGTTAAGATGTTCACCGATCTGTGGAAGATAGGTTGTTTATGTGGGTAATTTCTAATCAGAGTCAAGTGTTAGTTATTGAGGTTTTGAGGGGTGGAAATGCGTGGAACTACGAGGTCATCTGCATCTCTTACGACAGATTGAAGAATACAAATTTAGAATGAAATTAAGAATTAAGGTGAGGGAAAACAAAATAAACAAAACAAAATGTAAATAAAGCTAATATTTAAAATAATGCACAAAAATGACGGAGAAACAGAAATTCACAATTCCTAAAAGAACAAGTCTCTGGGTAAATGCACACTAGGAAATTTAGATTGCTGGCCCTAACCCACTCTCACTTATAAAGCGGATGACGAGATCAGCAGCCACCACGTCATCGGCTAATATGAGTTTAAGTATCATCAGCAAACCAAGGTTCCTTCGTATGTCGGCAGGATCCAAACATTCGGTTAAAACGTGGGACACGCAGAATACGGCTCACACAGGTACAAAGGAAGCTTGTAGTTTACCGTTACCTTAAATAGCGTGATCATGAGCCACGGGACCTTCTCTTTACGTGGAATCCGAATCGCTTGACATGGTGAGAGGCAAACAGATGGATCGCTCATCGACTACGCACCGTCCACAGGTACAAAGTGGGGACTTCCCTCCTCATTAGATACGAGTGGGTGGATCTTGCATGATCTATCCTTAGACTACTAAAAAGACGGACTCCCTCCGTGACCAGAAAGAGCTCCACCACTCGCGAATACTTCCCCTTGATCACTCTCAGTTTATTGGGTATTGGATCAGCTATCCTCTGACTCGCCTAGAATGCCAGTACTTGTCGGCGTAACTGAGAGCAAATATCTGTAGCGAGTACCTCCACAGGTCGAGGTGGTAGTGATACGGCATCTTTTGCAGCTTGGTCCGCTAACTCATTTCCCGCAATTCGCATGTGGCTTGGAAGCCACAGAAAGATGATTCGAGTGTCAGCGCAGCACAACACGGCTAGTAGGTCATGGATTCACTGCACAAGGGGGTGTTGCAGGAAACGTGTAGAAAATCACTGAAACGAACGCAAAGAGTCGGTACACACGAGAAAGTGGATTCGAGCTCCGCAGTAATCCCACTACTGGCTTCAGGCAAACAGATTTTGCAATTTGCACCATCAATAACGCAAGCACAATACACCTTCTCGTCCAGCTTCGAACCAAATGTATAGAGAATGCATGCGTCCGGAAATAGGTGAACTCTGCTGTGGAACTGCCTCCGATAAACGGAGGCATGATTTTCAACCTTAGGACCTCAGTGGAAATCTAAACGAATTTTCCAACACGGGACTTGCCACGGAGGCACCTCACTAGATACCGGGTGATATACGGACCTACAGTCACTCCTAATAACTCGAGGAATCGAGTATAATTCCAACCGACCTAGTGGCATTGGGTACTGAAGAGAGTTTGATAGCTCGGATGTTGCGGCATTTGACGCTAATTGGCAGAATATACTAAAAGAATACGCTGGCGTCTATAATTGATTGGTGGAACACCCGATTCGGCGAGTAGGCAGGGAATCGGGCTGGACCGGAAAGAACAGGTAGTCAACCTAATGCCAGTATGGCGGATACTGTCCAGCATTTTGTAGCTGACATCGCCGTATACGGTGCTGCCTCGTGAATTTGCTGTTAAAATAGAGCCCCAAGAAATTTACCATACTTCCAGAGCTGTAATGTAGAGCCAAATCGTCTACATACAGTGGAGGATCTACCGTGAGCCCGGCGAAGGCAACAATGCCACTTTTGGAAACCACGAACAAGGTAACACTCAGCACAGAAACCTGAGGAACTCCATTTTCCTGGGTGAAAATTTGCGATCATTTCCTACCAATTCCTAAACGAAAGAGCCGGACGGACATAAACAATGCACTAGAAATTTGTAGATTTCCGCGGAGTCCCCACTCGTGAAGGATGGAACGCATTCGGTAGAGCCTTTTGGTGTAATACGCGTTATCAAATTCAAAGAAAACCGTGACTAGGTGCTCCTTTCGGAGAAATGCCTCCTGTATGCCCTCTCAAGATGCACCAGATGGTCAGAGGTGGACCTATGAGAGCGAAATTCACACTGGCACTCAGACAAGAGGCCTCTCTCCTCTAAGAACTTGACCAGTAGACGGTTAACCATCTTCTCCAGCAGCTTACATAGGCCATTTGTCAGACAAATGGGCCTATAGATGCTGATAAGGTTGAGATCCTCTCCAGCCTTGGGAATCGGTATCACGATCCCCTCACGCCACTGAGATGGAAACTCCCCTTGAATCCATATACGATTGAAGAGGATCAACAGTTTCCTTATCCTGGCATTGCACAGAGATTTCAACATTTCATAACAGATGTTATCCGTACCAGGAGATGTATCCCTGAAAGTGCACTGCGCAGATCCCATTCAGAGAATGGTACATTGTAGAAATCTGAAGCAGCAGTCGCAAAGGACAAGGGGTGACCCTCTGGTTCTCACTTCAGAGTCACAAATGTAGGATCATGACTCCCAGAGCAGGATACATCACAAAGGTGCGATCCAATACTGTTGGCAATGGCGATATGGTCCGTGATGATGAGTCCGTTGATGGATACTCCAGGTATCGTCAATGATGTTGGGAGTCCAGAGATGCCACGAAGCTCAGTCCACACAAGAGATGAATGAGTATGTGCCGTCATGGACGACACATACTTTTCCCACGTAGTTTTCTAACTCCCCCGAATCAGATATCGGACTCTAGCACGAATCCCTTTATAGGTAATAAGGTGGGCCATGGTGTTTTACCTCCAATAGCATTTGAAAGCACGTCGACAATGTTTAATGGCTGGTGCAATTTTGGCTGTCCGCTAAGGGTCAGGCTGCCGGCGGTAGTAGCCGAATGAGGAAGGTATTGTTTCCTCAACCACAGCCAAATTTCCATTCGTTTTGTGAGTGGCATGATCATCGACACTCTCAAAGTTATCGTTGGCAAAACCGCATGTTCTGTGAATTTTGGCCAATCAGCCCAACGGAGAATCCATCGACTTGGTACCTCGATGGCACTGTGGTTCGGAAGAGTACAATAATCGGGAAATGGTCACTTTTACAGACGTCGCCGTGCACACCCCAGTGAAGCAGGGCATCCAGCGCACGACTGCACAAGGTGATGTTGACAATAGAAAAAGTGCCGTGTGCAATAGAGAAGTGCGTTGGTTTCCCTGTGTTCAACAAACACAGGTCCAGCCGCCAGATCAATCTCTCAAAATGTCTCCCTCTACCGCTAGAAGTAGCGGAGCCCCAGTTGGTGTTGAGGGCATTAAAGAAGGGGACTTCTTCTCCGATTGCTCCGGATCAGTTGGCATAACCGGCGCCTTCATTTCGGGGCCGAAGAAGGTTGTGAGACCTCCTCCGGGCTGACAGTTATTGCTGGTACAGCGAGGGGTGACTTGGGAACTACTGGAAATACGGACATTGACGGCACCACACTCGAAACTGGAGCGTTAGAGGTGATAGAGGGCGTCGATGCATTTGAAAACGATACCGGAAACTTATGGGCATTTAAAACATGGTAAATCTTGACATGAAAGAGTATCAAAAGTCCCTATATTTTGAATCTTAGCTTCCTTACAGAACTCAGGGCACAGCTTCGATCGTGGAGAGTGGCTTCTTTGGCAGTTAGGACAAATCGGGAGAGGTGTACATCTCTGACTCTCATGTGTCTCCTTGCCACGCCGTCTACGCACGGCCTTGGCAGGACACCTGGCAGAAACATGCCAGAATCTCAAGCATCGATAGCAGTGCATAGGTGGAGAGATGTATGACGAGCATCGCAGTGGTACGATGTGACCTTCACCTGCTTAGGTAAAACATCACCCTCAAAATGGAGAATACAAGCAGCAGTATCGACGCTGTCCTCTCCAATCTTTGGGTAATGCGCCCAATATTGCTGTCGCCTCTCTCCCCAGATCCCGCAACAATTCCGCATCACTATCATGAGGTCACGATGGAAAATAACTTGACGGACCTCATTCAGCGTTTCATGTATTGGGACCTGAACGGGAATTTCGTCGAATTATGTGCATTCCTGCAATGCTAGGGCTTGACTAAAGTCAACGGTGTGCAGCAAGAGATGCCCGTTCCGGAGCGGGGAAATCCCGTTTAGATCTCCAAATTTCTCCTCGGATTCCTCGGAAAATATTACAGATTACACCAGGTAAAAAAATCACTCCCGTCTGCCCTGGCAGCTACCCGGTAGCGAGGTGACTTGTCAACGGTGAAACGTGCATTAAAAGTTTCATCCCAAGGTGAATTCCCAAGGTGTATACACCTTGATGTACACCTTGGGATTGATCCGACACTCAAGAGACGGCTTTTTAAGGGGACCACAGTCTGATGAATTTAGACCGCTTATGAGTCATCCTGTTATCATCCTCCCCGAATGCCACCTACTCCGAAAGAGGGCCATCACTGTGGGCGGTACCCAGCCAAAGCAATACCTACTTGGGGATAGTAGGTATTGCCTGAGGTCCTAGTGCCTTAAACAGAACCATATCCCTTGATTTGGCGCAAGTTTCGGACATGAAGGGATCTACATTGTGGGGCAGATACCACTGCAAGGGTACATGTTGCACCCTCCTGTCGGGATGGGGCATACCGTCTAGGCTTTCTGGCCAGATGGCCAAGCTGGTGGCCCTTCCCCAAACAGCATGCACGTTTATTTCGAAGGGTCAAACCAAAATTGGAACCGGGAATCGAAATATACCTTTGAAAAGGCCCCTCTATTTGTCACCTTTAACGACAGGCAGGAAATACCGCGGATGAATTCTGTCCTCCACATCCACAGGGGGTTTTCCAAATCAAAGTCTGTCATGTAAGCCGGTTTTGTCGACCGTATTAGCCGCCTCCTACGACAGGCAGAACATACCGTGGGTGCATTCTAACATGGGGGATGAGTATACAGTAATCGTGTGTATGTAACACATTCTATTGTTATATGATTTTATTACACCCTTATTCGAAGACGTAGAGTTAAAGCCGAAATGTAATGCATCAGAGAAGATTTTAATCTCACGTAATGTGCTTCAGGTTTAGGTAATAAAATCCATAACAGTATGGGTACTGAACCCGATATTTTCTCTTTGCGAAGTCAGTTTGGCATCTGTGGACATATTTATTGCTAAATCTCTAATTTGAAGGAGATTGAACCATTATTATAGATGTTGCGACGTCAAGAATCGAACTCATCGTCATGATATGATTATTGCTGCTGCAATTTGTTACGAGAGAGAAGACTTGTATTTGTATATTTTTATTAAAAGCAAACCAGAGGCGGCGTTTGACACGTCAATCCATTTGAAGTTTGTCGGCAAAGGGGGGATTCTTGTTTAGAGTCGCGGACAAACCTGTTTCTACCGAGCGGCGAGTGAGGAAAAGCTCACACGTGCTGGGAAAGGCATTGAGGGGATGACGTGTGATCGGCTCACTGTCGAACGGCACGAAGCAGCACAAGGCGAGGAATGGAAAGTGAAATCACATAACTCGATTGACCAATTGGAACATTATATTTGTTAATTACTTCAATGACTCTTGTAATTAGTTTAACAAGATGAATCCAAGAGAGGGATACCAAATTCGATTTAGAAAATCATAACACATTTTTCTATGTTTCAAAATTGAGAATTGAGGTCGTAATTCGGCAGAAGAATTTGTTTAATGAATTTGAGCGGGAATTCGAGCGCCAAATTTCTAGGGACGCCATCAGTGGAAAATGGGGAGATTATTCCTTTCTGAAATGTCCGGAGAGACAGGTGTATTGTGAGCTCGGCAATGTTGAGTGCGCATGAAATTGAACTTGACCGCTATAGCGAGTGTCATTCCGGCCAAGCATTACGAGAGCGGAGGAACGTTAGAGTGTGAATTGAATATTAGAGTAGTAATGTATTCAAAGTGATCGAGTTTATTGAAAAGTATATCAAGAGTTCTTCGATATATTTTGCAACATTTTATAGCAAAATTGAACATTCATTTTGTGATATTGAAGTTAGTCAGGGACGTATTCGTGCAAGTAGAAGACTTTATAGAATAATCTCCAACACCAGAAACCATTAACTATGAAGAAATACGTATTGAAATTGTATTTCAACAGTACTTGGGAAGCATTGTTACACTTCGCCAAGCCATACAACAATCTGCTACGATAAACTACGATACGGCATTTCATAGACATTTACAAAATCTACTAGGTTTAATTCTACGAAATATATTCATCGATTATGAAAAATGGAACTTCAGAAATTCGAGTTAAGGGGGATGATTACAACACATTTTGAGAACGTCGAGATGAGTCAGTAAACCACTATGATTTGGGAAACAGGACAACTAAACACCGCATGAATGAGAGGAGTGACTTAAAAAATTCCAAATCACATTCAAATTTGGAATAGCACGAGAGATCTTCTAGAATCTACGCTGAATAAACTAGACGGAGCATGACTTCGAGACGGATGCTGAAACAAGTTGTACGGGGCTTCGGATTCGAGTCCAGACAGTCGAGGAATGGAGATGGGAGAAGGCGAGATCCGATCAGATGCTGTTTCAACATCCTGGGGCAGGCGAATAAAGAGATGGAGACATCGAAGCGGGAGCCGCATGAACGAATCTTATATCAACCTGGGTATAATGAGCCTTTTCCAGCAGTTTGCAGCTAACATGTGGAGATATCAGTGACGACCATTTTTGTTAGATCTTTGTATCTATTTAGATTCCTGTTAGAGATAATTCGAGATTTGTTTTGATTATATTCTCTTTTAATTTTTGCGTATTTTTTGAGATTTCTTACCACAGGAGGTTTTTAGTATTTCTTTGAAGCTTCTTTATGGTGATGCTGTTGTTGGAAGCATTATTATGGCATATTCGTCATATATTATGCAGTAATTGCAATTGCCAGTTATTCTGAGAAGAGAATTGCCTTTTTAGCATTGTTGAATAGATATTAGTATTTTGCAGGATTTTTCATTGTAGCTGATGAGAATACAAAGTCGAGACTTTCGGTCTATGTGAATTTATGTAGGAGTTATGAAGACAGGACTTTGCTAGGATGATGATCCTCCCTTCAGACATAGTTTTTCAGATCGATAATGATGATCTATGTGTCATATAGTCATGAATTACAATGTAGTTGATTCACGTAGTAGTCACGATGGTTTGCTAGAAGCTTGACTATTCACTTAGGGTGATAATGCTACGTTGAACCCTGACGATGTGTTTATGAAAACATTTTTCGTGTATCATATTGTCATTATTAACGATCTATGATTGACAAGAATGAGATGATATATGTATTTTAGCACAGTACACCGTTTGGAGCTGGATATTTTTATGGTACATGGAGTTGCAACAGTCATTGAAATTATGAATTTCCAAGCGAATAAGCTGTGGAACATAATGGTTATTGTAAGTTGTTTTGGTGTGGTAAAATATTTATGCACAAGGCCTTTGTGTAGTTTGTGAATGTCTATTCCACCAAGAGGTTAGTTATGTACATATTTTATGGTGTGAAAGACTCAGTGAGCTTCCAAAGTTACGGTGGTGTTGCGAATAGGATACTATTTAAAGCACAATCCATGTGGACTATTCAAGAAGCTTCGTTTATTGTAAAGTTTCTTTCCGCAGAGTAGCGAAGATATGTATCGTAATGGTGATGAGGAATGGAATATGAAGATACATGTTGATAAAGTAAAGCCAATACTAGGAATGTCGCATAAATATTGAATGTATAAACAGCTGTTTATTTAATTAAGATCGATAATTTGTTCATTCGAGATGTGATTAAAAAGAGATAACATTCATGAGAATGTATCATATTATTATTAATAATATCGTATGAACTCGGCTGCAAGCTTTGTTATTTGACCACGAGAGGGAATTGTACATTACATGTTTATGTGGTGCTGTATATTAGTTGGATGAATGTTCCTGGAATTAGTGGTGTTGAACTAAATATTAGACCCTGTTACTCTTTGATACTTGACCTCAGTTATAATCAGAGCAATTGCTAATGAATTAACTATATGGTATGTTAGGGTGTTTAATAAATTTCATAGCTGTGTGATGGACCTTAACTATGATAATGATGGCCAACCTTTCCGAATAAAACAATCATCAGTTCTAACAAGAATTAAAAATCTACGTACATCTATATCGCTAGTCCCATACAAAGATGTGCTAACATTGGGAGATACAGTCATCGGACGATAATTGTGGGGGCTGTTTATGTATCAATTAATAACACACAAATTCCGGAAGACTGGGAAAGGGCTACAGAAGTTCCAATATTTAAGGGAGGGAACAGATTGGTGATGGGAAACTCAAGGCCCATTAGCCTAATATCCGTCATATGTAAACTCTGATTACGTACGGGAACAGTGGGGAAAGTTATCATGGCTTAATGGGAGGCAACACGGATTTAGACAAGGGTACTCATGTGAGAGCTAAATGCTATCACTCTTTTAAGATATTAATGACTCGATAGACGAGAGGGTGCAAATTGACGCTGTAATTATAGATTTTTCGAAGGAATTTGATGTCGTCCCACATGACGTACTTCTCCGTAAATTACCGGCAACGAAGATTAATAAAAGAGTAATTTCATGGATTCAAGAGGCCTTGACTGGTCGGTTGCAAAAGGTTAAAATAGGTAATGTATTCTCGGAGGACATTTTTACAACGTCAGGTGTCCCCCAGGGTAGTGTGATTGGGCCCCTATTATTTCTGTCACATATTAACGACCTACCGAATGGGATTCAAAGTGACTGCCGATTGTTTGCGGATGATTGTGTAATATACCGAAAAATTCATAGCTCACAAGACAAAGCTCAGTTACAAACTGACCTCAACCTGGTTCATAACTGGTCAGTTGACAACAAAATGCAGATAAATACGAGTAAATGTAGTCTCATGAGAATAGGGAGAGGGCGAAGGCATGATTTTCAATATAATATCGGCTCGGAAATACTTGTAGAAGAAGACTCGTGCTAATACTTGACATCCATGTAAGGAATGATAAGAAATGGAGCACCCATGTGAGTTGTGTCGTCTCCAAATCCTACAAATCACTTCATTTTGTAATACGGGTATTAGAAGGCAGTAGCTCCACCGCAAAAGAATTAGGATATTTGACCCTGGTGAGGCCAATCTTAGAATACGGCTCAACGGTTTGGGACCCATATCAGGTAGGGCTCATCATTGGGCTGGAGATGGTATAAAGGAAGGCCGCGGGTTTGAGCTCAACTGTTTGGGACCCATATCAGGTAGGGCTCATCACTGGGCTGGAGATGGTATAAAGGAAGGCTGCGGGTTTGAGCTCAACAGTTTGGGACCCATATCAGGTAGGGCTCATCACTGAGCTGGAGATGGTATAAAGGAAGGCCGCGGGTTTGAGCTCAACTATTTGGGACCCATATCAGGTAGGGCTCATCACTGAGCTGGAGATGGTATAAAGGAAGGCCGCGGGTTTGAGCTAAACTATTTTAATCATAGAAGTAGTGTAACTCAAATGATAGGGTGGGAATCTCTGGATGATAGAAGGACGCTATGTTTAACACTTACACTAATTGTGTATATTGTGTTTGATGTTACTGTTGGTAATGCTCTGTGTTTGTACAATTTGCCACCGGGGAAATATCTCCATTTGCAAATATTATATATAATAATAATATAATAAAGTACGGGTACAGTACAATCGTGTTGACCGACTGAAACGCATTTAATTTCGCTATGTAAGATGATCAAGGGAAGCGGAATAATACCTTCGCGATCAAGAGATCTAACTAGTGAATAAACTAGTGCAATTTCAGCATTACTCTGCAACTTTTCCTTTAAATATGAGGAACTGGGCTCGTTTCTAGTCTTCAATCATGAGATGATCGTGCAATCAATATTTATTGTACGACCAATACTGTTGTATATGTCAGGGATTTTGGATTAACAGTTCTTTCGGGTAAACGTGTTAATCCTTTTACAGCACGATACAAGCGATTGTACTTAGAGAAAGATCCAACTACAGATGCTACTTCTTAACAGTCAACATAGTCTTCAATCGTCTCGATCAAGTGGATAAGTAAAAATCGGGTGCTACATTAAATTCTTAAATACAACCATTCAACTTTCGTTTCTCTCACTTATTGGAGAGGAGTGTTGCCATTCATTCTCATGCTTTTCCTGCAACGAGATGCGATGACGGATTACGTCTGTTCGAGGACATTATAATTAATTCATTAAAACGGTCAACAGAACACCAAGTAACTAGCAATGTGCTGTTCGTTGAAGTGACACAAATTTATTCGATTATAATCCACTATGTATTAGCGATATTGGCAAGTAAACATTTTGTAAACATATGGCCTATCATACTTCACTTCTAAAATCCTTACGGATGAATGGATAGCACTATTTAGGGGTTGTGTCGAGTTGATTGATTTACCTGGACTTCAAACAAAACCCGGTAGCACTACAGTCCATGAAGGGCCTAGTCTTACCAAGCGAGCGTAGCGCAGCTATTTGGCTTGCAAATTATGGGATGAAGCGTGGTCAGCGCATTGGGTCTCCTCAGCCGTAAATCCTGGTTTCTGTCTCACTGTCAGACAGCTACTCAATTGCCATCATGAGTCTGAGTGCACCCCATTCCCGCCATCACGCCAGTTTCTAAAATGCCTAACGGAGCCGGGAATCGAACCCGGTGTCTTGAGCTGCGAGGCAGGCGCACTACTCCAACACCAAGGCCACTATGTACAAAGTACTTCAAAAATAATTTCTGGTGCCCAAAAATATGAGAATAAGACTTTTAGGCCTCTATTGGCAAATGTTGTGTATAAATGAGAGTTAATACGCCATTAACGTAACCTCTACAATTAAACTTGGTCAGTCTTGCTTTGTATCCTCGTGCCGTGGACTGATGTGATAGCTTAGTTGTTGTGATTTTGATTCTAAGAGGATGGAAAAGGTCGATGGCTTGACCCGGTGTACATGTTTTGTGGGGACGTGATCGGCTGTTGTTGTTCACATCTTGATGGTTGGGTTTTAACGAAAACTTATCTTTCATTTATAGGGTTATGTTTTGAAATATATCGCCCACAGCAGTAATGTTACTTACGTTAACTAACGACTCACTGAATGAGCAAAATGGTGAACGGTTCAGTTAGCCACAGGAGTGTCAGAGAGATGGGCGCAGCGCATTCCACCCTCATCTGCTTTATGAAATATCCCACCAGAAACTGTTTTATACAGATGGAATGTATCGATAAAGCATTGATAATGAGCAGATAAGAAATATGCGTCAGAATCTATCAATATATTTAAAACACAAAGGTGATTTTTGTTAACACGAGATTGAGAGAACGACAGAACCGATTTACTAACGAAAGCTCTTGGCCTGTAGATTGGCAGAGTGTCTCTAAAATATACAAATATGTTACAGTATATGTTTAAATTAATATAGGAAATAGCACAATTCTTGCTCCTCACGCATGAGCACAATCCGCTTTGACTCATGACAAAATGGCGGTGACAAGTCTATTAAAATGTATAAAGCTTCAATGTAATTGAAAACATACATTAACCAAGTTCTGACAGTAAAATATAGAACAGTATGAACGTATACGAATGTGCAACATTGATTTTTTTGTTAATGAAATGAATTATTTTCTTCAGACAGCGGGTTTTGAAGATAGTGAATGCTTGCGTCTGCTGCTGAACGAGAGTGCGCGAATAGCTATTTGGTTAAGGTGACTGAATGTGGATACAAGAAGCACAGGTTCGATCCCAACTCTCGCCATTTTTTTTACCACTGAAATATTGTTTTATCAAGGAGTATTAGTAACGTTTTATGTCTGTTAAAGATACATATTTCTACATTCCCTCTCAATACGTTTTATTTCCGTTTTACCATTGCATTACAGCATGTGATCAAAAGAGCTAAATGTTGTCCTCAATACACCGTGTGAATATCTGCAATCAGTTCCAGTAACTGACCACAGATGGCAGTACCTCGCCCATATCGTTCCAGTAACTGGCAACAGATGGCAGCACCATTGCATCGATATATTTCAAACACAAGACATGGAGCGTTTTCACTTGATAGTTATTTATGAGAATTATAAACGAGGGGAATATTTTCTATGATGTTCCCACGATATGTATACTGGAATAGAGTTATAATAATGTTTTACTGCGCACAAGTTGTGCAAAATTACAAATAATATGCAAGGTAAGATGCACTTCAGACAATGCAGTTATCTATGATGGTCTTCCCTCTATCCCAACAACGAAGAACGTGATAACGTTCACAGATTCCGTCACACAGCTCACAGACACAGGTCGGGTCCGGATCATGGAATGTCTTTGTCTTGCACATTCTATGGTGGAAACCGTGCACAGCCAAAGAGGTCACAAAGAGCCGCGAGTCCCGGTTCGGTTCCATCCATGCTCTGTTGATCATAGCTTCGGTTGAGTAGAACTCTTCCCAGATTTCCCTTCTTTTCAACGTTCTTTCTGCTAGAACCCTCTTCCAGCAGGTCGTAGTATGCAAAGCGAACTTATATCTGAAATCTTCCATCAAGAAGGGTTCCCGAGAGTTATAAAAGAAGGGAAATGTTGATGAACATTAACTGACAATTGAATGTGTAGGCTATGTTGCTTATGTACCTTAATATTGCAATTTCTTCCCAATGCTGCGGTGGTCAAGTTGGTAGCGTCCTAGACTAAAAGTTAAATTATGCATCGTTGATATACTCTTAAATTATTAAAGAAAAAGTAGTTTTCCAGGCACTCGCGCGTGTCCACAATTGCTTTCCCCATGAGAGACTGTTGGCAAACATAATTCGTTTGAAGGGCTCCGACATCACGGTCACTCAGCCCCGTGTACTTTGGTGTGTATGTGTAAAATGTTCTCTGATAACCTGTGTTATTGTGATAGCTGCATTAATGTGTGTATTTGTAATTAAGGTGGAGAATGGCAAGGAGACGGCCGAGGCCTTAAGTTAGGAACCATCCCGGTATTTGCCTTGAGTGGAAGTGGGAAACCACGGAAAACCACATCCAAGATTGTCGAGGTGGGAATCAAACCTTCCTCTTCTTAGTTATACCTCAAGAGAGTGAATGTGCCACGTTTTTGCCCTCAGACCAGAATTAAATTTCCTCCATTAGGCTGACTGCTGAAGTGAGTATTGAGTATAGGCCTATGCTCATTCCAGTAGTTGGCGAAGTGATTCTATGTTCCCCTGCAAAATGTACTGCCATAACCTATAACAGGAGATGGAAATTGCTTATTTAGAGCAGTTTTGTACTGTTTATATCAAAATAAAGAACGTCATTCTGAGCTGCGTTTTCAAGCTATTGCAAAACATTTCGCTGGCAGGGAACAATTATAAGGAATTTATTTTAAGCGATCAGTCTCATAGCATTCTCCTCACCAACCAACTTGAGTATGAAAGTCTCTGGACGGTCATGTTGAACTTCATTGTATAAGACAATTGTTTAATGATTATTTGTTTAGAGTAATGTGTCCAACTACGCAGTTGATTTCGGCAATGGAAGTATTATTTGCCATTTAACATTTAGCGGCTCCGTTATTGCAGGACACTATAGTGTTGTCGAATAATACGAAGCCACATTTATAATCCAATCTAAATAGGCCATTTCAGAAACAATTCCAGATATTATGCAGTACAGTGTAAGGTCTTTGACGATCAAATGTAAACATTGTTCTACATTGTATTTCTCTTGCATAAAATCTACACGTGCTTACTTAGGCCATTACTGTTGTGATGGAAAAATTGATCTGCTGTGGAATATAAAATATTTGCCAAGCTGCAACAATGTAATGATATTAATTTAAAAGTCATTGAACATATATCCAGTAGTTCAAACACATACATCAGTGTTAACAGATTAGATACTGAAGATGAAAGCCGGCTACTTCATTTCCCTAATATAGAATTCTTCAATTCCTTGGAATTAAGGGATTCGCCTCCACATACTCCGAACGTATGAGCCATAGTTATGCTCCTTAGAATTCTGAACGTTTCCCACGGGCTCCTATATGGAAACATATTAATTGTAAGAAATGTGTAAGAAATTGCTTGGATTCGGATATAATAGGTGCAGTAATATTAGGCAGAGAGCTCAAAACCTACGACTTGATTTAACACCTTCCGATAAAACACTTGCCGGTACAGTACCTTTTCTTTTAATAGGCAACAATTTCCTATTCGCTCGGCCTACTTTATCACAATCAATCATGTTCAAGGAGAAACTCTGGAACGTATTGGACTATTTACCTCATCACGTTTTCAGTCATGACCAGCATTATGTTGCAATGTTGAGATTGCTATCTTTTGACGCCCTTTAAGTTGCAATAGTGCTAAAAAGTAATCGTACAAAGAATGTAACTTATATAAGAAGCTTCTTCAGTAAATATTTTTTCCTTTGTCCGTCATGTTTTAACGGTTTTCAACTAGTCTCTATTTAATTAACAACATCCAATGATCCAAGTCTTCGTAAAGCCCAAGTTTCCTAGATAATGGCTAGAATAATCTTCCTTTGCTTACACAAATTTGCCCATTTTCGAGCTTTACACATTGATATGCTTAAATAGCCTACAACGCATAAAATGCCATCGAAATCGAACAAGAAAATGAATATAAGACGGTATGTCTGTTCATCGAGGCTAAGTAGTATACTTAACAAATTTATCCTCAAACAATTACGGGGCAGATGACCTCGTAGTTCCGCTCCTTAAAACAATAACTAACTCAAACAATAATTAATGCCTAACAAGGCCCAAACACCTCCTTTTAACATCCGTTCTTCCGCTTCTAATCGCAACTTGTCACATCGTTTATACCATATTCATCAAGATTGTTTACGAGAAACACGGCCTCATTTTTTTAAAGTGCGATCAGTCAATTCCTAATGCAAGTCAATAAACTGGCATTTAACCAGTGAAGTTCATTTATTGTGGCCACTTGTTGAATGTATTAATTTTTGGTCTAAACTCCATCATTCCTACTCCTTCGGTCAATTCATGGTGCTATCCAGACTCAGAATCTTGTGTCAGTTGTGGACCCTATCATTCAGAACTCGTGAGAAAAATGCATTGTAATACTTTAGGAGTTACAACGGAAACGGATTTGAAAATTTTAGTCTTCAGAAAATGAACGACAAAGTTATCAGACTTCCTAAATAGCCTTTAGTTTGCCTAAATTTTAAAATCATAAAAAAAAATTATTGCAGATATTATAGAAGTCTTTCTCCAAAATGAACTAAAAGAGTAGTTTTTTTAACAAGTTAAAACAAGGAATTTTCACAGTGCCAAGCTATACTGATCACATTAAAATTCATCAAGTTCAGTCGCGAGTAACATTTCCTCCCAGTAACATCAATAAAGCATTCGGTAAGCTTTATGATCTTTGATTCTTATTTGCATGGATTCTCAGCAATCAGCCCTGTAGAGTCTTTAATTTCATTAAGTGTACGATCCAAACACACCACAGACATTGTTCAGGCAATATCTGTGATTTTATTAAGTGTACGATCCAGGCAGACTACAGACATTGTTCAGGCAATATCTGTGATTTATTTGCATGTATCCCAAGCAGTGAACACCAGAGCTGTTACTATTTTTATAACAAAAGTAATAAGTACACTGTCCGCGCTCGGTCAACTCGGGTCTACAGGGTTTAGAGGAGTTTAGATATCGGCTTTGCAGTTCACACTCCTCAGTACCGCGCACTCAAGCAGACAACTTGCTCCTCGGCGGGCTGAGATTGCGAGCATTTTGCTGTTTGGTCAACCAAGCGAGAACCTTGCAACCACAGTGGTCAGGACGGTGATTTTGTCACTTGCAGTGCAATAAAAAAAAGTCGGAGGAACCAAAAACCCGACGTGAAAGGCAAGGAGAGCGAAATAGTACATATTCTCCGGGCAATAATAAGTAGGCTAGACGCAGCAACTCTGTCACTACTTGCACAGCGATAAAACACTCCAATATCGTGAAACTGGGGTGGTAACCATGGTTTAAATAGCAAAGGAAGAGAGGCGAGTAATTCCAGCATTAGCCCCTGGCCTCTGGGTGTCGTATCTGCTCTACTGATGAATGTTAAATAGATGAACATCTGGACTGTGTACTTCTCCATAAGTCATGTCTACCAAAGACCGTTGTAACCAATGTGTAATTCTCTACGAGTCCTACCTACCCAATGTCTACATACCTACCCAATGTGTACTGTTCTACCCGAACAAGATACCCAATGTCTACATCCCTACCCAATATGTACTGTTCTACCTGAACAAGATACCCAATAACAACCACTTGGATATTTCCAGGTGCTTACTAAACACCGGGATATCATTCCGTGTTCTCACAAGATATGAAGTGTTATCCAACAAAAAGCCAGCATCAACCTTTTTTATTATGTTCATACATGGTAAATATCTAAAATTCTCCTTGGTTTTAACGCTAGTTGTTTTAATTGTAATGTATTTTTTGTAGTAACTTCGAGTAACGAGGAATCTGTTTACACTTTCAGTTTCAGGTAACAGAAGAAGATATGGGGCTCAGGGCACAGTGGGGAAGTTTGTAGCAATGGATGCTCCTCACCAGGCCCGGACTTAGAGATTCAGGGCCCCTAGGCACTTGGCATTTGGTCCCCCCACCATCTCGAAGCTATTTCGGAAATTTAGCAAATTAAATGCACTAGTACAGAACATAATCTTGAATCGACTTTAATGACTTTAATCAACATCAGAATAATACAGTCTATGTTACTATAGTTACGTTATTCTATAAAATTTATAGAATCATACGACGAACTTTCTTCCGTGCAAAAGAATGAATGACGTCTTCATAGTCAATTAACTGCCTTATTTCTGACTCTATGTACATTACAGAGAGTGAATTGAGCCCGTTCTCTCCTGTGTTAGATCTTAAGTAATTCTTTACTCTCTTTAGCGCTGAAAACGATCGTTCTGCTGAGCAGTTTGACGCTGGTGTACACAACAGCATTCGGAGCGCAATTCCTACGTTTGGATAAATGTACAAAAAGCCCTTTTCCGATAAGTATTTGTATAGCTTCAGTGACGATAACTCCATAACTTCATCATTCGACGACAAATGAGCTTGCAGGTGCAGACACTCGTTTCCAAAGTCCTATCCAAGTCCCCCGGATAAAAAGTTATAAGGTTTCTGGCTCCTTCACAGATGTCTTTAGATTCCAAAAGATGTAGTTTCGTAAGAAAGTCAAACTTTATCTTAACTCCTCATAAGCAGATCTGCGTCTGTAATTAGTCTATCTATAATGACGTTAAAAATGGTAACTCTGAATCTGTCCCCGCCAGAGAGTTCGGTCTCCTTTACTTTTACTTAGTCGAACTGGACTTTACGCTTACGTTTCATCTGCATGTCATATGCATAGCAATTTTCACTGGATTTTTCAATAACTTCGACTCATAATGATCAAAGGTACTGGGTTTCCTTAAGTGTTCTAGGTATGTTACCAAAGACTGATACAGTTCAACGATCATACCCAGGTCCATGTTAACAAATTGGAGGGATTTGCTTACTTTGTTGAACCTTTCCAAGATGTCATTCCAGAGAAGTGACAAAAAGCAAGTTTCCTGAAGCCTCAGAGCGCGTAGATGGTTTTTAATTTGCATCATTGGCAATTATCTAAAGAGCTGTCATGATCTAATCCCAGGAGCAACATGGACTTCGGCAGGCGTCAGCTCGAGCAGACCATCTTGTCTGAGAAAGACTCTTCATGACTGTTGATTTTGACTTCAGGTTCGACAGCAAAATTTCCCATCTGTGTGTTGATGCCGGAAAATATAAAATGCAATGACTGCAAAATATCGAAGAAAGATACAGCAGCTTGACAAGACTCGACCGCACAGGATCTAACAAGATTCAGTGAATGAGCCGAACAGGGAACGAAATATATCAGAGGGTTCACATGTTTTATTCTCGCTTGAATACCAGAATATACACCCGACATATTGCTAGCATTGTCGTAAGACTGCCCCCGGCAATTTGCGATATCCAAGTCGTGTATTTCAATGTCTCTAGGTCGACTTCAGCCAGGTTTTCCGCATTATGGCCACAATTTGGAAAGAATTTCAAAAATCGTTCGACAGGACATCCGTCTTCAGAGACATATCTCACTACGAAAATAAGTTGATCTACATGAGAAATGTCCGAAGTAGAGTCCTCAGAGATAGAGACATATTTGGCATGTTTATCTCAGTCACGATTGTATTTATTACCTTTCCTGCCATGATATTGATCATTTCATCGCATATTTTTGACGAAAGGTATGATGATGTGCCACTTCCTTTGTTGCCGTGGCGTTTTATGTGTAAGTCCAGAAAAGGATCGAACTCAGCGAAAAGTTCTGTTTTTTAGCCTACATTCGATTTTGCAAAAAATGAAAGTAGACTTACGACATCAACACCGGGCGAAAAATTGTGTGTGTGTGTGAGTGTGTGTGTGAGAGTGTGTGTGTGGGTGTGTGAGTGTGCGTACTCTGAATGTATGTCCCCCCATCAATTTGGACACGGTGAAACCGAATTGAACGAAATTTGGTACAGAGGTAGCACTAGCAAAGGGCACCTCAGTCTCATGTTTTATATCGCCGCCATCTTGACGGAAACATAATGGCGGCCACCCAAATGTTCAAAGCTTAAATCAAATTACGACTACCGGTAACTTATTCATTCGATCTCTACCAAATTTTGCAACATCATACCTTTATGTGGGAAACATCTTTTGATCAAATTAGAAGGCCATCAGCCCAAACGTTTGCGGATGGCGGCCATATTTGTGTGCAAATCGATTCCCCCTATTAATTCAAACACGGTGAAACAGAATGGAACGAAATTTGGCACAGAGGTAGCACTAGCAAAGGGCACCTCAGTGTCATGTTTTATATTGCCGCCATCTTGATGGAAACGTAATGGCGGCCACCCAAATGTTCAAAGCTTACATCAAATTACGACTAGCCTAATCATCCGATCTCTACCAAATTTTTCAACGTCATACCTTTGTGTGGGAAACATCCTTTGCCCAAACTACTAGGTTATCAGCCCAATAGTTTGCGGATGGCCGCCATGTTTGTGTGCAAATCGATTCCCCCTATTAATTCAAGCACGGTGAAACCGAACGGAACGAAATTTGGCACAGAGGTAGCACTAGCAAAGGGCACCTCAGTGTCATCTTTTATATCGCGGCCATCTTGACGAAAACGTAATGGCGGCCACCCAAATGTTAAAAGCTTAAATAAAATTACGACCAACTTAATCATCTGATCTCAACCGGTTATTGCAACATTATACCTTAATGTATGTAGAATCGTTTGACCAAACTAATAGGTCATCAGCCCAATAATTTGCGGATGTCGGCCATGTATGTGTGCAAATCGATTCCTCCTATCTATTCATACTTGGTGAAACAGAATTGAACGAAATTTGGTACAGATATAACACTAGCAAAGGGCACCTCATTGTCATGTTTTATATCGCCACCATCTTGACGGAAAGGTAATGGTGGCAACCCAAATGTTAATAGCTTAAATCAAATTAAGACCAACCTTATTATCTGATCTCTACCAAATTTTGCAACATACCTTTATGTGAAAAGCGTTCTTTGACCAAGCTACAATGTCGTCAGTCCAATAGTTTGCATATGGCGGCCATATATGTATGCAAATCGATTTCCCCCTATTAATTCAAACACGGTAAAACCGAATTGAACGAAATTTGGTATGTAGGTAGCACTAGCAAAGGGCACCTCAGGGTCATGTTTTATATTGCCACCATCTTGATGGAAACGGAATGGCGGCCACCCAAATGTTAAAAGCTTAAATCAAATTACGACCAACATAATTGTTTGATCTCTACCAAATTTTGCAACAACATCTTTTGATTGAACTACAAGGTCATTAGCCCAATATTTTGCAGATAGCGGCCATGTATGTGTGCAAATCGATTCACCATATCAATTTCAACACGATGAAACCGAAGTGAATAAAATTTTGTACTAGCAAAGGGCACCTCATATTCATTTTTAATATCCGTATAACACGTTGTATTTCTACAAGCTACTACAACCAACATTCAATTATACTCTTTGAAAAGGACAAAGAGTTATAAAAATAACCAGTGATTTAGGAGAAAGTGGGCTATATGTTCTTTACTGAACATCTTGTTTGTATCCAAATCTCTCATGGGAACCTCTAAACGGCAATCCGAGTGCAGAAAGTGACCTCACAACAGCCTCAATGCGCCTCAAAACCCCATGCCAGTAATTTATCTCTTCTTCCGATTGTAAACAAGACTTTTGTCAACTCTGCCGCCAGCATTCTTCCTAGCTAATAGTGTCGCAAGTGCTAACCTGTGTTCGTCCGAATTCTCATGTTCCTTCATTCTTTCAACTGTGTTTTTTCTAGTCGTTGTGCCCTTCATTAGCTAGCAAACATCTTACAAGGGGTGCAAAACACTGCACACTTGCTCTTCGAAAATATAAGCCAGGGACGGTCGAGGTCGAGTTTCACCATTGCTTAATGTTCGGCTAAAAAGTGACAGCGATAGATACCTGGCTTTATCTGCGTACTGACGCCATTTTGAACAAGGTACTCCAATGTAACTTCGTATAGCATCCACTCATCAGGATCGTCACTTAAAGAAGAATTAGAATCAGGATTTTCTAAAGAATCGTTTTTTGTAGCTGTTACGGAGTTTTCAAGGTGGATTGATTCAGTGAAGAACAGCGTAAGAAAAAGAAATCTGGACTGGGACAAGATCGTGGAAGAAGAATGGTGGAAGGAAAGAGGAAAGTGGAGAAGTGCCATAAATACCCCGACCTGGCGGGAGCTGGATAAGGGGAAATGATAATGATGATGATGATGATGACGGAGTTTTGAAAAATAATGTTTTCAGGCAGCTCGTTGCAGTCAGACACGTCTGTTGGAGTTGCCTGTTGACGGTCATCAGCAGCATTACTGCAACTGCCACTGGCTAATGCGCTAGTAGGCTACGGTACTACTAGTACTAGGACTAGAGCCAGAACTAGGTCTAGACGTAGACGAGACGAAAATTCTGTTTAACTTAGGAACATTACGAAGAAGCCCTTTTTCTTTTTCGATTTTTTGTATATTCCGTTTTCTTTTCTGGAAGCCGCTTAGTTTTTTTTTATTGAAGTCAGACATCACGACATCGGTAGTTTCTGTATCAAATATAAAAGTAGGTGGTCATTAATCAATCGGAACTAGGATTTTCGGATTGTGATTTTGTTTTAGGTGTTCAACTTATGAAATAAGGACTAGAGGGTTGGCCTTTCTTGAATATTCCAAACAGAAGTGCCTCCTAAAAGGGAAGTTAGTAAAACTTCGGAACAGAAAGGACTATATCAAACAGCTTGCCTACAAATATGCGATTTGCACATTAAAAACGGCAGTAGTCTAACATATCTTGGACTATATTGCATTAAGTTGGTGCCAATTAAATATGTTATGTGAATATTATAATCAGTTGCTATCCAGTTCTAACATTGGTTTATTATGCAATAACTTGACCTGTTCAAATGCTAAAATGAGATGAAAGCGTGGCGGTGCATTTCTCGCCCCAACGCACGGAGCATATAGAATGGACTGCCTGCGCGTGGCCTGGCAATGCTAAGCGTGGATACTGCAGGCGAGAGAGAGGGGAACGAAGAGGCCTAATTCTAGCTTTGTTGCGCGCAGGGCCGGAAGTTTTGGCAAAATGTAGTAAACATATTTATTATAATATTATTTTCGATAATGCTTTTTGATAAGGCAAGCCAGGCTTTTGAGCTTATGTAAAGATTCCGACACCGGGGCCCCTAGGCTGGCTGGGTCCCTAGGCCAGGGCCCCTAGGCTGGCTGGGCACCTAGGCCGGGGCCTTGTAGGCCTAGGCAGAAATCCGGCACTGCTCCTCACTAAAACACGTTTCTTAAATATACCCCGACAGCGAGAACAATGAACGAGAATGGATAATTTGTGGACTGCTAAATAGAAAGTTAATATCAGTATCTACTTCATGAGACACAAACAATGAGAGACACATCTCACATTGCAAACAAATCATATTCAAATCCAAAACTTACAGCTATGCACATTTAAAACGATAAATCGCGTAGTTTGTGTGTTGAACACTTACTCATTTAAGTGATTTCCTCTTCGGACACTTTCTTGTTCCTGGATATCTTCTTCCACATCCTAAGGATAAGATGGAATAATTTATTTCTATGCTTACACATTTACACAAATAGCAAACCATGTAATTTTACTACACTGGTCCGCTGAAGTGGAAATACAGTATATTCACTGAACGACTTTCGTACCGACTCATAGCTCGGTGGATCAGTGGTAGTTTGATTCCCAGCAACACTCGAAAAAGATCTCCCGTATCACATTTGATGATTGCAAGACAGAATTGATTAAATCTCAGCCAAAGACTATCCACTACAGTTCCGGTTTCGCTGTGTCTAAATTGGGGAGTAGATCGCCTAGCTCCAAAGGTAGCTTCGGCCATACGAAAATAACAATAATAATAATAATAATAATAATAATAATAATGATCTCCACATATTATTCCCCGTTTTACGGGATCAGTGACGAGGTGAGGAAAACCATTTCACGGGGGTGACGGTGGGATGTGAACCATTGCCCTTGCACGCTAACGCGCGTATCCGATGACAGCAATATCTATAATAGTAATATATTATTGTTATTTTGAACAGTCTGAGTGGAGGAAAGTGTTTTGTGATTTGAATTGTATTCTTAAATACTATTTTATATTTCCCGGATATTTATAAGTATATTATGTATCTAAAATACCTAATTGTAGTATTTTAACTTAAAATACATTTTGCCCAACTCTGACTGTGAAGTCTGTTCTGGCGTGAGTATTTGTAATTGCGGGAGGACTTCGGAAGGAAGCAGTCGTGGCCTTCAGTAATGTACGGTACTATCCCGGCACTTTCATGGAGTAGGAGTGGGAAGCACGAAAAACCTCTGTGCCTCACGAGCCCTCAGACAAGAATTTAATATCCTGGGTGAGCTGGGACTCGAACCCGGGTCTCCGCGGTAACAGCCAAGAAAGATAGCACCACACAACAAGGCGGACAGGTGCGGTACCGGTCTGGCTGGGCTTCTCATATCATATGTTCCAAATCACAGTTCCCTAAGGAGAAACTAAGAAAATGGGTAGGCCTAGGTAATTTGTGCAGTAGAGTTTAAGTGGCAGAATCCGGGAAAGATGACGCCAATTAAGGGATGAAGTTTTAAGGTGGTATTTATGCGGCACTAAGGGAGTTGAAAAAGCGGCTTCGGTGGCGTAGTCGGTGGCATGCTGAGCTTCTATGCCCAAGATAGCGGGTTCAAACCCGGCCGAAGCCGTCGGATTTTTTAAGAGCGTTAAAAATCCCTCAGTATGCCTTCCTTCGGAGGGGAAGTAAAGCCGGCGGTCCCATGTCATAGATTTATGGCATGTTAAAGAACCTTCCACTAATTGCACCTGTGTGAAGCTAAATTTGATAGGTTAATGTAAACAACGCTCTTAAGTTTCTATGTTCGTTGCCAAGAGCCGACTGCAGTGGCGTCTATTAGGTGAGTCAAGACCGACTACAATAAATCAGACCGCAATGCCACTATCGATACCGTAGAACATGGCGGAAATCGTAGGGGATTGTTTACATTTGTTGAACCAACATTTTAGTTTGTCTGCTGCCAGAATTTCGTTCAAATGTCGCATATCTCAAGTGATTTCGTGCTGTTATTTATTGTAATAGTGTACCTTAAGTAGTGTAGTGCACTGTGAATAATTATAAATTCCGGTGATACCTAATGTGAGAATTATTGTCTGTTCATTGTTATTGTCTGTGAACCCGGCTGTAAATTTAATACTGCTGCAGATACTTCAATTTTTAAATTTCCTAAAGAAAGAAAAATGGATAAGAAATATTCTCCGGGATAATTTTCGAAGTTAAAACAGTCGTATGTTGTGGTTAGGAAAATTCCCTAACCCCCTGATGCCATTCCAGTAGGTGGTGTTGGCCATTCCGCCAATTTTCACAAATCAACCGTCCTACCACACAACTCCTGTTTGTTAAAGTAGATGATGGTAGTTTTAATGACATACCATGAGAGTCAGTGTGTTCTAAAGTGCCAAGTTCTTTAAGTGTAATGTATTCTATAAGAATCGTGAATCAAGAATCTTTGTGTGCTTGTGGGCAAATTGAATTGGATACTGCAGTCTGATGGAAGCAGTGATTTTAAAATGCGACAGGTATGTAAATAGAATTACTGTTAGTATCACAAGCAAGTGGACCTGGGCCGTTAACCCCAGATTAGGTTCGTTTTGTATATAACACATTAATAAGATAGAATTTATGTCCGTTACTAGGTTAGGTAGGCCTACTGACTGGCCGAAAATTACTGTTAGTACCACAGACAAGGGGGTCTCGGGCGTTAGGTTAGGTTTGTTTTTGTATGTAAAACATTACCTAATAAGATAGGATTATGTCAGCTACTAGGTTAGGTTTTTATATATAAAGCCTTCAAGAACCAACTGATTTGCCTTCCGTTGGAATACTATACATATCGAATTTGAAGAATGACAAGTTGATAATACAGTAAATTTTCATTTTAAAGAGTTTGTAACAGTCAATTGAGTGTTATTGGCAAATGCTATTTGAAATAAAGAACAAAATGATAGTACCTGTGTGCCATCTGTTGGAGCTAGTTCAGGTTGCCCCTATCCTATACAAACAGATAGAAGCAAGTGCGCTCTAATAGCTCTCTCCGCTCAAAACAAACAACACACGACCGTGTTTACGGTATACGTAGGGTTGGCAATATCTTATTTGTCAAATGAGCCACGCCTACAATGGCCGACACAACTGAAATTTCACTATATAGGCCTAAGTCGTGTTATAAATGGGGATGGTGGGTGGGTTATAGACAGCGGATGAGACAACATCTATTGGCAGATCACTGTTGTTAAAAAAAGGCAGTCATCGAAACGCGTTAGGCTGTAACCATTGTCAAAAAACATTGGATTGGACAAATCGAAGGTTAGAATGGTCTGGTGCAGTTGAAGCTTTGACCGCTCGCAGCTATTGGGGCAGGTTGACACAAAACCATTGATCTGGACGTGTTAGGATGTAACCATTGGATTGGACAAAACGGAGGTTAGAATGGTCGGGTGTTGGTGCGGCATAGTACCAAAACGGTGAGGTTGGCAGTACTGTTCTGAAGATGGTTGATGTGCATAATGGCATCCACAGCTGGAAATTCGTCTATAGCCTATAATAATAAGGGATTATTGCAGCCATTGGCTATGCGTATAATTAATAAAATCTAAAATCATACAGTAAACTAATTGTTATTCCCTAGGAATATCAAAGATTCATGTCTTAATGTGCAGAATATAGCGTGGGATCTTCCATATTGTTCTCCACAGCGCTCACACAAACATTCGTCACACGGATGATGGAACTTTTTGGTGCGACACAGTTTATAACGGAAACCATGTATGGCAACGCACGTGGGAATATGTCTGAGCCATTGAACTGGAATGCCGACTGTATGGGAGGAAAGTGCGGTTTGTTGGTGCGACTAGTTACTCCTGGTAGTGCATGTCAAGGAGGAGAATTTGACGTATACGAACGAAAGGATGATGTACGTACGAGGAGATACAAGTAAAAGAGGTACTTTTGAACATTTAGGCGAACCGTAAACTAAACGGGACTTAACGCCGAAATACATATTTCAAAACATTATGTAGTAATTTGATACTTAAAATTGCTAGGAATATACGCCAACATAAAATATTATATTGCAGCCTGATTGTTCATCATTTTATCCTTAGATCAAAGGCAGCATACACAATAACTATAGGCCTACTTGCAAAAAATACAAGCCGTACGTTCATTAAAATAAAAATAAGGTTAGGCTGGGAATGACTAAGAATAAAGTAAAAAAGTTAATTGGTATTCAACATTTTTATTAACTCAAAGGCAGCATTCATATGTGTGTGAATATGCATAAGCCTACAACTAAACCATTAAATAGATTCTTAGTGAACAAAAATACATAGCCTACTTTATTTATACAAAACACCCACATGTTCAGTATTCTTCAAAGTAATGGGGCGTGGTGGCGCAGTGGTCAAGCTATTCGCCTCTCACCAAGGTGGACCAGGTGTGATTCACGGTCATTGCAAGTGAGATTTTTGAAGTGAAATGCCATGTCCTGTGGTTCGGATTCCACGTAAAATGGAGGTCCCTTGGCTCATGATCACAAGATTAACGGTCACGTAAAACTACAAGCTTCTTTTCTTCAAAGCAGGTCGAAACCTAGACCTCACATAAGTCATACTGCAAACGAACAGGTCCTGCAGGGAAGATCCCTTAAACCGAATTACTTTTATCGTCTCCAAGACTGACATCATAAAAGTATACTGGAAAATGTGAAATTGTATGCCTATGCTGATGAAGAAAGTAACAGTAAATATTAGGCTACTTGTCGTTCAATAACTCTCGGTCTTTTCTTGGGTGGCTGAAGCCGATGCTGTGGGAAATTGCAAATTGCAGGTACCGCATCGCATCATCTTTAAGCAGTGGTTTGTTTCAATTTGAATGAAACAAGTAGCATGTTTTTAAAAGTGTTCACAGCTGTAACCCATTTCTTTAATAGGCCTACATCTGGGCGTTTCCATGGAAATCTGTAATATAAGCGTAGGTTATAATTCTGTGACTAATGACTTATAACCTACAATAGGGCCTACGTGTATTTGTCATGTGCTATTTAGGCCTATGTCAAAATTTGATGTAAGACGTATCCATAAACGCAGAATAGGCTACTTCATTACAAATCTCAATTCTAAAATAAAGTAGACCGTAAACCTACCGTATTATTGGACAATACCATACATATAACGTTGCACAGAGGTACGTACGATCAAATATATAAAAATAATCACGACATATCAGCTGACTTGCAACCTAGAGTTAAATGGTATGACAGTTTTTGGTGCGACTAGTTACGCCTGGTAGTGCACCAGGAAGCAGTTTTCAGCGAGGGTTACCATGGGAGGAGTTGTTCCAGTAGTACCTACAGTTCAATGGTCTCAGCTCGTACCCCCAACTCTTCCAATCGTCAAAAATCATAGCGTCCGTGGCGCAAAAATCCTACCTAATGTCCTTTGACCCTAGTGTGTCCATGAGTTGTACATATCCTGGAGTAGAAGGTAGCAACATTTGAAGTCGGAGTTCTTCTACATTATAAACCTCGTTAGTCACCTTTTACACCGGTCTTGAAGGTGTATACTTTGATACACCCAAGGCCTTCTTTATGTAAGTTGCCTTCAGTCGCTCCATATTGTTCCAAATACTTCATATTTAAATGTGTCCAAATGCTCTCCAGTCCATAAGTCACAATACGGGTAACTTTTAACCGCAAAAGTTTTAAGGCTGTTTTTATAGATAGCTTAGTCAAATGTTTTATGTCGTTGATGACTTTGGTAGCGACGCTGGGTCTATCCTTGATGTGCAGTGTGAAAACATTGCCAGTTGACTGTAATGTAGGACCTAAGTAGGACTACTTGTAAGGTGATACACTCTCAAGCGGTTTTCCTGCAATGTGAAAAATTTCTGGCTTTCCCCCTTTCCTAAAGGTCATAGATTTAGTCTTGTTTCTGTTTAACCTAAGGTCATTGTGTAACGCCCTTCATTCTAAAGCGTCGAGAGCAGATTGTAATTCGACCTGTGAACTTGAAGCGAGCACCATGTCATCTGCATATATAAAGGAGATTACCCTCTCTGATAATATATCTGTGATATTATCTGCCTTAGCAGTGATAAATAACAGAGGGCTTTATGGGTCTCCTTGTAGCACGCCTGTAGTCTGCTCTATTGGGCTTGATGTTGTAATGCCATCGTTAATGACTATATTGTTAGAGCCTAAAATACTTTTGACAAGACGTTTCGTGTAGCTGTTAAGTTACCTCTCAATAGTCTGTCTAGTTTTTCCAATATTTTTAGCCTACTTTCGATTTTTGCAAAAAATGAAAGTAGACTTATGAGATCAACACAGGGCGAAAAAAGTGTGTCTGTCTGTGTGTATGTGTGTGAGTCTGTGTGTGTGTGTGTGTATGTGTGTGTGTGAGTCTGTGTGTGTGTGTGTCTGTGTGTGTGTGAGTGTGTGTACTCTGAATGTCTGTCCCCCCCCTATCAATTCGAACACGGTGAATGCGAATTGAACGAAATTTGGTACAAAGGTAGCACTAGCAAAGGACACCTCAGTGTCATGTTTTATATCGCCGCCATCTTTACTAAAACTGAATGGCGGCCACTCAAACGTTCAAAACGTAAAATCAAATAACGACTAACCAAATCATCCGATCTCTACCAAATTTGGTAACAACATACCTTCGTATAGGATGCGTCTTGTGACCAAACTACAAGGTCGTCCGCCATACCATTTCAGGATGGCGGCCGTGCGAATTATGCAAACTTTATAATCCATATCATGGGACCCACCAGTTCCGATTATCGAGCCGAGAATCGTTTTAACTGTTCTAAAGGAAGAGGCACGTTCGAAATTAAAAGTTTATTTTGTAATACTATAGTGCAGACGTGATTTTAAAAAGCTGAGCCGATTCAGTAATAAGACAAGATGGCAGCGGATATCTTGTGCCTGACTTATATTTCACTAATTTGAGTATTGCATGCAATATAGCGTACTGATACAAAATAAATAAACTTTGTATGAAATGCTTTATATATAAATAATATACTCCAGTAATGAAATCGTTTAGTATAAATCATTACTTGCTAACAAGTTCTATGTAAGTCATTTTATATAGAACGATATTCGTTGACACAATTAGCTCAGTGGTAGAGCGTTAGCCTATCGCTCAAATGCCTATGGTTCAAACCCGATCAGAGCTAGGTTTTTTGCTTGAAATGTTATATGTTTATTGTTTTGTAATGACTCAGATGTTTTAAAATTAAGCGTTATATTATGCATATTATGGTGTAAAATATATATTTAATTAAAACATAATTCGCCAGCAGATTTACTCGAGACATCTAGCTGCCAAAAAGGTAACTGCATGCCGACCTACTTATTAACTTCCAGATTTTATTGAAAAGTTTCTTCTTCTGGCCGCTAGAATGCACTCGCTCTGTTAGGATTATATTGTACGATATTTCACCACTAGATGTCACGACTAGTCTACGTGGGGCTCCATTGATTACTATACCATTGGCATTCTATGCGCATCGAATTTGAAGAATGACAAGATGATACTACGATACATTTTTACTTTTTATTTTAAAGGGTTTGTAACAGCCTATTTTGCGTTACTTGAAAATGTTATTTGAAGTAAAGAACAAAACGATTTCACATAGTAACTGAATTCAAGCCGTTGGTGTTAGTTCAGGTTATTAACTACTACTTTTATTTCAGGCAAATAGCAATCGAAAATATCCACATAGTTTGTATACACACGTCTCTGTAGGGTCATGGAAAGATTTGTTAATTCAATTAGGGTTGTGAAAGCCATGCACAACCAGACGTGTAAAGACATGCCTCAACTCAAAGTTGGATGTTGCCCACGGCAGGTCGTATATATAATAATAATAATAATGTTATTGGTTTTACATCCCTTTTAACTACTGCTGCTTTTAGAGACACCGGGGTGCCGGAATTTTGGCCCGAAGGGGATCTTTAACGTGCCAGTAAATGTACTGACACGGCTCCCTCGCATTTGTGCACCCTCAAATGCCAGCTGACTGCGCCAGGATACGAACCTGCAACCTAGGGCCCAGCAAGCGAGAACGTTACCGCTGAGCCACGCAGCCAGTCCGGTCGATTATGTCTTCAGATCAATAACATTCTTGATATACTTCTTATCTTTCTTTCTTCAATGATGGTAGCAGTTTTTATCTAGGTTGTGGCGTTTGGTAGAGGTAAATCGTTTCTAAGGTCTTCAACAAAAAATAGTTCTATTATACTCTTTGATAATAACAACGAGTTATAACTATACTCATACATTTAGGAGAAAGTAGGCTATATGTTCTTTACTGAACATCTTGTTTTCCTGCTAATCGAGTCAAAAGCTTTAGAGAAGTCAATGAATATGGATTGTAACTTTCCCTTCGGTACTGACAGGGTAGACGCAATCTCAGTTTGAAGACCTAGAATTGCCTGGATTGTGCATCTTCCTCTCCTGAAGCCAAATTGTGAGTCGCAATGTTATTTGGGATGGCTGGGTGGGTTACATACAGAGGAGGAGGAAGCATCTATTAAAACCTCATTCCCTGATTTATTTCTCGTTGTTTGATAAGGTATTTTGGCTAATTCATGTACTATAGAGAATATTATCGCTCGTTCTACTTTCATTCAGTGCTACCATTCAGTTTTAGACCACCTCGTTGTGTAGTGCCTAGCGTTCTTGGCTGTCGTCCCGGAGGTCCGGGTTTGATTCTCCAGCTCTGCCAAGAAATTTAATTCTCAAGTGAGGGCTGGAACGGGGTGCACTCAGCCTCTTGAAGCAGCTTAGTAGAGGAGGGTTCAATTCCCACCTCAGTCATCCTGGAAGTGGTTTTCCATGTTTTTCCCACTTCTAATCCAGGCGAATACCAGGATGGTTCCTAACTTAAGGCCATGGCCGCTTCCTTCCCATTACAATCCCCAATTTACAAACACACTAGTTCAGCCATTACAATAACACAGGTTATCACACAAATTCCACACACAAATACATGGGACTACAAGACCACGATGTCGTAGCCCCTAATATAAGCAACAACCATTTATATTTGCGTTTTATATTTGCTTAGGCCCTTCATGGGCTGTATAGTGTCAGGGGTTGACTTTGTTGTTGGTTGACTATTCTTGTAGTTCCATTTAGAAGTATTTGCATTTTTTTAACATTATGTCTTACCTCTGCTTTATTTATGTCTGTAGTTTTAGCTACTGTCTGTTCGCGTTGCTTGTAGCGAAGTACGACAGGGTTTCATATTGAGTTTGTGCCTTATTACATAAAAACCTGTAATTTCTGGTAGAATTTAATCAATTATGCGAATGTTTGTCTTCGAATTTGCCGCTATTTCGATGGCGCCATGCCTGCCAGTCGCTACAGCTGTTCCCCTACGATTTCTGCCATCTTGTATTTGATGTTACGGTCTGAGATATTGTAGTCGGTCTTGGCTGAGTTTCGAACTTGGCCTAGTAGTCGTTGACGGTGGCGCTTGACGGCAAAAGTAGGAACTATTTGAAAAATTCTAAGTTGCAGTACTTCAATTAAAAAGACAGATAACACACACTATTACAGTCTTCACAATTAACACCGGTTATCGGACAGATTCTACACACACCCACAGTACACGGGGCTACATGACCGCGTTGACACAGCCCCTAAATATAAGAACCAACCAACCAACCAACCAACCAACCAGGGAGTTGAAAGTTGCAACAAACATCAATAATGCTCGGCATTGTCATAGCTGTTTAGTGAGAACAAATGGCTCAAAACGCAATGATTGGTTTTATCCACTTGGCTGCAGAATCACTCGCTAAAATACATGCGACGGGAGACGAGGAGGTGTCTCTATTAGACAGGGGCGGCTCCTGAGGTGGTGCCCGTGTGCCATGGCACTACCAGTGTAATGAAGAGAGAATATGTGACTTTTCCCTCTCAAGAACAGTTTATATTACATTTACATTTTGAGGAAATTGTATACATATTCTGCATTTATTTGAACGAGCGCGCAAACTGACATGCGTTCTGGTGGCGCTTTATTGAATTACTGAGCCAGAGCCAACTGGCACTACCTACGAACATCAGACCGCATCAGACACTGTACTGCAATAAGGACTAGTTTGGCTTGAGTTTGTTTGTGTTGTGTTGAGACGCATATTACCCTGAGGTAGAGCCAACGGCCTCGTGACGCGGAGCTTCAATTCTATCCACGCGATAGCAGCACGTCACAGGTACAAGCACACATTACATACACGTTAGAACTGCTGAACTGCTTTATCTTTCAACCACTAGAGTACAGCATATGGCAGCACACCTCCAGTGGTACCAGCTTGACGATATATCACTGTGTCTTGACTATTAAATAAATTCAAACCACAAAATAGTTTTAGTTCTTTATTGTTTGACATTTGGCATCTTTTTTAGGCTCATATAGATGACGGGGATTATTTGTTCTCTCTTTGTAATGTAAAAATTCGGAATTTTTCAACGAGTTTTACTGTGTTTCGTTAATTTAATTTGGCGGCACAGTTTCACGTCCCAAGCGTAAACACAAATTCTCAAGTTTGACTGCAAATGTGTATGAATAGTGTCCGTCGTTAAATAGCTTTTGTGTTCATTTATATTAGATGCAGGGGATATCCTTTCCAATCAATCCGTATGTACGATAAGTAAGGTTGTCTTAGAGGTAGGTCATCGTGTTCATTTCATCTCACCTATTTATTTTGAGACAGCAACTGAAATTGCGACAAAGAGGCTGTGCGCGCGTGTGTGTTAGCAATAGCCATGCTTATTATTTCCTATATAGACATGTTACATAAACTTGCATAGCATCATGCGGCATTGACCATATAAACACCGTTTTAATCTAATAAGTGTGCTTTTTGAATCGATACATGCAAGCTAGGTTCCTTAATAAAATTTGATTTGTTTCATGTTTGAAGATCGCATAGCTCGAGCGCAACGTACGAAGCCGTTGGAATCTCAATGAGCTCTGTGTCACCTTTCGGAAGTGTAACAATGAATAAAATAAGTGAGTTGTTACAATCTCCATTTAGCGATAGGACCGCTCTTATTAATTCAAATGAAGGTGTCGATCGAGGTTTTGGAACAAATATTTTTGATGAGTAGGCCTAGCATATGTTGTTTTCTTCAAATTATTTTTCTGAGAGGTTTGTTCAATTATAATTCTTAAAAGTGGTTTTTATTTAAAATGCATATGGATCAAAATATGTATATGATATAATATCGTATGGCCTCGGTGCCAGGTGCAAGCGTTGTTGTTTGACACCCAAAGGGCAGCTTGCTTGTCGAATTTTTGTTGTTCCTTGGAGGGCCATGGAAGTCAAGGAGGTTAGATATCTAAGCTCCTTGACACTTTAGCGCTTTCTAGTAGAGAAAGGAGGAACTTTTGTTTTGGCGAAAAATCCCGAGACTAAAATATTTGTAGTAGGCCTAGTTATACAATTTCTCAATCCACTTCAGCTGACACTTCAATTAAAAACGTCTTTACAATAGCACAGTTAAATAATGTTAAACATATAACTTATTGCATAAAATATGCACTATCCGTACCTGCAACTTTGAATGATTTTATTGCAAATTTTGAATATGCTGGCACCACCAAGTGAGAGATCACCAGCCGCCACTGCTATTAGATGAAAAAACACTGGCACGGAGGGACACGGTTAGCTGAGTGAAACAGATTGTTGAAGTCCTTCCAGTTTATATGAGGAAGGTTAAACATATCTTCAGACAGTGGAGCGGAAGGAAGGGTTGTGAGTGCGTGTTGGATAATTTTAAGATAGTGATATTTATTTTTGAGGTTCAGTTGACTTTTGGTTATTGGTGGAATAAGTATTTATTAAGTTTTGTAATTTGTCTCCAGGGAATAACTATATAAAATAATAACTGATATGTGTTGTATTGTGTTAGAAATGAAACTTACAATTTCCCTTTAGTCAAGTTCCGTACCGGTATGTGTCGTGATAAGTGCGTCACCGTGTATTTGACGTACCTCGTGGCGAAATACTCAAGTCTGAGAATTTCTGGTTCCGTGTGGGGATATTTGAAATACTCTCCACAGACGTGACTAAATATAATATTAAATATAAGTCTTACAACCGGAGTTCTGCCAAGAAATGTTGGTGCTCTGGGTAGATCAATTTCCAATATTTAATTGTCTAGGATACACAGGTTTAAGACTGTAACTGGAAACTTTTTATGACGATATTATATTCATGTTACCGGGAAACAGTATTTATAAGTTTGTAAGGATAAATACATCTTTCAGTCCCTTCCGTTCAATGAGGAAGATTTGGTGTATCTCTTTTGAAGTGCGTTCCTTGTAACACGTGGCGAAATCATTTTATTGTATTTTCCAAGATTCACTGTATCCTGTTACTGCGTATTTAATACTTGAGCAGTAACTTGAGTTTACTTCCACTTTGATAGGTATGTAATATAATTTAGCGTCGGACAATCCCGTCTGCCCCATCAAATGGTGTTATGGTTTGTGTGTAGCCTACTTAGGAATAGAGAAACCAATTATAAGGCGCTTCATTTCACTGCTCCACAAGCTGGCACCAGTAATTCCTCATTGTATCGCAATTATAGTCACGAATATTTTGCTCGATATTTTGCCACAAGTTGTATCGTATAAAGGCAAGCGTCATTGTCGAATAAGTTTTACCGTTAGCCTCTTCTTCTCACTGTGCACCTGGTGGGATATATTCACATTAACTCACCAGTGGTCTAACTTGCTTTCGGAATTCTGAAAATATCTCACTTGATGTGTTATATATAACGATAATTCAGCGTATTTGTATAAGTGCGGCTCCTAATAATTCTCGAGTGCACTTTGTGTGTTCTAGTTTCCTGGACATCATGGAGCAACAACCAATCATTAAGAGAGAGCCTGAATGGTTGTCTGATACTGACGAAGTCCCTAATATTGTGAGTTGTATTTAATTTTCATATTGTATAACATAACATGTGCAAGCCAAGGGACTGTTATTCTGTCTGTATGTTTTACATTGGTTCATACTTTTATGATACCTTCTAGGATTCTAGGACAACATATAGCAATCTGCTGGATGAGTCAGGTGGTCATTTTGAAGACCAAGGCAAGGTTATCAAAGTGGAAAACCAAATACTGGTGATCATAGGTTCTTATAGTAATGTGCTTGATTTTATCACCATTTGCACATTTTGATGATTCATTGTTGTTACTTATTATAGCGGCTAACAGTTGCTGATGTTATGGTATTCATAATGCTGGTCCACTCTACTGGCAACCTGGGTCCTATTATAGGTGAAGTGTACACCGCATGCTGTGCTAATAGCTTTTCTCTGAGCGTTGAATGGGGGAGGAAAAGGTTTGTGGTTTGTTGAGGACTGGCAAGTGGTCGCCGTTCGAAAATCCCCTACAGATGGTGTATGGCAGTGTGCCTCAGCCATTATTAGACTGGCACATAGTCACCCTAGAGATGGTGTTTGGTGGTGTGCCTCGGCCATTATTAGACTAGCACATAGTCACCCTAGAGATGGTGTTTGGTGGTGTGCCTCAGCCATTATTAGACTGGCACATAGTCACCCTAGAGATGGTGTTTGGTGGTGTGTCGCAGCCATTATTAGACTTGCACATAGTCAACCTAGAGATGGTGTATGGCGGTGTGCCTCAGCCGTTATTAGACTGGCATATAGTCACCCTAGAGATGGTGTTTGGTGGTGTGCCTCAGCCATTATTAGACTGGCACATAGTCACCCTAGAGTTGGTGTATGGCGGTGTGCCTCAGCCATTATTAGACTGGCACATAGTCACCCTAGAGATGGTGTATGGCGGTGTGCCTCAGCCATTATTAGACTGGCACATAGTCACCCTAGAGATGGTGTATGGCGGTGTGCCTCAGCCATTATAAGACTAGCACATAGTCACCCTAGAGATGGTGTATGGCGATGTGCCTCAGCCATTATTAGCCTGGCACATAGTCACCCTAGAGATGGTGTATGGCGATGTGCCTCAGCCATTATTAGACTGGCACATTGTCACCCTAGAGATGGTGTATGGTGGTTTGCCTCAGCCATTATTTGACTGGCACATAGTCACCCTAGAGGTGGTGTATGGCGGTGTGCCTCAGCCATTATTAGACTGGCACATAGTCACCCTAGAGATGGTGTATGGCGGTATGCCTCAGCCATTATTAGACTGGCACATAGTCACCCTAGAGATGGTGTATGGTGGTGTGCCTCAGCCATTATTAGACTGGCACATAGTCACCCTTGAGATGGTGTATGGCGGAGTGCCTCAGCCATTATTATACTGCTGTCGGCAATTTCGTCAAAAAAGCTCTCTAGCAGTCGCCTATAAAAATATTCATATTCTATATTTGTTACCACATTGCCTAATCTCGACAATGTCAAAGGGCCATGAATTATGTCTTTAATGTTAATTGGTATGAAATTTCAAGAACTTGCCACTTTTTAGGAATTTATTTATCGTTCATGTTAAAATCCACCCTGCCTTAGATATACTTGATATGAATATTGCTTTTATCTGGTCACAAGAAGTAAAACAAACAACGATTGTTGCGAGATTTTTGAACACAACATTATTCAACTTTGCTTGTTATTATTCTCATTATATTCTAACTGTAAAACTGCATCTTGGCCGCAATGTCGCAACACACACACAATGTGCTAGGAGTGTCATCATCATCGGCTTTAACTCGAATCCGAGTATAAATCTTCTTCCTTCAGTCCAGTTTGTGGATGTGTTTACGGTGACTAAAGAGTCCAATGCTGGCATGGAACAAGCGACCACACAAGTCGCATAGTATTGCTGGAGGAGGACGTGGTTGGGCTGCTCGAAGTTTCCTAGCTTGACGCTTGGCCTCTTCATGTATGCGTCGATCCCTTTCAAACGTCTTTACAGTATCCGAGATGGTACGGCGCCAAGTTGAGCGGTTTTCAGCCAGCATGTCCCAGTTTTGTGAATCAAGACCTGTCAATTTCAGGGTCTGCTTAAATTGGTCCTTGTAGCGCTTCTTAGGACCACCATGAGGTCTGGTGCCATAGCATAACTCACCATATAGCATTTGACGAGGTAATCTCACATCATCCATCCGATGGACATGACCAATCCATCTAAATTGGTGACCTATTATGGATGATTCTATGCTGTTGATTTGAGCCTTTTCCAGAACAGCAATATTGGTAATGCGGTCTTCCCATTTAATCCTCAGGATTGATCGAAGTTTTTGTAGGTGGAAACGCTCAAGCTTCCTAAGATCACGTCGGTAAAGGGTCCACGTTTCACAGCCATACAACAATGTAGAAATGACTACTGCTTTGTACACCATAAGCTTTGTACTCATGGATAGATCTTTATTCATGAAGACCCGGTGCGCTAATCGTCCATATGCTGCATGGGCTGCGCCAATTCTCTTATCCACATCCTGCTCACAGGTACAGCTCACAGAAATGGTACTGCCCAGGTACGAGAAGTGGTCAACCTGTTCTAATGGCAAATTTGAAATGGAGATATTGAACTGAGGAAGAGTTGTGCCTGGTGAAGGTTGTGCCAAGACTTTAGTCTTATTGACATTTATGGTAAGACCAAAGCGATCACATGCACTTTTGTAACAGTTAACTGACTCTTGCAGCTCTTCTTGTGTGAGAGTTGGTGACGCAGCATCATCTGCATACAACATGTTAGTAACCTTAGTAACCTGAGTTTTCCTCAAGGAGCGGAGACGAGTTAGGTTGGAAAGCCCTCCATCAAAACGATACTTGATCTCCACACCTGGGATGTTTGTGGGTGAATCATAAAGCATTGCAGCCAAGTACAGCGCAAAAAGCGTTGGAGCCAGTACACATCCTTGTTTCAGTCCATGGGTAATGGGAAATTCATCGGACATCTTATTCTGATGGCAAACCTGACCTGTCATGCCATCATGAAGAGCTTTGATTAGATCTACAAAACGCTGAGGGCAACCAAACCGCTTCAGCACTGCCCACATGGCTGGTCTTGGAACCGAATCAAATGCCTTTTCCAAGTCATAAAAGACTAAGAAGAGTGAATTCTGTTGTTCTCTACATTTTTCTTGTAGCTGTCTCACACAGAAAATCAAGTCAATTGTGCTTCTGGAAGTTCTAAATCCGCATTGTGACTCTGGGAGGATCCTCTCAGAGATAACCTTGAGGCGGTTAAGTAGAATTCTTGCAAGAATCTTCCCCACAATTGATAGCAGTGATATACCACGGTAGTTGCCACAAACACTGCGATCACCCTTTTTAAAGATAGTGACGATAGTGGCATTCTTTAGGTCTCCAGGTACCTTTCTTGATTCCCAAATTCTGAGGATAAGGATGAAAATTCTTGTTTTGAGGGAATGACCTCCGGCTTGAATTAGTTCCAGAGGGATGTTATCTAGGCCAGGTGCTTTTCTGGGTTTCAATTGGGTGAGAGCTGCACTGAATTCATGATAAGTAGGAGGTACTGCCAACCACAGTTGTTCAGGTTGTTGCGGCACATCACAGAGGAAGTCTTCAGCAGCTTCTGATGGACGATTTAGGAGATTGGAGAAGTGCTCCTTCCAGCGTTCCAAGATTTCTTGACTATCAGTAAAGGTAGTAGAATTATCAGCGCTTTTCAGTGTACCTGATGATGAGTGAGATGGTCCATATATTTCCTTGAGTACGGCATAGAAGTTCCTCAAGTCTCGAGCATCCGATAATCTCTGCAGTTCCTGAGCCTTCTGTTGCCACCAAGTATTTTTAATCTGCCTTATCTGCGTCTGGCATTTACCCTTGAGTTCCAGTAGTTTATCTCTCTTTGTGTTGGAAGTTGGGTCTTGAAGATGGGCAAGATAGGCTTTCCTTTTGGCATTGATGAGAGACAGAATTTCCTCATTGTTCATTGTTGTCTCCAAACCAGTCTTGTCTTTTCCGCACTATAAAACCAATGGTTTCCTCAGTTGACTGTGTGATAATCTTCTGTAATGTGGCCCATTCTTGCTGAATATCATTTGTTACTGGGTTTTCTGATAACTGGGTGACGATCCTGTTTCCAAAATGTTTGTACATGGATTCATCCTGAAGTTTGGATGTATTAAACTTCTTTCTTGGCAAATTTTTGATGTTCCTAGGTGGTTTAGGTCTGATCGATATCCTGAGCTTACATATAAGAAGTTTATGATCTGTCCAACAATCGTCTATATTCCTTGCTGTTCTGGTAATAAGAGTGTCCTTCTTATCACATTGCCGGGTAATGATATAATCAAGAATGTGCCAATGTTTGGAACGAGGATGCATCCACGTGGTTTTGAAGCGGTCAGGTACCCGGAACTGCGTGTTGGTAATGAAAAGTTCGTGTTCTGCACAAAGACCAAGAAGCAACAGTCCATTGGGATTACATTTTCCAAGTCCCTGTTTGCCCATCACATTATTCCATAGCCTGTGATCTTTCCCAACTCTGGCATTGAAGTCACCGAGGAGCAAGAGTTTATCTGCAGATGGTACCTTGGAGATGATTTCACTTAGCTGATTATAGAACTGAGCCTTTACTTCATCATCAGAATCTAAGGTAGGAGCTTAGGCAGAGATGAGTGTCATAAAGGAACCTCCTGAGAGTGGTATGCGGAGAGTCATGAGCCTTTCGCTGATTGCAATGGGCGTAAGTTGGTGATAATTTACCAGTTTGGTCTTCACAGCGAAGCCCACACCATGAATACGACATTCACCCTCATCCTTTCCTTTCCAGAAGATGGTATATCCTGCTCCAGATTCAGTAATCTTGCCTTCAGCAGACAGCCTAGTTTCACTGAGAGCAGCAATGTCAACGTTGAGTCTTGATAACTCATGGGTTACGAGAGCTGACCTTCTCTCAGGTCGAATGTTATTGTCAAAATCAAGCAAGGTTCTGATGTTCCATGATCCAATAATCAAATTGTGATTCTTTACTGTTTTTGAGTTTCGACCGCATGAGGGGTGACCTGCTGAGTGCGGTTGCCCAGCCGGACCAAGATTGTGACTTCCGATGTTTAGCCCACCTTTTCTAGGGCCTTCCCCATGTGGGGTGGGCAGCGGTGATCCTAAATAGGCCTGCCCAAACACAGATGCAGGACCGAATTCCTGAGTAGTCATAGAGTCTCCGGAAGACGACCATCACACATCTGCTGCCAACGTGCAGGTCCGAACTAGGGGCTTCCAGTTACACCCATAACCTGTCCCCACCGTCCATATCCCATCGCCGTTGGACTTTGAAAAGTGACGTTCGGAAGAAGTGCCACTGGCGTGAATTTGTTTAGGGTGGATCTCAGCTTGCCAGGACGAGACCCACACACTATGATCTCTGAGCCTTATCTTGCGGCTCACAAAGAATGAGACATGCAGGACCGAACACGGAGACTGCAACGAACTGCCGCATACTCAAGTACTACTGAGGTGCGCCTTTACAGCCAGTCCGTCTGGCGTGGCCTCTTCCGCCTCTATGACCGTTGGGAGCCATGAGAGTGATTGGCTCCTCATCCGCTCATTTTGCCGTTGGGCCAAAACCTGCCCATCATAACTATGGACAATAGTTTGCCCTATTAAACCTGAGCAATAGGCTGCCCCTTCCGCCAACCACACTGTGCCAGAGTTCACCTCTTTCACTGCAGGTACCGTTGAGGACTTCACCGTAACCCTGGCAAGGGACCCTAACATGGTACTACCAGCCGGGCCAGCTGGACCAAGGTTTTTAAAAGAGGTGTTACTCCTCTATCACTCCCTACTTGATCATACTATATATATATACTGTAACACTGTATAACACTACACTAGGTGCTATTGCACCACACTGTAACACTCCACTAGTAGCAATACCAACACTGTATAACACTACACTAGGTGCTATTGCACCACACTGTGTCACTCCACTAGTAGCAATACCAACACTGTATAACACTACACTAGGTGCTATTGCACCACACTGTAACACTCACCTGGTAGCAATACCAACACTGTATAACACTACACTAGGTGCTTTTGCACCACACTGTGTATAACAACTGTAAACTCCACAAATACTGTCGCTATTGACGTAAGAAGATTATTAATGGGAGGCTGATTCAACATTAGTTTGTTAATTCCTTGAATCTCTCAATGCATGTTTTCAAGGAACGTGTTTGTAAATCAAGACATTTCCTTGCAGGACGATACAGACCATCAATCCGATATTAAAATTGAGGAAACTTCTATTCCGGAGATCGTTCCCTGCCGGAAAACAGAAACACCATCTTTAGATCCAAATGAGGTAAGTATCTTCATGCCTTTTTACAAGACATCTCCTTATCACGTAATAGCAGTAAGGGATTAAGACTTGTGTTATCACAATTGTGTTGATGACAAACAGAAGCGTTTGGTTTTTAGGTTGTGTTCTGTACAGCAAGCACAATCCTTGTTGATGAAAAGATGGCGAATTTAATTATCTGTCCCATACTGCCCCCGTAATTGAATTATGTAGAGACCACGGTGGCTATATTTGAAATTATAATTAGAGTTATGGCTGTCATAGTTATGACGTGGGTAGTCATGACGTAAGCACGGATGACGCGAATGTTATGCCAGCAAGCTACTTGAGCTGAGATTCTCAGTGACGTCAGTTTTTAGTCCAGAATGTTCCAAGATGTACGACGCAGTCGCAGGAAACGAGGAATTCTGCTGAGGAAGAAACTATGCTATTGGAGGAGAGGCATGAACCAATGAACGATAGTTTCAAGGAAGACGGAGATTGCTGAAACTATGGTATTTTTATTACTTTTGGAATGCAGAATTGTGGAAATCCATTTGCAGTAAAAGCATTGATTTGGAATTTTGGTGAAATTTATTTTCAGTTTTTGAATTTTGAAAATCCGTCATGTATTAACGAAGTTGGAAGTTCTAGCGATGACGCAGTATCACGCTTTGGAAGGGATGGAAACGCCCCTCGAGAAGTTAATAAAAGGGCTTGCGCAGAAGAGAGGAGCCTCTTTCGTTCTCTGATCATTCTGAGATCTCATTCTCAGATCATCGAAGTATATTTGTGAAAGTTCTTTTCTTATACATTCATTATAGTGAGACGTCGAAGTGAACAGCAGTGAAAAGAATCGTCTTTATAACGCGTGGCGAGGCCACAATATTAACGAGATCCAGGTCAAACTAGGTGAAGTTGAAACGGACCTTAGAAAGCTTCTACAAGTTTAGCTTCGAATAGTTAGCGGTCACCGATAAGCCAATTGCATTGTGCAGTGCTACATGCAGTTATAGAGAAAAGCTGAACAATTTCGACCGAGTAGTTTAAAAGATATTAGCAGTTTTATACGACTGACAAAAGTGATTATCTCGCCACTAGAGAAACACTTTTGTATAGCCAGAATCAACGCAAGGCTGACGCTGCGAGTGGAGTAGAAAGACTTCAGATTGCTTGGTTACAGAACGATACAGTATAATGGAGCAATTGAATACGGCAGTTTGTTCTTCTGACACTACAACCGAAGTGCAGATGGAAGGCTAAGAGGGCTTATTGCAATTGGGACATACTTCAATGGAGTAAGATAGCGACATGGAACTTCGCTAATTGCTATTCCACACAAGCGAACATGCGGTGAATACCATCTACACCCATGTTTCGTAATTAAAGGCTGAATACCATCGAACAGCCATAGAAACAATTTCATACTCTGAATATGAATAATTTCTTCGGAAATTTCTACAAAACTTCATGACGATTGTCTACTGGAACTTCAGGGAATTTTTCAAGAGAGGTCAGGGATATCCCGACTCACAAAGAAGATTATTGCCGGAAGGATGTCTATTCGTCTTCGAGGAGCAGAGCGATTCACGGAGAAGGAAGCAGTTCGATTCTCCGAGGGTGCTATTTCCTATTTCGAGGATGGAGCTCAGCTTTAACGTGGTGAAATGGATCCATCAGCAGTCTTCTTTGGGGAATTTTCCTCTGGAACGTCAATCGGCAGATAAGGTAGTCGTGAACGTTTATTGTATTTGAGTATACTAATAATGTTTGAGCAACCATTTTTCCCATATTTTTATCCTCATGTTTTTTGCCCTATTTTCTTGTTGAGATTCTTATTCTCAGTACACCTTGATGAGTTTTGCATTTTTCGACGATTTATTAAGACATTGTGATGTCATGGGCATAGTTAACGATTTTGAATCAGTTGAGACTGATATTTAGAATTTTAAGTAATTAATATTTTTTTTTGTAGTCACGATTTGACTGTAAGTTAATGATTTTTAATGGCAGATTTAAATTCAGACAGCGTGTCATTTTATTAAAGTAATTCTACCCCAGTTTAATTACTTTGAACAATTTTCTGTCATCATCAAGAAGGAAGAACATTTAATATGATTTTAGAGCGTTAAAATCTCTTACGTTGTCGACGATCTTGGAAATACTAGTCGTTATTTGAATTGATTGCAACACAGATATTTATCGTCAGTTATGAATGAACATTGCATTATAGACACTTTTGTGAAAGAGTAACGTTAATAATGAATTATTGAATGCATTAAAGTCAAGTACTTTTGTTAGGAGTTTTTCTCAATTAGAGAATTATATAACGATGTTTGCATTCCCCAGTCTAATTGGATTCTATTCGACTACTTTGCATTTTAGTCGCACTTTATTTGAGGATAGTATTTTCATACTACATTTCTTTTAAGATGTTAATCTTAAATTTTGATAGACCAGACAGGCGTATATAAGCGTATTCACGATTAAATTTGTTTGTGATTGGCAAGTTTTGACTTCATTTCGGTTCATGAATGAAATCTACGAAGGTTAAATAGAAAAACAGTTTTGAAACAATTGATGATTATTAAAAATTTTTAAGTGGAACTATGAATGTATAATCGCTAGTGCAGCGCGTGTTGATAGTCGCTGAGGTATAATGCCCTTGAATATGAAGGAGGTTCCCACAGGAATAAATGTTAAAGAATTATTTGTGGAAGTTTTGTAAGTTATGTGGAAGTTTCAAATGCCATATAGATTAATATATGATGAATTTTGGGCCTAAATTTTTAATGCAGATTGTGCATTAACTTGTTAGCGAAGGATTTTCCGCTGGAGTAAGATTGTCATAGTTCGTTGAAAATTAATCAAGTGATTTACTGTTATAATTAACACGAGTTTTGAAAGAATTTGAGATAAGATTTTGAATGAAGGTTGCCGTCACAAATCATTATTAAAAACTTTATTAAATCAGATTGTGACATTAACATGTATAACTAACCTTCATTGGTCGATTATATTAAACAGGATTATAAAATTACCAACCGAATGAACATGTGGCTAATGTATTTATTAAATTAATAATTTAAACAATTTAAATGTTAATATTGTAAATAATTGCTGTAAATATTTTTGAAAATAATGTGAAACGAGAGTGATGTTAAAGGCGTGCTTATAATTTTTTTATTGTCTTTGACAAATATTATAAACAATTTCTAATTGTTATAAATAATTTATGTGATTTTGTTATAAACATTTAGGAGCTAATTAAACATTTGGATTGAAGTTAACAAGTTTAAGAAATTAACATAATGATCCAATAGGATGTGAGCAAAGTACTTGAAAGATTTGCGTAAATATAATGTGAGTTGTCTTGTGGACATTTAAAAGCTTGAGAGTGCAGGCTGTATTCTTACGTAACTTAGCACGTGAGAAGGGAGTGCATTTGACCAGTATGCAACAGGCTGGAAGGTAACCCGCAGCTGTGCCAACATATGGTTCTCTGAGAGTGAGGTCGTACACACTTTGGCCTTGCGACTATAAATACCATTCCCATGTTTATTAAAAGGAAACCAAATGCTCTATATATGTCACACCCTGACGTCCTTCTCCAATCCAATAGTGTTATGAATATTACGTTATTTGAAGCTCTTGGGAGCTAAAATGTTTTACATCATGTTGTATGATAATTTTTGCAAGTCCTACTGGAGGACGTAGTCAGATTGACTTGGGCTACTGATAGCCACGTTGTTTTTGTTGTGTTAGTAAAATCATACCCTTTATTAGAAATAAAGCTTTTGTACAGTTCAAAGTTCTCGTCTTCGTTTTGGTTCATTTTTAAATGTCATGGTGGAAGTTATTGTGCGAACAGACTTTAGTGATCCTGTTGTCAACTCAAACCCCGAGATAATTAAGAGGTAAGTAACGGTAAGTATGAACCCCCGTCTATTTTGGTGTGTTCCACAATGATTTCCTGTGAACTTCTGTGCTCTTATCTCGATAGTATCTGTCAGTGCCATTTTCATTGATGTAACTGTGCCGGTGCGATTGATAATTAGCAATCCGATTGAGGGGGCGGATATCTGACAGCCTACTATCCGGGTAAACGGGGACAGAAAGATTGGCGACCCAAGAACGTGGGGATGAGTCAACAGAAAGATTGACCCTAATACGTGGGGCGAATTCGACAAAACTGGATCACCAGGTTGAACAATAGAAAGATTCGCACCTAAAACGTGAGGTTCGATTAGACTCAAATAAAGAGGTTGATTCTTTGTTAGATGTCTAGGCCAATTGTAGTATTTGAGAGTGTGATTATATAGGAATTAAATGTTGTATTGTATTAGGAAAATTACACTCAGAAAAGATCAGATCTTATACAACTTGAGAAAGGTTAAATGGGCTGAAAACTTAGAAAAATCGCCTATAATCTGGAATCTTATTTTATTTGACCGGCTTATGACATTTTAGTCATGTTAAAGATAAAATTAAATTATTTGGATTGTAAATGTAAATTATTTGTGTTAGGATATTTTAAATTGAGCCAGGGAAATTTGAACATGTGCTTGAGTTTGTTTCAACATGAAGTATCGTCGAAGGTTAATTATAAGGTAGTTATAAGTTAGATTTAAGACAGAAAATTGATCAAATTTATATATGGTGAAAAGTGTTGCTCAAATGTTGTTATTTTGCTCTTTTGATGTATGTCCCTACAGCAATCCATTTTTGAATAATATTGTAATGGCAGATGAAAGTTTGAAGAAAATGTTAGAGGAGATGTCTGCTAACTTGAAAGCTAGCATGAATAGTAGTATGAAGCAGATGCTGAATGAAAGCATGAAGGAGAATAATAGTAATTTGTCTGCTAATTTGAATGCAAGAATGGAGGAGAATGCTAGTAATTTGAAAGCTAGCATGGATGAAAGTTTGAAGGGTATCCAAACTAGTGCTGCTAATTTGGAGGATAATATGTCGCGTTTACAGATTAATACCCTAGGAATTGAGAATACTGTAACGGACATGCTCACAGAGGTGTCTAATGTCCATAAAGATGTATCTATTGTGCATAAAAGTGTTGATGATGTTAAAAATGATGTGTCTAAGGTACAGAGAGACCTTACAATGTTAAATCTAGATGTAGCTAATGTCCGAGGGGATATTTCTTGTGCTAGAGCCGAAGTAGTTGTTGTCAAAAACGATGTAGCGACTGTCCAAGACAAGGTCGAGGAAGTCCAAAAAGAAATTCAAAAAGCTAGAACTGATGTATCCAATGTTCAAGTAGACATTAATAACATTCATGCGGATATAACTGAGGTGCAAAGTGACATAACTAAGATTCAGGTAGAGGTCAACACAGTTTTTGTAGATATCACTAAAGTCCAAACTGATGTAAATAAAGTCAGGGAAGAAATCGAAAACTCAAAAACTCTTTGTACGCGTAATATAACTGCATTAGCGACTAGGTTAGTCGATGAATCAGTTAGAACAACAACGTCTTTAGCAGAGTTGAAGTATGATGTAGAGGCCATGAGAACACAGGTATTAGACCACAATAGAGTATTAAAAGAGGATATCGAAGTAGACATAGCCGAAATGTTAACAGCAAACGTAGCGGTATGGAAAGACGAGTGGAATAAGTCAAGTGGGGAACATGTAACCCAAATTCAGGAAAGGATTGAAAGAAAACTTGCCAGTACGCAGATAGAAATTAACAATGAAGTAGTACAGATTAGGAAAGATTTAAGCGTCAGGATAAATTCGTTATCCGAAAAACAAGTTGACGATAGAACACAACTAGATCAGGATATGCAAACTTTAAAATCTACATTAGTGGAACAGATGCATAAAGTTGTCTCGGATGTAAATGAAACGACGAGTAAACTGAAAAATTTGAAGTTAGGAGAGGCTAGTTTAATGGAGAACTACAAAGAAGAGATAGTCAAGAAAGTCTTAACAGAAATCACCGACAAGGATACAGAAGGCTTAGCTTGCGAATTGAATAGGAAGTATACCAGAAGATGTCACCTAGAGCCAGAAGAAAGAGACGTGACTCCTGAAGAACGTGTATCCAGATTCAGAGAGGAGGATGACGAGAGGAATATGGAACCTGAGTGGAATTATCGAGATAGTGGGAAAAACTATCCGGATTCATATCCGAGGAACGTGACGGTCATCAGGAATTTCGAAGACAAACCACAAAAATTCAGTAACACTGATAGTTTGACACCTATAGAGTATGTAAGGAATCTCAAAGATTATTTCATCGAAGCTCACATTCCCAGAGAGAGAGAGATGAAGATAGTAGAGAGATATCTGATTGGAGGACCCCTTGAATGGTTTTGCGCATTTAGATACACATTCAGTAACTTTGACGAGTTTGCAGAGGCATTAATCAAACGATTTTGGTCCATAGAAGCGCAGAATTCGTTAAGAGCGGAGGTGTATTCAAGAAAATACTCAGGTACTCTTCCAACGAGGTACGCTGATTTCTTTACGAGTCAGTTGTCCCGCTTGAGATTTTTGCAACCCCCATTGTCCACGGAGCAACTAATAGATGCGATTTCTCGTATGCTGCCAGTTGAGGTGAGAAGACTTATAATTTCGTCCAACATCAGGGATTTATCCAGCATGGATGAATTACTAAGAAGGTTAGACTACACAAGTCCAATGCCTAACGTAGTCCAGAAAGGTCAAAGGCAGGAGTATAAGGAAATCAATACGGTATACATGGACCAAGTCCAACAAACTGACAAGCCAGAGCAGGAGAAAACTGACAATGTAGGTCCTCACAGGAATAATCAGTTTAGAAATTACAGATCACAAGGTTACCGACCGTATCAACAGAGAAGAGGTTGGAACTACAACCGAGGAAACTACAATGGAAGAGGCAGATATTACAACAATAATGGGTATAACCGTAACTATAATAGGAATAACCAAAACCAAAATAGAAACCAGAATACTCAAAGTCAGGTTATGACACCTGATCAGTATCAGCAAAGAGAGAAGGAAAGCCAGCAATACTTAAAAGAATTAAGGGATAAAGAAGCTGACAATCAAAAGAAAAGGCAGGATGTTGTAATCGATCCTGGGCCTTCTACGAGCCAGCAGAACTTAGAAAATAGAAATACTGGTCAGAAGAGGAATTAGAGAGGAAAGAATACATTAACCACACACAACCCAGAGTAGAAGAAAAATATATGATTAAGGAACATAAAGGAAATATCATACTAGAGTAAGCCAGTAATAATTCAATTTCGTGTTCAAGAGAGTTGAGATACTTGTAACATTGAGTTTAAAAACAATTTGCAACTGTTTTTAAAACGTGGTGAGAGGAGAATGCCCCCGTAATTGAATTATGTAGAGACCACGGTGGCTATATTTGAAATTATAATTAGAGTTATGGCTGTCATAGTTATGACGTGGGTAGTCATGACGTAAGCACGGATGACGCGAATGTTATGCCAGCAAGCTACTTGAGCTGAGATTCTCAGTGACGTCAGTTTTTAGTCCAGAATGTTCCAAGATGTACGACGCATTCGCAGGAAACGAGGAATTCTGCTGAGGAAGAAACTATGCTATTGGAGGAGAGGCATGAACCAATGAACGATAGTTTCAAGGAAGACGGAGATTGCTGAAACTATGGTATTTTTATTACTTTTGGAATGCAGAATTGTGGAAATCCATTTGCAGTAAAAGCATTGATTTGGAATTTTGGTGAAATTTATTTTCAGTTTTTGAATTTTGAAAATCCGTCATGTATTAACGAAGTTGGAAGTTCTAGCGATGACGCAGTATCACGCTTTGGAAGGGATGGAAACGCCCCTCGAGAAGTTAATAAAAGGGCTTGCGCAGAAGAGAGGAGCCTCTTTCGTTCTCTGATCATTCTGAGATCTCATTCTCAGATCATCGAAGTATATTTGTGAAAGTTCTTTTCTTATACATTCATTATAGTGAGACGTCGAAGTGAACAGCAGTGAAAAGAATCGTCTTTATAACGCGTGGCGAGGCCACAATATTAACGAGATCCAGGTCAAACTAGGTGAAGTTGAAACGGACCTTAGAAAGCTTCTACAAGTTTAGCTTCGAATAGTTAGCGGTCCCCGATAAGCCAATTGCATTGTGCAGTGCTACATGCAGTTATAGAGAAAAGCTGAACAATTTCGACCGAGTAGTTTAAAAGATATTAGCAGTTTTATACGACTGACAAAAGTGATTATCTCGCCACTAGAGAAACACTTTTGTATAGCCAGAATCAACGCAAGGCTGACGCTGCGAGTGGAGTAGAAAGACTTCAGATTGCTTGGTTACAGAACGATACAGTATAATGGAGCAATTGAATACGGCAGTTTGTTCTTCTGACACTACAACCGAAGTGCAGATGGAAGGCTAAGAGGGCTTATTGCAATTGGGACATACTTCAATGGAGTAAGATAGCGACATGGAACTTCGCTAATTGCTATTCCACACAAGCGAACATGCGGTGAATACCATCTACACCCATGTTTCGTAATTAAAGGCTGAATACCATCGAACAGCCATAGAAACAATTTCATACTCTGAATATGAATAATTTCTTCGGAAATTTCTACAAAACTTCATGACGATTGTCTACTGGAACTTCAGGGAATTTTTCAAGAGAGGTCAGGGATATCCCGACTCACAAAGAAGATTATTGCCGGAAGGATGTCTATTCGTCTTCGAGGAGCAGAGCGATTCACGGAGAAGGAAGCAGTTCGATTCTCCGAGGGTGCTATTTCCTATTTCGAGGATGGAGCTCAGCTTTAACGTGGTGAAATGGATCCATCAGCAGTCTTCTTTGGGGAATTTTCCTCTGGAACGTCAATCGGCAGATAAGGTAGTCGTGAACGTTTATTGTATTTGAGTATACTAATAATGTTTGAGCAACCATTTTTCCCATATTTTTATCCTCATGTTTTTTGCCCTATTTTCTTGTTGAGATTCTTATTCTCAGTACACCTTGATGAGTTTTGCATTTTTCGACGATTTATTAAGACATTGTGATGTCATGGGCATAGTTAACGATTTTGAATCAGTTGAGACTGATATTTAGAATATTCAGTAATTAATATTTTTTTTTTGTAGTCACGATTTGACTGTAAGTTAATGATTTTTAATGGCAGATTTAAATTCAGACAGCGTGTCATTTTATTAAAGTAATTCTACCCCAGTTTAATTACTTTGAACAATTTTCTGTCATCATCAAGAAGGAAGAACATTTAATATGATTTTAGAGCGTTAAAATCTCTTACGTTGTCGACGATCTTGGAAATACTAGTCGTTATTTGAATTGATTGCAACACAGATATTTATCGTCAGTTATGAATGAACATTGCATTATAGACACTTTTGTGAAAGAGTAACGTTAATAATGAATTATTGAATGCATTAAAGTCAAGTACTTTTGTTAGGAGTTTTTCTCAATTAGAGAATTATATAACGATGTTTGCATTCCCCAGTCTAATTGGATTCTATTCGACTACTTTGCATTTTAGTCGCACTTTATTTGAGGATAGTATTTTCATACTACATTTCTTTTAAGATGTTAATCTTAAATTTAGATAGACCAGACAGGCGTATATAAGCGTATTCACTATTAAATTTGTTTGTGATTGGCAAGTTTTGACTTCATTTCGGTTCATGAATGAAATCTACGAAGGTTAAATAGAAAAACAGTTTTGAAACAATTGATGATTATTAAAAATTTTTAAGTGGAACTATGAATGTATAATCGCTAGTGCAGCGCGTGTTGATAGTCGCTGAGGTATAATGCCCTTGAATATGAAGGAGGTTCCCACAGGAATAAATGTTAAAGAATTATTTGTGGAAGTTTTGTAAGTTATGTGGAAGTTTTAAATGCCATATAGATTAATATATGATGAATTTTGGGCCTAAATTTTTAATGCAGATTGTGCATTAACTTGTTAGCGAAGGATTTTCCGCTGGAGTAAGATTGTCATAGTTCGTTGAAAATTAATCAAGTGATTTACTGTTATAATTAACACGAGTTTTGAAAGAATTTGAGATAAGATTTTGAATGAAGGTTGCCGTCACAAATCATTATTAAAAACTTTATTAAATCAGATTGTGACATTAACATGTATAACTAACCTTCATTGGTCGATTATATTAAACAGGATTATAAAATTACCAACCGAATGAACATGTGGCTAATGTATTTATTAAATTAATAATTTAAACAATTTAAATGTTAATATTGTAAATAATTGCTGTAAATATTTTTGAAAATAATGTGAAACGAGAGTGATGTTAAAGGCGTGCTTATAATTTTTTTATTGTCTTTGACAAATATTATAAACAATTTCTAATTGTTATAAATAATTTATGTGATTTTGTTATAAACATTTAGGAGCTAATTAAACATTTGGATTGAAGTTAACAAGTTTAAGAAATTAACATAATGATCCAATAGGATGTGAGCAAAGTACTTGAAAGATTTGCGTAAATATAATGTGAGTTGTCTTGTGGACATTTAAAAGCTTGAGAGTGCAGGCTGTATTCTTACGTAACTTAGCACGTGAGAAGGGAGTGCATTTGACCAGTATGCAACAGGCTGGAAGGTAACCCGCAGCTGTGCCAACATATGGTTCTCTGAGAGTGAGGTCGTACACACTTTGGCCTTGCGACTATAAATACCATTCCCATGTTTATTAAAAGGAAACCAAATGCTCTATATATGTCACACCCTGACGTCCTTCTCCAATCCAATAGTGTTATGAATATTACGTTATTTGAAGCTCTTGGGAGCTAAAATGTTTTACATCATGTTGTATGATAATTTTTGCAAGTCCTACTGGAGGACGTAGTCAGATTGACTTGGGCTACTGATAGCCACGTTGTTTTTGTTGTGTTAGTAAAATCATACCCTTTATTAGAAATAAAGCTTTTGTACAGTTCAAAGTTCTCGTCTTCGTTTTGGTTCATTTTTAAATGTCATGGTGGAAGTTATTGTGCGAACAGACTTTAGTGATCCTGTTGTCAACTCAAACCCCGAGATAATTAAGAGGTAAGTAACGGTAAGTATGAACCCCCGTCTATTTTGGTGTGTTCCACAATGATTTCCTGTGAACTTCTGTGCTCTTATCTCGATAGTATCTGTCAGTGCCATTTTCATTGATGTAACTGTGCCGGTGCGATTGATAATTAGCAATCCGATTGAGGGGGCGGATATCTGACAGCCTACTATCCGGGTAAACGGGGACAATACGATACTTCAATCCGCGACTGCTGGCTTTTAGCGATGTTCTGAGCACTGAGCTGCTGGGTGCTGCATTATAATGTCATTGGGAAATAGTATATTGTGTGAAGCCAACAGATGTTTGGCCTAATCACCTTGTATTAATTGCCCGCTGTGGACGTGAAGTCTAGGTATGAAAATTATTTAGGATATCTTATATTCTGTTAAGAGGTCTTCCTGTGAATGCTACAGAGAGGAGGTTGGTTTGACGTCCTTCATGAGTGATCATCTGTTATTATTCACTTGAACTTCGGGCAATTGCTGGAATGTCTAAATTATAACAGAGAGGACCTCCTTCCCAATCTTGAGCATTGCCGAATCATTTAGTTGACTATAAGCATGAATATAATAAATAATTGACGAAAAGACTTGAATCTGAAAAAATGTTCTTGAACCATCCTGAGGAAGTTATTGCTAATACCAACTCCTCTTACTTTTATTTGTAAGTACTAAGAAATCTTTCCTTCTTACCGTATTTCTTATTTCTTATAGTTTTTAAGTTATGTTTTCTTTAACCCTCAGTATTCCCATTTGTAAGGTGTCAGGGAGTAAGTGAAATGTGTGTGTTTGTGGCGGGGATTTTTGCAACCGGAGGACCATTTGTCCAGCCCATAGGAGGTGTTAATAAGTTTTTTAATATATAAATGAGGTACCGTCCCAGCATTATCCTTCATTTAAAAATGTAGAACCATGAAAAGTCAGTTAATTGAAAGTTGCGATCATGCCCACTCGTTCTCCGAGACGGCGCTTTTAAGCTGTGTAATATGCTCAGCCCCTAATATAGGAACTATAATGATATGCAGCAAAGAACTGAGTTTTCAATTAGTACCTACTCCATTCTCTTCATCTTTACTTCAAGCTGTGAGTTCCCTTACGGTAGCAGACCTATAATTCTTCTTGTTACAAGCAGCGGTATAAATGTTATATACCCTAAAATAGACTCACTCTAGAAGGATTCTTTTGAAAAATTTGTATAATAATTTGCATTGATTTGTTAAATGAAGACTTGTATAATATTCTGAAAGTGGATTGATTTATGCCTGTAATTTCAAAACTTAGCTGGTGCAAATATTGGCAGTCTAGTTGCTTGTTACTGAATGATGCGTGCTCGTGTTGGATCCTAGGACCTCTTATAATCTTAAGGCTAAACATTTAAACATAAATGTTTATTTGTCCTCAATCCATACAGCTATTACACCTATGAAGGTACTGATCTCAGCATTTCCCTTCGCTTCGAGATTCAATTAAAAGGAGATAGTTTATTATATGTTACAGAATTTGGAATTATAACCACTTATCCGTATAATGTTCATCTCTAGCTGTAGGATGTGATGGTCAGTACGAAAGTCGTTCAGTGAATACATCTCCACTGTAGCTGACGTGTGCAATATAATTACATGGTTTGCTATTTGTGTAAAAGTGTAAGCATAGAAATAAATTATTCCATCTTATCCCTAGGATGTGGAAGAAGATATCCAGGAACAGGAAAGTGTCCGAAGAGGAAATCACTTAAATGAGTAAGTGTTCAACACACAAACTACGCGATTTATCGCTTTAAATGTGCATAGCTGTAAGTTTTGGTTTTGAATATGATTTGTTTGCAATGTGAAATGTGTCTCTCATTGTTTGTGTCTCATGAAGTAGATACTGATATTAACTTTCTATTTAGCAGCCCACAAATTATCCATTCTCGTTCAGTGTTCTCACTGTCGGGATATATTTATGAAACATGTGTCAGTCTGTTAATGGGAGCTATTTCTGTCTTCTGTAAATTGCTCTGGAAGATATACACACGACGCAGTGATAATTTTGTGAATAAGTTTTAGTAAGGACATTCATTGCTTCAAACTTCCCCAACGTATCCTGAGCCCCATATGATTCTTCTGTAATGCGAACCCGAAACGAAAAGCGTAAACAGATTCCTCGTTACTTGAAGGTACTACCAGGAAAATACATTACAGCTAGTGATAAAACCAAGGAGAATTTTAGATATTTGCAATGTACGAACATAATACGAAAAGTTGATGCTGGATTCTTGTTGGATAACACTTCACAGCTTGTGACAACACGGAATGATATCCCAGGGTTTAGTAAGAACCTTGAAATTTCCCTGTGGTGGTTATTGGGTATCTTGTTCAGGTAGAACAGTACACATTGGGTAGGGATGTAGACATTGGGTAGTCAGGACTTGTAGAGAATTATACATTGGGTAGACAAGTTTTGTAAATGCATACATATTTGGTAGACAGGACTTCTAGAGTAGTTGACAGGACTTATGGAGAAGTACACAGTCTAGATGTTCAACTATTTATCATTCATCAGTAGAGAGGATAGGGGCTAATGCTGGAATTGCTCGCCTCTTTTCGTTTGCTAGTTTAGCCTTGGTCACTACACATTTTTCACGATTTTGGGGTGTTTTCTCTCTGTGCAAGTAGTGACAGAGTTGCTGCGTCAACCTTATGGTTCTAGCCTACTTATTTTTGTCCGTTAAATATACTATTTCGATCTCCTTGCCATTCACGTCATTTTTCGGTTCCGCCGAATGCTTTTTTTTCGCTGCAAGTGAAAAAGACACGGTCTTGACCACTGTGGTTGTTTCGGGGCAAGGTGTTCGCATGGTTGACCAAACAGGAGCCCATTTCAAAACTGCTCGTAATGTCAGCCCAACGAGGAGCAAGTTGCTTGCTTCAGTTCGCAGTGCTGAGGTGTGTGAACTGCAAAGCCGATATCAAAACTCCTCTAAACCCTGTCGGATTGAGTTGGCCGAACGCAGACAGTGTACTTATTATATTTGTTATAAAAATAGTAAACCCTCTGGTGTTTACTACTTGGGATACATGCAAATAAGTCTCAGATATTGCCTAACAATGTCTCTAGTCTGTCTGGATCGTCCACTTAATAAAATGTAGAATCTACAGGGCTCATGGCTGAGAATCCATGCAAATAAGAATCAGAAGTGATAGAGCTTACCGGATTTTTTATTGATGTTACTGGGAGGAAATGTTACTCGCGACTGAGCTTGATGCGTTAGGGCTGGTTGAATTGTGATCAGTATAACTTAGCACTGTGAACATTCCTTGTTTTTAACTTGTTTTGAAAGAAAACTACTCTTTTAGTTGATTTTGGAGAAAGAATTTTATAACTATCTGCAATAATTTATTTTTTATGATTTTAAAATTTAGACATAGTACAGACTATTTAGAGAGTCACATAACTTGGTCGTTCATTTCCTCAAGACTGGAATTTTCAAATCTGTTTTAATTGTAGTTCCCAAAGTATTACAGTGCACTTTTCTCAATAGTGCTTAGTGATAGGTTCTACAACTGACACAAGATCCTGAAGGAGTGGGAACAGCGGAGTTTTGACAAAAAGTTAGTACATTCCTTAATAGGTATAATGTCAAATCCGATTGAAATAGTCAATACTCACCTAAAAATCACCTAAATCGTCAGTCAGAAAGGTTTTTTGATACGACCGACCCTTACGCCAAGGGATGAGCAAAGTATGTTTGGACTTGCTGTATAGGAGCTTGCTTGTTTGCTTAACATGTGGAACTTTTGTAGATACACAATTCGCAAATCTAGTGCATTTGAAATATTCTTATTTTACGTGGAGAGGACTTGTTTTTTTTTCATGACTGGTAAACCATAATTTAGGTATTTTAAAGTTTAGTTTGAAAAATATGGATACTCTTTCTCGCTAGAGTAAAATAGAACCCAGCGTGGAGATTCGTGCGGGGTCTTCTATCAGTGTAAAACCTGCAACTGTATATTCTCTGAGGCAGCGTCATGGTACACAGCTCCGCCTAAGGAGAAAAGAAATAGCAAGCCTACTAATATTAGTTGCTGTCGACGGTTCTGGACGAAAATGGACCTCCTGGTTATGCTGTTGGCATTTCAGAGTGGGCTATGCTCATACATTATCCGCTGTGGAACGTGCGAAGACATGAATGCTTATCTCTGGGAAGCAAAACACGAGTAGTTAAGGTGTGTCTACAATAATATTCCAGATAACATTGCAAAACTTTTAACATGTTGAGTCCAAACTCTGCTGATTCACACGAACTAGGGGCTGTGCCTCTCTCCCTCGCTTCGGTGATGTCGTCAGTAGCTATGCCCAAGATCGCGGGTTCAAACCCAACCGTAGGCGTAGGATTATCAAGAGCGTTAAAATCCTTCGGTATGCCTTCCTTCAGAGGGGAAGTACAGCCGAGTGCTCCATGTCATAGGAACCTACCACTAAAACTAATAGTGTGTAGTAAAATTTGTAGATTATATTTGGCAAGTTAGAAATGTTCTATCAAGTCCAACGCTCGTCGCTAGGCGGTATCTGGTAGCCAAGGCGGAAACTACTTGACATTAACCTTGTTGGGAGCCTCGGGCGTTCAATTAAATAAAACATTGCCTGCAATTTATATAATATTAAATAATATCGACACGAGGAGTATTTTGCATTGTCTTCGAATGTACTCAGTGTCGTAAGTAGAATTATTTTCTCACCGAATTTAAAATTAAATTGTGTGTGAGGACTCGACCACGTTAACGAAAGTTAAAAACCTGGTGTTTACTTTTTTCTTGTTTGATTTCGAAGGCATTTTATGCGTTGTTGGCAAATTTGTTTAATCAAAGGAACATTTTATTACCCATTATCTATAATACATGGGCTTTACGAAGACTTGGTTCTTTGGATGTTGTTAAATTAAATAGAGTTGTAAATTATGTCAGACGTATATTGCTAACGTTGGAGGTATTTTCGGCCTCTCAGAAACATTTGATTTAAGGGTGAACATGCAGCTTAAGGCGCAAAGCCAATAACGATATTATTGTTATAGCCGAGCCTCTCATAGATCGTGTTCAACAATAACGATATTATTATTATAGCCGAGCCGCTCATAGATCGTGTTCAACAATAACGATGTTATTATTATAGCCGAACCTCTCATAGATCGTGTTCAACAATAACGATATTATTATTATAGCCGAGCCGCTCATAGATCGTGTTCAACAATAACGATATTATTATTATAGCCGAGCCGCTCATAGATCGTGTTGAACAATAACGATATTATTATTATAGCCGAGCCGCTCATAGATCGTGTTCAACATTTACGATATTATTCTTATAGCCGATCCGCTCATAGATCGTTTTCAACAATGATGTTGTTATTATAGCCGAGCCTCTCACGGATCGTGTTCAACAATAACTATATTATTATTATAGCCGAGCCACTCATAGATATTGTTCAACAATAACTATATTATTATTATAGCCGAGCCTCTCGTAGATCGTGTTCAACAATAACGATAATATTATTATAGCCGAGCCACTCATAGATCGTGTTCATCAATAACGATAATATTATTATAGCCGGGCCGCTCATAGATCGTGTTCAATATCATAGATTCAACAATTATAATTACGTCTAACACACATATCATTCTATTAGAAGCAAGGTTTAATATATTCAATATTCAATTCGTAACTATTTTTTTCCTTTTAAAAGTTTTAGTACCTGATTTGGGCTGATCTTCACCGTTGACCTTATATTTACAATCTTTATTCGGATGTTTAGGCTTTTCCTTTTTTATTGCGAGTGCTAAACATTCAGCTTCAAAATATATCTCGCGCCTTTCCACGCCATTAATTAAATAGGCGTTATTAATTTATTATTATTTATTTGTACAGAAAGACTTATTAATGCCACAAAAGTTTGAGTGAGCTTCATTTTGTAGCTTAAGGTAAAATATTAATATAGAAACCAAACTTAACATACCGTAATATATGTTGGTATTATAATATTAAGACCAATTGTCGCGAATCCTCTTGGCCTTTCTTTTCGTTGCCATTAATATACGCATTAATCAACCACAGTTTCCTAAAATAATTAACATAATATTACAACTTAATTTCACGTAACAAAATGACTCTTTATTACTTTCACTAATGTCAAGTGGCCATGTTGCTCATTCAGTGAGTCGTTAGTTAACGTAAGTAACATTGCCAACTGCGGGGTATATATTTTAAAACATAACCCTATAAATGAAAGATATGTTTTCGTTAAAACCCAAGTTTTGGGATGTGAACAACAGTCGATCACGTCCCCATGAAACATGTACATCGGGTCGAGCCATCAACCTTTTCCATCCTCTTAGAATCAAAATCAAAACTACTAAGCTATCACATCACTCCACGGCACAAGAATACAATGCAAGACTGACGAAGTTCAATTGAAGAGGTTACGTTATTTCTTTGAGAATAATTAATGGCGTATCTTGACCCACAGTTTAACTCTCATGTATACACTACATTTGTCAATAGAGGCCCGAAACTCTTATTTCCATATGTTTGTGTACCAGCCATTATTTTGGAAGTTCTTTGTATATAGTGGCCTTGGTGTTGGAGTAGTGCGCCTGCCTCGCAGCTGAAGACCACGGGTTCGATTCCCGGTTCCGTCAGGCATTTTAGAAACAGGCGTGAGGGCGGGAATGTGGTGCACTCGGCCTCATGACGACAATTGAGTAGCTGTCTGACAGTGAGACAGAAACTAGGATTGACGGCCGAGGGGACCCAATGCGCTGACCACGCGTCACCCCATAATCTACAAGCCAAATAGCTGGGCTACGCTCGCTTGGTAGGACTACCGGATTTTGTTTAAAGTACAGGTAAATCAATCAACTCGACACAACCCCTAAATAGTGCTATCCATTCATCCGTGAGGAATGATAGCCCATATGTTTACAAAATGTTTTCAAGGCAATATCACTAATACATAGTGGATTAAAATCGAATAGATGTGTGTCACTTCAACGAACACCCACATTGCTTGTTACTTGGTGTTCTGTTGCCCGATTTAATGAATTAATTGTTATGTCCTCGAACAGACGTAATCCGTCATCGCATCTCGTTACAGGAAAAGCATGTGAATGAATGGCAACTTTCCACAGCAATAAGTGAGAGAAACGAAAGTTGAATATAAATTTTTACTTATCCACTTAATCGAGACTATGTTAAGAAGTAACAGCTGTAGTTGGATCTTTCTCTATCTACAATCGCTTGTATCGTGCTGTTTCCTTTAAATATATTAATGGATATGTTGTTGTCTTTCTCAAATTGTTGTTGTTGTTTTCTGCCAACAGGTGCTTACTGCGTATGACAAGGCTGTACACGCGTGGGTTAAACAGCCTTTCTTGCTAAGGGTCTCCTATATACCCTAAACATGGCTATACATGTTAGTTCTGAACATTTAGTGGTTAATTGTATATTGAATTTAAATAGAGAACTTATACAAGCACGTCTTTCATGTGGTTAAACTTCACAAGTGTCACATGCAACATGCAAAGTACGTTTCCGCTACCTAGCGATAAATATGAGCACTACCTGTACTACTAGCATGCTACCTAGCAGAGGATATGAACACCTACTAGTAATATCCAAAGTGAGCTGAGGTTAGGTTAGGTAAAGTTAGGTTAGCCATTAAAATAAGTTACCAAAATAAGCCATCAAAAATAATTGTTTTTTTTACCCCCTGAGGTCTTGGGTTCCAACTCGACTATGCACAGAATTTAATTAACATCTGAGAGTTGAAAGGTTAGGTTAGGTTAGGTGAAGTTAGGTTAGGTTAGGTTAGTGAGCTGAGGTTAAGTCTTTAAATATTCCCTCTCTTTCAACTACTTTCCAACACCAAGAAAAAATACACTAATTACATTGACACAAATAACTTGTCAAATAAGCCAATACAAAAGCCAATACTAAAGCCAACACAAAAAGCCAACACAAAAAACCAACACGAAAAGCCAACACAAAATGCCAACACAATAGCCAACACAAAAAGCCAACACATAAGCCAATATATAAGCTTATGGTAGGTCACTCCATCAGCAAAACAGTTGTAACCTTTGTAGTGTGAACATCGTACTGACAGGTCAGTTACTACTATGGAACTTATTACAACAAACAAAGGTAGGCTACGTGCACTCTATCAAGGCTACTCCTATAACTATAATCGCCAGAATGTGAATGGCATAATATTCTGGCGATGCTCAAATGAGAGGTCAACAAAATGTCGAGGCAACCTGAAAAGAAAAATGGAAAGGTTTTAAGTGTGAATGTTCATCAATGTAGTGCTCTAAACGAACCACGCTTGCTGTTTACAAACAATTATCAAAATTCTAAAAAGCAAGTTCAAGAAAACGATATTGCGGCTAAAGATAGTACAGTGTTTGTTCAAAATGACTTATCATGTCCTCAAAACGTCATGTTAAGGCAGTTGTCAACGTCCAAGAAACCTTCAACACTATCAAAATCAACTCAGACTATAAATGAAGTGGTATTGCAAGAGGATCAAAAAGGACTATATAGTAATAGTGATGATGGTCATGATGATAATGATGATCATGATGATGACGATGATAATGATGATGATGATAATGATAATGGTAATGCTTTGTTTACACCTAAAAATCCATTTGTTAAACTTGTATACTGGAACAAACCCAGTAAGCTAATTCAACGGCTTCGACAATTGCATGCTTTACAACAAGCTGGGCATACCGGTCACGATTGGGAAATCAAAGAAATTGAACAAGAGCTTGGTCGTGCTGAAATTATTGTGTAATGGGTCTACCACTTTGCGACAACTTTTACCCCCACTCTTGTTTCTTATATTTGCTTATTTGCTTCCACTTTTACCTGAACTCTTTGGATCCATATTTGCTCTCACATTAAACTATTATTCTTATTACCAAGTTGACTTTACTAGAGCTTAGTCTATGCTTGACAGTTGACATGGAAGTATCAGTGACTAGGTATGGTAAACCTTACGCATACTATAAAGGATATTCATATATTGTGAAACGAACCAATAAAAATGGAACTGTTATTTGGCGTTGTTCAAAGCAACGTTCCAAACATTGTCGTGGTGACCTAAAAAGTAAAAATAGTAAGGTTTTAAGTGTCAGTGATCATCAATGTAGTGTACTGCATGAAACACAGTTGTCGTCGACAAAAAATCAAGAAAACCTTAATGCTACTCAAAATAGTGCATTGTTTAATGAGCAACGTATAATCCCTGTTCTAAAAGTTATTTTGAATCCATCTTCCACGTCGCAAGAGCCATCAACATCACAAACTATGCATGAAGTAGTGTTGTTGTTTTCGTTTTAAAGAGTGGAACAACTAGGTCATCTGCTCTTCATATCCAAGGGGATGAAAGTGACTAAATAGTAATAAAAATAAGGTTTTATGCCTATTCAACCATTGCGGCTTCCCCACTTTTCGAAAACAACAGTGAATGGACATTGCTATAAAATGATCTACAACAAGCCTTGTGTTTAAAACTATAACAGACTATTGTAAAGCGAGAAAGGCTTGTATTCAGTGTGCATTTATTGTCATAATCATGTATACTTTGCAATGTTAAATATACTAACTTTGTATAAAATAAAACAGCATTGTAACATCATTTTGCATTTATTTACAAACTTTATATACATTTCTTGTTTTTTTTTGGTTTCATCATAATATTTTTAAAGACAACACTAAACACTAAAACATTACTATTCTGTACACATATGCGTTGGCAATTCGCTGAGCTTCTTTGTCTCTAAGCCACATGCTTGACCCACAGCATTCAAAACATTCATTGTAGTAGTCTATAAACAAAAGAAGAGCATATCTATTACACTTTAAAACAGCTTTAATAATATTGTGCAATTAGGGATTTTGCACTATGCATGGCTGATAAATTTTACTAGTTATGCAAGAAATGCCCTAACTGTAGCAGATACTGCTTTTCTGCATATAGCACGAGTGTTGAGTTCTAATGCACACTTGACACAGGCTATCATGTGTCCACAAGGCAAAAATACAATACCTAGTTCATCTTGATAACAAATTTTACATAATTGTTGGTCACATTTTTGTATCTGTTCGTGAGACAAGTCTTTTCTTTCAGCCTCGTGTATTTGCTCCGCGTGTTCTAACTCTAAAGGCACTTTTAAGTCTTGTGCTGCAATCATGTTTTCTTTACGAATAGTGTTCACAAATTCCTCACCTTTAAGCAACACAATGTATTTGCAGTTAGGTAACCAACGAGCGTGTTGCATAAAAGGGTCATCAGTCATTTGCCAATCCTTTAAAGCAAATCCACAATAAAAACATATTGTTTTATCCCCTTCGCCAGTATAAAGAATCCAGCTTCACTTAGTTGTTTGGTAAGGTGTTTTAATATTAATGGCCAAATATTTTTATAAGATTCTAAACGTTTTTCAACAGAGCTGTACTCTGGGTGTGTTAGTGCTTAATCTTGCAAACTCCCAATTTTTCAAAAGCACATGCCAATTCAACATTGTCTATGGCATATGGACCACATATATCGACACTACCGTTGTTGGCTGGTAATACATCATTATTATTTATTTGTGATTCAGCAACGTAAGTAGCGGCCAATGGTCTTGTGGTTCGGTAAAATGAATACACAGGTATGTTACCCACTTGTTTTCCAAGCATGTAAGGACAACAAGGAGACCATCGCAAATGGTCTCTAAAGGGATCATCCCCTTCTTCCCAGCGTGAAAGTTCAATACGACAAAACACACAGCGCACCACTTCTTCTTGGTTCAAGTAACAAAAAAACGGCTTTTGCAAGTTCATGTGTCGACTAAAAGCCTACAGGCCAGGATTCAAATGTTAACCAACGGTCATGTTCTGATTTTAAATTTAACCCACGTGGTTAACCAACTTGCTCACTTGTTGTATTTGGTACTAACGCCATGTGTTATAATAAAACTTTTTCTTATTGTAAGTTATTAACGTTGCACAGAGTACTTTAAAGCACAATGTATGCTTGTTCACTGCCTGTTCATTACGTTAATGACGCATGACGACACCTAAAAACAAACAAAATAACCAATCATTCAATCAATCAATCAGTACTTGTAAATAAAACTTTAACGTTAATTGGCATTAATATATCAAAACTCCATAAAAATTATAATAAACTGTATGTCGGCACTAACAGTAACCCATGTACTTATTTTCTTTTTATAAAGCTGCAGTCATTTACATTCCCCTTTAACCAATACATAAACAAAAAATAATAATGTCATGTCATTTTGTTCAGATTATCATGTTCAAACCTGTCAATATATTCGTTGAGTTCATAGGGTGCAAAGTTCCTCATTTTTCTACTAGAAAGCGCTATAGAGTTTAAGGAGATTAGATATCTAATATCTAACCTCCTTGACTTTCATAGTCAAGGAACAACTAAATTCGACATGCAAGCTACCCTCTGTGTGTCAAATAACAAATCTTGCACCCGGCACCCAAGGCCATACGATATTAATATTATTATTATTATTATTATTATTATAGGGAACGACCTGTCAGTTAATTTAAAATTTTTGTTTTTTACAAAATCCAATATGGCCTTGTACTTTCCCGGTAAACAACCAATATGGTCTTGTACCGGTTGCCAATACATAGTCATTAATCAAGAAAGCAATCATCGTCCTAGTCATGTACAGGTAATGAATTTTTTTGTCTACGAGTTTTCAGTAGTGGTAAAATGGAATAGCATTTTATGTTAGGCTTACCTGAGTTTTAAATAGTTCACTGCCTGGAAACAATGGTTGCACTTTACTGCGTCTCGTGTTTTCAGCGATTGCTACGGTGGTAAGGCTTTTCTTTCCAAGTTTCTAAAAATAAATAAAATAAACCGTTATAAATACCTAAATTCAGGTTAGTACATGCATTTCATAAAGTAAAATATGAAACAAAAAATGAAACAAGTTAGTTTAAAAAAATAATCCCACCTTCACTTGCAGTGGCCTATTGCTGTTTCCTTCTAGTGGGCTCAAAAGTGCAATGGTTTCTTCTCTCTCAGGCATGTAAGGTATACAAGTTATCTGCAAACAAATAAATTACAAATCAATAATTACCTAATCAATAAATAATTGCTTGTAAATATATATAAATCAATAAATGTATAAATGAATAAATATATACCTACCTCACAACAAGGATAAGTATTTTCCACCAACACCAAAACTGTTAAACAAGACCAGGGGTTTCACGAACGCAATATATTCAAAGGTAGTCACCTGAGTGAGAGTGGAAATGATAACGACATGTCTTTATATATGTTACGTTGCATGTATAATCATTTTTTCCCACGCTTTGAACATTCTGTTATTGGTCACGTGGACAGCTAACACCCAAGGTGAACACCTGTGCCAGGTCAAATTTCACATGAACTTGCATTTTGTCATGTACGAAGCAAACAGGATGTAACTTGTTTAGCCCTCATGTGGTTTCACATGAGTTCAGATGCATTTTGCTCTTCCCTGCCACCACGATTGTCAGATTATTTAACCTTGAAGCGTCATCCGCGTCTTTGTCATTTTCCATTGCACCTGTAGGCAAGTCAGATCAGCGCATTCCAATAAGCTCAAATGACATTCGCCTCCTGCTCGTCTGCTCCTCTGCAAGTTTGTTTTCTGTACTCGCTTCGACCAACATATAACGAAGTTCTCATCATCGTTTACACGTTAAAGATCCCCTTCGGGGGTAAAAATATCTTAGCATGCTTCACACATTTTCAAATATTAGCCTCCATCCATCTGCCATAGGAAAGATCAGAAAAACGCACCCTCGCTCTGTCATAAACCGACCCGCCGAAATAGCGATTGTTGTATTAAGAATGGTCCTTGTGGTTAGCGACAGGTTCGTTGAAACACACACACACCCAGCAGTATCGTCTCTCTCAACCACCACGCTTCATGAACATTATAAACAGGTAAAGAAAAAAACGTTTTTTCAACATGTATGGCGTTAGGCCCTTTGTGAATTATTTTTTTGGAAAAAAAATCTACCGCATTTGAAAGGGGAGCGTTAGCCCGAGTCCTAGGACACCTCGTACACGTCTCTAGCGTTATTGGTTCGTGAGATATCGGCAAAAATCACAAAAAACACGTGTTTACCCCAAAATCGAGTTTCCATTTTTTTAAATATAATGAGTGGTCCATAGCAAAAAAGACGTCAGCCCGAGTCCTTGAACCCCTCGTACACGCCTCTAGCATGATTGGTTCGCGAGATATTAAAAGCGGATGACCTTTTAGTTTTGGTCTTTTAATTAAATAAAGAGCCTATAGGAAAGTAGGGGGCATCACTACGAGTGCTAGGACACCCTGTATGTTGAAATCCCATTATTGGTTAGCGAGATATCAGGTTCGGGGCAAATACGAGGAGGGTTCAATAAGTTAGTGGGCAGAACCCCTATCATCCCACTACTACAGATTTTTATCCTAGAGACTTAAAATTTATTTTGGGGGTAGAGGGCGTAGGGGCCTTTCATTTATGTCAAACATTTTTTTTGTAGAATTCCTAGTTTCCAAAATATAGAATTTTCAAAATTCGAGTGTTTTCAAAAAACATAAAAAGTAAAAAAGTTTCATTATAGAAAATAAAGGTCATAAAGACCATTCGTTTGAGCCATGGCACAACGTTCTATCATGTTTGGTTTTCAAACTATCACCCACTTTCGAAAAAAAATTCAAAAAAATCAAAAATATAACGAGTGGTCCATAGGAAAGAGGACGTCAGCTCGAGTCCAATGACACCTCATTTGTCAACATCCGACCATGCGTTCAAGAGGTATTAATTATTTAACATGGCTGAGGCTTAGTAGTGGGGCAAAGAGAGTTCTGGAGTGGGGCAGAAGCGCCACTACTCCACTACTAATCACCTATTATGAGTACGTCATTGATAACAGTTTGCTCCTGCTCGCCCTCTGCCACACTGATCCCAGTAGCAAGCCGCTCAGTCTTATCCTTCACCGTTTCTTCTGATTCATCACGCTTTGTTATAAGTTCCTGTATTATTTGATCCCTTGCTTTGATTTGCTTCCTCAAGCAGTCTGTTGTATCACATAGTTTACAAAACAAATTCCCAATATCACAATCCTCCTTCTTGACCTTAATACAACCGAAGTGAAACCATGTCATTTTCCAAGGATGGAGAATGATTGCAGAAACATTGAATTCCCCGGCTAGCCAAACCTCAGTCTAACGCTGACAAGTTGCTCATTTAGGACATTCTTAAAGATGGAAATGATGTTGTACTATGGATTTATCTACTGGGATAGATATACTCACTACAGATGGAGAATGAGAATCTTAGAATCTCGGGTAGCAACGGGTTTTGATGCGAAAAGTGGGGCCTATTATCCATAGCACATCATCTAACTAACTACTACAAATATAAGACGGATTTTCTATAAAAAGGACGAGCAGAACAAAACGTGCCCACAAAGTTATTAACTAAAAACAAATACAATAGTGAAAATAGACCAACAGTCCTTAACCTGTCTGTCTTCGACTGAAATAAAATATACTGAAATGAATACAAAATAAGGTCAATAACCTGGTTATTATAAAATTACAAGCTTGAAAAACAACGTATCGCTTCTACGAGTTTCAAAGAAAGAGAACTATCATTAAAATTCGCTCTGAAAATAAAATAAAAGTATCTATACATTTTTTTGAACACCCTGTTTGTTCACTAAATTAAAACATTAAACAGATGTATATTAATACATTGACTCCTATTAGTCCTACTTTCAATATAACGAATTCTAAACACAAACGAAAATAAAAATTTCCTGTATAGTATTCTCTCTAACATATTACTTACACCAGTTAACTCACATTCATCGAATGCCATTTTATCTCCGTAGAGAAAACACTTATATCTTATCACTGATTTAATATCACATATAGTATACATATCATCGCTACTCTGCGGAAAGAAACTTTACAATAAACGAAGTTTCTTGAATAGTCCCACATGGATTGTGCTTTCAATAGTATCCTATTCACAACACCACCGTAACTTTGGAAGCTTACTGTGCCTTCCACACCATAAAATATGCACATAACTAACCTCTTGGTGGAATAGACCTTCACTAACTACACAAAGGCCTTGTGCATAAATATTTCACCATACCAAGAAAACGTACAATAATCATTATGTTCCACAGCTTATTCGCTTAAAAATTCATAATTTTCATGACTGTTGCAACTTCATGTAACATAAAAATATCCAGATCCAAACGGTTTACTGTGATAAAATACATATATCATCTCATTCATGTCAATCATAGATTGTTAATAATGACAATATGATACACGAAAAATGTTTTCTTAAACACATTGTCAAGGTTCAAGGTAGCATTATCACATTAAGTGAATAATCAAGCTTCTAGCTAACCATCGTGACTACTACGTGTCTCAACTACAGTATAATTCATGACTCTATGACACATAGATCATCATTATCGATGTGAGAAACTATGTCTGAAGAGAGGATCATCATCCTAGCAACGTCCTGGCTTCATAACCCCTAACTAAATTCATATATACCTAATGTCTCGACTTTCTATTCTCATCAGCTACAATGAAAAATCGTGCAAAATACTAATATCCATCCAACAATGCTAAAAAGGCAATTCTCTTCTCAGAATAACTGGCAATTGCAAATACTGCATAAAATAGGACGAATATGCCATAATAATGCTTCCAACAACAGCATCACCATAATGAAGCTTCAAAGAAATACTAAAAACCTCCAATGGTAATAAATCTCAAAAATACGCATAAATGCAAAGAGAATATAATCAAAAAACAAATCTCGAATATTCTCTAACAGGAATCTAAATAGATACAAAGATCTAACAAAGATGGTCGTCACTGATATCTCTACATGTAAGCTGCAAACTGCTGGAAAAGGCTCATTATACCCAGGTTGATATAAGATTCGTTCCTGCGGCTCCCGCTTCGATGTCTCCATCTCTTTATTCGCCTGCCCCAGGATGTTAAAACAGCATCGGATCGGATCTCACCTTCTCCCATCTCCATTCCTCGACTGTCTGGACTCGAATCCAAAACCCCGTACAACTTGTTTCAGCATACGTCTTGAAGTCATGCTCCGTCAAGTTTATTCAGTTTAGATTCTAGAAAATCTCTCGTACTATTCCCATTTTGAATGTAATTTGGAATGTTTAAGTCACTCCTCTCATTCATGTGGTGTTTAATTATCCTGTTTCCCAAATCATAGTAGTTTACTGACTCATTTCAACGTTCTCAAAATGTGTTGTAATCATCCCCCTTAACTCGAATTTCTGGAGTTCCATTTTTCAAAATCGATCAATACATTTCGTAGAATTTTGTTGATTTTGTAAATGTCTATGAAAAGTGTATCGTAGTTTATCGTAGCAGATTGTTGTTTGGCTTGGCGAAGTGTAACATTGCTTCCCAAGTATTGTTGAAATACAATTTCAATACGTATTTCTTCATAGTTAATGGATTCTGGTGTTGGAGTTTATTCTATACAGTCTTCTACTTGCACGAATACGTCGCTGACGAACTTCAATTTCACAAAATGAATGTTCAATTTTGCAATAAAATGTTGCAAAATACATCGAAGAATTTTTTATGTAATTTTCAATAAACTCGATCACTTTTAATACATTACTACTGTGCCCTTTTAGCAAGAAATATGCCAATCACAGTATACCAGCGTAGCTCAATTCGGGATTTTCGGGGTAGCGGTAAGTTCACCCACTCTGTGACCCACATATTTTGGATTAATTAGAGGATACACTTGCAAAAATAACAACAAAATCAACTCCTATTTTAACACATTTAATTAATCAAAATTATGGCGCTACAAACAATTAAACAATTAAATTACTGACCCATAATCATCTACTTGTTCCAAATGAACAAGGAATAACATAAGAATAAAACAAACATTGTATTAAAACATATGGTTTCCAAATAAACCAACAATTCCTAATTATTTTTACTTCCATAAAGCATCAACTGTAAGTTTCATATAACTCCGAGCTCTTTTGGCTCAATGCTTTCTCTAATAATGGTGTCATTCTTTGTACACCTCAAATACTACTTTTTATATTTTCTTAATCAACAAAACAAATGTATAATTACATTTAAAATTACATGTTAATTATCTAACTCAATATTTGGGCATTTCACATGTTTTCAGCTTTTATCATCTCTCTCTAGTTTTACAAATACATCAAGGTAATCAGAGTATGAAGATACTTGACACAGTCAAAAAACTATAGTCACTCCCGGAACCTAGTTGCCTTCAATTAACTCGTGGAATCCAACTTCATACAACATTACAATAGGGATTGTTATTTATTTCATTGGTCTTATAAGACCATTATCACTTTAAAAAAACTACGATCTGAACAGGCAAGCGGAAATATCAATCTACAAGGACCTCGGTTCAACGCCCGGGTCGTTAACAACTTTAAACACTCCTGGTGTATTCATTACTCCTTACAAGACGGCCTTCAGACACCCCTCCTGCTCCAAGGGTCTGACCGTGCTACTCGAGCGTTATTTATGACTATGCGGGAACCCTCCCGTCTCGTCTATAGCTAGAGCTCTCTTTAATACTTTTACAAACAGCTTTTCGTTCATTCTCAATTCTTTGGGGAGACCTGGCATTCTACTCCTCGTTTAAATTCAACAACATATTTGGGCTCATAAACCACATTCGTAATCTTGGCATTTATTAATTATGAAAGGTCCTCATTGATTGGGGAAGAGTAATACACATTCTACGACGAATAATAAAGGGGCTTTCACAATAAGAGGATTCTGAGTTCGAATCTCTTCACATGCCTCGGGAACCACTCCCGTATAGAGGACTATACAAAATGCGATTTAGGGTCAGCCTATAGCTTATAAGACCTACGCTCAATACCATACATTTGCTCCCTTTCAATACAACATACACAATGGCCTCGTGATTCAATGTCACAATTAGAGGACTTATACCAATTCTCAATTCGCTACAATCAACTACCTCTCATAAGTAATTTACCAAGTACATTAACTTTTACGCGTTCCTAGCGTGACATTTTATTTTAATTGCGCTCATTTGCGCTATACTTTATTTTTAAGCCTAGCGTCATCCAAAGAACTGATAATACCATATTAAGAATTGATACACATCTCAATTTTTATATTATTCTTTTCCTTTGACAATAACTTTCTCTCTTTTTAAGAACATGCATTTGAACATCATGTCTATACTTTTTATTAAGGCTCTAACGCTCTTATGTTCACATCAATTAATTTGATCTTTATTTAATATTTCCTTACTTGGTTATTATTATTATTCATTTCAAATCTTCATTCTTTACAAAAAGCTCAAAAGCTATTTCTTTCATATAACTCAAATTTACTTTTATTTAAATATCTTTCATGATAATTATTAATATTTCGCTTGCTCTTATGACATTCGTCAAATACACTGACATTTTATTCATATATTTCCTCTACTGGATTTATTCTTTTACATAATTATTTATAGTTTCTCAAATTTCTATTATTGTTCAGACCGCGTTTTTGTTTATTCAGTATTTATTTATTTAAACACATCCCTTTTACTCAAAAACTCCGGTGGATTTGTACACAATCCTTTCCCGACACCAAAATATAATGAAATTCGTTACTCAACATGTTTTTAAGGTCGTCTCATGACCTTTATCCTTGTGCGGTGTTTCATTTTGGCCCACTTTTTAACTTACTCCATATTGTAGAAATTCATCTTATGTACAAACACTTCTCGACACATATTCAATACACTTAACATTGACAACAGTTTTAATACACTAGTGTATCCATTTAGAACACACAATAAACACTAAAAAATATTATTTTAACACACAATCTTGATAGATTTACACTTCACAACTTTTGATCACTAGGCCGTATTTTCCTAGCCTATCACACGTGACCTCTTAATCTCCCGTTTCCAAGGGTGAAATTTATTCAATGTCGGCTTCCTATCCTGCAGAATACGAAAGTCTCGAATCATCTACTTTTCCCTGGAATCCTAATTCTTCGAATCCTATTCTGGATGACCGGCTATTTCTCTAGCTTGAACGGCTTCTTTTTTTAGATCTAGTTTATCGATCCTAGTGAAAGTCTGTTCGGATCGAGGTCCCCTCGATAACCTCTCGATGATCGATGGATTTATTTTATAGCAGCTAGTACTTCTCGAGTCTAGTGCTTTAGAATAGTTCGTCTGCTTTCTGGAGATAATGTCTATAGTCTCCGTTCTTCTTTGTTTATTCGGTTCTCGCACTCCTACTTTTCTGAAATACGTTGCGAACCTTACTCTGTTTTTCCCCTATTTGGGTTCTTTAAATTAGATAACTGTTTATCTTTCTATTACGGTACTTCCGTACGTTATGATATTTTCGGTCGTTTATTTAAAGACCTATCGCCTTAAGTCCAACGTTCGCAGCCTGCTCTGACTATATTTTACGAACTTTTCACTGTAAACTTGTGTACTGTCGGACCTAAAATCCAATAACTAGGATTTTCCTAATTTTTCAACACGGCGATACTTTAATATTTCTTCTTTACAACTCCTTATGGAGGCACGCAAGTTATTAATACTGCGACGCCCGTGGCTATCGGATATTAATTCTGCGGTGTAATACAGCGTTTCTCCCCTCAAGGAGTACTGGTAAACTGTCTTCGGTGTGAAGCAGAGTAACGCCCCCCTCGGGCTGTTTGTACTGATGCTCCAGCGTCACGTACCCTGGACTGTTTGAAACTGCATGTACTGATGCGTAGTAACACCCCCTCACGGGCTGTCAGAATAACTGCATGTTTGGCTTGGTGATGCCCGGAGCTTTATACTCTTTCGCTACAAAAAGATAAGACTCTAGCCCTTTCCGTGCCCAACTTTTAAAATAATGGTTGCACCATTATAAAAATTATACCTTCAAAAAGCTCGTCTTCTCAATGTTAAATAATCTCATTACGCATAAGAATCGATCGTGCAATTCGGAGATATTAATTAATTTCTCGTCCTCAACTGTGTGGGTGTTGCTGTTCATTTGCATTCTCCCCACTCCACAGGCCTTGGTAAATCCCCGATGACGTCTACTTGCGTTTGCAGTTTTCTCCTGTGCAATTATTAAAGGGTTTTTCTTTACACAAAAATCTCTAATTCGAAATGATTCACCGTACTGTAATTGTTTACTTATTTTTATACTCGTAAACGGGTTAAATTTAATTATTCCTCTTCTGGCACATAGGCGGTGTTGTCGTTTTTAAGCAAGCTCAGCTCGATTTCCGAGTCAGGCTTCCTTGTCTAACAGCCGAAATTTTCCACTCGGTTATTAATACTCATGACCAGCTCCTTCTGAATGTCAAGAGGCGTGATCTCATCTCTCGAACACCTGGCCCGCGCTGCTTGCACAATGTTAGGCTAGAATCCTGGCTTGATCTTTCTCTATGTTACATTAGAAACTGTACGTTTCTTTCATTTCTTCCCCAAATACATGGATTCGACCTCCTTGGACCCTATGGCACATGGGTTCATCTCTCCCCTCCTTAGGTAAATACATTTTCGAAAAAATTTGAGGAAATTTATTTCAATTAATCTTATCTTTCTTTATTCGTCGAAGCCATCATAACGTTGTCCGTATCTTCTGTTGTTTTTATTTCTTTAAAGTCGTATCCGGTAATTGTGTAGGTCGGGTATGCTCTGTCCCTACCCTTTCTTTCTTTTTCCTTTATTCGTCTGGGCTTTAAGTCCCCAGAACCTCATTCTTCTTTACGGGTGTGGTCTATCCCTACCCGTTTCCTTATTTCATCATTCTCCTTTCTTAAATTGAAATTTTCTTCTTCAATAAACTCAATTATTTCTTTGATTTCCCAATACAATTTCTCCAATTCGCATTCGCACTCGAATGCTTGAGCTCTATTTTCTATTTCTTCCTTATTCTTGTTTATGTCAAAAGCGGATTCATCTCTAAATGTGTCCATAACCAGGGCTTGTTCATTTGCTTCGTCGAAATCTTCGGGAGGGTAATATAATTTCAAATTTGCTGAATTCATGGTCACTTCGTGATCCGTTTCACAGTGCTGAATTCTGTATGCGTTATTCCTCAAATCTCTGATTATTTGATACGGTCTTTGGTACATTTTCTGGAACTTCTTGTACACACGGTTCCCTGGATCCGAAATGGCTGGTCTTTTTACTAACACCATTTCTCCTGCTAATAATGGTCGATGATACCTCTTATGCCTATTTCTTCTTTGCCTCCTGTCGGCTTGAGCTTTTAGATGCTCAAAGGCTCTTCTAATACGTACATCTCTTCCAGGCTGAGCGTCTGCTGGCGTAGGAATTACCAGACTCCAAGGTCTTTCTGGTTGCTCATTCCGATGTAACGTTATGGGTATCTCTCCCGTGGACTCATCGATTGTATTATTTATACAAAATTCGATAATATCCAAGATATCTATCCACTTCCAATTTTCTTCGGCACAGTATATTCTACAATACTTGGCCGTTTCCCTCATCACTCTTTCTACAGGATTTGCCTCAGGATGGCGAATACTTGACAAAATCTGACGTATTCCAAGTCTTTCTAATTCTCGCCTGAACTCTACACTGGTGAAACAACTGCCGTGATCCGACAACAAATTCTCAGGTTTTCCCAGAATCGGTATCACTTTTTCTTTGAGTCGTTTTAACACTTGTTTGGTACTAGTCTTCTGTATGGGAGCAAGGACAACCATTTTAGTGAAGACATCCATAGCCACCATTATGTGTCGATTTCCTCTTCTTGCCTTTGGCAAAGGTCCGAAGTTATCAATAGAAATGATTTGACCTGGCCTTTCGGGCAACAATGGTATAGGCTTTTGCCTCATCAGAAATGCATTAGGTTTGATCCTTTGACATAAATCACATGTCTTTAGCGTGTCCCTTACAGTTTCTCTCAGTCTCGGCCATACAAATGCTTCTTTCAGCATCGAGACTGTTTTGTCGACTCCCATATGTCCGAACGATCTATGGGCTAACCATACTATTTTCCTCTGCAAAGTTGCAGGTACAACAATCCTTAATTTGGTATGGTCAGAGTCTACAAACTTATATAATAATCCAATATAAAACGTGTAGTCTTGAGCTATCTTATTAGCTTCCGTGTACGCTGGTGTTCCCCTTATCAAGCTTCCCTCGAGGAAAGATATGAGCATGTTCATCCATGGATCCTCCCGTTGCCTTTGACTAATGCTTCTTAACTCATTAAGAGTACGCTGATCCCTGTCTTCCAAATCAACAGCCATTACTTCCTCTTCTGTGGACTCTGGCTGTCTACTTAAGTAGTCTGGAACTATATTTTCTTTTCCTGGACAGTATTCTATCTTGACATCAAATTGTTGAATGTATAAAGCCCAACGCATTAACCTTTGACTGGATAAATCAGTCTTCATCAAAAAGCTTAAGGCTTTATGATCCGTTCTTAGAATGACCTGAAACCCATATACGATCTTTCGCCAATATTGCAGCGCGTGCAATATCGCTAACAGCTCGATTTCGCTGATCGTATAATTTTTCTCGTGTGGTTTCAGTCTCCGACTTGTGAAAGCTAGATAATTTTTCTTATCAGGGTTTTCCGGGTTTTCCTGATATAGCATTGCCCCTATTCCAATCTGGGATGCGTCTGTTTGAATGATAAATCTCTGAATTAAATCAGGATACCCTAGCTTCACGTAATTTAAGAGCATTTCCTTGGCCTCCACGAATGCTTTTTCCGTTTCCTCCGTCCATTTCCACTTGCCCCCCTTCTTCAGAAGGTCCTGTAGTGGTGCAACAGTTTTTGTGTATGATGGACAATGTCCTGAGAAGAACCCAATCAATCCCAAAAACTGGCGAACGTTCTTCACCTTCAAAGGCCTTGGAAAATCCCTTATCGATTCCAATTTGCACGGATTTGGTTTAACACCATCCTTATCAATCACATGCCCTAAAAATGTTACTTGCCTTTGACAAAAATTTGACTTCTTTAAATTGATTTTAAAATTAGCCTTCCTTAAATCTTCCAAGAGTTTCTTCAGCTTTTCTAAATGTTCCTCAATATTCTCCGAGGTAAGCAAAATATCATCCACGTATCGGATAGTGCAATCTTTCACTTCCTCTGACAGGTTTCGATCAAGCGCTCTTATTAATGCAGATCCTGCGGTCTTCAATCCAAACGGACATCTCCTAAAACAATAGGTTTGTTGGTCGAACTGAAACCCAGTCAACAAACTGGTTTTCTCTTCCAGTTCGAGATGATGATACGAAGAAGTCATGTCCATATTTGTGAAAATCTTCTTGCCTTTGAACTTCCTCAGTATTTCTTTTATGGGTGGTGCCGAATCATTTTCTGGTATGATATTCGCATTTAGATTTCTGGCATCTAAACACACCCTTACTGAGCCATCCGGTTTACTCACAATCACTAATGGACTAACATATGGTGTCGCCATCTTTTCTATAACACCTGCATTCATCATCTCCTGCAGTGTTTTCTTAGTTTGTGGGTAATGTTTTTCCGCAACCGGGTATGGTTTTTGTCTGAACGGTGCCCAATCATTGACTTGGAACGCATATTTAAAATGTTCAATCTTCCCTGGCTTGGAATCAAATACGTCCCTAAAATTCAATAATAATTTCTTTAACTGTTCCTTATTTTCGAGGTTAACTTTAGCTTCCTCTACTTTTCCTGACAGGTTGGTCTCGAACTCAGTTTCCAAATCATCTTCGAGTTCTATGTTGAGGACTTCAAATATCTTTTCTATGTCCTCATAACCTTCTTCCGTTACTTCTTCCACATGCCATACCTGTTCTCCTATTTTCGCATCCTGTTCCTGTAGGTTAATGTTTTGTTCATCCACATCCTCTCTTTGAATTCTAATGCAGTTTTGCGCTAGGTCTATAATGACCTTGTTCTCACGGATAAAATCAATACCTAATATGACATTATACGGTAATTGATTTACCAGCAAAAAGCACTGCGAAATTTCAACGTTACCCATGATCAGATCGATATATACCTGAAATTTACATGTTAAAGATTTTTCAGGGATAATCCCCTTAATCTTTACACTTGATGTGGGAATCTTTAATACTCGGCCCCTTATTTCCAGTTCATTTAGAAGGGTTTGTGTAATTAGACTTATTGTGGATCCGGTATCAATTAATGCTCTGACCAGTAATCCTTCTATCCTTAGCATAATTATAGGTAGTTCTCTTTTAACAGGTGGGATTCCTTCCACATCCTCATTAATTAGCTCATCTGGTCTTGCTATCCAATTCACAATTTCTACCTCCTCCCAGCTCCTGGTATGTTTCCACTTTTCACAATTTAAATTTGGAGTTTTTTTATCCTGAGGGCTTCCTTTCCCCTCATTCTTTAATTGAGCTTGTAGTTCCAAGCTTTGAACTCCATCTAGTCGGTCGGGTGATTTCCGGTTCTTAATTGCCTCACTCCAACGGACTTTTTGCCTATCAGGTTCATCTGGTCGTTCGTTCATATAACGAAGACTTTCCTGATATCTTTCTTCTATTTCGGCCCGATATTCATCATCCCTATCCTCTGGCCTTACGTTCCTTCTGGGATAATTCTCCCATTTCTTTCTGTTTTCTTGCCTTTGATGGTTATTGTTATAGGGTCGGCTCTCTTGCTGCCTATAACCCGTATTCCTAGGATTTCTTCCTCGATATCCTCCTCTGTAATATGGCTGTATTCCTCTAGGCTCCTGGTGCCCATACTCTCGACCCAGTCCCTGAGTATCAGTGCTAGTGGACTGATTTCTGGTCGATGGTTTTTCTCTGGTTTCCTGACGGCTGGCCATGTGTACTTGCTCAGTCTGTCTTTGATGCCTAGGAGTTACGTGCGAAGTCGTCATATCTAATTGACGTAATACACTCTCCACTTCCACAGCACTTCTGGCTTTGGATGAGATGAACAGCCTCTGAATCTCATACGGAAGTTGTCTTGCAATGGCGGCACACAGGTCGTTCTCTGCCGGAGCAATGTCGAGTTCGCGGAATTTACATATCTGAGCGGTGAAAAATTCCGAGTACTTAGTAGGTGCATTCGTACTGTACTTCCTAGAGTACAGATCTAGCCTTAAATTCTCTTGGACGTCTGCTGCCCAATATCGTTTTAAAAATGCTTCCCTAAAGCCTTCCACCGTATCAAAGGTGTACCTGAAGCTTCTGAACCAGGTGAGACAATCACCTGCCAACAGCTTTTCAATAGCTCTCAGTCTCCGATCCTGAGGAACTTTCATTTCGTTTAAATACTCTGCAACTTCCTTTAGCCAGTATTTTGGAGTAATTGACATGTTATTACCCGTAAATTTTACTGGTCTGTCCTCATTCGATTTAATAATGTTTATTATCTGGCCATTTGACTGATTCATGTACGGGGTTGACATCGCCATCGGATATCCTGGGTTCTTATAAGGGCTCTCCCCTCCTAAGTCCCTCTCCGTATCTGTGCCTTGTTCACGGGAATCTACCCATCCTGACTTGGGAAACTCCTCCTGATTCTCAAATTCTAATTTCCTTTCCCTTCGGGCACTTTCTTCATTAGCCATGAGTTGGATTTCCATTTGACTGTTCTTATGTTCAGTCCTCTCCAACCGAGATCCTAATTCATTCTGAATTCTTTCTTGATTCCTTTTAATATCTTCCTCTGCCTTTTTGAGTTGGAATTTCTCATCCCTGAAGCTATCCCTGATTTCATTTAGGTGTTCTTCTACCTCTTTCTTGATGACCATGACCTGTTCTGTTATAATTTCTGGTTTCACGTCACCTCTGGTATCTAGGTCTTCTCGTATATCTTTTATTTTCTTCTCCATCTCTCTTTGTCCTTTGACCATATCCACTTTAATTCCTTCAAGCTTTTCCTCAGTTTTCTCTTGACTCTTATATAATTTCATCACTTCATCTTGGACCTGGTTAACTTCAGTATGAGTTTTTCCTACTTGGATCTTTAATGTTCCGATGGTTCCCTGAACATCATTAATACCCTGACTTATTTCATCTATCTTATGGGTACTTTCTTTATTTTCTTCATTTCGTTGTTTTCTTTCTATCTGGAGATGCTCCTCATATAGACCTAATCTTTGATTTATTTCCTCCCCGTGCCTCTTTAAATTCTCATCTACCTGCCCGGTAAAAAGATCAATCTGCTCTTTCATGCCCTGTATATCTTTGTGATTCTGACTTTCCATATCATCCACTTTGGCCTGAATTTTATCAACCTTTCCCTCGAGGTTTCCTACTTTATCCTCAACCCTTTCAAATCGGGTTCCTAGCTCATTCACACTTTGTTTTATTTCATCCCGGGAGGCCTCACAAATACTCTTGTTAGCTTCTATCTGAGCTTTCAATTCTTTCTGCACACCTTGGATCTTGGTTACAAGTTCATCTTTACACGCATCTACATTCTTTTTGCACGTTCCTTCCATATCAACTAATTTAGTTTCCATAGAACCCAACCTTCCATTCAAAATTTTAAAATTTTCTTGGCCTTGAGTTTGGGACTCTACCGTACCATCCTTTAAGGTTCTTATTTGGTCTTGCAATTCTGATTTAAGTGCCCCATTTTCCTCCTGAATTCTACTGGTGATTTCCCCTTTTAACTCAGTTAGCTTTTTCCCAAACTCAGTGTCAAAACCTTGGAATTTGTTATTCACTTTATCTATCTCAGCCTTCACTTCATTGTTCATTTCTACACAGTTAGCTTCGATAGTTTCTAATTTAGTTCCCATATTAGCACTATCAGTTTTTAGTGACTCTAAACTTTGATTCATGGATCCTAACCTTTGGTTATTTTCCTCCTGTTGGCTATCCAACTTATTTTCTATTCTAACACTGTCAGTTTTGAGAGCTGTTAAATTATCATTTATGAATTCGAACTCTTTTTTATTTTCATCCTTTTGGAGACTCAATGTATTGTTTATAGCCTCCAACTTCTCATTGCTATCGGCTTTTATAGCCTCCAACTTCTCATTGCTATCGGCTTTTATAGCTTCCAAAAGCCGTTGCATCTCTTCACTCAATGCCATCTTATTAGAATATAGTGGGCCACTCATGCCACCACACTATTACATGCTTGAGAGATGATACTCTGAACCATTGTGTCCCAATTTCTCTAAAAATTTACTTTGGTACGGGTGTTTACTACACCGTACCCTTTGATACTCTGATTCAAACTCAAAGACCTTTATGGAAGTATTTAAAATTCAAAATTTCGAAAAACCATTAAAAAAAAAATAAATGAAAATTTTGATTTTTCGAAAAAACTCGGGTTTTCCCTAGGAAAACTCAGCTCTGCGTACTGGGCGCCAAAAATCTAGGATAGGGGGGTTAATGATATAATTCAGGGCTGCTCGGTATGAGTTTCCAGGGACCCATGCGGTCAGTTAATATTTTACGTTGTAGCTATTCCTGTCATTTCTTTAATTTACATGATATGACCGACTTAAGTGTTCCTCTAGTTATTAATCCAGCACATTACTTCTATGCCCCCCATGTGCCCTTTTAGCAAGAAATATGCCAATCACAGTATACCAGCGTAGCTCAATTCGGGATTTTCGGGGTAGCGGTAAGTTCACCCACTCTGTGACCCACATATTTTGGATTAATTAGAGGATACACTTGCAAAAATAACAACAAAATCAACTCCTATTTTAACACATTTAATTAATCAAAATTATGGCGCTACAAACAATTAAACAATTAAATTACTGACCCATAATCATCTACTTGTTCCAAATGAACAAGGAATAACATAAGAATAAAACAAACATTGTATTAAAACATATGGTTTCCAAATAAACCAACAATTCCTAATTATTTTTACTTCCATAAAGCATCAACTGTAAGTTTCATATAACTCCGAGCTCTGTTGGCTCAATGCTTTCTCTAATAATGGTGTCATTTTTTGTACACCTCAAATACTACTTTTTTATATTTTCTTAATCAACAAAACAAATGTATAATTACATTTAAAATTACATGTTAATTATCTAACTCAATATTTGGGCATTTCACATGTTTTCAGCTTTTATCATCTCTCTCTAGTTTTACAAATACATCAAGGTAATCAGGAAATCATTTGTGTACTCCAGAGTATGAAGATACTTGACACAGTCAAAAAACTATAGTCACTCCCGGAACCTAGTTGCCTTCAATTAACTCGTGGAATCCTACTTCATACAACATTACAATAGGGATTGTTATTTATTTCATTGGTCTTATAAGACCATTATCACTTAAAAAAAACTACGATCTGAACAGGCAAGCGGAAATATCAATCTACAAGGACCTCGGTTCAACGCCCGGGTCGTTAACAACTTTAAACACTCCTGGTGTATTCATTACTCCTTACAAGACGGCCTTCAGACACCCCTCCTGCTCCAAGGGTCTGACCGTGCTACTCGAGCGTTATTTATGACTATGCGGGAACCCTCCCGTCTCGTCTATAGCTAGAGCTCTCTTTAATACTTTTACAAACAGCTTTTCGTTCATTCTCAATTCTTTGGGGAGACCTGGCATTCTACTCCTCGTTTAAATTCAACAACATATTTGGGCTCATAAACCACATTCGTAATCTTGGCATTTATTAATTATGAAAGGTCCTCATTGATTGGGGAAGAGTAATACACATTCTACGACGAATAATAAAGGGGCTTTCACAATAAGAGGATTCTGAGTTCGAATCTCTTCACATGCCTCGGGAACCACTCCCATATAGAGGACTATACAAAATGCGATTTAGGGTCAGCCTATAGCTTATAAGACCTACGCTCAATACCATACATTTGCTCCCTTTCAATACAACATACACAATGGCCTCGTGATTCAATGTCACAATTAGAGGACTTATACCAATTCTCAATTCGCTACAATCAACTACCTCTCATAAGTAATTTACCAAGTACATTAACTTTTACGCGTTCCTAGCGTGACATTTTATTTTAATTGCGCTCTTTTGCGCTATACTTTATTTTTAAGCCTAGCGTCATCCAAAGAACTGATAATACCATATTAACAATTGATACACATCTCAATTTTTATATTATTTTTTTCCTTTGACAATAACTTTCTCTCTTTTTAAGAACATGCATTTGAACATCATGTCTATACTTTTTATTAAGGCTCTAACGCTCTTATGTTCACATCAATTAATTTCATCTTTATTTAATATTTCTTTACTTGGTTATTATTATTATTCATTTCAAATCTTCATTCTTTACAAAAAGCTCAAAAGCTATTTCTTTCATATAACTCAAATTTACTTTTATTTAAATATCTTTCATGATAATTATTAATATTTCGCTTGCTCTTATGACATTCGTCAAATACACTGACATTTTATTCATATATTTCCTCTACTGGATTTATTCTTTTACATAATTATTTATAGTTTCTCAAATTTCTATTATTGTTCAGACCGCGTTTTTGTTTATTCAGTATTTATTTATTTAAACACATCCCTTTTACTCAAAAACTCCGGTGGATTTGTACACAATCCTTTCCCGACACCAAAATATAATGAAATTCGTTACTCACATGTTTTTAAGGTCGTCTCATGACCTTTATCCTTGTGCGGTGTTTCATTTTGGCCCAATTTTTAACTTACTCCATATTGTAGAAATTCATCTTATGTACAAACACTTCTCGACACATATTCAATACACTTAACATTGGCAACATTTTTAATACACTAGTGTATCCATTTAGAACACACAATAAACACTAAAAAATATTATTTTAACACACAATCTTGATAGATTTACACTTCACAACTTTTGATCACTAGGCCGTATTTTCCTAGCCTATCACACGTGACCTCTTAATCTCCCGTTTCCAAGGGTGAAATTTATTCAATGTCGGCTTCCTATCCTGCAGAATACGAAAGTCTCGAATCATCTACTTTTCCCTGGAATCCTAATTCTTCGAATCCTATTCTGGATGACCGGCTATTTCTCTAGCTTGAACGGCTTCTTTTTTTAGATCTAGTTTATCGATCCTAGTGAAAGTCTGTTCGGATCGAGGTCCCCTCGATAACCGCTCGATGATCGATGGATTTATTTTATAGCAGCTAGTACTTCTCGAGTCTAGTGCTTTAGAATAGTTCGTCTGCTTTCTGGAGATAATGTCTATAGTCTCCGTTCTTCTTTGTTTATTCGGTTCTCGCACTCCTACTTTTCTGAAATACGTTGCGAACCTTACTCTGTTTTTCCCCTATTTGGGTTCTTTAAATTAGATAACTGTTTATCTTTCTATTACGGTACTTCCGTACGTTATGATATTTTCGGTCGTTTATTTAAAGACCTATCGCCTTAAGTCCAACGTTCGCAGCCTGCTCTGACTATATTTTACGAACTTTTCACTGTAAACTTGTGTACTGTCGGACCTAAAATCCAATAACTAGGATTTTCCTAATTTTTCAACACGGCGATACTTTAATATTTCTTCTTTACAACTCCTTATGGAGGCACGCAAGTTATTAATACTGCGACGCCCGTGGCTATCGGATATTAATTCTGCGGTGTAATACAGCGTTTCTCCCCTCAAGGAGTACTGGTAAACTGTCTTCGGTGTGAAGCAGAGTAACGCCCCCCTCGGGCTGTTTGTACTGATGCTCCAGCGTCACGTCCCCTGGACTGTTTGAAACTGCATGTACGGATGCGTAGTAACACCCCCTCACGGGCTGTCAGAATAACTGCATGTTTGGCTTGGTGATGCCCGGAGCTTTATACTCTTTCGCTACAAAAAGATAAGACTCTAGCCCTTTCCGTGCCCAACTTTTAAAATAATGGTTGCACCATTATAAAAATTATACCTTCAAAAAGCTCGTCTTCTCAATGTTAAATAATCTCATTACGCATAAGAATCGATCGTGCAATTCGGAGATATTAATTAATTTCTCGTCCTCAACTGTGTGGGTGTTGCTGTTCATTTGCATTCTCCCCACTCCACAGGCCTTGGTAAATCCCTGATGACGTCTACTTGCGTTTGCAGTTTTATCCTGTGCAATTATTATTAACCAAATTGATCAGTTAAAAGAAACGGCGGAAAAAGCGGGCTTACAGATTTCGTTGGTAAAAACAGAGATGATGACAAGTGATCAGAAATACACTAAGAAAATGATAAAAACAAATTATGGGAGCGCCAGGGTCACTGACCGATTTAAATATCTTGGAGAAATAATTAGTAGCAATGGGACGGATAAATTGGCAATCGAGAACAAAAAAGGGAAATTGGAAAGATTAAATTTTTGTACAAAAAATATATACAATAAAAAGAACCTGTCTATCAATGAAAAATTACGACATTTTAATACTGTTGTTAGACCAGTCATCTTGTACGGCATGGAAACTACAAATATAACCGGAATGGAGAATTTGCTCAAGATAGAAAGAAGAATTTTAAGAAGGATCTATGGTCCTAGGAGAACACAGGAAGGTTATAGTCTGAGATCGAATGCAGAAATTTATAGTAAAATCGACAACCTTGAAGTGATGATCAGAAAACGGCGACTTCAGTTCTACGGACATATGGTCCGCATGGATTGCTCAAGGTTAAACAAACAAATTTTTGATAAAATCTGGAACTATAAAGGACAAGGAGGCTATGTAAAACAAATGAAAGAAGAACTTCAAAAATTCAAAATTACTGAAGAAGATTGTCTAAATCGAATAGAGTGCAGAAAAAAAATTTTTGGTCTCAAAATTCTTGTCGGGGAGAAGAAAAATCTCAACAGAGGAGAATGGACTGCTGAAAGAAGAGCTGCACAGTCGACCAGGATGAAAGACTTCTGGAAGAGAAAGAAGGAAACTATACCTATAAAGAAGTGATATTTGCGTGGTCCTTGTTGGCCTGTCCGCGGTGTATATATATATATATATAAAGGGTTTTTCTTTACACAAAAATCTCTAATTCGAAATGATTCACCGTACTGTAATTGTTTACTTATTTTTATACTCGTAAACGGGTTAAATTTAATTATTCCTCTTCTGGCGTATAGGCGGTGTTGTCGTTTTTAAGCAAGCTCAGCTCGATTTCCGAGTCAGGCTTCCTTGTCTAACAGCCGAAATTTTCCACTCGGTTATTAATACTCATGACCAGCTCCTTCTGAATGTCAAGAGGCGTGATCTCATCTCTCGAACACCTGGCCCGCGCTGCTTGCACAATGTTAGGCTAGAATCCTGGCTTGATCTTTCTCTATGTTACATTAGAAACTGTACGTTTCTTTCATTTCTTCCCCAAATACATGGATTCGACCTCCTTGGACCCTATGGCACATGGGTTCACTACTCTAATATTCAATTCACACTCTAACGTTCCCCCGCTCTCGTACTGCATGGCCGGAATAACACTTGCTATAGCGGTCAAATTCAATTTCTTGCACACTCACAATTGGCGAGCTCACAATACATCTGTCTCTCCGGACATTTCAGAAAGGGATAATTTCCCCATTTTGCACCGATGGCGTCCTCTAAAAATTTGGCGCTCGAATTCCCGCTCAAATTCATTAAACAAATTCTTCTGCTGAATTAGGACCTCTACTCTCAATTTTGAAAACGTAGGAAAATGTGTTATAATTTTCTACATCGAACTTGGTATCTCTCTCTTGGATTCATCGTGTTAAACTAATTACAAGATTCATTGAAGTAATTAACAATATTCCAATTGGGCAATCGAGTCATGTGATTTCGCCTTCCATTTCTCGCCTCGTGCTGCTTTGTGCCGTTCGACAGTGAGCCGATCACACGCCATCCCCTCAATGCCTTTCTCTGCACGTGTGAGATTTTCCTCGCTCGCCGCTCGGTAGAAACAGGTTTGTCCGCGACTCAAAACAAGAATCCCCCCTTGCCGACAAACTTCAAATTGATTGACGTGTCAAACGCAGCCTCTGGTTTGCTTTTAATAAAAATATACAATAACAAGTCTTCTCTCTCGTAGCAAATTGTAGCAGCAATATCAAGACGATGAGTTAGATTCTTGACTTCGCAACATCTTTAATAATTGTTAAATCTCCCCGTGGCTCATAATCACCAGATTCACGGTCACGTAAAACTACAATCTTCCTTTTTTCCTTCAAATTAGGGATTTAGCAATAAATATGTCCACAGATGCCAAAAGTGACTTCGCAAAAAGAAAATATTGGGGTCAGTACCCATATTGTTATGGATGTTATTACCTAAACCTGAAGCACATTACGTGAGATTAAAATCTTCTCTGATGCATTACATTTAGGATTTTAACTCTACGTCTTCGAATAAGGGTGTAATAACATTATATATAAATAGAATGTGTTACATATACAAGATTACTGTATACTCATCCCCCATGTTATAATGCACCCACGCTATGTTCTGCCTGTCGTAGGAGGCGACTAATAGTGCCATGACATGACTGACTTTGATTTGAAAGACCCCATGTGGATGTGGAGGCAAGAATCCATCCACGGTAATCCCCACCTGTCGATAAAGGTGACAAATAGAAGGTCCCTCTCAAAGATCTATTTTGATTTCCGGTTCAGATTTTGGTTTGACACTTCGAAATAAACGTGCATGCTGTTTAGGGAAGGGCCACCAACTGGGTCACATAGCCAGAAAGCCTAGACGGTATGCTTCTTGGCCGAATAAATCACTGTGCTTGCCAAGAGGATTGGTTCTATTTAAAGCACTATTTAAAGCCCAACAGGGACTCCACTACCTCTAGCGGTAGAGGGAGACATTTTGAGAGATTGATCAGGCGGCTAGACCTGTGTTTGTTGAACACAGGGGAACCAACGCACTTCTCTATTGCACACGGCACTTTTTCTATTGTCAACATCACCTTGTGCAGTCGTGCGCTGGTTCCTCTGCTTCACTGGGGTGTGCACGACGACCTCTGTAAAAGTGACCATTTCCCCATTATTGTACCCTTCCGAACCAGAGAGCCATCGAGGTACCAAGTCGATGGCTTCTCCGTTGGGCTGATTGGCCAAAATTCACAGAACGTGCGGTTTTTGCCGACGATAACTTTGAGAGTGTCGATGATCATACCACTCACAAAACGAATGGTAATTTGGCTGTGATTGAGGAAACAATACCTTCCACATTCGGCAACTACCGCCGGCAGCTTGACCCTTAGCGGACAGCCAAAATTGCACCAGCCATTAAACATCGCCGACGTGCTTTCAAATGCTATTGGAGACAAAAAAACAATGCCAACCGTATTACCTATAAAGGGATGCGTGTTAGAGTCCGATATCTGATTCGGGAGAGTAAAAAAACGACGTGGTAAAAGTATGTGTCGTCCATGGTGGCACATACTTCTTCATCTCTAGTGTGGACTGAGATTTGTGGGATCTCTGGACTCCCAAGTTCATTGACGATACCCGGAGTATCCATCAACGCACTCATCATCACGCACCATATCGCCATTGCCAACAGTATTGAATCCCACCTTTGTGATGTATCCTGCTCTGGGAGTTATGATCTTACATTTGTGACTGAAGCGAGTACCAGAGGCTCACCCCTTGTCCTTTGTGACTGCTGCTTCGGAGTACTACAATGTACCATTCTCTGAATGGGATCTGCGCAGTGCAGGGATACGTCTCCTGGTACGGATAGCATCCGTTATGAAATGTTAAAACAATGCCCGGATAAAGGACTGTTGATCCTCTTATATGGATTCAAGGGGAGTTTCCATCTCAGTGGCGTTAGGGGATCGTGATACCGATTCCCAGTGCTGGAGAGGAGCTCAAGCTTGTCGGCATCTATACGCCCATTTGTCTGAGAAATGGCCTATGTAAGCTGCTGGAGAAGATGGTTAACCGTTAACCGTCGACTGGTAAGGTTCTTAGAAGAGAGAGGCCTCTTGCCTGAGTACCAGTCTGGATTTCGCTCTCATAGGTCCACCACTGTCATTCTGGTGCTTCTTGAGAGGGCCATACAGGAGGCATTTCACCGAAAGAGCCCCTAGTCACGGTTTCCTATGATCTTGATAGAGCGTATGATACCACAAAGCGCTACGAGTAGGGACTCCGTAGAAACCTACAAATCTCTATTGCGAAATTTATGTCCGGCTCTTTCGTGTAGGAATTGGTGGGAAATGATCGCAAATTTTCACCCAGGAAAATGGAGATCCTCAGGGTTCTGTGCTGAGTGTTACCTTGTTCGTGGTTGCCAAAAGTGGCATTGTTGCCTTCGCCGGGCTCACTGTAGTTCCACCGCTGTATGTAGACGATTAGGCTCTACATTACAGCTCTGCGAGTGAGGCAAATTTCCTGGGGCACTATTTTGACAGCAAATTCACTTGGCAACACCATATACGGCGATGTCAGCTATCTGTTAAATGGGTCGACAGCTGGAATCACGACCGAGGTTTCGTATTTCAGCAGTAAAGACCTCCGTCATCCAATTTTGTGGGCTCCGAAGGCTACATTTGAACCCTGAAACACATATCAGGGTTTCTGCGTTGCCGGTGGTTGACACCGCTTCCTGCGGCTCCGTTTTGACAGAAAATTAACGTAGCAGTACCATATACGACAACGTAAAACCACGTGCCTAAGGAAACTGAACATGATCTACTTCCTTAGTGGCACTACGTAGGGGTGCTGACAGTGCTGTGTTGCTACGGTTTTACCAATCCCTCGTCCTGTACCGGCTAGACTACGGTTCATCAAGGCCGCCATCCTTCAAAATGCTGGACAGTATACGCCATACTGGCGCTAGGTTGGCTACCGGTACTTTCCGTTCCGGCCCGATTCCCAATCTACTCGCCGAATCGGGTGTTCCACCTATCAACTATAGACGCCAGCGTATGCTTTTAGAATATTCTGCCAGTTTGCGTCAAATGCTGCAACATCCGAGTTATCAAGCTCTCTTCAGCACCCTATGCCTACTGAGGTACGCCTTGCGCCACCTTGTCCGTTGGAATTAAACTCGATTCCTTGTGTAATTAGGAGTGCCTGTAGGTCCCGGTATCATCCGGTCACCTAGTGAGGCGCCTCGGTGGCATGTCCCGTGTCCGAAAATCGGGTTAGATTTACACCGAGGTCCTAAGGAGGACAAAGATGCCTCCGTTTATCGGAGGCAGTCCCACAGCATAGTTCACCAATTTCAGGACGAATGAATTCTCTACACGGATGGTTCGAAGTTGGACGAGAAGGTGGATTGTGCTTACGTTATTGATGGAGCAAATCCCAAAATCTGTTTTCCTGAAGCCTGTAGTGGGTTTACTGCGGAGCTCGTTGCCATCTATGAAGCTTTGTAATTCGCACTGCAGGATGCACGAATCCACTTTCTCGTGTGTACCGACTCTTTGAGTTCGGTGTAGTCAATTGCTTCATGTTTCCCGCAACACCCCCTTGTACCGCGAATCCAAGACCTACTAGCCGTGTTTTACTGCGCTGACAATCGAATCACCTTTCTGTGGCTTCCTAGCCACATGCGAATTGCGGGAAATGAGTTAGCGGACCAAGCTGCAAAAGCTGCCGTATCACTACCACCTCGACCTATGAAGGTACCCGCTATAGATATTTGCTCTCAGTTACGCCGACAAGTACAGGCATTCTAGGCGAGTCAGAGGATAGCTTACCCAATGCCCAATAAACTGAGAGCGATGAAGGGGAAGTATTCGCGTGGTGGAGCTTTTTCTGGTCACGGTAGGAGTCCGTCTTTTTAGTAGGCCATGCAAGATCCACCCACTCGTACCTAATGAGGAGGGAAGTCCCCACTTTGTACCTGTGCTGAGCGATCCAGCAGTTTACCTCTCACTAAAGTTCGATTCCCGGACAATACATGTGAGATTTTCGAAGTTAAATGCCATGTCCTGCGATTCGGATTCCACGTAACGAGAAGTTTCCGTGGCTCATCATCGCGCGATTCAAGGTAACGTTAAACTACAAGCTTCCTTTGTACTTGTGTGAGCCGTATTCAACGTGTCCCACATTTTAACCGAATGTATGGATCTTGCTGGCCTGTTTGCCATCTCTTGATGAATACAGTACATTTGCATTTGTCAGTTGGCACAGGCTAGAGTAAAAGGTGGCTTTTCACTGATGTCTCAGTCTCACTCATGGCTGTGATTATATGGAAGCTACTGAGGTATGGGTGGTGCTTAGTAATGGCATTCAGGGCACAGTCAGTGCCTGTGGATGCTTTGAAAGGTTCTACTCTTAGGGATAGGACTACTGTTCTGACTCAGTGAGGAAAGCAATGGCAAACTACCTCACTCCTCTTCTTGCCTAGAACGCCTCAATATAGTGCTGCCTTGGGTTTTTGTGGGTATCTACTCACATAACGTAACGGCGGTGCTTTTTGAGGATCCAACCAGCCTTCGGGCTGACTACCTAACAGACAGACAGACATGGATCTTGCCGACATACGAAGGAACCTTGGTTTGCTGATGACACTCAAACTAATATTAGCCGATGACGTGGTGGCTGCTGATCTCGTCATCCGCTTTATAAGAGAGTGGCTTAGGGCCAGCAAACCAAGTTTTCTAGTGTTCATTTACCCAAAGACTTGTTGTTTTAGGATTTTTGAATTTATGTTTCTCCGTCAATTTTGTTCATTATTATAATTATTATTTTTATTTAAATTATGTTTTATTAATTTTCAATCGATTCATATTTAAGAGCCCTCATCTTGATTTCATTCTAAATTTGTATTCTTCAATCTGTCTTAAGAGATGCAGATGACCTCGTAGTTCCACGTTTTTCCACCCGTGAAAACCTAATAACTAACACTTGATTCAGAATAGCAATGGTAGAAATTACCCACAATAACGACCTATCTTCCACAGATCGGTGAACATCTTACGAAGAGATGAACCCAAACAAAATAATTACTTGAAGAAACAAATGTCATCTCATAGCGGAAAAATGCCAAACAGATGCATTACTTGCGGAGCACACTTTAAAAGAAAATACCAATTGGAGAAGCATACGATGATTCATAGTGGTCTACGGCCATATTATTGTAGTACATGCGGAGCAAACTTTACTCTAGAAGAGCATTTAAAAAGGCACTTATTAATCCATAGTGGTTTGAAGCCTCACTCATGTGATACATGCGGAGCATCGTTCACTCGAAAAGGCGGTTTGAAAGAGCACATGCTGCTCCATAGTGGTCTAAAGCTACATTCTTGTGGTAGATGCGGAGCCAAATTTACTCAAAATAGTAATTTGAAAAAACACATGTTATACCACAGTGGACATAAGCCACATTCCTGTGGTACGTGCGGAGCAAACTTTTCTCTAAAACAAAGTTTGAATAGGCACTGGTTAATACATAGTGGTCTAAAACCACATTTATGTGATACATGCGGAGCCAACTTTACTCGAAAGGAGGCTTTGAAAATACACATGTTAATCCACAGTGGACTAAAGCAACATCCTTGTGATACATGCGGATCAAAGTTCACTGTAAAATTCACCTTGAAGCAGCACATGTTAATCCACAGTGGTGTAAAGCCTTATTCCTGTGATACATGCGGAGCAAACTTTACTCGAAAGGCGGCTTTGAAAAGACATATTTTACTGGACGAAATCCACACATTCCTGTGATACATGCGGAGCAAAGTTTGCTCTAAAATCGAATTTAAAAGCGCACTTCTTAATCCATGATGGTCTCAAACATCATTCATGTGTCAGATAAGGAGCAAACTTCACACAGAAAAGGAATTTTAAAATCAAACGCATTAATTCACAGTGGACTAAGAACACATGCATGTTATGTATGCGGACCATAAATTTGCTGACAAGGACAATTTGAAAATACGCATATTAATTCATAGTGGACTTCAGCCACATTCCTGTCGTATATACGGAGCAAGTCTTACGCATAGAAACAGTTCATAGTACTCACAAGTTCATCAATAGTGGTCCAAAACCACATCCCTGTGGTACATGCGGGGCAAACTTGACGCACAGCAGCGGTTTGAACATCTCATGTTAATGCAAAGTGGTCTTTAGCAAGATTCGTGTTGAATATGCGAAGTGAACTTTAATGGGGAAGGGAATATGAACAAACACATGTTAATCCATAAGGTCTAGCTAGGTCCACGTTCCTGTGGTGCATGTGAAGAAAAATTTTCATCGTGGAGGCAATCTCCCACACATGTTAATCCATAATGGTGAAGAGCCGTATTCCTGTGGTACATTTTGAGTAAACGTTATTGAGAAGGGGACTTTTACCAAACACATGATGTTTCATAGCAATCCAAAGTCACATTCTTGTGGTACATAAGGAGAGAACTTTACTCAGAAAGGCAGTTTGAAACGACACATGTTAGATCATCGTAGTGCAAGGCCACATTCAAGTGATAAATGCCAGAAACTTTACACAAAATGGCAGTTTGAAAACTTACATGTTAATCTATTGAGGTCTCATATGTTACTTGTAAAACGAACTTGACTATGAAAGGTCATTTAAAGCAGCACATGATGATTCTTACTGGTGTGAAGCCGTATTCTTGTCCTACATTACGAGCGCAGATCTGTAACAAAGGTTCCCTATATATATATACACACACACACACATCTGTTCATTCATAGTGGTCTAAGGCCATACTCATGTAATACGTGTGGAACAAACTAGTTTTAAAATGGCAGTGGTGCAATGGTACTTTGCCACCTTTCTGTGGTTTATGTGGAGCATACATTACTCGCAAAGGTTATTTGCAGACATTTATGTTGAACAATAGTGACAAAACCACATTCATGTACTGCACACCGTACCCGTTATTACTGTATCATGAAAATGCTTCCGTGCATATCCGAAGAACAGCTGGATCGTAGTATCTTCAAGGGCTAGATAAAACTGTAAATTCTACCGACAAGTACTAGATGTTGGGAACACCCTAATTTTAACTGTTTTATCGACTACTTAAGGAGAGTGAGAAACTTATGGTTCTCTGGGCGCAACGTGATAGAATAGGGTTTGGCAAAACCTGACACCGTTTTCCTCAACACAATCTTGCTGTTACTAGTATAAATCACGACGAATCCTTACTATAAAAACGATTACGTAAATGAATGTATTTAATCTAAGATGATTACAATTGAAAATATAAACAAACATCCCTGAAATTGAATTAACGCTATTTAATAAATGCTGGTATGCCGAAATACAGCAGCCATTGTAACCGAACAATGACTCACCCTTAGGATTTGCCTTGTGCAATTGGTAGTATTTATTATTTTTTGTTCTATCAGGTTGCTAGCCATGTTCGCCTGTTGGTGGAGCGTCATGGAGAGTCTTGTGTGGTCAGTGCCCATTGGATTCTTTTTTGGAGGTCTACCAGTAGGTGGCCTTGGCTGATGGTATGAGGTGACTTTGACTCACGGCAATAGGTTCTTTGTCTTGGGAAAGGTTTCCATGGTTATGTATTGATAATTTCCATGCTGAATGGGAGCTAGTGGGTTTTAGATTTAAAAAATATAGGTTGTTGATAGTGTTGATTCCAGATAGTATGGTTGCTGGCTTAAAAAATATGTTATATGTTGACAATCTAGAGAAATAGAACTAAAATCTGGCTATAAGAAGGACTGAAAGAGACTTTTAATAAAACGCAATAAGAAAAGAAAGGAGCTGAGAAATATTAATGTTAGTATTATGAGGGACCTCTTCCTTTTGAAGATTGTTGTGGATATTCTGCAAGAAATGCAGGCAATGGAAATCTGTTATATTTTTTGACAAACAGGTATTATTAGCTATGATTGCCAGAGATTAACCTGTAGAAGAATCATTCTTGTTATTGGATATAAATAAATAGTGTGTGATTTAGTTAAGTGAACGGTATCCTGTGTTTTTGTGTGATATCATTCTTAAGCAATATATTGTCTCGCTATCCTGAGGAGACAAGTTATTATAATTATTACACCATCATGTTGCAGCTATCAATGAAAAATAAAACTGAATTCTCGACACTCGTCAATGATACTTGTTCCTCTCAAACACTGCCTCTTGCAATTAAAAAACATAAGAAGTATCCGCTATCTCGAGGTAACAAAAAATCCCTAAAATATTTAAACATAGACCAAACAACACGGTCTATTTCAATATTTTATTTTATTCTATACAGCATACTCTGATAAATAATTATTCCAACATCATTGTTATCCTACATATTTATGGTATTCGCCGATCAGCTGTTTACTGAAACTAACGTTCAATATTTCCGTTATTCACATATTTACAGCATTTATAATTATAATCATAAAAGCGAGTTGAATTAATAAACATGGTGAAATGGTTCTCGTCAAAAAAAATTCGAACTTCCAAAACTACATAATATAATGAAAATGTATTCTACGTTTGTCGAATATAGATGGCGGTAGTATATATACAAGAATATTGGAATGCAGTCGAATGAAATCCGGATCCCCTATGGATGTCAAATGGGCATGTAAACAGCTAAAGGAAGTAGGTGCCTTCTGTTATTTGGGAAGCAAAATAACCAGTGATGGACGAAGCAAGGAGGATGTAAGAAGTAGGTTAGTGCAGGCAAGGAAAGCATTTCTACAGAAAAGGAATCCGTTGACATCAAATATAGATTTAGGTAGTATGAAGTAATTTTTAATGACTTTGTCTAGAGAGTGGCGCTCTATGGTAATGAAACATGGACTATTTGTGCAGCAGAAAAGAAGGGAATTGAAGCCTTTGAAATGTGGTGTTACAGGAGAATGATGTCGATCAGATGGGTAGATAAGGTTACGAATCAAGAGGTATTAAGACGTGGAGAGGAAAGATGTTTCTGTCAACTGCTAATGAAGAGAAGGGATAGGTTGGTAGGACACGTACTAAGACACCCAGGAATACCAAACTTAGTTATAGAAGGAAGGGACGAACCTCGGATGTAGGGTGTGGTAGCTATGTAGGGATGATACGATTAGCTCAGGACAGAGAAGCATGGAGGGCTGCATCAAACCAGTTGAAAGACTGAAGACTCAAACAAAACAGTTTATATACCATAATTTAGAGCGTTCTCCTCCCAGATGAGTTTCCTCATTCGTTTCTCGTTCAGCCATTCAAACTGTCTCCTCGGGTATCGAACAACATTCTGGCACTGGTTTTGAACTGGATCTGCTCTCGTACTGGAATACTGCTTTCCTTCATCATCATCATCATCATCGTCATCATCATGATCTTAGATAGTGTTGATCTCGAACTTCCCTCCTTCCTGCTTTAAATTCCACTTTAATGTATGTGTGATTTCGCTTCAGTCTCTCCATGATTATGACTTATATAGGTTACTCGAAGCATTCTCTTTACTTTATATGGCGTGTTGCTTCTGCATATTAATTCTTGCATCATAACTTCGTTGATGGAATTGCTAGTCCTTCGTCTCAACTTCGAATACTTTGACATGGATGAAATAATTTTCAATTTGAAGTTTCAAGTGCAATAACTTTTCTGCAGGGACAATAATATTTGTAGATTTATCACGATGTTCAAGTTTGTTGCACGTGGTTACTCTCTACCACTATACTTCTTTTCGGCGCATGTCGGTAGGCGAATTGGTGCGTGATTGACACCGACGCGTGTCTTGGACATCTCCCCCTTCCACTGTCAGAAATCTCTTTGTCAAACAAGTCTCGCTCACTCCCTTAGCTCTGCGGAAAGCTTCGCCTCGCCGCTCTGTCACGTGACCTCCTTCACTGACTAGTGTCAAACCCGGTTCTTTGTCAACTTCCAGCTCCCAATTTTTACTTGTTGTATTAACGTACAATATAAAATCTTGAAATCATAATATACAGATCGCCAAATACGGGGTCATTTTAAAGTTTCACTAATGTTTCTATTATATCCTGGATATTATAAAATATTCTGACACAGGATTTTGCTCAGATTTCAGACTACTTTCTTATAATACCGCTTCAAATTCTTGGCATCAAATGTCCCCACTCTTTGATTATCATATATGTTGACAATTTTGTAGCAGTTACTGCCATGCACAGTGCCTGCGTTGTAATGTCCTATATATATATCTAAATAAGAACTTGGTTTATTTTTTCTTAGGAACGTCGGCCTTCATTACTTTTCTATCTAAACGTGCTATCCCTCTTTTTATAGTGCACTGAAGCATTTTCCTTGCATTCTCTTCAAGCGTCTATCTGCTGCTTTCTTCACGCTCTCTCAGGCTGCTTCAATTCTCTCCTGCCTTGAATGTTGAGTATGCTTAGGAATAAGTTCAAAAACATTATTCCAGGGTCCCTCTTGTTTCTCATCAAGGTGGTATATCATCGGAATATCTGACGAACTCTCTTCGATTGTAGAATTCAAACAATCTTCGATTAATGGCACATATTTAACCCACTTCTGATGATCTTCTCACAATATATTCGACAACATTTTGCTATCTCTGACATAGTTCTTTCTGATGAATTTGACTCAGGGTATCTCACACCGAAGAAAAAATGCATAATACCCAGTCTGTCCATCGCTTCTTGGATTTCTGTAGACATAAACTGGGTTCCCTGGTCAGATAAAAGCAACTCTGGATTTCCTGCCTTGGGAATTGCTGGTTTCTCAAGTCTGCTTAATACTTGCTTCGTGTTAGCTTTCTGCATAGGGTTTAGCGTAACATTCTTTGTAAAAACATCGCCTGTAACTAACAAGTATTGGGTTCTCTTATAACCCGTTGTGCACGGAACAAATATATCACAAGCGAAGAGTTCTTTTGGTTTAGAAGGGAAGATCACTTTAAAGTTTTCCTTCATCAACTCAGATGCAAATTTTCCCCTGTGATTTTCTTCAAGGGGCCTTACAATATCAGCGACTGAAGTTCGCATGTTCTTGCAAAGAAGCATATCCTGAAGTTTGGTCATGGTTTTATCGAGACCCCCATGGCCTACACTGCGATGTGTCATCCATACAAGTGGTTTATCAAGTTGGGTGGGACTTCAATTTTAACTTTCATCTTTTACGCATCGGTGTACTTACAAACCACATCACCACTAAGAACATCGCGTACGGAACGTTTCCGCACTTCCTTGTAATCAGGGCCTGTAATATCCATGTAACCCCTCAAAATCGATATATTAATCTTATTCAAGCGTGTCTCTTCAATGACTCGGTTATCATGTTTAGCTTTTTCAGGGTCTCCTGGTCTTTCTGCTCCAATTGTACCATATTGTTCTGGATATTTTCAATTGGGTTTCTGCATAGTGCATCTGCTAACAAATTGTCCCTCCCTGGCTGTAGCATTAAATTGCTGCGTTAGAAGAGCCCATCTCGTGTGTCGATCGCTACACAAATTTGACATTAACATGAATTGTAGTGCTTTGTGGTCGGTTACAATTATAATCCGATGTCCGATAAAATATTTTTCCATTGTTGTAACGCCGTTACAAATGCCAAAGCCTCCAGTTCAGTAGTGAAATAATTCTTTTCGTGTTTCATCCTTTTTCTTCCACAAAAAGCGATATAGTGCTTATTCCCTTCGTCGTCCTTCTGACATAATACAGCACTAATTCCAATTCATGGTTCGTCAGATTTAATATAGAAGATACGATCAAATTCACATTATTTATAAGCATTTCTTTTGTTTTTCGAAAGCCTCTTCTGTGGCACTATTCCATCTGCATCTATTCTTTTTTAAATGATCTAATAACAGAGCCATAATTTCGGAGTATCTAGGACAATGTTTGCCTAGGAAATAACACATTTCTGAAAATTCTCGAACTTGCTTCATCTTATTAGGTGTGGAAAACTTTACTATGGCCTCTTATCTTTTTTTGATAGGGATGTTAATCATTTTGATGAATTATGAGGCCTAAAATGTTTATACTATCCTGCATGAAGTGACATTATTCAAAATTCACTTTTATATTAGCTTCTCTTAAGTTCTGAAATAACTTTCTTAGGTGAATAACGTGTCCTTCCACTGTTGCAGGCGATGTAATCTAATCATCGATATAACATAATATATTGTGCTTTACTTCATCACTAAGCTTGTTGTCAAGGGCTCTGATCAAAGCTGGACCACAATTCACTACGCCAAAAGGTACGCTGTTGAGTATATGAGTGGTTTGATCAAACAGGAATTCTGTATACTGTTTACTGTCTTCAGTGAGCTCTACCTGATAGAATGAAGCAGGCCAAGAATACTGAAACATGCCCTTAATTTAAATTTTCTTAACAGGTCACGAATCTTTCTATCCATTTCAGGCAGCTGTTTGGAGTTGATATTGCGTGCGTCTAGGCAGAGACGTTACTGTCCATTGTTCTTATTAACAACAGTTGTAGGATTGACGTAGGGAGATGTTGCTTTCTAATTACGCCGTCCTGTTCCATTTTCTTGTTTATCCCTCGTACTTCTACGTAATATTTCTCTGGTATAGGATACATATTCCTTATTCATTTCAAGCACTGATCTATTTACTTATTAATTCAAGCACTAAGTTTCGTTCATGCCGGCTTATTCAATAGTTGGCACTTATTCAGAATTTTAACTTCGGGTTGAAGATAAGAAGATTTGCTTATTCATTTATCACTGATCTATATTAATTATTGGTTACAGGACTCTATTTTCAAATTATTTTAAGTGTATTCTTTTGATAAGGATTATTATACAGTTCAACATTTGTTTACATTCGCCAATAATATTCTCTCGTTTTTTGACTACAGTTTGAAAAGAAAAGAAAAATGACAAGTATTTTATTTACTTTGATTGGTAAGGAAATCCATTTTAATAGTTTTTCACTTTATTCAATTTTAACATTAATATTTCTTTTCTAATTAGATTTATGTACATTTATATTACTTTAGCTTAATTCTTAATTGATTCTCATTATTTAGCTGAAGATGGCCTCGTTGATTGCCCCACACATGTGGGTAGATTATTGACTGAGGAATAACCCACCCACCAAGGGAAGATGATTAAGAGAAGGAAGTAGATTTGGGATTGGAAAAGAAGGATAGAAAAATAGGAGGAGAGTCCCACAAAAGTTATGAATTTGACTTTCAATACATTTAGAAGCGGTTGCCACCGCAAATCCGTGCTCGGATACCTAAAGTGGGTACGAGCTTGGTCGAAGCTGACGGGAACCGCAGCTAAGACTTGGGCAGTTTGCCAGAGAAAGGCTTTAGTGTATTTCCTTCCAAGCACGAATAAAAGTACTATAGGGAAGGGTGATGGTCTGGCCAGACAAATAGTAAAATCTTTATTGAGTATGAACGAGGGCATAAACCTAGGAAGAGCTAGGAAAGCCAGGATCCTGCCTAACTGTAGTATCAGAGAAATGATGAATCCAAAAACAAATATTTAATTTATTTAACAATTCAAAGAAGATTGAGGAAATTAACAAGCATGTAATATAATTTTGACAAACATAGTTCATTTGAACTTTTTAACAAATGGGGTCGCAGACCTCTCAACATTAAACGTTTGCTCCAGGCAATTGACAATTTATGAGGTTTTAAAACCTTGCATGTTTCTAAAATCTTTATAAGATTTAAACAAATAAACAATGAAGCAATTAAAGTTTGAACGTAAATTGGAGTACAAAGAGTGTACCTTAAGAAATTCTTGAGAAAATGTTCTAGAGAAAGTGATAATTTCGAAAATAACAATAATAACAACATGAAAAATAAGATAGAAGTTCCTACAACTTCTTATATTTATACAGAATTAATATATGAGAATTATACAAAGAGGGCAGGTCACTTACTGTGAAACCTGAAGAAAGTGAAAAGGAAAGTTCTAGACTTCCCAAGTATGAGCAGGAATCACTCGCCAAATGGGACAGTTTCCATTTCGTGAAACCTGAACATGACTCGCTCAAGAGTTTAAAGAAATGTTTTCCCTGATTATAGGAAAGGAACAATGTGATTTAAAACTTGTATCACACAAGCAATTATGCAGAATTTAATTAATGTTAAACTAGCAAAGTTGGAAGGGCACTTCGTGAGTGACGCCTTATAGAAAGTTACAATTTCATTAATAATGGTTGTTAGTAGAAGGTTGAGGAAAGATCATTGGGATATAGGATCAATGTTCATGGCCGTATTTAATGTAAACGGACGAGCGCGACGCGGTAGAAACGTGGAGCAAGCACTGGTTATCACTGTAGTCTATAAAGATGGATGCAAAGTTCACTATAGAAACACTGAAGTTTATGAGAAAGAAAGTTATTGCAATTATGGAAATAACTGATTGCACTATATAGGTGAAAGTCTATTTCTTGAAAAAGTTGTGATTTACAATTAAATGCGCCATAGAATGTTCCAACGGGGGAAGAAAGTTCGCTATTGCAATAATTTAAGGAAGATTCCTCATTTTAACTAGCATTTTCACAAGTGCGTGAACAATACTTGACGGCAAGACTCGCAGATAGAGTACAAGATCTCGAAGGTTCCAGAACGACCTTAGCAGAAAATAGGGTTGAGAAAATCCAACGGAGGAACTAGCTTTATAATTATAGACAGCGGGTATTAGATAAGAAAAGAAAAATGACAAGTATTTTATTATCATTTTATTTACTTTGATTTGTAAGGAAATCCATTTTAATAGTTTTTCATTTTATTCAATTTTAACATTAATATTTCTTTTCTAATTAGATTTATGTACATTTATATTAGTTTAGCTTAATTCTTAACTGATTCTCATTATTTAGCTGAAGATGGCCTCGTTGATTGCCCAACACATGTCCTATTTTTATAAAATATATATAAATTGAGTATTGATTTAGCGTATAATTTTGAATATTTGATTAACTTCTATCAATACGGATTTTAAAACATTTGTTTTAATGGCGAATGTTTTCACATTTTATAATTTCATCTAACTAGGAACCTTTTCTTTCCGCATTCAAGTCTAACTCATCCTGATCTATATTAGTATTGATAATAAATGCCCTCTATATCTATTTCAATGTCCTATTTTAACAACGTGTTATGATCTTGAGCCTGGGCTCAGAACAGATCTACATTACCGTGTTATGTGTTTGTATTGTGACATTACTAAACTGTAATTGTAGAGCTTCTAGGTTTTCCCTATTCTCTTTCTGTGTTTGTTCTTATTCTTTCCTAATTTCGTCTTGGAAATTATTGTTGCTAGTTTCTAACACACTCACTCTGTATTTTTGTTGCAGTATCCTGTACCTGGTTTGAGTTAGTTTATACAGTATCTAACTTTTCTTGTTCCTGGTTTGTGTTGGTTTCCAAAATACAAAACCTTTCCTGTGCATCTGAAGAACTATTCTGAATTTTAATAACTCTTCCTTTAAGAGTGTTGCTTCACCTCGCATTTTGGTAACATCGCCTTGTATGTTTACCTAAGCTTTCCCTAACTTGTGTTGAACTATTTTGCAATCGTGTGACATTATCTATAACCTTTGTGGTACTACTCTGCGATCTTTTAACATTTTCATTTACAGAAGTAACACTGGTTTGTATTTCCCTAAGATAATCCTGCATTTGGTTAATCTCCTCTTTGACACTTTCTTTAACCAATTCGCAATTTTCTCGGGCTCCTCCTTCACACTTTTAAAACTCTTTTGAGAATATGTGCGAATATCTTCCAAGTCATTGGTGAGGGATTCCATTTCCCCCTGCACCTCTTTAAACATACCGTGAACATCCTCCACGGTCATCGTCCACATTATAATGACACAATGAGAAAACAGGAACACTGCATATATAGTAGCATGAGAATACTTTCGAGTAACCAACTTCTACCATGGATGTGAATTGTCGTTCTAACATTTATCTTGTATCTATCTTTAACATAATCCTACACAACCTCACAATTTTAGCTTCGAATATCAGTCTAGCTGGTTGCGTCGAGACTTGTAATAATTATTCTAATTATCGTTAAAACACATGGCTGTAGTCTAACAAGTTACATTTAATTTAATGTGACTTCAAAAAGTCATCAACCGGTTTTACAAAACAAAAACTGACGTAGATCATAATTTATATTTCTGTCTCATAACTCATTTTTACCTTCGTCAGGTTTATTCTCATACCTAGTCTTTCTAACCTACTTCTTGCTCAAATAGATAGGTGTCAACAGCTGTCTAATCGACACTTTGGATAACCCTATAATAAGTCGTTTATTGCCCCACAAGTTAAGCAGCCATTTTAACTAACTGTACCCGTAATAATCATGAAAATACACTCGTCGAAATCCGAAGATCAGCTGGATCGTAGAATCTTCAATGTACCCGGCTAGAAAAGAACTTGTAAATTCTATCGACATTTACTACATGATGGGAGCAACCTAATTTCGACTGTGTTATGGACTACTCTACTGGGGGAAAGAATATAATTACTTAGGGAGAGTGAGAAACTCAAGGTTCTCAGGGCGCAATGCGATAGAAAAGGGGTAGCCAAACTCTGACACCGTTTTGCATTACAAAATCTTGCTATAACTAGTAAAAATATGACGGATCCTCACTATAAAACGAATACGTAAATTAATTTATTTAATCTGAGACGAATATAAAATAAGAATAAAAGAAACACTCCTGATGATTAATAAGTCATTTAATAAATGCTGGTACCCCAAAATACCGCAGCCGTGATGGCTATCTAAGAAAAATAAAACTGAATTCTCGTCACTCTTCGAATTTACTTGTTACTCTCAAACATTGCTTCTGGCAATTAATAGTACATTATGCAACGAGCCTATAATGGCTATAATTAAGACACGAGTATTTTTTATAAAACGAGCGTATGCGAGTTTTATAATTTCCATACGAATGTCTTAATTACCATTATAGGTGAGTTGCATACGACTGTTTATGTTCAACGATAATTATAACTTTATTATATGTTTTAACATAAATATTCATAAATATCTGTTGAGAGTCAGCTACTGGAATTTTGTGATCGCAGAGCGAGCGTTGGGTGTTATATCTTTGTCTTTCAAGAGCTTTGAACAACCGACGCATGCGCTCTGTGTGGTCGCAATGCCATATGCAACCATATGTTTACATCAGCCGTCCCTCAGTAATATTGTCACCGCAGTCATTTGAAGACAATGCGCTGTGTAGAAATTAGTGTTGGTGATTTTAAGGTACAGTGCTATTTCTTGTCTCATATTCGCCAGTTTATTTACGCGAACATATGGACGGTGGGTATTCCATGTCGGTAATTTATTATAGTTCGATGTTGTGTTTATGTCCGACATGTTGGATTTTGAGCGCATGCGCGAAGTTATCGTTACCTAATTGGTCAATGAACGAGCTCTGATTGGCTGGAGAAACTGTATCATAATGGAAAACAGTGTTATAATGACCATCATTATGATACAGTTATCTGACACATAATAGTGAGGGTCGAACATAAATAAAACAATCACTAGCTTTAACTGTTATGTCGGAGTTCCGAAACAAATGAAAATCACTAAAACTACTAAAAATAGACGAACATACGATCTATATAACTATCTATACAATGTACTATAAGCTCATATGTAGATTGTCATCAATCTTGGTAAATGGTTAATACAATTCACAAATCTCTACCATTACAAATGTTGAAATTATACACTTCATAAGCATTCTATTGGCATGCTATTATTTCATCGCAGTGACTTTTAATATTTCTACATTACTGGTGGGTTGTAAATGTAAATGTGAGCTATTTTTTAAGTTAGATTGTGAGCATTAAATTATAGTACGTTTTCAAAAACTCCCCATGTATATCCTAATGAATGACACTTATCACTTTAAAGAAATTGCATTAATTGGGTGTTAATGACGTCTTTGCAATAGCCGCCTCTCGGGCGCATTTCGCCTGAAATCGGGAGTCGAAGAAGTGCGCCCGACGGAGGGAGAAAACCTCCCCTTTCAATGAAAGTAGGGCACTATGAAGAAACATTTAGTTTTGAGCAATACCTCTCCCTCTATGGCGATGGAGATATCAGCAAATTAAATTATCTACATTATTTCACAACTAAAAAAGAAAGTAAATTTAAAGAATAAAGAACAGCCTCAAATGTCCCTTAAAGGGCAAAGGACTTCTATAATGTGGTGAACTAGTCTCATTAGGATTGTGCATGGTAATTCTATGGCTTGTTTTGTGTTATTTTGTACAGTTACACTTTGACTTTCTTTCCCAGTTTTCCTAGCGAAGCACTTGACTTAAATTATTTTCCTTTGCCCTATAGTCTGTCTTCCATGGTCCTCCACTCAGGTCTACTTCTTGCTTCTCTCGTCCACTGTGGGCCTGCCTGCGCTCTGAAAAAGTCGGACCACCATCGCCTCGGTCTTCCTCTCTGTCGTTTACCTATCCATATGTCCCACATTGTAGCTTTATATGTCCACCTGTCGTCTCGCATCCTCGCGATGTGGCCTCCCCATTTCCATTTTTGTCTCATGCCTTTTTCTGCGATATCCGTCGTTGATGACATTTGTGCCAGTTTCTTTTTTGATATCCTGTCTGACCTTGTTACTCTAAGTACCTTACGTATCATATTTCTTTGACTTACTTGAAGTGTGTTTATCTGTCTCCACGTAGCTGACCTCGTTTGGCTTCCATATAATAATGTTGGGAAGACGCATGATTCTAGTGTCTCAAACTTCAATCTTCTGCTCAGCTTCCTGTCCATGAGTATGAATTATAGTGACCTGAATTTATTCCACGCTAAGGCAATTCTTCTTTTTATCTCTTTTCCGGTCTTGTCCTTGAATGAGATAAGTTGCCCCAAATATATATATTCCTCTACGTATGGTAGTGTTCTACCTCCCACAGAGACTGGGGTTTCTGCACTGTTTGTCAACACCTGTGTCTTGTGTTATTCACTGACAGGCCTGCTGCTTTGCTTTGGGCGTTGAGTTGATGTAGCATCATTGCGGAGAGTACTACGTCATCCGCTAATCTTAAGTTTGTTAGCCGATTGCCAGATATGCTTATTCCTTGTTTGTTTTTCCACTTAATTTTACGGAATATGTCCTCCAGCACGCACGTGAAGAGTTTGGGCGAAATTGGATCTGCTTGTCGCACTCCTCGTTCCAGACGGAAAGGGTGATCTTCAGTTTCTGTTTTGACCTTTGCAAAGCTTTGATTGTTTTTTTTTCCAATAAGCGGATGTATTTGGTCTCGATTCCTTGTGCTGTCAATGCCTGTATTATACTTGAATGTTCGACTGAGTCGAAGGCTTTGCTGAAATCAACAAAGCCAAAGTATAGTGGTAGGTGGAATTCTTCAGACTTTTCGATCAGTTGGCTCACAGTTTGTATATGGTCTGTAGTGCTGAAGCCGGCTCTGAAACCCACTTGTTCCGGTGGTTGATTCTCGTCCAGAATTTTCGTCATCCTTCTTACAAGTATTTTAGTAAACCATTTGTATATGCATGACATCAGACTAATAGGCCTGTAATTGTTTATGTTATCTTTCGTGACTTTATTGTGAAGAAGAATTATTGTGCCTATCTTCCAATGATCTGGTATTTCTTCTGTGACTAGTATTTCGTTGAAGATCTTTGTTATGATGGGTATTAGTTTCTCTGCTTCCCACTTTATAAGTTCATTGCAAATTTCATTCTCCCCAGGTGATTTTCCATTTTTTATTTTCTCTATCACCGTTCTGACCTCACTCTGCAGAATTGGAGGGACATCTTGGGTGTTGTGTGGATTGAATTTGGTGGATTGGGTTGTTCCTTCAGTTGAGGACGTTTTAGATGTTTTGTACAATTCTTTGTAGAAAGCCGTTGCTGATTGAAGTATATCGTTTCTAGATGTCACAGTATCTCCTTTTTGGTTTTTTGTTGCTAATACCCATTCTCTGTCTCCTTGTAGTTCTTTCTTTGTTATTTTGACCGATCTGGAGTTTCCCAAGAGTTGTCTCGTTGTTATCGAACGGTAGGCGCGTATGTCCTTTCTGATTCTCGTTTCGTCAGTTTGTCCATTTCTGCGTGTTCTATCTTATTGCGTTCTGATTTGTCTCTATCCTTTAGTAGCACTGCTCTTCTCTCTATTAGTTCCTTCGTGTCTGCGCTTAGTTTGTTTCTATTTGCTTTTGCTCTTGTATCATCCGCCGCTTCTTTTCCCGCCTTTTGAATAGCTTGTTCCAATTCATTGTATTGATCTTGGATTGTCGATCCTGAGTTGAGTCCCGTTTGTGATAGACCATGGTGTCCTACTGGCTCTTCGTCTCCGTGCTGACGTGTACCAATTTTGCTATTGAAACCACCTATGATTATGTTCCTTGGAGACCTGTGTCTCTCTTAAGTGTTTTCCAGGTCTGTGTAGAAATCCTCCGGTGCATAGACTTGAATGATTGTTGTTAGTTTTAGAATCGCAATCCTCTCTGATACTCCCTGTACCATTTATTTTAAGTCCCACTCCTTTCTGGCCTGGAGTCGTTCCCTTGTAATAAGAGAGGCTTCTCCTAATCCCCACCAAAGTAAATTTGTTTACTCCTAAATCGATGGTATCCTTGCCTTGAAGTGGCGGTGGGGCTTGCTTGCTCTGACAACCTCGAGAGCTATGCCGGCGGTAGCTTACCTACTGGTAGGGCCTCCCATGCCGGACAGGTCTTCGTGAGGTAGGAGCCAGACTAGAAGGGATACCCTGGTCCTCCAGGTTGGGGGTTAGGCGTAAGGCTAACAACCTTAGCCTGTAAAAAATCTTCTTGTTCAGAAACGCCAGCAGTAAGCCTCGGACTCGGACGGAAATAATGGAAACAGACCTAAGCTTGGTATTTCGGATTTGAGATTTGGTTCATGGAATGTAAGAACTCTGGCAACACCAGGAAAATTGGATTTAGTTACCAAGGAACTAGAAAAGTATAACATTAATCTAGTTGATCTACATGAGACAATGTGGCCATTAAATGGCCAAATTAACTCCAATGGCTATACCCTGTACTATAGTGGCTGTGATAATGGAAGTTACCATGCGGGTATAGGAATTGCCATAGCCAAGAAATTTTTAAACACCTTATTAAGGTTTGACCCAGTCAATGAAAGAATGTGCTACATTCGATTAAAAGGAAAGTTTCATAATATTTCAATAGTATGTTTTTATGCACCCACTGAGGATGCAGAGGACGATGTTAAAGACTCTTTCTATGATAGTTTAGACCAACTGATGACAACCCTACCCAGCTATGACATAAAATTGTTTTTGGGAGATGCAAATGCAAAAGTTGATAATGAAGAAATATGGAAACAGTACACAGGAGGCAACAGCCTTCATGCTATTTCCAATGATAATGGACAAAGCCTAATCAGCTTTGCTAGTGCCAAAAAACATAAAATTATGTCCACTCACTTCCCTCAAAAAGATATTCATAAAGCAACATGGGTATCTCCTAATAGCATAACAAAAAATCAAATTGACCATGTTTTAGTGGAAAGTAGACACAAAACTATCGTCGTAGATGTAAGAAGCAGGAGAGGTGCAGAATGTGGAACAGATCACTTCAAACTTAGACAAAAACTATGTATAGTCAAAAGAGTGAAACAAACTACAGCTCCAAAAATTAATATCAAAAGTCTTACTGATCAAACCATAAAAAATGATTTTAAACTGAAGCTAACCAAAAGATTCCAAATCTTAGATCAACAAGAATCAGAACAAACGGTAGAGGGAAAATGGCAAAAAGTAAAGGAATCTATCACAACAATCGCCGAAGAAGCTGTAGGCTATCGAGAGAGTACAAAAGGGAAAATACCGTGGTTTAATGAGGATTGCCAAAGATCAATATACGATAGAATAAGAACAAAAAAGTTGATGCTCACCAAACACACTCTAACCAACAAACAAAATTACAAACAGATAAATAGGGAGACTAACAAAACATTACGAGCAGCTAAACGGAACTTTGTGAAAAATCAGCTAAGAAAAGCAGAAGAAGATAGCAAAAAAATAAAATACAAGAGAATTTTTTCGCTTTGTCAGATATTTTAAACAAGGGTACACGGCAAGATCAGTAGGGGTAAAAGATAGGAATGGTAATATTGTTTGCAACCAAACAGAAGTGCTAGCAACTTGGAAGAACTACTTTGAAGACCTCTTAAATTGTGAAGAAGTGGCAACAAACATTGAAGAGGAATTATTCCTAAATGTCCAGCCAATGATTAATCCTCCTATCTATGAAGAAGTTGAAAAGGTAGTTAAAAGTTTAAAATACAATAAAGCCCCTGGAGAGGATAACATAGTAGCAGAACTTCTTAAAGCAGGTGAAAGCCCTTTGCTAAAAAGGTTACATAACTCAATTGTAGAAATCTGGGAGAAGGAAGAAATCCCAGTAGAATGGAAGATGGCAGTAGTAGTTCCAATTCACAAAATGAGAGATAAATTCGAGTGCAATAATTACAGAGGGATATCAGTAATAAGCAGCGCATATAAAGTATTCTCAAGAATAACAGACTAGCATGCTATGCAGAAGAAATTCTTGGAGATCACCAAGCAGGATTTAGAAGCCAAAGATCTACAACAGACCAAATTTTTGTCTTAAAGCAAGTAATATCCAAATATTGGGAGTTTAACAAAACAGCCCATCTTCTTTTTGTAGATTTCAACAAGGCATACGATAGTGTTAATAGGAAACAAATGTGGAAATACATGCAGCGGAATGGAATACCAGAAAACTTATCAGTATGGCAAAACTGTGCACAGAAGGGTCCAAATGCAAAATTAGAATCAATAATCTTTCTCGACTTACATTGGGTGAATTGTATGGTGTTTGAAGCCGTTTTTCAGTGTTGCCTCAGTAAACAAGGGTTTGTGCTTTTCAGTCGGTCAACACGAGGTGGGTTATTCCCTGGTCCTCAAACAATTACATGGGATAAATAAATTATTATTATTATTATTAATCTCATGTAATATTTTTCAGGATTAGGGAATAACCCACCTCGTGTTGACCGACTGAAAAGCACCAAACTTTTGTTAAGTGAATCTGCTCGAGTCCGCAATAACTGATTATTTCAATTCGACATCCATTATCCAATAATTACTTCACTAATCTACTGCATGAATATGTTCCTCTGGTACGAATTAAAAGTGCGTGATCATACATCAGTTTGCGGTGAAATATTTTCTCCGGTTGTAAAGCAGAGGTATGGATTCTAACCACTATGAAATCACTCGTGTCTGTTGGGTATAATTCTTGGCTCGAATGTCCATCATAAATAGAACTTCTGACCACCATCAATTAAAATGTGTGACTCAAAATCTCTCTCTGTATTTTTTTACCGGAAGTACCTCAAAAATTTGCATTTGCCAATATCAATCAACAGGTGATTTTTCAAAGCTCCTCACTCCTAAACCTTTACTCCGTGCTCACCATATGAATATAGAGTTACATGAGCCTTCAATTACCCCTGTAAGTGAGAATTGCACCACATGTAATACTCACATATGCCATCTGGCGACTAAGTAAAATACGACTCATCCTGCATCTTTTGGAAGCCTTCATAGGGAGGTTCAGGCTGCTTGAGCATTTAGAGGTGCAGTTGCACTTTATATAAAGGGAGGTATTGGGCAGTTCGCTACTCATGTTGGGGTCCGGGCGGGGACACCAAGAGCCCGCCGATGAGCCAGCTTGGTTTCCTAGAAGAAACTCCACACAAGACACGGCACAAACCTGTAAAAATTGCTGAGTTACAAAATAAAAACCTTAAATAAGAAGTTAGGAAAACATAATTTTCAAAATGTGTAGTCAGGCCCTTTGACAAAATTTTGAAAAATAAATGGTGGACTGGAAAGGGGACCTCTTCTCGAGTAATTTGACACCTGACATGGCCTCCTCTAATTCATTTTGCAGATATCGCGCTGCCGCAATCTCAGAAGTGGGGAGGTGGCGGTGTATATAGAACCCGTAAAAAACACAACTAACGCGTATCGCAGAAGTAATTATCATAATCGCAACACCGGAAACCAGCAAGGCTACGTGCGGTATAAGAATTGGTCCGATCAGAATTAAATTAAGTCCAACCAGGAGTGGAGGTACACGGACAATTATCGAAGGCCTGATTATGAACAAATGGAAAGGGAAAGTCACGAGTACTTACGCAATTTGCGCAGTAATAACGGTAATTGTAGACAAACGCACAATAGACAGTGGACGGAGGAGCCTAAGCCTAGTACCAGTCCACAGGAGTACTTACGCAATTTGCGCAGTAATAACGGTAATTGAAGACAAACGCACAATAGACAGTGGACGGAAGAGCCTCAGTCTAGTACCAGTCAGGAGTACTTACGAAATTTGCGCAGTAATAACGCTAATTTTAGACAAACGCACAATAGACAGTGGACGGAGGAGTTTCAGCCTAGTACCAGTCCACAAGAGTACTTACGCAATTTGCGCAGTAATATGGTAATTGTAGACAAACGCACAATAGTCAGTGGACGGAGGAGCCTCAGTCTAGTACCAGTCCACAGGAGTACTTACGCAATTTGCGCAGTAATAACGGTAATTGTAGAAATCGCACAATAGACAGTGGACGGAGGAGTCTCAGCCTAGTACCAGTCCACAGGAGTAGTTACGCAATTTGCGCAGTAATAACAGTAATTGTAGACAATCGCACAATAGACAGTGGACGGGGGAGTCTCAGCCAAGTACCAGTCCACAGGAGTACTTACGCAATTTGCGCAGTAATAACGGTAATTGTAGACAAACGCACAATAGACAGTGGACGGGGGAGTCTCAGTCTAGTACCAGTCAGGAGTACTTACGAAATTTGCGCAGTAATAACGCTAATTGTAGACAAACGCACAATAGACAGTGGACGGAGGAGCCTGTCTAGTACCAGTCAGGATTACATACGCAATTTGCGCAGTAATATGGTAATTGTAGACAAACGCACAATAGACAGTGGACGGAGGAGTCTCAGCCTTGTACCAGTCAGGAGTACTTACGCAATTTGCGCAGTAATAATGGTAATTGTAGACAAACGCACAATAGACAGTGGACGGAGGAGCCTCAGTCTAGTACCAGTCAGTACTTACGCAATTTGCGCAGTAATAACGGTAATTGTAGACAAATGCACAATAGACAGTGGACGGAGGAGTCTCAGCCTAGTACCAGTCCACAGGAGTACTTACGCAATTTGCGCAGTAATAACGGTAATTGTAGACAAACGCACAATAGACAGTGGACGGGGGAGTCTCAGCCTAGTACCAGTCCACAGGAGTACTTACGGAATTTGCGCTGTAATAACGGTAATTGTAGACAAACGCACAATAGACAGTGGACGGAGGAGCCTCAGCCTAGTACCAATCCACAGGAGTACTTACGCAATTTGCGCAGTAATAACGGTAATTGTAAACAAACGCACAATAGGCAGTGGACGGAGGAGCCTCAGTCTAGTACCAGTCAGGAGTAGTTAGGAAATTTGCGTAGTAATAACGCTAATCTTAGACAAACGCACAATAGACAGTGGACGGAGGAGTTTCGGCCTAGTACCAGTCCACAGGAGTAATTACGCAATTTGCGCAGTAATATGGTAATTGTAGACAAACGCACAATAGACAGTGGACGGAGGAGCCTCAGTCTAGTACCAGTCCACAGGAGTACTTACGCAATTTGCGCAGTAATAACGGTAATTGTAGACAATCGCACAATAGACAGTGGATGGAGGAGTCTCAGCCTAGTACCAGTCCACAGGAGTACTTACGGAATTTGCGCAGTAATAACGGTAATTGTAGACAATCGCACAATAGACAGTGGACGGGGGAGTCTCAGCCAAGTACCTGTCCACAGGAGTACTTACGCAATTTGCGCAGTAATAACGGTAATTGTAGACAAACGCACAATAGACAGTGGACGGGGGAGTCTCAGTATAGTACCAGTCAGGAGTACTTACGAAATTTGCGCAGTAATAACGCTAATTGTAGACAAACGCACAATAGACAGTGGACGGAGGAGTCTCAGTCTAGTACCAGTTAGGAGTACATACGCAATTTGCGCAGTAATATGGTAATTGTAGACAAACGCACAATAGTCAGTGGACGGAGGAGTGTCAGCCTTGTACCAGTCAGGAGTACTTACGCAATTTGCGCAGTAATAATGGTAATTGTAGACAAACGCACAATAGTCAGTGGACGGAGGAGTGTCAGCCTTGTACCAGTCAGGAGTACTTACGCAATTTGCGCAGTAATATGGTAATTGTAGACAAACGCACAATAGACAGTGGACGGAGGAGTGTCAGCCTTGTACCAGTCAGGAGTACTTACGCAATTTGCGCAGTAATAATGGTAATTGTAGACAAACGCACAATAGACAGTGGACGGAGGAGCCTCAGTCTAGTACCAGTCAGGAGTACTTACGCAATTTGCGCAGTAATAACGGTAATTGTAGACAAACGCACAATAGACAGTGGACGGAGGAGTCTCAGCCTAGTACCAGTCCACAGGAGTACTTACGCAATTTGCGCAGTAATAACGGTAATTGTAGACAAACGCACAATAGACAGTGGACGGGGGAGTCTCAGCCAAGTACCAGTCCACAGGAGTACTTACGCAATTTGCGCAGTAATAACGGTAATTGTAGACAATCGCACAATAGACAGTGGACGGGGGAGTCTCAGCCTAGTACCAGTCCACAGGAGTACTTACGCAATTTGCGCGGTAATAACGGTAATTGTAGACAAAAGCACAATAGACAGTGGACGGAGGAGCCTCAGTCTAGTACCAGTCCACAGGAGTACTTACGCAATTTGCGCAGTAATATGGTAATTGTAAACAAACGCACAATAGTCAGTGGACGGAGGAGCCTCAGCCTAGTACCAGTCCACAGGAGTACTTACGCAATTTGCGCAGTAATAACGGTAATTGTAGACAAACGCACAATAGACAGTGGACGGAGGAGCCTCAGCCTAGTACCAGTCCACAGGAGTACTTACGCAATTTGCGCAGTAATAACGGTAATTGTAGACAAACGCACAATAGAGAGTGGACGGAGGAGTCTCAGCCTAGTACCAGTCCACAGGGGTACTTACGCAATTTGCGCAGTTATAACGGTAATTGTAGACAAACGCACAATAGACAGTGGACGGAGAAGCCTCAGCCTAGTACCAGTCCACAGGAGTACTTACGCAATTTGCGCAGTAATAACGGTAATTGAAGACAAACGAACAATAGACAGTGGACGGAGGAGCCTCAGTCTAGTACCAGTCAGGAGTACTTACGAAATTTGCGCAGTAATAACTCTAATTTTAGACAAACGCACAATAGACAGTGGACGGAGGAGTTTCAGCCTAGTACCAGTCCACAGGAGTACTTACGCAATTTGCGCAGTAATATGGTAATTGTAGACAAACGCACAATAGTCAGTGGACGGAGGAGCCTCAGTCTAGTACCAGTCCACAGGAGTATTTACGCAATTTGCGCAGTAATAACGGTAATTGTAGACAATCGCACAATAGACAGTGGACGGAGGAGTCTCAGCCTAGTACCAGTCCACAGGAGTACTTACGCAATTTGCGCAGTAATAAAGGTAATTGTAGACAATCGCACAATAGACAGTGGACGGGGGAGTCTCAGCCAAGTACCAGTCCACAGGAGTACTTACGCAATTTGCGCAGTAATAACGGTAATTGTAGACTAACGCACAATAGACAGTGGACGAGGGAGTCTCAGTCTAGTACCAGTCAGGAGTACTTACGAAATTTGCGCAGTAATAACGCTAATTGTAGACAAACGCACAATAGTCAGTGGACGGAGGAGCCTCAGTCTAGTACCTGTCCACAGGAGTACTTACGCAATTTGCGCAGTTATATGGTAATTATAGACAAACATGCAATAGACAGTGGGCGGAGGAGCCTCAGTCTAGTACCAGTACACAGGAGTACTTACGCAATTTGCGCAATAATAACGGTAATTGTAGACAAACGCGCAATAGACAGTGGACGGTGGAGCCTCAGACTAGTACCAGTCCACAGGAGTACTTACGCAATTTGCGCAGTAATAACGGTAATTGTAGCCAAACGCACAATAGACAGTGGACGGAGGAGCCTCAGCCTAGTACCAGTCCACAGGAGTACTTACGCAATTTGCGCAGTAATAACGGTAATTGTAGACAAACGCACAATAGACAGTGGACGGAGGAGCCTCAGCCTAGTACCAGTCCACAGGAGTACTTACGCAATTTGTGCAGTAATATGGTAATTGTAAACAAACGCACAATAGTCAGTGGACGGAGGAGCCTCAGCCTAGTACCAGTCCACAGGAGTACTTACGCAATTTGTGCAGTAATATGGTAATTGTAAACAAACGCACAATAGACAGTGGACGGAGGAGCCTCAGCCTAGTACCAGTCCACAGGAGTACTTACGCAATTTGCGCAGTAATAACGGTAATTGTAGACAAACGCACAATAGACAGTGGACGGAGGAGCCTCAGCCTAGTACCAGTCCACAGGAGTACTTACGCAATTTGCGCAGTAATAACGGTAATTGTAGACAAACGCACAATATACAGTGGACGAAGGAGTCTCAGCCTAGTAATCGTCCACAGGAGTACTTACGCAATTTGCGCTATAATAACGGTAATTGTAGACAAAGGCACAATAGACAGTGGACGGAGGAGACTCAGCCTAGTACCAGTCCACAGGAGTACTTACACAATTTGCGCAGTAATAACGGTAATTGTAGACAAACGCACAATAGACAGTGGACGGGGGAGTCTCAGTCAGTACCAGTCAGGAGTACTTACGCAATTTGCGCAGTAATATGGTAATTGTAGACAAACGCACAATAGACAGTGGACGGAGGAGTCTCAGCCTAGTACCAGTCAGGAGTACTTACGCAATTTGCGCAGTTATAACGGTAATTGTAGACAAACGCACAATAGACAGTGGACGGAGAAGCCTCAGCCTAGTACCAGTCCACAGGAGTACTTACGCAATTTGCGCAGTTATAACGGTAATTGTAGACAAACGCACAATAGACAGTGGACGGAGAAGCCTCAGCCTAGTACCAGTCCACAGGAGTACTTACGCAATTTGCGCAGTAATAACGGTAATTGAAGACAAACGAACAATAGGCAGTGGACGGAGGAGCCTCAGTCTAGTACCAGTCAGGAGTACTTACGAAATTTGCGCAGTAATAACTCTAATTTTAGACAAACGCACAATAGACAGTGGACGGAGGAGTTTCAGCCTAGTACCAGTCCACAGGAGTACTTACGCAATTTGCGCAGTAATATGGTAATTGTAGACAAACGCACAATAGTCAGTGGACGGAGGAGCCTCAGTCTAGTACCAGTCCACAGGAGTATTTACGCAATTTGCGCAGTAATAACGGTAATTGTAGACAATCGCACAATAGACAGTGGACGGAGGAGTCTCAGCCTAGTACCAGTCCACAGGAGTACTTACGCAATTTGCGCAGTAATAAAGGTAATTGTAGACAATCGCACAATAGACAGTGGACGGGGGAGTCTCAGCCAAGTACCAGTCCACAGGAGTACTTACGCAATTTGCGCAGTAATAACGGTAATTGTAGACTAACGCACAATAGACAGTGGACGAGGGAGTCTCAGTCTAGTACCAGTCAGGAGTACTTACGAAATTTGCGCAGTAATAACGCTAATTGTAGACAAACGCACAATAGTCAGTGGACGGAGGAGCCTCAGTCTAGTACCTGTCCACAGGAGTACTTACGCAATTTGCGCAGTTATATGGTAATTATAGACAAACATGCAATAGACAGTGGGCGGAGGAGCCTCAGTCTAGTACCAGTACACAGGAGTACTTACGCAATTTGCGCAATAATAACGGTAATTGTAGACAAACGCGCAATAGACAGTGGGCGGTGGAGCCTCAGACTAGTACCAGTCCACAGGAGTACTTACGCAATTTGCGCAGTAATAACGGTAATTGTAGCCAAACGCACAATAGACAGTGGACGGAGGAGCCTCAGCCTAGTACCAGTCCACAGGAGTACTTACGCAATTTGCGCAGTAATAACGGTAATTGTAGACAAACGCACAATAGACAGTGGACGGAGGAGCCTCAGCCTAGTACCAGTCCACAGGAGTACTTACGCAATTTGTGCAGTAATATGGTAATTGTAAACAAACGCACAATAGTCAGTGGACGGAGGAGCCTCAGCCTAGTACCAGTCCACAGGAGTACTTACGCAATTTGTGCAGTAATATGGTAATTGTAAACAAACGCACAATAGACAGTGGACGGAGGAGCCTCAGCCTAGTACCAGTCCACAGGAGTACTTACGCAATTTGCGCAGTAATAACGGTAATTGTAGACAAACGCACAATAGACAGTGGACGGAGGAGCCTCAGCCTAGTACCAGTCCACAGGAGTACTTACGCAATTTGCGCAGTAATAACGGTAATTGTAGACAAACGCACAATATACAGTGGACGAAGGAGTCTCAGCCTAGTAATCGTCCACAGGAGTACTTACGCAATTTGCGCTATAATAACGGTAATTGTAGACAAAGGCACAATAGACAGTGGACGGAGGAGACTCAGCCTAGTACCAGTCCACAGGAGTACTTACACAATTTGCGCAGTAATAACGGTAATTGTAGACAAACGCACAATAGACAGTGGACGGGGGAGTCTCAGTCAGTACCAGTCAGGAGTACTTACGCAATTTGCGCAGTAATATGGTAATTGTAGACAAACGCACAATAGACAGTGGACGGAGGAGTCTCAGCCTAGTACCAGTCAGGAGTACTTACGCAATTTGCGCAGTAATATGGTAATTGTAGACAATCGCACAATAGACAGTGGACGGGGGAGTCTCAGCCTATTACCAGTCCACAGGAGTACTTACGCAATTTGCGTGGTAATAACGGTAATTGTAGCCAAACGCACAATATACAGTGGACGGAGGAGCCTCAGCCTAGTACCAGTCCACAGGAGTACTTACGCAATTTGCGCAGTAATAACGGTAATTGTAGACAAACGCACAATAGACAGTGGACGGAGGAGCCTCAGCCTAGTACCAGTCCACAGGAGTACTTACGCAATTTGTGCAGTAATATGGTAATTGTAAACAAACGCACAATAGTCAGTGGACGGAGGAGCCTCAGCCTAGTACCAGTCCACAGGAGTACTTACGCAATTTGTGCAGTAATATGGTAATTGTAAACAAACGCACAATAGACAGTGGACGGAGGAGCCTCAGCCTAGTACCAGTCCACAGGAGTACTTACGCAATTTGCGCAGTAATAACGGTAATTGTAGACAAACGCACAATAGACAGTGGACGGAGGAGCCTCAGCCTAGTACCAGTCCACAGGAGTACTTACGCAATTTGCGCAGTAATAACGGTAATTGTAGACAAACGCACAATATACAGTGGACGAAGGAGTCTCAGCCTAGTAACCGTCCACAGGAGTACTTACGCAATTTGCGCTATAATAACGGTAATTGTAGACAAACGCACAATAGACAGTGGACGGAGGAGACTCAGCCTAGTACCAGTCCACAGGAGTACTTACACAATTTGCGCAGTAATAACGGTAATTGTAGACAAACGCACAATAGACAGTGGACGGGGGAGTCTCAGTCAGTACCAGTCAGGAGTACTTACGCAATTTGCGCAGTAATATGGTAATTGTAGACAAACGCACAATAGACAGTGGACGGAGGATTCTCAGCCTAGTACCAGTCAGGAGTACTTACGCAATTTGCGCAGTAATATGGTAATTGTAGACAATCGCACAATAGACAGTGGACGGGGGAGTCTCAGCCTATTACCAGTCCACAGGAGTACTTACGCAATTTTCGTGGTAATAACGGTAATTGTAGACAAACGCACAATAGACAGTGGACGGAGGAGCCTCAGTCTAGTACCAGTCCACAGGAGTACAGTAATATGGTAAGACAAACGCACAATAGTCAGTGGACGGAGGAGCCTCAGCCTAGTACCAGTCCGCAGGAGTACTTACGCAATTTGCGCAGTAATAACGGTAATTGTAGACAAACGCACAATAGACAGTGGACGGGGGAGTCTCAGCCTAGTACCAGTCAGGAGTACTTACGCAATTTGCGCAGTTATATGGTAATTGTAGACAAACGCACAATAGACAGGAGACGGAGGAGCCTTAGCCTAGTACCAGTCCACAGGAGTAGTTACGCTATTTGCGAAGTAATAACGGTAATTGTAGACAAACGCACAATAGACAGTGGACGGAGAAGTCTCAGCTTAGTACCAGTCCACAGGAGTACTTACGCAATTTGCGCAGTAATATGGTAATTGTAGACAAACGCAAAATAGACAGTGGACGGAGGAGCCTCAGCCTAGTACCAGTCCACAGGTGTACTTACGCAATTTGCGCAGTAATATGTTAATTGTAGACAAACGCACAATAGACAGTGGACGGAGGAGCCTCACTCTAGTACCAGTCAGGAGTACTTACGCAATTTGCGCAGTAATAACGGTAATTGTAGACAAACGCACAATAGACAGTGGACGGAGGAGTCTCAGCCTAGTACCAGTCCACAGGAGTACTTACGCAATTTGCGCAGTAATAACGGTAATTGTAGACAAACGCACAATAGACAGTGGACGGGGGAGTCTCAGCCAAGTACCAGTCCACAGGAGTACTTACGCAATTTGCGCAGTAATAACGGTAATTGTAGACAATCGCACAATAGACAGTGGATGGAGGAGTCTCAGCCTAGTACCAGTCCACAGGAGTACTTACGGAATTTGCGCAGTAATAACGGTAATTGTAGACAATCGCACAATAGACAGTGGACGGGGGAGTCTCAGCCAAGTACCAGTCCACAGGAGTACTTACGCAATTTGCGCAGTAATAACGGTAATTGTAGACAAACGCACAATAGACAGTGGACGGGGGAGTCTCAGTATAGTACCAGTCAGGAGTACTTACGAAATTTGCGCAGTAATAACGCTAATTGTAGACAAACGCACAATAGACAGTGGACGGAGGAGCCTCAGTCTAGTACCAGTTAGGAGTACATACGCAATTTGCGCAGTAATATGGTAATTGTAGACAAACGCACAATAGTCAGTGGACGGAGGAGTGTCAGCCTTGTACCAGTCAGGAGTACTTACGCAATTTGCGCAGTAATAATGGTAATTGTAGACAAACGCACAATAGTCAGTGGACGGAGGAGTGTCAGCCTTGTACCAGTCAGGAGTACTTACGCAATTTGCGCAGTAATATGGTAATTGTAGACAAACGCACAATAGACAGTGGACGGAGGAGTGTCAGCCTTGTACCAGTCAGGAGTACTTACGCAATTTGCGCAGTAATAATGGTAATTGTAGACAAACGCACAATAGACAGTGGACGGAGGAGCCTCAGTCTAGTACCAGTCAGGAGTACTTACGCAATTTGCGCAGTAATAACGGTAATTTTAGACAAACGCACAATAGACAGTGGACGGAGGAGTCTCAGCCTAGTACCAGTCCACAGGAGTACTTACGCAATTTGCGCAGTAATAACGGTAATTGTAGACAAACGCACAATAGACAGTGGACGGGGGAGTCTCAGCCAAGTACCAGTCCACAGGAGTACTTACACAATTTGCGCAGTAATAACGGTAATTGTAGACAATCGCACAATAGACAGTGGACGGGGGAGTCTCAGCCTAGTACCAGTCCACAGGAGTACTTACGCAATTTGCGCGGTAATAACGGTAATTGTAGACAAAAGCACAATAGACAGTGGACGGAGGAGCCTCAGTCTAGTACCAGTCCACAGGAGTACTTACGCAATTTGTGCAGTAATATGGTAATTGTAAACAAACGCACAATAGTCAGTGGACGGAGGAGCCTCAGCCTAGTACCAGTCCACAGGAGTACTTACGCAATTTGCGCAGTAATAACGGTAATTGTAGACAAACGCACAATAGACAGTGGACGGAGGAGCCTCAGCCTAGTACCAGTCCACAGGAGTACTTACGCAATTTGCGCAGTAATAACGGTAATTGTAGACAAACGCACAATAGAGAGTGGACGGAGGAGTCTCAGCCTAGTACCAGTCCACAGGAGTACTTACGCAATTTGCGCAGTTATAACGGTAATTGTAGACAAACGCACAATAGACAGTGGACGGAGAAGCCTCAGCCTAGTACCAGTCCACAGGAGTACTTACGCAATTTGCGCAGTAATAACGGTAATTGAAGACAAACGAACAATAGACAGTGGACGGAGGAGCCTCAGTCTAGTACCAGTCAGGAGTACTTACGAAATTTGCGCAGTAATAACTCTAATTTTAGACAAACGCACAATAGACAGTGGACGGAGGAGTTTCAGCCTAGTACCATTCCACAGGAGTACTTACGCAATTTGCGCAGTAATATGGTAATTGTAGACAAACGCACAATAGTCAGTGGACGGAGGAGCCTCAGTCTAGTACCAGTCCACAGGAGTATTTACGCAATTTGCGCAGTAATAACGGTAATTGTAGACAATCGCACAATAGACAGTGGACGGAGGAGTCTCAGCCTAGTACCAGTCCACAGGAGTACTTACGCAATTTGCGCAGTAATAAAGGTAATTGTAGACAATCGCACAATAGACAGTGGACGGGGGAGTCTCAGCCAAGTACCAGTCCACAGGAGTACTTACGCAATTTGCGCAGTAATAACGGTAATTGTAGACTAACGCACAATAGACAGTGGACGAGGGAGTCTCAGTCTAGTACCAGTCAGGAGTACTTACGAAATTTGCGCAGTAATAACGCTAATTGTAGACAAACGCACAATAGTCAGTGGACGGAGGAGCCTCAGTCTAGTACCTGTCCACAGGAGTACTTACGCAATTTGCGCAGTTATATGGTAATTATAGACAAACATGCAATAGACAGTGGGCGGAGGAGCCTCAGTCTAGTACCAGTACACAGGAGTACTTACGCAATTTGCGCAATAATAACGGTAATTGTAGACAAACGCGCAATAGACAGTGGACGGTGGAGCCTCAGACTAGTACCAGTCCACAGGAGTACTTACGCAATTTGCGCAGTAATAACGGTAATTGTAGCCAAACGCACAATAGACAGTGGACGGAGGAGCCTCAGCCTAGTACCAGTCCACAGGAGTACTTACGCAATTTGCGCAGTAATAACGGTAATTGTAGACAAACGCACAATAGACAGTGGACGGAGGAGCCTCAGCCTAGTACCAGTCCACAGGAGTACTTACGCAATTTGTGCAGTAATATGGTAATTGTAAACAAACGCACAATAGTCAGTGGACGGAGGAGCCTCAGCCTAGTACCAGTCCACAGGAGTACTTACGCAATTTGTGCAGTAATATGGTAATTGTAAACAAACGCACAATAGACAGTGGACGGAGGAGCCTCAGCCTAGTACCAGTCCACAGGAGTACTTACGCAATTTGCGCAGTAATAACGGTAATTGTAGACAAACGCACAATAGACAGTGGACGGAGGAGCCTCAGCCTAGTACCAGTCCACAGGAGTACTTACGCAATTTGCGCAGTAATAACGGTAATTGTAGACAAACGCACAATATACAGTGGACGAAGGAGTCTCAGCCTAGTAACCGTCCACAGGAGTACTTACGCAATTTGCGCTATAATAACGGTAATTGTAGACAAAGGCACAATAGACAGTGGACGGAGGAGACTCAGCCTAGTACCAGTCCACAGGAGTACTTACACAATTTGCGCAGTAATAACGGTAATTGTAGACAAACGCACAATAGACAGTGGACGGGGGAGTCTCAGTCAGTACCAGTCAGGAGTACTTACGCAATTTGCGCAGTAATATGGTAATTGTAGACAAACGCACAATAGACAGTGGACGGAGGAGTCTCAGCCTAGTACCAGTCAGGAGTACTTACGCAATTTGCGCAGTAATATGGTAATTGTAGACAATCGCACAATAGACAGTGGACGGGGGAGTCTCAGCCTATTACCAGTCCACAGGAGTACTTACGCAATTTGCGTGGTAATAACGGTAATTGTAGCCAAACGCACAATATACAGTGGACGGAGGAGCCTCAGCCTAGTACCAGTCCACAGGAGTACTTACGCAATTTGCGCAGTAATAACGGTAATTGTAGACAAACGCACAATAGACAGTGGACGGAGGAGCCTCAGCCTAGTACCAGTCCACAGGAGTACTTACGCAATTTGTGCAGTAATATGGTAATTGTAAACAAACGCACAATAGTCAGTGGACGGAGGAGCCTCAGCCTAGTACCAGTCCACAGGAGTACTTACGCAATTTGTGCAGTAATATGGTAATTGTAAACAAACGCACAATAGACAGTGGACGGAGGAGCCTCAGCCTAGTACCAGTCCACAGGAGTACTTACGCAATTTGCGCAGTAATAACGGTAATTGTAGACAAACGCACAATAGACAGTGGACGGAGGAGCCTCAGCCTAGTACCAGTCCACAGGAGTACTTACGCAATTTGCGCAGTAATAACGGTAATTGTAGACAAACGCACAATATACAGTGGACGAAGGAGTCTCAGCCTAGTAACCGTCCACAGGAGTACTTACGCAATTTGCGCTATAATAACGGTAATTGTAGACAAACGCACAATAGACAGTGGACGGAGGAGACTCAGCCTAGTACCAGTCCACAGGAGTACTTACACAATTTGCGCAGTAATAACGGTAATTGTAGACAAACGCACAATAGACAGTGGACGGGGGAGTCTCAGTCAGTACCAGTCAGGAGTACTTACGCAATTTGCGCAGTAATATGGTAATTGTAGACAAACGCACAATAGACAGTGGACGGAGGATTCTCAGCCTAGTACCAGTCAGGAGTACTTACGCAATTTGCGCAGTAATATGGTAATTGTAGACAATCGCACAATAGACAGTGGACGGGGGAGTCTCAGCCTATTACCAGTCCACAGGAGTACTTACGCAATTTTCGTGGTAATAACGGTAATTGTAGACAAACGCACAATAGACAGTGGACGGAGGAGCCTCAGTCTAGTACCAGTCCACAGGAGTACAGTAATATGGTAAGACAAACGCACAATAGTCAGTGGACGGAGGAGCCTCAGCCTAGTACCAGTCCGCAGGAGTACTTACGCAATTTGCGCAGTAATAACGGTAATTGTAGACAAACGCACAATAGACAGTGGACGGGGGAGTCTCAGCCTAGTACCAGTCAGGAGTACTTACGCAATTTGCGCAGTTATATGGTAATTGTAGACAAACGCACAATAGACAGGAGACGGAGGAGCCTTAGCCTAGTACCAGTCCACAGGAGTAGTTACGCTATTTGCGAAGTAATAACGGTAATTGTAGACAAACGCACAATAGACAGTGGACGGAGAAGTCTCAGCTTAGTACCAGTCCACAGGAGTACTTACGCAATTTGCGCAGTAATATGGTAATTGTAGACAAACGCACAATAGACAGTGGACGGAGGAGCCTCAGCCTAGTACCAGTCCACAGGTGTACTTACGCAATTTGCGCAGTAATATGTTAATTGTAGACAAACGCACAATAGACAGTGGACGGAGGATTCTCAGTCTAGTACCAGTTCACAGGAGTACTTACTCAATTTGCGCAGTAATAACGGTAATTGTAGACAGACGCACAATAGACAGTGGACGGAGGAGCCTCAGCCAAGTACCAGTCAAGAGTACTTACGCAATTTGCGCAGTAATATGGTAATTGTAGACAAACGCACAATAGACAGTGGACGGAGGAGCCTCAGCCTAGTACCAGTCCACAGGAGTACTTACGCAATTTGCGCGGTAATTACGGTAATTGTAGACAAACGCACAATAGACAGTGGACGGAGGAGCCTCAGCCTAGTACCAGTCAGGAGTACTTACGCAATTTGCGCAGTAATATGGTAATTGTAGACAAACGCACAATAGACAGTGGACGGAGGAGCCTCAGCCTAGTACCAGTCCACAGGAGTACTTACGCAATTTGCGCAGTAATAACGGTAATTGTAGACAAACGCACAATAGACAGTGGACGGAGGAGCCTCAGCCTAGTACCAGTCCACAGGAGTACTTACGCAATTTGCGCGGTAATTACGGTAATTGTAGACAAACGCACAATAGACAGTGGACGGAAGAGTCTCAGCCTAGTACCAGTCCACAGGAGAGACGAGGGGATGGCAACCCGGTGCAATGAAGACGCCAATTTTGAAAAAGAATTAGGAGAAAATGAACCGTTACTAACTCATTCCCTGACTATAAACGAGATATATATCAGGCGACGGATGAGGATTTACTATTTGAGGGGGAGCTGCAGGAGACGAATAGAGGAATAGAATTGCCTATTATTAATGTATCGGTGGAAGAGAAGAATTTTAAGGCATTACTTGACATAGGAGCGTCAATTTCTATTTTATCCGAACAGGCATGTGAATGTACTGGGTACTTTTTTGACAAGTCTGTAAAATGTAAAATCCAGGTGTTATTGGAGTACAGGATAAACGAACATGGCTACGAACATGTGTTTATTGTGGTGATTAAAAGCAATTTCGGCATTATCTTGGGGATTGCTTTTATCACTCATTCGATTTAAATCCAATGGTCAGATGGACACAGATATGGCGGAAGAAGAGGAAAATTATAGCATTTCAGATAAGGCGGCACGTGAAGCAATTTTATACCAACTCGTGATTGAAGTCGAAACTGAGTCAAGCCATTATGCTCTGGAGGTGGACGACTTTTCAGAAGTAGAAGAGAAATTTCAGGAATTATTAGGGGGTATAAGGACATCTTTGGCGACAAACCAGAGCTGATGAGAGGTTTCAAATATCAGATTCAGCTGCAAGATGAATCTCCATTCCAGAAGAAGCCTTATCCGATCTCTGAAAGATATCATTCGCAAGTGGCGGAGATAATAAAGAATATGGAGAGGGATGGCATAATACGTAAGCAAACAACATCCTACATCAGCCCCATCACTGTTGTAAATAAAGCAAACGGAGAGTTGAGATTATGCTTCGATGTACGCAGGATTAATTCGATCATTTTGCCCAGGATCGATTTAACAACTTCGTTTTACCATGTAGAGCTGACAGAAGACAGCATGGCTTATACTTATCAAACCAGTTATTCACAGGCAACCTTTTTGTGTGATAAACAGCGGACCAGAGCTAATTTGGGCCCCTTGACAGTAAACTGCATGAAAACCTAAAGATAAACGCCATTTGTTACATTGACGATCTCATCATTTCCTCTGCAACAATCGAAGAACACTTTATGCATCTTAAGGCATTGTTTGATAATTAACGTGACGCCAGCATTAAAGTGAACCATGATAAATGTCACTTCTTGCACGAAAGAATCTATTTCTTGGGGCATACCATACATCAAAGCGGCTTTGGTGGCGTAGTTGCTGAACGGCTGTGCCCAAGATAGCGGGTTCAAAACCGGCCGAAGTCGTCGGATATTTAAGAGAGTCAAATCCTTAAATATGCCTTTCTTCGGAGGGGATGTAAAGCAGGCGGTCCCATGTCATAGATTTATGGCATGTAAAGGATCCTTACACAGACTAAACTTGTGCGAAGATAAATTTTAAGGTTAGATTTCATTGTAACGCTCTATCAAAGTTCCAACATTCACCATTAGGTATCATTGACATCTAATAGCGAAAGTTGGAACTACTTGAAATTGAACGGAAATTTTAGCTCACCCTAAGGGTGTCCGCTTGAAGTAGCTACAGTCTCTGGTGAGCCGAACATGTTCTCGGACACTCCCGGCATTAATATCCATACGAAATATAAATCATAGATCAGGATGGGTATCACCTAAATCACGAAAAGACTGAGGCGATAGTAATTTTCCTAAAGCCAATTAAGTTGAAGAAGGTGAGGGGATTTCTTCGAATGTTCCATTACTTTGCTAACCACTGCCCTAAATATTCAGAAACCATGGAAACAATTTATAAGCTTTTGAAGAAAACAACAGATGGAATTAGAACTCACAGACCGTCCAGGCATTCGGGAAAGCAAAAGAAATGCTGAAATATAACATGAAATTGTAGTACGCTGATTTTGAGCGTACATTTTATGTAGAAACAGACGCTTCTAAAGTAGGCATTCGCGCAATCCTTGCTCAACTAGATCAAGAGGGAAACAAACACTACATTGCGTTAGAAAGCTAATAGCTCATGAAATAAACTATTTTACGACTGAGTTGGAAGCTCTTGCATTTGTATCAGCGTTGCAGCAGTGGAAAAGGATTCTTAAAGCCACCTAATCATTATAATAACAGACCATATAGCTCTTCAGTTCATTCTGAAAACCGATGTTCAAGTGATAGGCTTTCTAGGTGGTCTTCGTTCTTACTACAGTTTAACTGGCAGGAATAATATATTAGCAGACGCATTGTCGCGTAGCCCTGTAGAGATCGTGCAAATTAACATTGTGCAGCTGGAACTAGAAGATGTAGACACTGTTCACACACTGAAGAATATCGCGGTTATTCAGAAAGTGTATACACCAACTTGGCAGATGTACCAATTCTTGCAAGAAAGGATGGACGATAGTGATCCTGATTTCAGAACCGTTCAGAAACAATCTCGGCATTATGTTCTAAGCGGAGAGATCGTATGCAAGTATGCGGATGCTGAGCACACACGAATTAGAGTTGTGATTCCTGCCAGCTAAATCAACAAAATGATATGGCTAACACACCGCAGTATTGGACACGGAGGTGTAGATAACACATTAAGCACACTCTGGGAAAAGGTTATATGGTTAAATATGAGGATGTCAGATAGTGCGAGGACTGACAGAAAAACAAGGACCCTTCTGAGATATTGAAAGAAAAACCCAAGGCAATTATTCCGGAGAAACCGTGTGAACTTTACGCATGTGACATTTATGGCCCCGGACCAAAAGGATACCGCGCTAATTAATATCTACTTGTAACCCTTGACGTATTTCTAAACTGGTTATATTGAATCCAATGCAAAAACCAACACGAAGCAGATCTTAAAACATCTAGAGAAGAATGTCCTACTGAAGTCAGGAAAACCTCAATGTATACTGACAGACCTCGGGACCCAATACAAATCCGTGGAATGTCAGGAAGCCATGGATCGTATAGGCATTACGCATATTTTTTCGTGCGTAAGATATCCAGAGTCGAACCCGTCTGAAAGGATTATGGCAGAGGTTGGGAAATTCGGTCAAATTTACTGCCCTCACCTTCGTCAGAATTGGATAAAGATATTACCTTTAAAAGAGGATTGCTCAAATTCAACCGTCCATGAGATTTCATCACAGAATTCTAAGTTACTACACCACAGACAAGTAACATAGAGACCGTGGGACAAGGTGTTAGAAACTGTACCGCAAGATATACAGCCGTTGAGTGAGAAACGTGTCGAGGCAGCTAAAGAAAGTTTAATGAGGCAGGCTGCGAAGCGATTGAAGAGAACTATTCAAAAGAGATTCAGCGCTCCGCTACATTTAAATGAGCTTGTTGTCGTAAGAAACCCCATTTCATCGAACCTACCAGCTAAGGTGTATTCAACACTTAGTCCCTTATATGCCGGCCCCTACAAAGTAGTAGCCGTATTGTTACGAGTTCGTAGGAATCGAGAATGGTCACTCAATTGGAAAGTTCAATGCGTGGAAATTTATAGAGGTACTTCCCCCAAAAAATGAAACCAGTCATGTTACTGTGTTGAGCAAGGAGGAAGATTCCATCACGTGATATGTTGCGCAATACAATATTCTAGAAGCTTGGAAATGACCTAGCAACATTGGATTTATCACGGAATATGTTTAATTATTGTTATAAAATATATCATTGGATATGAGCTCACAGCCTATAAGGAGAAGTCCTATTGAAGACGGGATTACCTTCAGCTAAATTATATGGAGAATTATTACATTTAGGCCCCAAGAAAGTTATTTTATGAATAATTGGTAATATGAAGAAAATTATACGAAAATATTACAGATAATTTGAAAATCGCCGAAAGGTAGAAATATGACATAATAAGCATTTTTCTAGTGCACGATAATTTCTGGGGGGATCAGAAATGGCGGCTAGAACTGTTGTCGTGGAGGGGAGACGCCAAGCAACAGGGCTCTTGTTGCTGCGAAGTTTGAAGTGTGCAGACGTCTATTCTGGGAGAGTTGTGTCCCCGAAGGTCTTAGCCGAGTCCGGTGTTTCGATGACTCGTGGGGAGAGCGGCAATAGAGGGTAGATTGTGGAGATCACCCGTGCTTCGATTTAGGTGAAGTTACGAAGAGTGTTAATAACGCAATAACTGACTATTGTTTGTGAATAGAACAAACCTTTTTAGTACAGATTAAAGTACCGAAAGCATAGAAGTATTGTATAAATTTTCAGCGTTAACAACGGAAGACTTTAATAAATATAGCCGTTTCAGAAGTGATGAATAAAATTGACGGATTCAATTGCCGTAAAGCATTTTAGTTACAACCAGACTGCAGCGAACATCCAGTAGATTCACTTGATGAAGTTCACGTGAGTAACAGTGATTGGCATTAACATTGAAGCAGTATATTGTTACACAACCATTATGGCTGTGTACATTCAGCAAGTGGAAATATTATTCATGATACATAATATGTTTGATATTATGAACCAAGGAATTATATGCACTAGGGATACTTTTAAAGCGGAGTAATAGATTCAACAATGGAGCTTCGATAATGAGATTACTCTTGATTGTCTAAGTATCAAGTATACATGAAATGTTATGTACTCCTACATCTCGAACATTAGCCTTATTAATGAACTTGAACATAACATCTGCGAGCTGCATAAATATTTCACAGTACACCTTTATTAATATTGTTTTTATCAACGAGTTAGGTCCAGAACATCCTTTGGGAATTCATTTGTGAGCTGTTCGATCCCAGATGGAGCTTGATTTTTTCCGGAGAGGAATTCCTTCCCTGTCCGAGGTCGTTGTTTCGAGGGGACGGACTAGGGTCCAGCTTAGTTTCTTGGAGAAGAAAACAACTAAGTATTTCCTAAAACTTAACCAGAACTTCGTGAAATCTTCAGTCAAGGTAGCAGAGTTTATTTATATGTAGTTAGAGCTTTATAGTGACATTCCAGAGCAAATCCTTCATCCATAGTTCGATATATATTGTTATTTCATGTATAGCTTGCCACGTTGGGTGAGTGGATTGCATGTCGGTCTACTAACCCCAAGATTGCAGGTTCGCTCCTGGCCGTGGTAAGTTATTTTTTAAAGGCGGCAAAAATACGACACGCTTGTCATACGATGTTGGCATGTCAAAGAACCCATTTGAATTCAGTAGGCCGTGTTCATAATGGCAAAATTAATCTCGGAAGTTTCCGCCAACACAAAGTTCCTCATTTCTCTACTAGAAAGCGCTATAGTGTTCAAGGAGGTTAGATATCTAACCTCCTTGACTTTCATAGTGATTCAAGGAACAACGAAATTCGACATTCAAGCTACCCTCTGGGTGTCAAATTACAAAGATTGCGCCCGGCACCGAGGCCGTACGATATAAAAATTAATGTATGTAACAACATATATTCTACGAGATCATGTGAGGTGATGGTTTATCGTCATGTTCACATTGCTATACTACGATCCAGTTTTCAAACTGAGATAGTTAAATTTGTTTAAGCAATTAGTGTTCCTGTAATTTTTATTGAAGATCAGTAATTTAAATTTTCAACGTTTATCGATTAATTTTTAATTCAAGATTCAGACATTTTGTCTAAGATGCCAATTAAATTCCCTTTAGTTATTTAATTTGGGCATCTTAATTGTTGAGAAGAAACATCAAGTGAAGAGGAAAGAACGTGTGATATATTGTTGTAATATCACAATCATTATGAACTTTACGTCGATCGGGCTAGTACCTTTTGTCATGATTTCGATAGGAAGTCATATACTCATAGACATTCTCTGTATAGAATGGAGACACATTCCGAATTTGACAATCCTTACTTTATTACAGAAAGCTAAGAATTTTCGCTTATTTAAATATTATCTTCATGGAAGATTCTTTCATCCGACGGTAGGGAATTCAAATCTAGTTTAACCCCGTCGAGATTGATTTTTATCGGACACATAAATAACATTTGTGGTTATTTATACACAATGAGTAATGTCACGTCATATTGTGGACGTGATTCTGCAGGACGTGTAATTTTGAAACCAGATGAGTACGGTGGAACATTAATGTATTTTTATTAAATGTATATGTAACATTTAGTCGATATCTAAGTAACATTTTTAAAGTAAACTCATGGTGGTCTTACACGTTATGTCTAAGGTCGTTATTATGAACGAAGGGAACGTTTAATAACAGACGTAGCTGTTTAAGATGCCAGCGGTTGATTGTAGCAACGCTGATGAGTTTGCCAATTATATGTAAATGCTAGTTTTGAGGAAGAGATGATAACCATTATTTGTGTAACAGATTGTTTAACAAGTAGTGAAGGAGATTGTATTTCCGTATGCATAGGTATACGAGGCTTTTTAGAGAAATGTTGTGTAAATGTGAGGTATTTTCCGCAAGTCAGGGAAGTCGTTGCAAGGCGAGTCTATTTTAGTAAGCATTTGGCATTATAGTAAAGGAATTGAGTTATGAAGAACTCTAATGTATAAATACTCGACTTGGATGTGGAGACAGGAGGTGTGAGCGGAAATTAAGATGGGAAGGATGATATTAACTTCTGTTATTTTATACTAATTATTAAAATTTTATTGAACCCGATTTGAGTAAGTACGCGTGTTTTATCTTTGCTGGGTGAACACATTAGACTGAATTCGACTATAAGCCTGATAAGGCAATGTGCAGTAGTATTTTGAAAGTTGAAGGAGTTCTTTGAAGGATCCTGATAATGTGCAGAATGATTTAAATTTGATCAGAGCTAAAGCTTGTATATAGTCATATAACGAATCTATATCTTTAGGATAGCCAACGCTATCAATAATAATGCAAATTATACTGTAAATTAGTTTCCAATAATTATTCAATCAAAGGTATTTTATGTTAGGAATAATAATTTATTATATGTTTTTGAATTGTACTGTATGTTAGAGTTGATATTTTTGGAATGAATGTTTTTATATTGCTAAGTGTGAATGAACAACTCCGTTGGTCTAGAACAATGCGAGGGAATGCTTGCATTGTAGTGTGAACTTTTTAACGTCTTTGAGTAAGGAATAAGTGAGTTATAGCAAGTTTCGTTTAGCGCGAATGATCATTTAAAACTTGTAACATTGGAGCGGAAAGATGCATTCGCTCGGCAGTTAGCTCTGAGGGGAAATAACCTGTTATAATATCAAGGCCACTGTTTTGTATTATTGGAAAGAGTTGTAGTAGCCCCGACTTGTATGTATGAAAACAAGTCGTTGGCCGGCAAGAAACTGTATCATTATATAATCGTGTCACAATACTAGAGGCGCTCAAGTATTTGAATAGCTTTTTAAGGAAAGTTAGGCACGCCAATTTTTTTGTATATTGTTTTAACACTTGTAGGAGGCATAGGCTTATCTAAATTTTCAGTGGCCTAAGTGTGGAGAGGTGTGAATTAATGTAATTATTTATTAATTAATTTTAAGTTTACTTTTGTTATTAAATTTATTAAGTTCGTTTCATACGTCGTTTTTTCGAGTGACTTATTCTAGATATAAAGGGAGATGATATTGTGGAACCCCCATTGCAGGTTGGAAGCTGACTACCCATTTTCAAGCCCGAGAGATAACAAGGTAAGTGTTCACCTGAGCCAAAGTGTATTTGTGTATTTCCATAATAACATTGAAGTCTTCTGCGTATATTCTTGAAGACCTGGTTGGAGCGGATTTTGATATGTATATTAGCCAGATGCTTCCAAAATTTTGCGATCCACCTAATCTATGGATTTCTGGCAGGTTAGTTCTGGTATATACGGCAACAGTACTACGAGAATGTTGTCTGAACAAGAAAATTCTAGTCTAATATTTATGGGACTATTGGAATTATAAAGGAATGTGCCGATGTTTTATAATAGAAATTGGGAGAGAGTTGTACTCGAATTTTATTGTTAAGAATTGCATTTGACGGCGGCCAGTTAATAAAATAATTCATAACATTATGAAAGTGACCACTGCTATTTAGCAATCATTTGAGAAGAAATAGTAATGGTTAAGAAAATGCAATGATTTATTCAAGAAATTATCTGTATTTTAATTTTTATCTAAGAAGTCTCAGAGAACCAGAACTACATGTTTCTAGGATACCGCCATATTTTATCGCTGTTTTAGAGAAGACGCTATCTTGGACTTGGAGGAGGAGAGCCCGCCAAGAGGAATCGGGACAGACGTGTTACTCAATGTTCCAGGGAAGTGCGGACGCAAAGTATTTCGGTTATCGGGAAGCCAAATGATAATTTGGGCGAAGTGTAGGCTCAAGACCGCACTCATGTGATATGAGGACTTGATAACATTATGTAAAATGAAGAAGTGAAGTTAGAATATTTTCAAATGATAATCATTATACAAGTGAGCATTTATAAAAGTGAAGTGAACAGTTTGTTACTTTTCAGTCGGTCTACACGATTGCCCCCAAACGAGTTTTGTTATTTCCTAATCCTGTACATGATATTAATAAACACACCAGTTTCGATCGTCAAGCGATCATCATCAGGTCCATTACACTTAAGATATGAAAATAATGTACAACAGTATGGGTGAAAATATTTACAATGTATACACTTACTTAGTTGCAGTATTAGTGGAGATAATGCAACTCGTCAATATTTGTTACTTGTCCTCTCAGTGATGTTTTGTTGAGATACCGGAAGCGATGATTGACCTCCGGAATTTGCTTGATTGGAGAGAATATGTGGTTGTTGTAAATGTTCAATTCAGATTGTATTGTACAGGTTAATTATCTGGTTAAGTCTTGCACGGTCCAGTTTTGAGCAGTTCACTTGGACACTGATTGCCCTCGAATGACTGAACATTCCTGTATGTGAGGGGTGCTTATCGTGTTGGGCTGTTTCCCCCTCTCGCATTCCTAAGAGCCATGTGTTCCTCGTGCACATGTATTATGTTGCCAAGTCTAGTCTCTCTAATGAGGTGTATGTTACTATATTCAGGATAATCTTCAACTATTAAAGAACTGGTTTCAAACTCTCCACGCTTAAGCTAAAAAGCCATCTTTAAGCGCAAACAGACTAATAAGAATACTGCCGTTAATACCGCTCTAGGATTATTGAAGGAAAAGATTCTTTGTACATTCTGATCCAATAACTGTTCCCCTTATTAATCCCTTATCTAGCTCGGCTACGTCGTTATGTTGTGTCTTGTTCCCGACGGGGTATGTTCTCTAGTAGAATGAAGAGGGGTAAACTCTCCACGAAAGTGTGTTCGTTTAAATTATTGGGGTTGTTCCTTTTAGTTAAATGTATCTCGATTGCTTCCTTAATGTTTAGAGCTCTGCCTTTCGGTTCATGATGAATTATTTTTAAGTCGGTTTCAATGTTAGTGAAACTTTGTTCCACGTCGCACATTTGTTCACATACGTCTGAGTGTGTCCCATATTTTATCACATTTCTGTGTTCATTGCATCGTGTATACAGTATTCTCCCACTCTGCCTGTTGTAATTTGCTTGACCCCCTGTATCTTGGCACTTTGTGGAATATGCCCCTGACTTTGCATACGAGTCAGGCTGGTTTAGGTTACTATTGTACCGATGCTTTCCATTTGTGTTATTCGTTGTAAATGCTGTTTGTATGTCTTGTTTTTTTGAACAGATTAATGATATTATATGTGTTCGCGTTTACATAATTGAAACGCGCGAATTATTTCTCATTATTGTCCGCCTTCAACCACCATAAAAAACAATAACGTAATTATTACGAGCAATTGTGACAATTCATTCTCATTATTATTGCACGGCGAGCTCCAACGAACATTATTCTCAGCAGAGTTAAACATACTTATGATATTGCATTAAATATTATAACAGATAATAACCGGGTGAGTTAGCCGTGGTGGTTACGGCATGACTGATGGCAGTCGTTCACATCCGGGAGGCGAGGAGGTTCGAATCCCCCCGCCGGCAACCTTGAAGATGGTCTTCTGTGGTTTCCCATCTTCCTTCCAGGCAAATGCCGGGGTTGGTCCCTAACTATAGGCCACAGCCGCTACCTTCCAACTCCTCGTCCTTACATTCCAACTTCCCTCCTTCCCTCCCCAACGGCGCTTGTAGCTCACCCATTGGGTGTCCGTCTCGAAGCAGCTACAAAACTGGCGAGCCGAACATGTCCTCGGACACTCCCGGCACTAAAATCCATACGCTAAAAAAAAAACAGATAATATATGAGGAATATTTCGCAAAATGTATTTCTTCCAAAATTATTACCATGAATATCATATTGAAATTGGGACAGACACTTCTGAACTTTATGAAGGTAGAAGAGATGGCGTACTAAATACATGGAGGAAACGTAAGTTATGCAAGATGCTGAAGATATTTGAAGTTGACTAAAATGAAGCAGAGAGGACGACGGTTTTCCCCAGCATTTAAGAAATTCATCAGATAATGAGATCACGTGTATACGAGAAATACTACTACCATGAATATCTACAAAACTATTTCATCACAAAATAGTCAGGTGTTCTACCTGAGAATACGAGGGAAGGCCGGAGATAGGTGCCGAACCGAAGGAAGAATCCAGAACGAGGCGATAGTGTCAGAAAGATGATCCAATCGAGGGCAGGCGTGGAATTCATCACGAAGATACTAGGCGGTTTCGGAGGTACGAGAAAGGCGATCTAGGACGAGGCAGAAAGGGCAATGCTATTCCGGCATTATCATTATCCAGCTAAGATCAAGACAGACCTCATCTAAACAACTTTAAGTCGACACCAGTTAGAATGAATCCAACAAGTAGTATTTTCCTAGAGTGAAGACATATTCGAATTTATCTGAAATAAGATTTTCGGTATCTGGCTCTTGGAATTTAATTATCTTCATTTTCGAGTATTTTAGATATTTTTGTTGATCTGGATTTTAGCTTAAGATCAATGTTGTGGATTTTTGAATTTTGAGAATATGATAATTAGAATTTTCGTATTTGAGGTCGCTGACCTAATTTTTGTATATTTATGATTTTTAGAATTTGCGATTAGATTTAATTACCTGAGATTTTTGTGATATGCGAATTCGATTTTTATTCTTCGTCTTATAAGGGTAGAGGAGGTTTTTAGGGGCCAAACTACGAGATCATCAGCCTTTATTAGGATAAATGAACATTTTCTTGATCATCCATATTTTCGTAGAATTTCGAAAGTTGATATGGTCGATAGCGGAGGACAGATATTTTGGAGTATATTTTTTTGTTATGAAAAGTCATCCATAGAAATGGTGATGTACTTCTGTAAATATTGTAGAAATCCTTATAGCTTTCAAGGAAAGTTTTCTACAACGAATTCAATATTCTTTAATACTGAAAGGATACAGTAAGACATATTGTGTAAACAGTGTTGTGGAATGCATTTGCAGACCAGAAGACACTATAGTTATTATTATTATGGACCTTATTGAATGGCATTGTGGAAGAGGTTTAAGAGGTGAGTAATTGATTTATTATTCATAGTACAGATCTATAGGAGCAATTTTAAATACCGAAGGCTAATGGTTTACGTAAAGCCGATGACTTTGGTGATAGTGTTGAAACACAGTATTTTGAAGCAAATGAATGGTATTCCAGATTTTTTTGTGTGCAAAGGTTTGCATTTTGAAGTGAATGTGGCAATGTGCGAGTTTGACATTGTTCCACGATAGCCAAGTGAATGGTAATTATTGATAGTCAGCGAAGTAATGATGTGGATATGTCTACAAGTCACAGTGATAGGAATGTATAGTGTTTGAAGATAAAATCGCTTGTAATGAAGTCAGATAGGTTTCTATTCGTGACCAGCTGTTTTAGTATTGTATTGTTGAAAGATGCACCGATCTAAATTACTGATGGCTCAGGAATAACAGAGAACGTTGAAACAATAATAATTGTTAGTTCAAATGGATCGAAGTTTATCATTATTAGTGATTTTATTGGAATAGAAGGCACAAGAGTCGACGTTACCGTGACCTAGGCTTTATTGCGGAGATCATTTGTACTTATTTTGACACCTAAATCTATATTCGACGTCAACAGATTCCTTTTCTGTAGAAATGCTTTCCTTGCCTGAGCCAACCTACTTTTTATATCCTTTTCCTTCGTCCATCACTGGTTATTTTGCTTCCTAAGTTACAGAAGTCTCCTACTTCCTTTAGTTTTTCACCTGCCAATTTGATGTCCATTGAGGACTCTGATTTATTTCAGCTGCGTTCCAATATCTTTGTTGTACATTTATTAATTTTCATCATGAGTTGTTTCCTCAAGACGGAGACCATACCATTCAAAAACTCATTCAAATTCTCAGGCATGTCGGCCAAGATGACGATGTCATCGGCAATTCTCAGTGTTGAAATTATTTCTCCTTGAATTTTCACTCCCACTTTAAAATTTTCTCCAATTTCCTTCATTGCTTGCTCAATGTAAAGATTGAAAAGTATGGGTGATAAGTTGCAGCCTTGCCTTACACCTTTCTGAATACCAGCTTTTCTCTCATGCCCTTCTGCTCGAATTACTGCTGTCTGGTTTATGTACTTTATTCCAATCGTTTTCAAAATGTCAAACAACTTACTCCAATCAATGTTATCAAAAGGCTTTTCTAAGTCTACAAATGCCATGAACGTTCTCTTAGCTTTCCTTATTCTATTTGCCAAAATCAGCATAAGATTAAGTACAGCTTCCGTTGTTCCTACATTTCTCCTGAAACCAAACTGGTCTTCACCCAACTCCGTTTCTATCTGGATTTCCATCCTCTTGTATATTATTCCTGACAGGATCTTTAATGGAGTTCAATATGGTGCATAAAATAACGAAAGACCATAGCTAATTTTATTTTCTGAGATAGGTAATTTTAAAACCAACTTCTATTATACAGCAGGTTGCATAGAGTTTCAATTACTGATATAATATTTAGCTACCTTAGATAGATATTATTTTGTCCAGGAATCGATATTTTATTATAAATGTTATATCATGAATAAATCTAAAAATACGTGTAGACGTAATTCTAATGTTTTATACAAATTTGGAGTTATAATTTGCAGATAATTAGGGATATATTGTGCTGGGACTTGTTTTGGCCACAAATACTACCCAATCCCCCGAGTGTTTCTCACTCTCCTTGTGATAAGAGTTACCAACCAACCCCTAAGCTTATTCCTATAGCACAACACTGACTAGCCGTACCACTCCCGTTTCATTTGCCAGTAGTTTCTTCGTAACTTTTCTAGCCGGGGGCTACGAGTTGCTGCGATCTATCTTCATGTTCGGATTCTGGCAGATATCTATCTGGATACAGGTTCAGTACATTATCATAGTAATTTCTGCAAGGCTATCCTTTAACTATATATTTTAGGTAATATGCAACGATTCAGTACAATTTATAAGTTTCAAGACTTTCATATTTTCTTTTCATGGATATGATGTGAACTAATGATAAACAATTTCTAAGCATTCATCTATATACCTTGCAACAATTGCGCATTTCCTCACATTTAATCTGACGTTGACCCCAATGAATGGATCGAAATCACATTATATAACATACAAAGTGTAAGTATCAATAGGCGTTGTACTGCAAGATTAGCTTGAGTAACTGACTTTGCGGAATACGAACTACTTTAAATAAACTCGGATGGCGTAACGTACATTGTAACAGAGCATCTACACCCACAATATCTCGAAAACTAGAAAATTGTAATCGTCAGTTAAGTTTGCTCTGCAAGTGCATCATCAAAGTGGCGCTGGACTACTATGCATCATCGTATGATTCTTCAAATTTAATTTAGTTTCTTATTGATTTTTGTACTGCGTGCACCACAGCGATGTTGCATTAGACCATAATGGATAAAGATGAGAGTTTTCCAAGTCCATTTTGATCCCGCCCCGCATGTACCACATGATTATGCTATAAACCACTATGGGTAAGCATGTGTTTTTTCAAACTGCTTTTTGTAGTAATGTTACTTCCACATATACCACATGAATATGGCATACGAATACTATGGATTAACATGTATGTATTCAAATTGCTTCTTGAAGCGAAGTTCTCCGCATGTGCCACATGTATATGGCATTTGAGCACTACGGGTTAATATTTGTCTTTTCAAACTCCAATTTTTAGGAAACTTAGCTCCGCATGTACCACATGAATTTGGCTTAAGAACACTATGGATTCAGTAAACTTTGCTCCGCATCTACCACAGGAGTGTTGCCATAACTCACAATGGGTCATCGTGTGTTTCTTCAAATCCCATTTTCTTTTAAGGTGTACTCTTCAAATTTTGCATATGTTGGGCATCATTCCGCTATTAGTCGACATTTGTATCGTCTTGTAACCACATTCATTGAGGGTGGCTCCAAATTTTCCCCTTGTTAGGGTGTTCCCAGATCTGTGGAGAATTTCTAATGTTAGTACTAAGTTAATAGCCACTGTCAGAATATCAAAAATAACATTGCATTTACTAATCCATATAAATGAGGTTTTGCTGACTTAAGGGGTGGAACTACGAGGTTATCTTCCTCACTTATCACGGATTGATGAACACAAATTTAGAATAAAATTAGATGTGAGAGCTAACTATGAAAATATCGAAAAAGAAAAAACTATTAATTATAATAATAAACAAAAATTACGGAAAATCTGAATTTCACACAAGAACAAGTCTTCGAGTAAATGCACACTGAAAGATTGTTTTTTGCAGACCCTAACCCACTCTTAATTGTAAAACGGAAGACGAAATCATCAGCCACCACGTCAACGGATAATATAAGTTTGATTGGCATCTACAAACCAAGATTTCTTCGTACGTCAGCAGGATCCACACAGTTGGTCAAAATGTGAAAACATGTAACACGGTACGAGTGGGTGGATCTTACATGAGGTAGCCTAAAAAAAACGGACTCCGTCTGTGACCGGAAAGAGTTCACCCATACGCGAGTAGTTCCATTGATCGCTCTCTGTTTATTGAGCATTGAGAGCGAATATCTTAAACGTGTACCTCCATATGTCAAGGTGGTCGTGCTACGGCCTCTTTTGCAGATTGATCCGCTAACTCAGTTTCCGCAATTCCCATGTGGCTTAGAAGCCACAGAAAGGTCATTCGAAACTTAGCGCGACACAATCCTGCTAGTAGGTCATGGATTCGCTGCTCTAGGGGTTGTTGCGGAATACATGTAGCAATTAACAGCAACGAAACCAAAGAATTGGTCCACACAAGTGAATTCGTGCATCCTCTAGTGCAAACTGCAGAGCTTCATAGATGGCAACGAACTCCGCAGTAAACACACCCCAGACCTCAGGCAACGAGAATTTAGAATTCGCAACATCAATAACGTAAGCACAACTCACCTTCTCGTCCAACTTCGAACCAACCGTGTAGAGAATACCAGCGTCTGGAAATTGGTGAACTATGCTGTAGAACTGCCTCCGAATTACCGGACGTTGGACTTTTTGCTACGGAGGCATCTCGCTAGGTGTCCTGATCATACAGGATCTTACAGACACTCTTAATTCATTACTCGAGCTATCGAGTCTAATACCAACCGATGGGGTGGCGCGAGGCTGGTTGGCGTACCTCAGGTGGTGTTGGGTGCTAAAGAGAGCTCGATTGCTCGGATGTTGCAGTATTTGACGGACATCTTTGATTGAGAGGAGGAACACCTGATTCGACGAGTAGGCTAGGAATCGGGCTGGTCCGGAAACACCGGTAGCCATGCTAACGCCACTATGGTGGATACTGTACAGCATTTTCAAGTTTGCCGGAATAGCTGAAACATATGCCTCAGAACCATAGTCTGGCCGGGACAGGACGAGGGCTTAGTAGAACCGTAGCAGAAGCCCACGTGATGCCAAATAGAAACTTGATCATTTTCAGTTTCTTTAGGCACGTCGTTTTGAGTTGCCGTATATGATGCTGCCACATTAATTTTCTGCCAAGATAGAGCCCCAGGAAGCCATGTCAACCACCCACAATGCAGCATGCGTCAGATAAGGTTAAGAATGAAAATGTAGCCTCCAGAGACGACAAAAATGGACGTCGGAGGCATTCGCTGCTCAAAAATGAAAACCTCAGTCGTGAGCCTACCTGTCGGCCCGGTTTATAACTAGCTGAAATTTCCGATTCACGATTGCCGTACTTCCAGAGCTGTAATGTAGAGGCAAATCGTCAACATACAGCTATTGAACTACTCTGAGCTGTAATGTAGAGGCAAATCGTCAACATACAGCTATTGAACTACTCTGAGCCCGGCCATGGGAACAATGCCGTTTATTGGAACCACGAACAAGGTGTCAGTCTGCACAGAGCCCTGAGGTACTCCATTTTCCTCGGTGAAAATATGCGATAATGTCCTACCGACTCTTACATGGCAGAGGTACATTGTGATGTATGTAATATTGATGTATCTTGTTCAATGATTCAAGGGCATTTACGCAGTATTAATCATAAAAATAACGCTTGCCATGAAACAAATTCTGCGAATATTCAACAAAATGGTAGTGCGTTTAAAAGTCGAATTGCTAGTTACAGACTTCATAGTAAAGAGAAAACTCAAAGTATTGAATCATTTTTAAAGACTGTTCAAACCTAGTGTGTTTGGCTTGGTACAAAAGGATTTAGTAGAACATAAAACATCCAAAATGAATTTCGAACTTTTTGGGCTGTATGTAAAAACTGGGAGTGAAGGTGAAATTACTGATATCAAACCCTTTAATACAAAAAACATAATTGTTAGCGAATCAACTAATATTAATGATATATACCAAAATATTTCAAGTGCTATCATTGTGAAGAGTGAAGAGTTCCAGGAAAGGGAGTCAGGCTGGGCGTTGGTTGAAGTACTTTATTTTGAAACCAACATGAATAAATATAACCCCCTTCGAGCATCATCATACATTGATTTACCTGCATGGATCAAACGAAAGAAAGCTGTTGTGAATGTTTTGAATAGTGATCAAGCATGTTTTGTGTGGGCTGTAACCTCAGCTCTCCATCCAACAGTGAAGGATGTCGAGAGAACATAATCTTATCTCCACTATTCTTCAGTGTTAGATTTAGATGAAATGGAATTTCCTATGGCGATAAAAGACATTAAACGTTTTGAAGAGCTGAACCATGTAAGTATTAATGTTTATGAAATTGAAAACAAGAGAATAGTAGGTCCTCTATATTATACTCAGGAAAAAAAGGATATTCATGTAAATTTACTATACATTACTAAATGTGAAAATGCCCCCTATTGTTGGATAAAACATTTCAGTAGACTTGTTGGTAGTCAGCTATCAAAACGCAATGGTAAAAAGTGGTTGAGTGATGGTTGGTTAATATATTTTAGAAAAGAGGATCAACTACCTCAACATCAAAAATGGGGTTATAAACATGTTTGTAAGGTATTACCTACTCCTAGAAATAATACTCGGAAATTTAAGGACTTTGAGAAGCAGCGTCGAGTACCATTTGTCATATATGTTGATTTTGAGGCTTTGCTAAAACCATTTAATACATATTCATCGAATCCGACCAAACCTTTTACCAACACCACTCACATTCATGAACCTTTTAGATTTGCATATTATATTAAATGTAATTATGATGACTCGTTAAATAAGTTTGAACTCTATAGAGGACCTGATGCACCTAAAGTTTTTATAGAAAGACTTGAAAAAGATGCAATCCGTATATTCTCTATTTTAAATACTGTTATTCCAATTGAGCCACTAACATCATCACAGCAAATGGGTTTTGAAACTGAAACTAATTGTTTTATATGTGGTGAATATTTATATACAGATAGGGTTCGCGATCATGACCATTTAACAGGAAAATATCGTGGTGTTGCTCACCAAGAATGTAATTTAAACTACAGAGTAACTTAATTAATTCCAGTCATTCTACATAACGGTACCAAATACGATAACCACTTTATCGTTAAAGAATTTGGAGCTTCAGACGTAAAAATTGATGTGATTGCAAATAATGAGGAGCAATACATATCGTTCACAAAATGTATCCAAACTGACATTAAAAAACCTAAAAACTGCGATTTTTAGATTCATTCCGCTTTATGCCAAGTAGTATTGATAAACTTTCTAGTAATTTATAATCAGATCAGTTTCATGAAATTCAACGTGTCTTTCCAAAAGGTGATTTTAATTTGATTCGTCAAAAGGGTATATTCCCTTATGAATATATTAAGTGTGTGGAACGTCTTGAAGAGTGTTCTTTACCATCAATATATGCACTTTACAGCTCCTTAAACACCAGTCATATCAGTGATGAGGAATATTTACATGCACAACGTGTATGGACACAGTTTGACATTCAAACTTTAGGTGAATTTTCAGACATATACTTGAAGACAGGTGTGTTGTTATTAGCAGATGTGTTTGAAAATTTCCGGAATGTTTGTATGAAAACTTATGACCATGATCCTTGTCGGTATTTTACTGCTCCTGAGTTAAGTTTCAGTTCAATGTTGAAAAAAAAAACGAAAGTAAATTTAGAATTGATTACTGATATAGACATGATTAATTTTATAAAATCATCAATTCGAGGTGGATTAAGCCAATGTAGTGGGCGATATTCTAAAGCGAATAATAAATACTTGCCTAGCTACAATCCTTGTGAAGAGTCAAAGTATATTGTCTACCTCGATGCAAATAACCAATATGGTTGGACTATGAGTCAATATCAACCACTGAAAGATTTTCGCTGGCTGACACAATCTGGAGTTGGCAGTTGGCAGTCAAAGTGAAAGGTCGTGTTTTTCCCGAGCTCTCAGGTGAGCTGATATGGGTTGTTCTCTGGAGTGTTATCGGGCGAGGATCGGACTGTGGTATGCGAAGGGTAGTCGGGATTTCCGGTGTTTGTGTGTGCGTACGGGACCTAGTAACTTGTGGTTTATAGCCCTAGTGATAGCTGCGTTGCTAGTTATTGGTGGAGTGGAAGTGAATCCAGGCCCTGTTACTCCAAATGTGAATCAGGCAAATGATTCAATGGCAGCATTAAAGTATTCGACGTGCAGTAAAACACTGAAGAACGGTGTTCAGTGTGGACTATGCGATAAATGGTTTCACTTCGGCTGTATTAAGGTCAAGAAGGAGGATTGTGATGTCGGGAATTGGTTTTGTAGGGTATGTGATACGCCGGACTGTTTGAGGGTACAAATCAAAGCATGGAATCAAATAATACAAGAACTTAGAGCAATGCTTCGTGAATCAGAGGAAACGGTGAAGAATGGGACTGAACAGCTTTCTACTGGGATCAGTGTGGAAGAGGGCGTGCAGGAGCAAACTGAGGAGGATGTTATCATAATGCGTGATTCTATGATACGATGGAGTGCGAATATCTCGAGGAAATCAGGTGCGAAAGTGCGGTGTTATCCGTGGATTAGCATTGACCAGCTTGCCCAACAAGTGGAAGAAGCAAATGTAGAGGACTGTGACAAAGTTAAAGTGTTGTTGCTCCATGTAGGGACGAACGATTTGAAGAAGAGGGCTACAGCTGATTACATCATGGGGGAGCTCTACGAACTAGGCAGAAAAGCTAAAAGCAATTTTAGAAATGCAAAAATTATAATGAGTGGCATTGTTCGGCGGGGAGATGTTCCGTTAAGGCGAGTTAAGACGGTAAATGACCGCATGGACTTGGTTTGTGCACAACTGGGATTAGTGTACGTAGATGCTGACTGCTGGATTGGTGGCCGTGACTTCGCCCGAAACGGGCTGCATTTAAATCGACGGGGCACTTTCAACCTAGGGAGCCTACATGACAGGATCATCGGTTCGTGCCAGCCATTGTGAGGAGGAGCAGGTCCAGAGGTTGCCAGCCGACGGGAACAGAAGGAGCTACTTCGGGATATTTGCTACGGAGGTAAGACTCTAAGATTACTGCAGGTTAATTGTCAGAGTTTAGGAAATAAATTAATTGAATTTTGGAATCTTGTAGAGACGTATTCTCCGGACATTGCCATTGCTACTGAATCTTGGTTATATGAGGATATAAATAGTAATGAAATAATTCAAGGGACCTACGAAATGTACAGAAGGGATCGGGGGAAGCGAGGTGGTGGGCTATTTATTTGTGTGCGCAAAAATATAGCTAGTTTCTTAAAGTGGGCTGACATGGATCATGAAATGTTATGTGTACAAATTTCGGATAAAAGGAATAAATTCCCTCTTCAGGTGATGGGGGCGTATAGAGCACCGAAAGATAACTTTTCGCTTCTCGAAACACTGTATGATAATACTTGTACGGGTAATGCTATGAAAAAGGGCATAATAATTGCCGGAGATTTAAACCTCCCCAATGTAGACTGGTCAGGTGAGTCAACTAGCTGTGGTCAAGCTCAGAGCGCTGCAAACAAATTCTTAAGGGAGGGGGGATTTTCCCAAGTAGTTGACTTCCCAACTAGAGGATATAATACCTTAGATGTTTATCTCGTAAGACCTGTAGAGCTGTATATTAACTGTCTGAAAGTACCAGGAATTAGTGACCATTCTTGGGTTGAATTAAATATTTGATACTGTGAGATTACAAAATTAGACTCTGATGCAGCGAATAAGATCATATTCCAGTATCGCAGGGCGGATCAGGGCAAATTTCAGGGGTATTTGAATGAGCTCTTTGTAGAATGGGCATCGGAAGGAAATCACATTAATATCCTGTGGACTAACTTTTTGAAAATTTTAAATAGCGCTATTGATAAATTTGATCCATTTAAATTACTGAAACAAAACCCAGATCCTGAGTATTACACACGAGAAATTAGGAGTCTTAAACGGAAAATTAGGAAATTATACAATAAAAGACATGATAGTGACAAGTATATGTTGAAATTTAAGTCCTTATCAAGAGAGCTCGTCTTAAAAAAGAGGGCTGCTCATGACAATTATATGCAAGGTTTACTTGGTTCGGGAGGCGTTGGGTGGAAAAAAAATGTACAGTTATGTAAGGAGAAGAAAGGGAAATTCAAATAATTTGTCGATGATAATGTCCGGTGACGGTAAATTAATTATTGAGAAGCAGGCCATTGCTGATGAATTAAATGTCTTTTATCGTAGTGTGTTCAATAAATCCAATAGCTGTGTGTTGGACCTTAACGATGAATCAGGGGCTCCAGTTTTCCAAATAAACCAGTCAGCAATTGTGAAGCTAATACAAAAATTACGTTACAATATATCGAAGGGTACTGACAATATTGTTAGCGAAGTACTTAAACTAGGAGGTAGGGCCGTGGCACGATACTTAGAGGTGATGTTTAATGTGTCCATAAACAATGCGCAAATCCCGGATGACTGGAAAAAAGCTACGGCAGTCCCAATATTTAAGGGAGGGAGCAGACTTTAATTGGGCAACTACAGGCCGGTTAGTCTTACGTCCATCGTTTGTAAACAGATGGAGCATCTCATTTGCGACTAATTGAGAGAACATTGGGATACATTATCATGGTTTAATGATAGGCAACATGGATTTCGGAAAGGTTACTCATGCGAGAGTCAGATGCTATTACTTTTTCAAGATATTAGCGAATCGTTAGACGATGGAGTTTCAGTCGACGCCGTAGTTATAGATTTTGCGAAGGCATTTGATGTCGTGCCGCATGACATGCTACTCCATAAATTAGCTTCGACGAAGATTGATAGAAGAGTAATTTTATGGATCCAAGAATTTTTGACGGGTCGTTTCCAGAACATGAAAGTTGATGGCCGATTCTCGGATGAAATTACAGTAACGTCGGGTATCCCTCAGGGTAGAGTAATCGGAACTTTGTTATTTTTGGCGTTTATAAATGACTTAACAAATGGGATTCGCAGTGACTGTCGATTGTTTGCGGATGATTGTGTAATATATCGAAAGATTCATGACTCACTTCAAGATGACCTGAACCTGGTTTATAAGTGGGCGATTGAAAATAAAATGAAAATAAACACAAGAAAATGTAGTCTAATAAAAATAGGGAAATTGCGAAAGCAAGATTTTCAATATAACATTGTCTCGGAAATACTTGTAGAAGAAGATTCTTGCAAATATTTGGGCGTTCACGTAAGAAATGATATGCAATGCAGTAGTCATATAGGATGTGTAGTTTCAAAAGCTTACAAATCCCTGCACTTTGTAATGAGGGTATTAAAAGGAAGTAGTACCTCTGCTAAAGAATTAGGATATTTGTCACTTGAAAGACCTATTCTGGAATACGCCTCGGCGGTTTGGGATCCATATCAAGTAGGGCTCATAAACGAGTTGGAAATGGTACAAAGAAAGGCCGCTAGATTTTTGCTCAGTGACTTTAATCCCAGGAGCAGTGTGAGCCGTATTTTAAAGAAACTTGGGTGGGAATCACTTGAGGCTAGGAGGATGAAATCTAGACTCTGCGCTATGTACAACACGTATACAAATCAACCAGCATGGGGCGAGCTTAGCAAACGATTGGGAAAGCCCACTTACATGGGTAGGAGCGATCATCCTTTCAAAGTTAAGGGCCGACCACAGCGAACAAATTATGGTAAATATTCTTTCGAAAACCGTGCCATTGATATTTGGAACTCTCTACCTGACGCAGTCTTAGAGCCTTTTCCCAAACATATAGGTGTGTTTAAGAAAAGACTGACTATTTGTGTAAATACTCCAGTTTAATTGTTAGTGAATTGTTATGTAAAATTATTTATTTGTTATGTATATCTAATTTGCCACGGGGGAAAATGATGGTAAAAGGTATGGTGCGAGCAACTTAATAAGCAAGCCTAACATCCATAGCTGTTCAATTATTCATGAGGATTTAGTTGTAATACAAATGAATCGTCTTAAAGTAACTTACAACAAACCCATATATGTGGGTTACACCATTCTGGAATTGTCAAAAACACTTAATTATGTATGAATTTCACTATGATTATGTAAAGACAAACAATCATGATAATGCTAAATTACTCTACACAGACACAGATTCTTTTATTTATGAGTGTAAAACTGATGATTTTAATGAGGATATCAAAACAGAGCTAAATAGGTTTGATACAAGTGACTATCCCAAGGATAATATTTACCATTTACCTTTAGTAAACAAAAGGTTCTTGGAAAATTTAAGGATGAGTGTGCTGGTGTTGTTATAGCCACCTTTGTAGGCACTAAATTTAAATCATACAGCTATATGACAATTGATGGTGTAGTAGTAAAAAATTAAAAGGAGTGAAAAAGAATGTTGTTAGTAAAGAGAAAGATATCAGTGATTATACAAACTGTATAGTTAGCAATCCACCTATATTACACACATCAAAAAAAGTTTTGCATCACCTCGGTTCCCAGATCTCCGGCATATAGACGTTGACTGTGTATATTGTATCCAAGATACAGTCCCTTTGACTGTTCATAGATGTCACTAAAACTGCTCAAAGATGTAAACAACCATGCATGAGCAGGGCCTATTAGACGGAGGGGGTACGACAGCCGATCAGTTCCAGTCATTCCACCAGGACGAAGGTACGCTGCTCATGTTGTCTGTAGTTCTACCATGCCTAGAAGGTCAATACCGCAGTTCGATCGCGTCCGCATTGTTACTTTGTGTCAAGAAGGGCTCTCAACAAGGGAAGTTTCCAGGCGTCTCAGAGTGAACCAAAGCGATGTTGTTCGGACATGGAGGAGGTACAGAGATACAGGAACTGTCGATGACAGGCCTCGCTCAGGCCTCCCAAGGGCTACTACTGTAGTGGATGACCGCTACTTACGGATTGCCGCTCGGAGGAACCCTGACAGCAATGCCACCATGTTGAATAATGCGTTTCGTTCAGCCACAGGACGTCGTGTTTCAACTCAAACTGTGCGCAATAGGCTGCATGATGCGCAACTTCACTCCCGACGTCCATGGCGAGGTCCAGCTTTGCAACCCCGACACCATGCAGCGCGGTACAGATGGGCCCAACAACATGCTGAATGGACCCCACGGAATTGGCATCACGTTCTCTTCACCGATGAGTGTCGCATATGCCTTCAACCAGACAATCGTCGGAGACGTGTTTGGAGGCACCCTGGTCAGGCTGAACGTCTTAGACACACTGTCCAGCGAGTGCAGCGAGGTGGTGGTTCCCTGATGTTTTGGGGTGGCATTATGTGGGGCCGACGTACGCCACTGGTGGTCATGGAAGGCTCCGAAACGGCTTTACGATACCTGAATGACATCCTCCGACCCATAGTGCAACCATATCGGCAGAATATTGGAGAGGCATTTGTCTTCATGGACGACAATTCTCGACCTCATCGTGCACATCTTGTGAATGCGTTCCTTCAAGATAACGACATCGCTCGACTACAGTGGCCAGCATGTTCGCCAGATATGAACCCTATCGAACATGCCTGGGATATGTTGAAAAGGGCTGTTTATGGACGTCTTGACCCACCAACCACTCTGAGAGATTTACGCCGAATTGTCGTTGAGGAGTGGGACAATTTGGACCAACAGTGTCTTGATGAACTTGTGGATAGTATGCCACGACGAATACAGGCATGCATCAATGCAAGAGGACGTGCTACTGGGTATTAGAGGTAGTGGTGTGTACTGCAATCTGGACCACAAATGCTGAAAGTCTAGCTGTATGATGGTACAACATGCAATGTGTGGTCTCATGAGCAATAAAACGAGCTGAAATGTTGTTTGTGTTGATCTCTATTCCCTTTGTATTTAAAGGTTCCGGAACTCTTGGAACCGAGGTGATGCAAAACTTTTTTTGATGTGTGTATATAAGAAAATGTGTTTATTTAGATGTAAAATCATCAGCTACATACCAATTTGCTGAAAAAATTGCTTTAAGTAATGAAGACAACTAACGATTCATTATACCCAGCTCATTTGATACTCTCGCTTGGGGAAACAGTCGCATTGACGACTATTACTTTACTTAAGTCTGATGTTCACTATATTGTATTATTATTTCTAGTATTATTTGTCTAGAAAAAGATTCCCGAGAGCAGAGCTCTGTCGTGGGGAACAGTACATGGTTCATTACATAGCTGACGGACTAACTATACATATGCTAAATTATAATACATTTAGAGTACATTGAAGTGTATTCAAAGCGACGCATTTGATACAATACATGACCAAGGAAAAAGCGGTATAATATAATTGGAGAAATGAGACTATAAGCTAATGAGCATGTTTTGAAGTTATGAGTCAATTAGTGTAATATATTTGTAAAAACTGTAAGTATAATGTACAATGTTAGTCTACTGTAGTTCAGTAAAAAAACATAAGTAATACATTTTAGTGTAAAATGTTTGCTTTTTATGTTACGGAAAAGATTTTTTACAAAATGTGCAGTATGTGTGAACTAAACAAGGGGAATGTAAAAAATGTAAAGTGTAAATTGTAAATATCCATGTGTGAAAAAGTGAAATGGCTATCACCATTTTAAAATTAAAAGACACTGTGAGCTGGTAAACCTTGTTTTTATTTCACAACAACACCACTTTTCTACTTTACTACCACTTTACTACACTTTTCTACCTCTTTGCTTCCACTTTAAACTGTACATATTAAATACAAAAGCCAACGCTAAATCATTATATTACCAGAACAGATATAACCTTTGTAGTGAGAAAATCATACTAACAGTTTAGTTGCTACTATAGAACTTACTATAACTAACCAAGGTAAACAGCGCGTACTCTATAAAGGCTACTCCTATTACTATAGACGACAAAATGTACAAGGAATAATATTCTGGCGATGCTCAAAACAGAGGTCAACAAGATGTCGAGGCGATATGCAAAGTAGAAATGGTGTGGTTTTAAGTTTGAGTGATCATCAATGTAGTGCTCCAGACAAAACACTGATGGTGTTGACAAAAATCATCAGAGTGCTAAATAGTTGGTACAAGAGAAGGATGTTGCTACTCACAACAGTGTACTCCTTATTGTTCAACATTTAACCCCTGTTGTAAAAGTTATGTTTAATCCATCTTCCACGTCTCAAGTCATCAACATCACAGACTATGCAAGAGGTAGTGTTGTTGTTTTAAGGGGCTGAACTACAAAGTCATCTGCCCTTGATATGCAAGTGGATCGAAAAGGACTTGATAGTAAGACAAAAGAAAGTTGTATTTTGTATATAACTATTCTACAAGTACTTACATTAAATAAATAAAAATAGTGTATGGGTATTGTCTGTCTTTCTTAATTGCTATCCCCATGTCCCACTATTAATGCAATTGTTAACCATCAACAGTCTCTGACTATGTTCGGAAAGAGAGTGGCCTTAAACAATACACTCCATCTATGGTTTGCGTAGCGAGTATCATAATAATTCAGCGTGGCCAAGCCATGTTAAGGCAATAGTTATGACAGGTAAGGGATTCGAACCCTTGCTTCCTTGTACAGGAAATTTGATCTTAAGTCAAACACCTTAACCACTCGGCCAACCTGACAGTTACTAACTTAATTATTATTATTGTGGACTTGATGTTAACAAAACTTTTCCAAGTATACATTGACTAAACCACTTGCTAGTTTTGAAAATATAGATTTTGGTTTTGGTTTAACATAACATTGCAGTTATGAGTCTTGTGAACTGGGAGTTTAATATAGGGTTAAAGGCATTTTAAAATTATTTTAGAATAGCTCTTAGGTATCGTGTAATGGGTTTTAGTAATGCATTAATATTCGTTGACTAACATTTACCTTTACATAACATTATTTTGGTGAGCTTACATGTTGTTGTTTGAGTCTTTAGTCTTTTGACTGGTTTGCTGCAGATATCAATGCCCCCTGTCCCGAGCTAATCGTTTCATCTCTATATAGCTACCACATCCTATATTCAAGGCAATCTGTTTAACATATTATATCCTTTGGTTCCCCTACAAGCTCCTGGGTCCAATTCCTAGCTTTAACACAAAATTTTAAAAGTGGTATGAGGACTAAAACAAGTAAACTCTGTCTAGGGTGGTCCAAAATAAGAAGAGAGGGTTTCATTCACACCTCAACCATATCGCACCATGTTTTTTTTTTTAATAATGATAGTCATTTGTTCATCTTCACATTTCACGCATTGCAATTTGTCAACTTTTCATTTGCATTTCTTTTAAATGTCAATTACAATTTTTGAATTTCATGATATGGAAACATGGATTTTCAAATGTGTTCTTTACACATTTTTTTTCATTTTGTTTATGTCGAAAGTTCATATTTGCGAAACATGATTTTTTCATTTTATGTTTTTGTAACTGGTGTTAAAGTGAGGGCTTGGCCATGGCGATTGTACAGTCTGTCTATGTGTGTGAAAAAAATAGAGGTCTACTACTACTACTACTGCAGGTAAGGCTGTTTTTACACTCTTTCTTTCTGTCTAGTCATACATTCACACAACCATGTCTGTCTTTGAGAACAAACACAACCCTTCTCTTTATCCCCAAAAAACATAATTGACATGCACACTCATTCCAAAGAACTTTTAGTTATACATTTAACATTTGCCATTACAAAAAATAAAATAATGGTTTCCACTATTTACAAAAAATTAACTTTTTACAATTACAAAAATAAATATTTACAAAATACTAAATCAATTAAATCTACTGGTTACAAAAAGCCATGCCTCTAAACAATAATATATAGAAATCACACCTCCTCCTCGTGGTTATAACCCCTTGGTAGGCTAATGCGTAGGTCATTTGTCTGCACACATTTGTTATCCATCACGGCAAAAGTGCATTTTCTCTGTTCCACAAGATACGAATTAGGGTTGCTGGATTGTATCCTGCACCGTTTATGCGACATAGCTTTGCCAGTTCATAAAATCGCTAGGTAGTTCTCTACATATGCCTTTCTTTAAGTTTAGTGTGCGATAGGCAGCATTAACTGTATATCAAACCCAGTCCACCTTTGTTTTCGTAATCCAAGTAATAATTTGAAAAGAGACAAGAGTAATCGGTTTAAAACATTATATCTGCTTTTTTATATGTTTATGGCATGCGTATTAACCTGAAATCAAACCCTAGTCCACCTTAGTGAAAGGCTAACAGCTTAACCACTGCGCCACCATGCCCTTCTTTCACAGTTTGATTCGTTCTAGACCTTAGAGCTGGAAATCGAGTTAAAATCTTTAGTGCAAGACGCACATGTGCTCACCATTGCAGCACAAATTAGTTAGCTGGTAACATTAGACAACCGGAAATGATTGTATTTCTGTTAGCCAAACATTTCTGTCACCTTCCTACTGTGTGAGCACTGTCAGCAAGACAGTTTAGTTTAGAACAAGCGAGTGTGTGTGAATAGATTATTAGCCTCAAGTATTTAAAGGTTGTGTGTAGCGACCATCTTGTCCCAGTAACCACTGAGCAAGTTTTAACAGTCAACCCATAAAAACAGTATAGGTTAGTTGTGTGTGGTTCATGTACTTGTGTGTGTGCATTAGCACCGTGCACTAGCTTTACCTTACCCTCTATCCCTTTCCTTTCTGACATCACCGATGACCACATCCACCCACAAGTTTTACACTTAAACCCTTGGCTTGTTTTTGATTAGGTTTGGTTGGATTTAGTTTGGTTTAGTTGGGTTTGATTCAGCTTGGATCAGTTTAGTTCGATGTAGTCACAAATTTGTGGTCTAGCTATCCTCTTTAATCAATCAATTAAAAATTGTCTATTCTTATTTATTGAATCGATAAATCAGATTTTTTGTACACAAATTGTCATTTATTATCCCATACCTACAACCTATACACTTTTTCTGCACTGCAGTTTGATCTGAAAACAAGTTCCAATGGTGAAAGACTTGTCAGTCACCATACATGTAGCCTACAATAATTCTTTCTCTACCTAGCTATGTTTTATCACTCACGGTAAACATTTCACATGTCCATATCCGATTATTAGTTTATAAAATCTCAGGTCGATGACCTTGATGTATTGGGTATTTTGGGAAAATTCATTGGTCATGGGAAAGGGTTGACCATTATAAGTCCTATGACACCACACATGTTGTTATCCGATAATTAGTTTATAAAATCTCAGGTCAATGACCTTGCTGTTTTGGATTTTGGGGTAAATTCACTGGTCAAGGGAAAGGGTTAACCATTCGTAGTCCTATGACACCTCACATGACCCTCTCTGACTAGTTTATAAAATCTTAGGTCAATGACCTTGCTGTTTTGGGTCTTTTGGTAAATTCGTTGGCCATGGAAAAGGGTTGACCATCCTGAATCTTGTGACACCTCACTTGTCCCTCTCTGATTATTAGTTTATAAAATCTTAGGTCAATGACCTTGATATTTTGAGTCTTTTAGGGTAAATTCATTGGCTATGGGAAAGGGTTGGCCATTCTAAGTCCTATGACACCTCACTTGACCCTCTCTGATTATTCGTAAGCGAGATATTAACGAAGATGAAGTTACGCCCTTTTGAGAAAAAATGAATAATACATTCAAATACAGGGGGTCACCCCAAGTCCAACGACCCCTCATACAAGTCCCTAGCTTTCTTGGTTCATGAGATATTAAAAACCCGATGACCAATTAGTTTTAGATCTTTTGGTTAATTTGTTTAAAAATAACTTATCTATAAATCATTATTCAAAAAGCCCGCCCTCTTACAAAAATCGCAATTGCGCATACGTAAAACAAAAAATGATAAATCATAGCGGTATTCAATTGTATGCGTGCACTTTATGTGGAACGAGTTTATTTTCATATTAGCATACACACTCCCACATGTTGCACATGGAAAGCGACTTTAACCTAAAAAATTATTTCACACCCTAGTAGGGGTAGATTTTATTTTGTGGTGGAAATAAGTTGTCCCTTGGAAAGGGGGCGTCACCCTGAGTCCCACGACACCTCATTTGTCAAAATCCGACCATAGGTTCAGGAAATATCAAGAAAAGTGTAGTTAGGCCCTTAAGTTAAGCTACGACCGCCAGCTTGTTAGGTTAGATTATGTTAAGTTAACCTACAGCCGCCATATTGTTAGGTTAGGCTAGGTTAAGAGAACCTACAGCCGCCATCTTGTTAGGTTAGATGAGGTTAAATTAAGTTACGTCAGCCATCTTGGAGGTGGAGCTAGCGTTTGAACTCTCCAAAACACACTACAGACCACTTCGGAGTAACATGTGGTTCTTCAATCCACCATTTCCAGCGAACTTAGATCCGAATGAATCACAAGAATGTTGTTTTAGACCACTGTGGATTAACATGTGTCTTTTCTATTGCTCCTCCGAGTAAAGTTGGCTCCGCATGAACCACAGAAATGTGGCTTCAGACCACTATGGAGTAGCATGTGTTTCGTCAAGCTGCATTTTACAGTGTACATTGTTCCGCATATTTCACATGAATGTGTTTTTAGACCACTGTGGATTAACAAGTGTGTTTTCAAATACCCTTTTCGAGTAAAGTTTGGTCCGCATGTGCCACAGGAATGTGGGTTTGGACCGCTATAGATGAACATGAGTGTCCTATGAAACTCCCTCCATGCGTAAGACTTGCCCCGCATATACGTCAGGAAGGTGGCTTTATATGCGTTTTTTCAAATTGCCCTTGTTAGCGAAGTTAGCTCCGCATACATCACATGTATGTGTCTCTATTTCTTTGTGGATTAACAAATGTGTTTTTAAAGTTTCTTTTTTGAAGTCTCCGCCTTATGTACTAGATGAGACCATTATGAACTAAGAAGTGCGATTTCAACCGGGACACGTTGCTCCGCATGTACCACAGGAATATGGCTTAAGTCCACTGTGGATTAACACGTGCATTTTTTTTATTATTGGAATTAAACACAATGTGTACAGAATTATTACATAACAGATATCATTGACACTCGTCCTTTGCATAGTACGAGATTGGCATTGTTCTTTTTGTACATTCAAATAGGTGATACTGTGTGCAGCATTGGTTGCAGAGTTCACAGCTGCATTGACTGTCGGCGTTGTGGTAAACTTTCCTGTTGCAGATTTTATGGTGGAAGCCGTGTATTGCTCCTCGGGTGTAGGGTTGTCGTAGTTCATAGCCGGCTGATCTCCATTCTTTCTCCTTCATGGCTGGGGTGCGGTAGAATTCGGGGTCTATTTCTGTTGATTTCTGGTCTCTTTCTTCCAGGAACTTGATGCATGATTGTGTCTGAATCAGGTTGTGTTTTAATATTAGGTCTTCTATAAATGTGTTTGTTCCCACCAGTTGATAAACTAATCTGGTTGGGGCGTACTTCGATACGCACAGTGTTTTCTTGAGGTATCTGGCTTTAACTCTATCCAGGTCTTTGATGTTTTTGTAGTTCAAGTATGGCCAAATTATTTCAATTGCGTATGATGCTATTGGGGCTATTTTCAGATTGAACAGTGAAATTGATGTTTCTAGTGAGAGGCTATGAAGTCTTTTGATTTCCATTGTGGCTTTTATTGCGGAGATTGATCTTTCCTCAACATGTCTTGTGAAGGTGAATCCGGTGACCTGCAGAGTTACCCCTAAATATTTGTACGCCTTCGCTATGCCTAAAGTGTGATCCCCACATGTGAAGACATCCTTCGAGGATATTCGTCCGCCTTTCCGAAACTTCATTACTTTTGTCTTGTTCTGGTTTATTTTAAGTTCGTTTTCATTCGTCCATTCCTCTAACCGATTGATAGCTTGCTGCATCGCTTCCCTGTTTTTGCTTAGGATCACCATGTCATCTGCATAGAGCAGTATTTTTACCCCTTCCGTTGTGATCTTTTGAACTACGTCGTTTGTGAGCATGTTGAAAAGTATCGGGCTTAGAGGGTCACCTTGTAGAACTCCGTTTGTCTGTTTTATGTTCCTTGATTCTAGCTGACCGTCACATATGCTTATTACGTTGCTGTGCAGTATGCTTGTTATGAGGCAAAGGAAAGGGTCTTCTGGTCCTAGAACTGTCTTCAGTTTTTGGATGAGAATGTTCCTGTTCACTCCATCAAAGGCTTTTTGATAATCTACGAAGGTCGCGTATGCGCTGCCTTTGGGTTGACTTAGTGCTTCACCTATGTATCCAAGTACTTTCTCTATTGCTTGGATTGTCGATCTTCCTGGTATGAATCCGTGTTGTTCCTCTGGTGTCTCTTCCATTAATCGCTCGAAGATTCTTTCACGTATGACGCTAGATAACATCTTGAAGGCTGCACATTCAAGCGCAATCCCCCTGTATGAGTCGGGTGCATCATGTGGTCCCCTGCCTTTGTATATTATCTTGATTGTTGATTTCCTCCAGGAGTTAGGTATATTTCGGAGTTCTATACATTTGTTGTATAGGGCTGTCCACGTGCATTTTCAAAGTGCCTTTTTCAGTGAACTTTGCTCCGCATGTATCACATGAATATTGTTTTAGACCACTGTGGATTAACATTTGAGTAGTCAAATTCCCTTTGTGAGCAAAGTTGGCTCCGCATGTATCACAGGAATGTGGCATTATACCACTATGGAGTAACATGTGCGCTTTCAAAACGGACTTTTCAGCGAACATAGATCCGCATATATCACATAAATGTTGCTTTAAACCACTGTGGATTACCATGTGTCTTTTCAAATGCTGCTTTTGAGTAAAGTTGGCTCCGCATGTCTCACAGGAATGTGGCTTTATACCACTATGGAGTAACATGTGCCTCTTCAAGGCGGCATTTGTAGCGAACTTCGATCCGCATATATCACATGAATGTTGTGTTAGACCAGTGTGGATTACCATGTGCCTCTTCAAGCTGCCTTTTTCAGTGAACTTTGCTCCGCATGTATCACATGAATGTTGTCTTAGACCACTGTGGATTACCATGTGTCTTTTCAAATTCTGCTTTTGAGTAAAGTTGGCTCCGCAAGAACCACACGAATGTGGCTTTAGACCACTATGGATTAACATGTGTTGCCTCAAGCTGCTTTTTTCAGTGAACTTTGCTCCGCATCTATCACACAAATGTTGTTTTAGACCAGTACGTATTAAAAAGTGCTGCTTCAAACTGACTTTTAAAGAACAGGTTGCTCCGCACGTACCACACGAATATGGCCTAGGTCCACTGTGGATTAACATGTGTGTTTTCAAATGCACTTTTTTAGTAAAGTTGGCTCCGCATGTACAACAAGAATATGGCCTTTGACCACTATGATTCATCGTATCTGTCTTCAAAGAGCATTTTCTTTTAATGTGTGCTCCGCAAGTTTTGCGTATGTTTGGCATTGTCCCGATATGAGATGAGAATTGTTTCTTCATGTTATCATTTTGTTTGAGTTCATCTCTTGGTAAGATGTTCACCGATCTGTGGAAGATAGGTTGTTTCTGTGGTTAATTTCTAGTGCTAACACTTACTATTCTGAATCTAGTGTTAGTTATTGAGGTTATGAGGAGTAGAATTACGAGGTCATCAGCATCTCTTAAGACAGATTGAATAATACAAATTTAGGATGAAATTATGAATTAAGAGGAGGGCACTAAAATATAAGTCGATCTAAAATTAATAAAACAAAATTTTAATTAAAAAAATAATCATAATAAAGAACAAAAATGACGGAGTAACAGAAATTCTAAATTCTTAAAAGAACAAATCTTTGTGTATATGTACACTAGAAAATTTATATTGCTGTCCCTAACCCACCCACTTATAAGCGGATGACGAGATCAGTAGCCACCACGTCATCGGCCAATATTAGTTTGAGTATCATCGGCAAACCAAGGTCCCATCGTATGTCGGCTGGATCGATACATTCCACAGGTACAAAGGAAGCTTGTAGTTTAACGTTACCTGAAATCGCGCGATCATTAGCCACGGGACCTTCTCTTTACGTGGAATCCGAATCGCAGGACATGGTGTTTCACTTCGAAAATCTCACATGTATTGTCCGAGAATCGAAACTTGGTGAGAGGCAAACAGCTGGATCACTCAGCGACCACACGCCTTCCACAGGTACAAAGTGGGGAATTCCCACCACATTAGACACGAGTGGGTGGATCTTGCATGACCTATCCTTAGCCTACTAAAAAGACCGAGTCCCGCCGTGACCAGAAAGTGCTCCACCACACGCGAAAACTTCCCCTTCATCGCTCTCAGTTTATTGGGCATTGGGTCAGCTATCCTCTGACTCGCCTAGAATGCCAGTACTTGTTGGTGTAGCAGAGTGCAAATATGTATAGCGGGTACCTTCATTGGTCGAGGTGGTAGTGATTTGGCAACTTTTTCAGCTTGGTCCGCTAAATCATTTCCCGAAAATTGCAAGTGGCTTGGAAGCCGCAGAAAGGTGATTCGGGTGTCATCGCAGCACAACACGGCGAGCAGGTAATGGATTCACTGCACAAGGGGCTGTTGCAGGAAACATGTAGGAAATCACTGCAACGAACTCTTTCGGTACACAAGAGAAAGTGGATTCTTGAATCCTATGTACAAACTGCCGAGCTTCATAGATGGCAACGAGCTCCGCAGTGAACCCTCAACAGGCAAACTGATTTTGCATTTTGCACCATCAAAAACGTAAGCACAATCCACCTTCTCGTCCAGCTTCGAACCATCCGTGTAGAGAATGCATGCGTCTGGAAATTGGTGAACCATGCTGTGGAACTGCCTTCGATAAAGGGAGGCATCTTTGCCCCCCTTGGGACCTCGGTGTTGATCTAACCGAATTTTCGGACACGGGTCTTCCCTCAGAGGCACCACGCCAAGTGACCGGATGATATAGGGACCTACAGGCACTCCTAATTACACGAGGATTCGAGTTTAGTTCCAACCGACCAGCTGGCGCAATGCGTACCTCTGGTGGCATAGGGTACTGAAGGGAGCGTGATTGCTCGGATGCTGTGGCATTTGACGCTAATAGGCAGAATATTCCAAATGCATACGCTGGCGTCTATAATATTGGAAGGTGGAATACCCGATTCGGCGAGTAGGCTGGGAATCGGACTGGATCGGAAAGAACCGGTAGTCAACCCAACGCCAGTATGACGGATACTGTCCAGCATTTTGAAGGATGGCGGCCATGATGAACCGTAGTCTAGCCGGTACAAGACGAGGGATTGGTAAAACCGTAGCAGCACAGCACTGTCAGCACTCCTACGTAGTGCCACTAAGAAAGTAGATCATGTTCAGTTTCCTGGTACACGTGGTTATACGTTGTCGTATTTGGTGCTGCCACGTGAATTAACTGTCAAAATAGAGCTCCAGGAAATTTGAAATACTTCCGGAGTTGTAAGGTGGAGCCAAATCGTCTACATACAGCGGTAGAACTACTGTGAGCCCGGCGAAGGCAACAATGCCACATTTGGCAACCACGAACAAGGTAACACTCAGCACAGAACCCTTAGGAACCCCTTTTTCCAGGGTGAAAATTTACGATCATTTCCTACCAGTTCCTACACGAACGAGCCCGACGGACTTAAAATTCGCTATAGATATTTGTAAATTCCCCACTCGTGAAGGGTGGAACGGATCCGTAGCGATTTGTGGAGTCATACGCTTTATTAAGATCAAAGGAAACCATGACTAGGTGCTCCTTTCAGAGAAATGACACCTGTAAGGCCCTCTTAAGAAGCACAAGGTGGTCAGTGGTGGACCGATGAGAGCAAAATCCACACTGGCACTCAGACAAGAGGCCTCTCTTCTAAGAAGCTCACCAGTCGACGGTTAATCATCCTCTCCAGCAGCTTACATAGTTCAGACAATGGGGCTATAGATGCTAACAAGCTTGAGATCCTCTCCAGCCTTGGGAATCGGTATCACGATCCCATCACGCCTCTGAGATGGAACTTCCCTTAAAACCATATACGATTGAAGAGCATCAACAGTTTCTTTATCCTGGCATTGCACAGATGTTTCAACATTTCATAACGGATGTTATCCGCATCAGGAGATGTATCCCTGCACAGTGCCAGTGCACTGCGCAGATCCCATTCAGAGATAGGTACTGCACCCGAATTCTCCAATCAGCATCTATATTCGCCCGCTGAGATGTAAAGGATTGCAGGAATATAGATACCCTGCTCAAAATAACTTACCGTTTCCTGCTAGGTATAGAATTGGGAATTCGTGGATCATACAGAGAATAAACAAGAAGTTCCGTGACGAACTAAAGAGCCTACTTTTCTTAAAGTTTAAGATTCATGCCAATGATTAATCTATATAGATCTATCTAGAATAATGACGAAATTAATTTGATAATATCGAAATTTCTAATTAGTTCGAAATACTGTATATCTGGCAAAATGTAGCCTAATAGAGCACTACAGTTGGCAGCCCTGGTGACTGAATATATTCTTAGTACCATCTCTTAAAGTACAGAATACAACATTTGGTTAAAGTCCAATGAATAGCATGGACGTTACATGCAGTTAAACATTGGATCTAACAGCGAGCGTAAAATCATGTTGGCACAATGCCATGCATGTATTGGTCAGAAATAGTCTGAAATAATATGATCTATTGTTGTGCCAATTTTGAATGAAATCCATTAGTTAGTATAGAAGCTAAATGCATTTTAAAATTGGACCTATCAGCAGGCTTATAATCATTTTGGCAACACTGTCATGTATGGCCTCCTGGAAATTAAACTGCAATATTATTATCTATACGTGTGTCAATTTTGAAATAGCTCCCATTCATACCTTCCAAGATATCCAACATGGAGCTCAAATTTCAATTGCGAATTTTTTAGCAGTTGGTAGCACTGACATCATTTTCAAATATGGCCGTGAGATATTCAGGTATAGATCTTTACTCCTACCAAATTTTGTTTCGATTGCTCCAGCCGTTTAGGAGTTGATAGGGGGGGACACACACTCAGCCAGCCAGCCAGACAGACAGAAGGACAGACAGACAGACACACATTTGCCCGATCTCATAAGTCTACTTTTTCCTCATTTTTGCAAAATGTGAAAAGTAGGCTAAAAATAGTATTACCAGACTAGTTACATCCTTCTACTATTATTTGCTTTAATAGAAAATCGAGAAACTCCGATCTCGAGGGGTGATGAGGTCAAAAACTATAGTGGGCGCCTGTATCCAACTAGTAGTACCATTTACGTCGATTATAAAGTGAGTAAGCGGTCAGTTAAGATAAAATGGGGTGACAAGCAGACTAAAAAGTGCTTGTTACGTTTATTAACAAAGGACAATACAGTTATGTCCCTAACACAAATAAATAAAAATGGTGTCCTATTTGACACTCTAAATCAATAAAAAAAATAAACAATTTCGACAATCTTCATGTTGTCCTAAAATAATATTGGAGAATCCGGCACTCCACGTAGAATAATGCACAAACTTGCTTGCCAAACAAACATAAAAATTTAATTAATATTTTAACACTGTGAAGTTCCACTGAACCTTCACTAAAATTCGTGAAATATGAAACGACTAGCGGACCCGTGCGAGAAATCTCATAAGTCACACTTTCCCCAGTAGGTTTACAATGAGTGACTTAAGGAGGAAGGTTGTTATGTAATTATTTCAACCAAATGATTATAGAACACCATTTGCATTTCAGTTAAAATTCCAAGCTGTACGTTCTCTAACTTATGAAGGCAATTACTGAAAATTCTATCATCATAACACTCACCAGTTATTCGATATTTATGAAAGCATCTTGGTCAAGATTTCCTGCTTTATCTTGTTGGCTGAGAAGCCTCCTTCTCCCTCATCAGGACAGCCCTCGTTGGAAAACTTCTGCACGCCCCGCTTACAGCGAGGCTTCCTTGTTCCTAAGTGCAACGATCAGCGCTAAACTCCTTTGCACGTTACCTACAAGGGGGCTTCCCTTGTCCTGTGTGTAGCGCTCAACGCTAAACTCCTTTGCACGTTACCTACAGGGGTGTTTTCGCTTTCCTGAGTGGAGCGTCAGCATGAGAGCGTGCTGTGGCTGGTTTCTCTCTTTGATATTTATGAAATTAAAATGCAATTCGTCATTGTTGATTCCATTTCTGTGCTGAGTCCATTGATTGAAAACTTAGCCGTAACACTCACCGGTTATTCGATACATTTCAGTCAGAATTGCAAGTTGTACATTCTTTAACTTATGAAGGCAATCGCTGAAAATTGGATCATCATAACACTCATCGGTTATTCGATTTTTATGAAATTATACGATTTGAGTACCCAATCCACTGATTTAGTAATCCTGAAAACCATGGGAAACGATAGAAGAAAACCTGTAAAATAATTAACGTTTAATAGTTTTAAGGGTTTAGACGACAACTCATAATTCCAGCATGTTAAAGCATCAATATTTGCAAATCGCACACTTCTTACAAAAATTGTTATTTATGAAATTAGAATGCAATTCTTCACTGCTAATTTTTGAGGCCTATATGATGATGATGATGATGATGATGATGATGTTAGTTTTAAAGTTGTAGACGACAACTCTAGCATGATTCAGCAACAGTATTTGCAAAAGGCACACTTCTTACAAAAATCAATATTTATGGAATTAGAATGCAGAAGAAATACCTTTATCCAATCCATTGATTAACTGATTCTGAAACTCATATAGAAGAGAAACTGCTCGAGAATTAACGTTCAATGTTATAAGGTTTTACACGACAACTCAGAATTGCAGCATGTTTGAGCAACAGTTTTTGCAAAAAGCACAATTCTTACAAAAATCGACATTATGGAATATGAATGCAGAAGAAAATCCTGTATCGCGCCACATTAACAAACCTGGAATATAATAAATCCATTGTTTAGACGAATGAGCTTAAATCATGTTTGTGCTGAGTCCATTGATCGAAAGCTTAGCAGTAACACTCGCCGGTTATACGATTTGAGTACCCAATCAATTGATTTAGCCTATTGATTCTGAAAACGTACACATTATTTTGATTTACTGTGTCTGAAATCGATGCAAAATGATAACGGAAAGACCTCAGAATGTTTAAATGTCATAAAAATAAAAGGCGTCACAGCGTCCGAAATGTGAAGTGGACACCATTGAACTGTAGGTACTACTGGAACAACTCCTCCCATGGTAACCCTCGTTGAAAACTGCTTCCTGTTCATCGCCTCCTTGACGTGCACTACCAGGCGTAACTAGTCGCACCAAAAACTGTCATACCATTGAACTCTAGAATGCAAGTCAGCTGATATGTCGTGTTTCTTTTCATATATTTGATCGTACTGTACAGGCCCGGGGGGCTGCACCCCTAAAAGCCACCCCCGTCATCTATTAGAACCACCCCTAACTGGCAAACATCATAAGTCCAGAACATCACTTTTACACGGCAACAGGCGGCCAGCCAGCTCGGGAGGTTAGCCAATCACTTGCAACACATTCACAACATTAACACTATAACTAACTGGGGCAGCTATGTCAATGGAATGCTGACAGTGTAACGGCAAGACCTATAAGAAGTGAGGTCTTTTGGGATCTGTATCTGTCATACAGTGTGTGTCGCCGAAGGCTCTGTTCCAGCTAGTGTCATCAGGTGAGTCCAGCAAGTGTTCAGATATCCTTAATTTTGTAACACCCATCCACAAACTTATACACTTAGCTTGTACCACTATTCACATTATTCACATTTCCCTAAAAAGGGACTTACAATTGCATACTGACCAATGAAACACTTGGTCAGTAAACTACACGTTGTACTCATAATTACACGCCTCTTCACATCCTAATACCCTTCCTGACCTCCGTCACGATTGACCGTGACTAGTAGCCAGTTATTGCTTGCTCAGACCTCATTGTGTTTCCCGCACGCGACCGCCGAGCAGCGAGCCGCTGACACAAGCAGGTCTGTTATATAATTCATTCCAACCAGCTGGGAAGCCGGCACGTTGGCCTGCACTCAGAAGTTCATCCCCCAGTAGGTTCTTGCATCTTAGCAGGAACACCCCCTAGCATTTGAACACCAAACAACACGCTACACTGGTAAGCTCTCCCAGCTACGGGAAGCCGCCATCATTTAGAAACAACCTTTCAAATTAATACAATAACACTAATGTTTAGAACCCTAAACTACCCCCCCCCCCCAACTAAGGGATCTAAAACATATTGGTGGAGGCGCCGCTACTACGCACAGTAAGGGTAGGACTCATACAACGAGCCCTCGTAGTAGAAACGACCCCTACCGCACGCAGCCAAGCGAAAAAGTTGGATTTTTTATAGAAGGCATTATTTTTTCCCTTTACCATTGCTACACAAGGGATTTTTTTCCTCAACCCCCCCCCCCCCCCCCGAAAGAATCAGAAATATAATACATTGCCGAGCATACACAGTTTTTTTTGTTATACACATACACTTGGCATGGCCCCTCTATACCGCCTAGCTGTGCTGAGGAGCATTGGGGAGTACCAGGAGTTAATTGCCTGGCACAAGGTCTTTGAAACAAGGCAGGACTACCTCAGGAGGTTTCAACAGCTCCTGCATGCCCAGTATATGCGGATTATAAGAGCACTTGTCCGGCCACTCCACAGCGCTAAGAATCGCAAGATTCGGGCGAAAATCCCCACCCTCCGGACACAAATCATTAAGTCACACTGGCAACTACACTGCCGACACGAATTTATGTTCCAGCAATGGGAAACACTCATCAGGGAACACCAAAGGATAGGGACTAGTGGCACAAAAATCGCTGAACAGGCCATGAGCCTCAACAGGCAGTATGCCCCAATTTGAGACGAGTACCGCGAGCTCCAGGATAACAAGGCCATTTTTGAGTTCATGGCAGGGCCGCCAGCCCAGCCGAGAGAGGACATTAGCGTAGATACGCTAACTCGGCAATTTGCGAGGATGTCCCTCTCGCCACGTACTGCCAGACAAGGGAAGGAGTTCACCGTGGGCACAGTCCAGGAGACGGCCAGGTTAGACTCCAAAACACTGCGGGGCCAAGGTCACATCAATACACGTCCCTCAGCTCCGGATCGGAAGGCGATTTTGCCAAACCGAGGAGCAGAACCTAGGCCAACCCCCTCAAAACGAACGAACGAGAGGGAGTTGACGCCAGGACTCTCGAGTACACATGACATGACAGGGGGAAAACGGGAGGTAAACATGTCATGGGCTGAGGACATAGAGCCCGTCCCACAGCACATTAAGCCCACACACATAGGCAAACACAAGGACAGGAGTCTACCGTGACCATAGGCCTGAAATCGGGTAGACTACACTCCGATACATCGCTAGGGCAATCACAGGCAACTAAACGGCCTTTGCCGCTAGTTCAAAGGGCAATTTTGCCAGGACGAAAGCGGGCACTAGCATGTGTATCCCAGGTGCAAATGCACAAGAGGGTGTTGCCTTCAGGCCCTCAGGGTGCACAACACACACCCGCACACTCTGGCCAGGCGCAGACACACAGTACACGGGGTATAAGAAAGGTCTTATTACCTACCCCACGAGACCGGGCAGTCCGGGATATACACACCCCCATAAACTCTACTAGGGTAGCGCGAAGCGCAATTAATCCCTCAGGCATAACCACATTAAGGCCAACATCCAGGCACTACGGTGAAAGCAGGCCCAGGCTTACTTTGCTACAAATTCCTCCGGAAAATAGCAAAGAAGCACCTCGGTGGATTTCAGGGGCCTACACCTTAGTGACAGGGCGAAAGTATTCACCTTGCCGAGCAAGGACGCTCGGACGGGGATAACAACTTTCACCAGGAACACAACATAAACCAATGTCACTTGCACCACAATTATAGACACACGGAGACTCACGGACAAAAAAAACGCACATTTTTCATGTATATACAGTGGAACATGGCTAAGTCAAATATGTATAATTCAAAATTCTTCTTAGTTTTTCCTGGCCCCTTGCATTTTTTAGGCCATCAATGGTTTACAATCGTGATTAATTCAAGACATATTTCGGACAATGCAAAGTTTTAATATGCAAAGCCGAGCGGTAGCCAATTAGGCGAGCCACGCGGCTTAGGGCCGGAAAGAGCTATTCCGAACACAGCCTAAGCAACAAACCACAGCATAGAGCTTAGGCGGGTCTCTCTAAGTAGAAATGACTAAGTGTTCTATGTTCTGGTCCCACAGTTTGATAGATTCTCTTGTGACGGGCGAGAGCCCTAATCGTAAGCAAGAAGTAAGAATCTCAAACTATTTTTCAAAAATGGTACATTCCCCTGAGACGTAACTAGATTACTGACGTACTAACGTCGCCAAACAGGTGAATAGTACACTCAGGTCCAACCTTTCATTTTTAAACATTTTGGCATTGTTTACGATACAATCTTTACAGATTACCGCTGCCTGGCAACCCGCTTTCATAAGCATAAAGCATTGCGCAGACGGGATACAATATATTTTCTCTACTCTTTTCAAAGAGCTCTCTTAATTGGGATCGTTGCATAACTCAATTTTTTTTCTCTTTCGCCTCTCTCACTAATCCCGTGAAAGGAAAGTATCCAAGTTGAACTGTATATATCTGATCCTAAAGTACACGTTGTACATTACACTGCCTATAACATGAATTTTTCTCGTCCCCCATAACAGCGCACAAACTAACCATAAACACCATGGGGTAACACTCACAGCTCAAGGGGGAAACACCATTACTTATTTCTGGAAGGCATATCACACCCGCAAAACAACACCTACACGTAAAAGCGGGAACACTGTCAAAAGGAAGGGAAATGATCCCACTGGCAGACGTGAAAAGAAGGCCAAGAAATAGCCTTCGGACCACGCTGACCGCACCGGGACACGACCCTAACACTTGGCAGAACTGTCCCGAAGACACAAGCCTAAATGGCACCAGGAATAATTACCCTGCTTAAAGACGGTCTCGAACCCGCAACCTCCTGGATACCAGGAGTGCAAGGTCGGGTAACTATCCAAGGGGAGGATATAATAATAAATGACAGTTACACTAACAGATATTTATATGCATAAAGCGATAAAATCACCTCCAACACCTAGTCACCAAACACGCGACTAGCGGCCCGGAGACACTCGTGCATAGACACAGCCAAGTACCACTAACAGGGACATATTCGACCCATGCTTACATTACCACAAAACTTGGGAACACGAATGTATTTAGTGGAAGGTTCTCTTCCATTACGGAAAGCCATGCTCACAACAACAGAGCGAGAAAGCAGGCTTCCACACACAACACGTGCTGGACACAGGAACATCGTCAAACAAGTAATAAGATAGCGCACACGTCAATGAAATTAGAGACTATCGCCGTCAGCGATAAAACACTCGTGACTGGGCGACCTTCACAGCCAACATGCACGCAGCTCTGAAGGCGGAACACACGCAATCATTCACGCCAGGTCCAAAACCCTATAAGTCACAAAATAAAAGTACGAGGGACATTCCAAAAGACCAAAATTTTTCACGCCAAAGCATATTTTCATCTGCGTGTCTCAAACACACGACACACATGCCATGGGACATACAGTACAAAAAAATTGTAACACCAGGTCCTTAAAGCAAGCCGGGTACGAACTCACGACCACACAACACAGTCGTGCCAAAAACAAACTAACCAACGGTATTTTTGGCGCGACAAACACAATCAAAAGCCACACTGGGGACAATCAAATCCCAACAGCCAACGCAGACATAGAACACAGAGAATTACATGGGATTGCGGGTCCGAATACCCAGTAAAAAATCGGACACCGTGGAAAACAACTATCCAGAATCCCAATTAGACTGAAATTGGCCCCAGACCAGCACATAAGTGGGTCAGATACACGTTTATAGTGACAGGAAGGTCCTTTTCCCATACATACAAGAGCATAGATTCGCCCCAGGGTACTCGCTACAACAGCCTACCTCGGCAGTGGCGACCCAGGAATTCCCAATAAGGGGGCGCACCGAAAATCCTAGGCCGCCAAGGGGACCACAATAGACTTCCCAGACATGGATTACACATAATTTCACAAGGCAAAGGTCTTATGGAATAAGTGTCCACACAACAGTGCTAGCAAAAACGGGACAGATTAGCACACTGGCCCTCACGGAATCCCAAACAATGACAACACTCCGACATTGGCAAAAAGTCACGTTCCGACGGCCGACATAAGTAAACACTGACTTGCAGATTCCACCGCATTGCAACATTGCTGTCGACAGACACTATTGTTATAACGGAAGTGACCATGAAATGACAAAAACAAACCAATAATAATGACATACATTTTCCAGCACTGTTACAACAGTTATGATATTTAGCAATGTACAGACATAATAGGTCGGACTTATCTTAGGGCCACAGGGGCATGTTCACAAAGGCAATAACAGGTTACACGCGCCATCTGACACTCAGCCACGCGACACACGAAACGGCTTAGCCGATAACGGCACGCCCGCCAGTAGGCGCAGCGGAACGCAACCACAGATACGCAAGCCTCAGTAATCACAGCCACGGGCACCTCCTGCCACACGCGATCACTTATCAGGAGCGGACACAGACAGGTGCTCTGAAGGAACAACCCCCCCCCATAACTGCTTCTCCTTTTACTTTTTAATCCCAAAACCATCACAAGCGATCAGGACATGACCAGTCACACTACGATCACTTGCTACATTAACATTATAGATAAGAGACCAGATAGGGCGTGACGTCACAGCGTCACCACACTTTACTATCCCCAGCAGCGGATAGAAAACAGACATTGGCCAAGTGAGGATGACAGGAGCAGAGACGGATGGTACCAGCGAGAGAGCCTATATACCACCCTCAGGCTACTATTATACCACCTTTTTCCCTCCATAACCTTGTCATTCACAACATTAGCCAACACAGACATATAAACACATAAAAACAGCTACACTACATTCCAAAATGTACATCGGGGTTGATAGACTTCATGCGTTTAAAGAGAGGGCTCACTACGCCCTGGCTCTCAATGCTAACACCTGAGTATTAGGGGTGTGTCGGAAAAACGACAATTAATCGTAATGCGCATCTCTAAGCAAGAGATGAGGCCAAATTTATATTAACAATTCTTTTTTATTAAATAATCCCGCATGAAAGGGACATAGTATTATTACGCCTCAACCGATACCTATCCTTAAATGAGAGCGGATACGCCTCATATCCAGACACATGCATGCAATATCCCACCCACATACCAAGGGTTATTATTATTGGACCTGCATGATACTTTGTGAAAATTTTTGCAAACCTGGGAAATACCTCCCCCGTCCACTCACTGTAAAGACATCCCAGCAGCATCACCGGCCCCAGGCCACCATTAACAGGGAGCCCAAAGATGCGCAACCCCCTCCTACCATGCTTTAAGCCTATTCAACGGATAATACCCCCGGAGCCTAATAACAGGGAACCCAACGCCATAAAACCCTATTAACGCCATCCATGAAAATCAACAAGGCATTACAGCTGGAAATCCGACATAGCACAGTAGACCTGAAGTAGTCTATGCATTTAGAATATTCTACAACCCCAAAACACTTTAAAATTTTACATTTTCTACACAATAAATTATTTACACAGTACACTCATTTTTAATATAAAAAGGAATCTGTGACACGCTGAATGATGATGACAGCGTAAGCGGAAGGCCAGAGGCACCACACAGGAGCAGAACTGGGGAAGGCAATGATCAGACCTACCCCGGTTGGCTCACTGACCCAGACCAAAGAGACGAACTACGTAAGGTCGAAGCGCCGATGACCTAGCACGGGCAAACGTCGGAGTCCCGGAAGGCCTAGCCTGCCCCCGGGACAAAGAAAAGTTACACCCACCATGTGCTACGGGCATCGAAGCCAGACCTGCAGGGGAGACTTTCTGAGGATGGCGGGAGAAATAGCCAGCTCCACACCGGACTCAGGAGATGACCCTAGGGACGACCAAATTACGACTAGACTCTTAGTTAGTATATAAGTAAGTAGAACTTCTAGAGCGGGGAGTTAGACTCCTATTCGCAGGAGTGAACCAGCTTCTTAGGGTTCACCGGAATCAACCCTAGAACCAACCCAATGCCAATATGGGCGAAGGGGACCCCGGACGCCACCATTCCCGGAGGATATTATTACTGCCAATACGGGCGAAGAGGACCCCGGACGCCACCATTCCCGGAGGGTATTATTTTATCGGACGATGTCCAACGCCCACATAAATGGCTGACAACGGGTCACCAGAGCTTAAATGGTGACGCATCGGGCAGCCAGAGATATTAAATGAGGAGCATTGCAAGCACTCACAGGGGTTACAGTGGGCAGACCCAACAACAATGAATATATCAATGACGACATATGCAAATGCAACGGCAATGAACAGGCAAGTACAACGGGCGAAGCGGTTTGATCATTGGTACCGCAGTCGCCCGGAACTTTATTAATACTAGTTAGTAAGCATTAATATTAATGTCGACAATTAGGATTAAGACGGAGGGGACTACGAGGCATTGTTGGGTTCCGGTCTCAACAATGTACTACAAGGGCCCCCGCGAGAGAAATCGGACGGACGAGCCTCCATCTAAATTTTAGTATTTAAGTTACAGTGCCATTTTTAAGGTCACTTAGATGTAAGCAAATTCAACAAGCGCTGTTGCTAAAATAGGGCACAGCACATTTCGGCTTTAGAATAAGGTCCACTCGGCATGTATATACAGCATAGTTTTACATTTAAGGCAATCTTTTTAAATTTAAGGCATTTTTTTAAAAATTAAGGCAATTTTATTTAGATTAAGGTAAAGCCGTTCGGCACTTGGTGACCAAAAACCGGTACCAGGGTAAGCCCGATAATATAACACACTAGGATAAGTAAAGTTAAGGAAAAACATTACGGCACCGTCTAGGGTAAGCCCGATCACACAATACTAATCATGTCATTTATTCCACAGGAAAAAGACCTTCAGCCAGTGAACACACTGACACAGGAGCCGATATAAAGAATATGCAATATTCACATGTTTTTAACCTCTCCATTTTTCAGGCGGCGTCACCAGACATATGTCACTGGTGACAATGATTTCACTGCCATACAGCAGCAACATGTTATTTATGCCATGCCCTTATTATGTACCATTTTTCCTCATTAATTTGCACTAATCCTAACACAATCTAACACACTCACCACATTTTCTTACAGCAACACAGAAATCTGCACAGCAGGGCTGATACCTGTGGGGTATCAGGCTCGCTGGCAGATCAACATAAACAAAGAGAATAAAGCGTCAAAGATGTGACGCAATTTACGACAATGAGGGCGCAACCGATCTGTGGCGGCGACTCTCACTGTCAAGTGTGAAGGCATTCGCCCACAGAGAATGATTCACAGACAGGGGTATATGTCAGCGGCACGACCACTAAACTACACCAGGAAACGGCCGGACAGGATTAGCCGTGAGACGGCACACAAATACAAAAGGTAGCGTGCACGCAAGGTACAGGAGACACGGCCGTCTAGCTATAAAATAATTAATAATTAAGATAGATAGATAGATATAAGTAAATAATGTAATAGAAAATACTGTAATATTGTTAAAAGGCACCGCATACAAAACTTGTTACCAAGGATGCCACACATTGTGAATACACATATTTTATCAAACACATGTACCCAATGATTATGCTTTTGTCTGTTTCATTTTTCTTCCTTCTAACGTCCAAATTTGTGAAGGTGTCCCGTTTCACCCCTGCACAATAAATTATATTTTACGTATTCCTTTAACTTATACCTTGGGACACCTATTTTTTCTATTTCTTCCATCTTTCACATTGCAGGGAGCAATTTTTTCCCCAATACAGCGCCGGACGGCACAATCACCCGTCCAGCCCTGGGTTTTTTCCTCCCTGCACAATACCAATATATATATAATGGCTAAACCACATATTTTTGTTGTTGTTGTACTTTTCAATATTTCCATGTCAGCTTTTTTATGAACTGTTTGAAATTATCACATGTATATGCATATATCCCAAAACCTACCCCTCTGAACACAAGCTGATCTCACATCTACACGACATCGCTCCCTCAACACGACATCGCTACCTCTACACGACATCAACACCGAAGAAAAGAAGAGGAAGTACAAGGGGGATTCAACAACGATCCATCACACCAGCACCCCCACTCCACGTTCCGTTCCCGTTCGCGGGGACGCGAACTAATCAAAGGAGGAGACTTGTACAGGCCCGGGGGGCTGCACCCCTAAAAGCCACCCCCGTCATCTATTAGAACCACCCCTAACTGGCAAACATCATAAGTCCAGAACATCACTTTTACACGGCAACAGGCGGCCACCCAGCTCGGGAGGTTAGCCAATCACTTGCAACACATTCACAACATTAACACTATAGCTAACTGGGGCAGCTATGTCAATGGAATGCTGACAGTGTAACGGCAAGACCTATAAGAAGTGAGGCCTTTTGGGATCTGTATCTGTCATACAGTGTGTGTCGCCGAAGGCTCTGTTCCAGCTACTGTCATCAGGTGAGTCCAGCAAGTGTTCAGATATCCTTAGTTTTGTAACACCCATCCACAAACTTGTACACTTAGCTTGTACCACTATTCACATTATTCACATTTCCCTAAAAAGGGACTTACAATTGCATACTGACCAATAAAACACTTGGTCAGTAAACTACACGTTGTACTCATAATTACACGCCTCTTCACATCCTAATACCCTTCCTGACCTCCGTCACGATTGACCGTGACTAGTAGCCAGTTATTGCTTGCTCAGACTTCCTTGTGTTTCCCGCACGCGACCGCCGAGCAGCGAGCCGCTGACACAAGCAGGTCTGTTATATAATTCATTCCAACCAGCTGGGAAGCCGGCACGTTGGCCTGCACTCAGAAGTTCATCCCCCAGTAGGTTCTTGCATCTTAGCAGGAACACCCCCTAGCATTTGAACACCAAACAACACGCTACACTGGTAAGCTCTCCCAGCTACGGGAAGCCGCCATCATTTAGAAACAACCTTTCAAATTAATACAATAACACTAATGTTTAGATCCCTAACCCCCCCCCCCCCCAACTAAGGGATCTAAAACAGTACGTACCTCTGTGCAACGTTATATGTATGGTATTTTCCAATAATACGGTAGGCTTACGGTCTACTTTATTTTCGAATCGAGATTTGTAATGTAGTAGCCTATTCTGCGTTTATGGATACGTCTTACATCAAATTTTGACATAATAGGCCTAAATAGCATATGACAAATACACGCAGTCACTGTTATAGGTTATAAAATATTAGTAACAGAATTATAACCTAGGCCTAGCCTAAATTACAGATTTTCATGGAAACGTCCAGATGTATTAGAGAAATGGGTTATAGCTGTGAACACTTTTATAAATCATGCTACTTGTTTCATTCAAATAGAAACAAACCACTGCTTAAAGATGATGCGGTACCTGCAATTTTCAATTTCCCACAGCATCTGCTTCAGCCACCCAAGAAAAGACCGAGAGTTATTGAACGACAAGTAGCCTACAAGTGGAAGTATATAGACCTAGGCCTAATATTTACTGTTACTTTTTTCATCAGCTTAGGCATAAAATTTCACATTTTCCAGTATACTTTTATTATGTCAGTCTTGGAGACGATAAATAGAATTGGGCTTAAGGGATCTAGCCTGCAGGACCCTGTTCGTTTGCAGTATGACTTATGTGAGGTCTATGTTTCGACCTGCTTTGAGAAAAAGAAGCTTGTAGTTTTACGTGACCGTTAATCTTGTGATCATGAGCCAAAAGACCTCCATTTTACGTGGAATCCGATCCACAGGACATGCCATTTCACTTCGAAAATCTCACAGGCAATGACCGGTTATCGAACCTGGCCCACCTTGGTGAGAGAGGCGAATAGCTTGACCGCTGCGCAACATGCCCCATTGCCTTGAAGAATATTGGACATGCGGTTGTTTTGTATAAATTAAGTATGTATTTTTGTTCACTAAGCATCTATTTAATTATTTAGTTGTAGGCTTATGCATATTCACACAGATATGAATGCTGCTTTTGAGTTAATAAAAATGTCCAATACCAATTACCATATTTTTGATCTTTATTCTTAGTCATTCCCTGTCTAACCTGATTGTTATTTTATTTCAATGAACGTACGGCTTGTATTTTTTGCCAGTAGGCCTATAGTTATTGTGTATGCTGCCTTTGATCTAGGGATAAAAATGATGAACAATCAGGCTGCAATATAATATTTTATGTTGGCGTATATTCCTAGCCATTTTAAGTATCAAATTACTATGATATTTTGAAATATATATTTCGGCGTAAGTTCCGATTGGTTTACCGTTCGCCTAAATATTCAAAAGTACCTCTTATAATTGTATCTCGTCGTACGTACGTACATCATCCTTGTGTTCGTATACGTCAAACTCTCCTCCTTGACGAGCACTACCAGGCGAAACTAGTCGCACCAAAACCGCACTTTGCTCCCATACAGTCGGCATTCCAGTATTACCTAGAGTTCAATGGTGGACACCAATTGTGGAGCGTATCTTCCTGCAGCAACAGGAACTGCAAATCGCACACTTCGTACAGTTTTTTGAAAGTAATTTTTTTAAAGAAATGATAGATATTTATGAAATTAGAATGCAATGAATCACTGGTAATGTATATTCTCTTTAATTTGAATGCTCATTTTTCATGATCGGTCTCTTGTGAGCGCCGCAGGAGGGATTCATACTACTGAAATAATATATATGATGATGGTGGTATCAGACATTTCCCTACTCTATACAATGCGTTTCAATAATGTGAATCGTAGTTCCAAATCCAAATTAGAATGACGAAAATATTTAAATGTTAATTTATTTACATATTTACAGAAATTTATGGTCTGCACTAACATTTACTTCTCTAAAAACGTCGCCTAAGGTTTTATTCCTTTCGCAACTTGTCACACCAACCTTTGAATAGCTCCGATAGTAATGAATTTCGTTTTATTGCGAACCACTAAGGCTACGGGCTTGAATGATGGGTCGTTGGATTTGGGATGACGACCTGTTTTTAAATGTATTTTTGAAAAAAATAAATTACAAAGTGTCTAACGCTATACTAGGCGAATATGTTTAAAGAATATTTTACCTGTTCAAATTTTAATTAAGAGAGGTCGTTGAGAGAGACGATACCGCTGTTATGTGTTTTAACGAGCCTGTTGCCGACCACGGTGATCGTGCCCGGAAGAAATGAATAGCTATTTTGGCGGGAAGCCGGGCGGCTTATGACGGTTGGTTTTGTGATATTTCCTATGATGGATGGGGGCTAATATTTGAAAATGTGTCAAGCGTGCTAGGAATTTTAACCCCTGAAGGGGATCTTTAACGTGTTAGTCAATGGTGATGAGCGAGACCGCTCTCTGCCACAGAAAATGGTTGTAGAATATGAAAACCAATAACATTCAGTAGACCAAGTGATGTGCATGAACCCAAAGAGCCGAAACGGTAAGGTCATTGCCCTGAGATTTTATAAACTAATCATTGGACATGGTAAAAGTGTATGATTAATTTGTACAAGTATTGAGGATGGCCGCTTGCCAATGATTATTACAGTAAAATGTTTAATAATAATAATAAATGTTGGATTTAATAATATACACCTCTTGCTTGCCAGACTCTGGATTCTGTACCTAGCCAGGCCTTGCTGGATTGATGGGTGATAAGACAGGAATGTCTGTGTGGGCAGGAAGTAAAATATCAGGCTACTTGTCTGGTGGTGGCTAGCAGGTCTCGCCTTTAAACAGAGACCGCCGTTTTGATTCCTAGACAGTCGTACCACTGGTGTTAAGAGGCAGCCATTTTGGTTCCTAATTAAAACATGAAACTAGTAAAAGGTACGCGAATCTTATCGTGCTTGAGGAACGTGAGGAGGCGTGGGAACATGTGAGAGTTAGAGATTATATGATGATGATTATTGTTGTTTTAAGGGGCCTAACCTCTAGGTTATCGGCCCAGATAGAGAAGAGTTGAATATAAAAACGCTGAAAAAATGCAACTCTCTCCGTAGCTAAGCAGACTGATGAGGATTGATGCACTTGCCGTTTTAGTAATCAGACGTATACAGTAGAGCTCTGAACTGAACTTTGGAATAAAATCCTTTTGTTTTCGGTAAGTAAGTAAGTAAGTAAGTAAGTATGTACCTATTAATGATTATTTTAATAATTTAATGCAAATGAACCTTAAATTATTAGTTATTGATAAGTTAATTAGTGATTTTTAATATTTATTTGTTTGCAGAAACCGGTACACCACACATGTCTGAGAGAGAAACCATTGCACTTTTGAGTCCTAGAAGGAAACAGCAACAAGCCAGTACAAGTCAAGGGTAGATTTAATAAATACTTGTTCCATTTTTGTTTGATAATTTATTTTTTTATGAAATGCATGTATTAACCTGAATTTAGGTATTTTAGGCGGTTTAGTTTATTTATTTTTAGAAAATTGCAAAGAAAAGCTTTACTGGTGTAGCAGTCGTTGAAAACCCTAGACGTACTAGAGTGGAACCATTGCCATAGAGTGAACAATTCAAAACTCTTGTAAGCCTAACATAAAACGCTACTCCATTTTACCACTAGACAAAAAAAAACATTACCTGTACATGACTGGGACGATGATTGCTTTCTTGATTAATGACTATGTATTGGCAACCGGTACAAGACCATATTTGTTGTTGACCGGGAAAAGTACAACACCATATTAGCATTTTTGAAAACAAAAATTTAAATTCAACTGACGTGCCGCTCCCTATGGACTTCCACAGGTTTGAACAAGATAACCTCGACAAAACGACATGACATTCATTTTTTGTTGTTTATATATCCACTAGCTGAAGTACATGTGTTTCGCTACGCGCCATAAATAAATTAAAATGTGAAGGTGACAGTTAAAACAGGGGATAGGCGAGGTGCTGCGCAGAGGGAGATTAAGGATGGAAAATTTTGTCCAACTACACCGCTCGGCGTTGACCGTGTTTTATAGCACAAATTTAGGTTTTACTCGCTAACCATTGGAGATACCTTTCGGATAGAAAATGTAATTTTAAACCTCGTATATGCCATCAAAAGTTTGCTATTTATTAGCGTTCTCTTTTTATTTGAAATCGAAATATGAAAGTTTGAAACCAAAGGGTGTAGTGAAATCACTAAAATGGTCACCATCTTTAAATAGTGCAAAGTATTGAATTCAAAAGTAGCCTATATGTTAACCAGGTAAATCTACTACTTCCATGTAAAATTCATGTAAATCGGACCAGTGGTACTTGAGTGATTGAGTAATACACACACACCATCTCATTTTTAGCCTCGCTTCACTCGCTTCATAGTCGTGTCATATTGTTATTCAATGAAATGCAGGTTTAACCCCGTTAACACCCCTTTAGAATCTGATTATCCAAAAATCCCTCCTTAGTAGACGATTTCGACACACAACAAACATATCCCCAAAATATCATTCTTCTAACTTTAATAGTTTTCGTTGGTCGATGAGAGTGAACATCCAAAAATCCTTCATTAGTGGACGTTTTTCTTCCAGAATTTCACCCCTCCCCAAAGGCCCCTTAAATTGGATTTATGAAAAAACGGTCGAACGCCTATTTATTTTAATTATTTATTCATTTATTTATTTATTTTTAAGCAGATCGATTTTCTCTGAGTTTCAAACTCCTCGCCTATGTCGTTTAAGAGATACACGCTCCGTTAGGAATCTTTCAACCCCCACTTTTCATCCCTTTAACCTCATAATATAAACCACATCGAAAAACCATTAGACATGTGTCAGCTTATTTTTAATGATTAGTATATATGCCAAGTATCACATCTCCAAATGAAAACACTCGTGAGATTTTGTTATTCAATGAAATGCACGTTTACCCCCTTAACACCTCTTGAGTACCTGAATATCCAAAACTCTTTCCGTAGTGGACGTTTTCGTCATACAATGAACATATCCCCAAAATTTCATGTTTCTAACTTGAATAATTTTGGCTGGGCGATGATGAGTGAGTGAGTCAGTCAGGACATTTTCATTCATTTATTTTTGATAATTTCACCTCTCCCCATGAACCCCTTAAATTGGACTTATGAAAAAAAACGGTTGAACACCTATTTACTTATTTTTAAGCTGCTTTTTTCGCTGAATTTCAAACTTACGTCTATGTTGAATAAGAGATACAGTACATGCTACGTTAAGAATCCTTCAACCCCCAATTTTCTCCCATTTCACCTTATAATATACATCATATCGATAAACCCTTAGACATATGTCTGCTTATTTTCAATGATTAGTTTATATGCCGAATATCACATCCCCAAATGAAACAACTCGTGAGATATTGTTATTAATGAAATGAAAGTTTAACCCCCTTAACACCCCTTCAGAACATGAATATCCAAAAAACCTTCCCTTGTGGACTTTTTCGACATAAAACGAACATATCCCCAAAATTTCAAGTTTCTAACTGCAATCGGTTTGCTGGGGGATGACAAGTGAATATCCAAAAATCCTTCCTTAATGGACTTCATTCCGCAGAATTTCACCCCTCCCCATGGGCCCCTTAAATTGGATTTATTAAAAAACGATCAAACACCTATTTACTACTTTATCAAGCGGATTTTTCTCCCTGAGATTCATACTTTTTGCCTCTGTCTTTTAAGAGATACTTGCTCCGTTAGGAATCCTTCAACCCCCACTTTTCACACATACACCTCATAATATACACTACTTCGAAAAAACCTCAGACATGTGTCTTCTTATTCTTAATGATGAGTTTATATGCCGAGTATCCCATCCCCAAGGAAACCAATAGGGAGATAATGTTATTCAATTAAATGCAATCTACACCCTTAACACCCCTATAGAACTTGAATATCCAAAAATCCTTCCCTAGTGGAAGTTTTCGACATACAACATAGCCCCACAATGTCATGTTTCTAACTTCAATAATTTTGGCTGGGCGATGATGAGTGAGTAAGTCAGGACATTTTCTTTCAATTACTTTTCCGAATTTCACCCCTCCCATGAACCCCTTAAATTGAATTTATGAAAAAACAGTCGAACACCTATTTACTTATTTTTGAGCTGTTCTTCCCCCCTGATTTTGATGAGTGAGTGAGTTAGGACACTTTCTTTCCTGTTTTTCCCCCAGAATTTCACTCTTCTCCAAGGGCCCCTTAAATTGGATTTATGAAAAAACGGTCGAACACCTATTTACTTATTTTTAAGCTGTTTTTTCCCGCCGAATTTCAAACTTCTCGCCTATGTCGTTTAAGAGATAAGCGCTCCGTTAAGAATCCCTCAACCCCCAAATTTCACCCCTTTTGCCTCATAATATACACCACATCGATAAACCCTTAGACATATGTCTGATTATTTTAATGATTAGTTTATATACCGAATATCACATCCCCAAAGAAACAACTCATGAGATATCGTTATTCAATGAAATGCACGTTTACCCCCTTAACACCTCCTTAAATTCCGAATAAAAAATCATTCCTTAGTTGACGTTTTCGACATACAGCGAACATATTCCCAAAATTTCATGGTTCCAACTTTAATAGTTTTCTCTGGGCGTGATGAGTGAGTGAGTCAGACAGGACATTTTCTTTCAATTATTTTTACCAGAATTTCACCCCTCCCCATGGGCCCCTTAAATTGGATTGATGAACAAACGCTTGAACACCTATTAACTTATTTTAAGCTGTCTTTTCCCCTGAGTTTGATGAGTGAGTGAGTTAGTCAGTCAGTTAGGACATTTTCTCTCCTTTTTCTCCCCCGAATTTCACCCCTCCCCATTGGCCCCTTAAATTAATTTTTGAAAAAAAAGTCGAACACTGATTTACTTGTTTTTTAAGCTGATTTTTTTCGCTGAATTTCAAATTTCTTGCCTATGTCGTTTAAGAGATAGGCCTACACGCTCCGTTAGGAATCCTTCAACCCCCAATTTTCACCCCTTTCAGCTCATAATAATACACCACATCGAAAAACTCTTAGACACATGTCTGCTTATTTGCAATGATTAGTTTATATGCCGAGTATCACATCCACAAATGAAACCACTCGTGAGATATCGTTATTCAATGAAATGTAGGTTTAATCCCCTTAAGACCCCTTTAGAACCTGAATATACGAAAATCCTCCCTTGGTAGACGGTTTTGATACACAATGAACATATCCCCAAACTGTCATGTTTCTAACTTCAATAATTTTGGCTGGGCGATGATGAGTGAGTCAGTGAGTGAGCGAGTCACGATATTTTCTTTCAATTTTCTTTTTTCAGAATTTCACCCCTCCCCATGAACCCCTTAAATTTGATTTATGAAAAAAAACTGTCGAACAGCTATTTACTTACTGTAAAGCAGATTTTCCCCTGATTTTGATGAGTGAGTCAGTCAGTCAGTCAATCAGTTAGAACACTTTCTTTCCTGTTTCCCCCCCCCCAGAATTTCACCCCTCCCCATGGGCCCCTTAAATTGGATTGATGAAAAAACGGTCAAACACATATTTACTTCTTTTTTATGCGGATTTTTTCCCGCTGAGATTCAAACTCCTCGCATATGTCATTTAAGAGATACACGTTCCGATAGGAATCTTTCAATCCCCACTTTTCACCCCTTTCACCTCATAATATACACCACATCGAAAAACCCACAGACACGTGTCTTCTTATTTTTAATGATGAGTTTATATGCCGAGTATCACATCCCCCAATGAAACCAATCGGGAGATATTGCTATTGTATTCAATGAAATGCAGGTCTACCCCCTTAACACCCCTTTAGAACCTGAATATCCAAAAATCCTCTCTTATTGGAGATTTGCGGCCCATGAGAAAGCTGCATACCAAATTTCATTCCAATCCGTTCGGTGGTTTCTGAGATTTCGTGATGAATGGATGAGTGAGTGAGTGAGTGGTATTTGACAAATGTATAGTAGATAGTATCAAGTCTTTGTTATGCTAAACTCGCTTGAGAGTGCTGTGTGAGCAGTTGAGTAACTAACGGGATTTCAAGTAAAGATCCTCATTTTCTATACGGTAGTGCAGAGCGCAACTCAGATCCAGTCGGCCGTGTCTCGACTTGAGCTATGTTGCTATGGAAATGATCTGCCTTGCCACTCCTTCATGCGTATATTTTATGATTTGATTAGCCTGTGCTTGAGTGCAAAAGGGCCGAAATCAGAAGAATGAGAAAGACTATCGAAAATTCATGTAGCCAGCGGTTCCTTCAGGGTCCTAAACTATGTGTATGCAAAATTTGGTTGATATTGGTGGAACGGTGTAGATTTGTATACGGAACAGACCCACCCACCCTCCCACATACAGACTTTCACTTTTATATATAAGATTAAAGGGGGAAGTGAATGACTGCAGCTTTATAAAAAAAAAGAAGTAGATGGGTTACTGTTCATGACGACATACAGTTTATTTTTTTAAATTGTGTTTTTGATCTTTTAATGCTAAATAACGTTAAAGTTTCTTTCAGGGGCAGATGACCTCGTAGTTCCGCCAGTTAAAACAATAACTAACTAACGTTAAAGTTTTATTTGCAAGTAGTGATTGATTGATTGATTGATTGATTAAGTGACTGGTTATTTTGTCTGTTTTTTTCTAGGTGTTGTCATGCGCCATTAAGGTACTGAACAGACAGTGAACAAGCAAACATTATGCTTTAAAAGTACTCTATGCTCTTGTGCAACGTTAATAGCTTACAATCAAAAAGTTTTATTATAACACATGGCTTTAGTACCAAATACAACAAATTAGCAAGTCGGTTTACCATGTGGGTTAAATTTAAAATCAGAAAACGATCGTTGGTTAACATTTGAATCCTGGCCTGTAGACTTTTAGTCAGCACATAGACTTGCTGGAGCTGGTTTTTATTACTTGAACCGGGAAGATGTTGTCCGTTGTGTTTTTTGTCATGTTGAACTTGCACACTGGAATGATCCCTTTAGAGACCATTTGCGATGGTCTCTTCGTTGTCCTTACATGCTCGGAAAACAAGTGGGTAACATACCAGTGTATCCATTCTACCGAACCACAAATACGTTCGCTACTACTTACATTGCTGAATCACAAATCAATAATAATAATGGTGTATTACCAGCCAACGGTAGTGTCGTTATAGGTGGTCCATATGCCATAGACAGTGTTGAATTGGCGTGTGCTTTTGAAAAATTGGGAGTTTGCAAGACTAAAGCACTAGCACACCCAGAGTACTGGTCTGTTGAAAAACGTTTAGAATCGTATAAGTATGTTTGGCCATTAATATTAAAACACCTTACAAATTAGCAAAGTGAAGCTGTTTTTTATACTGGTGAAGGGGACAAAACAATATGTTTTCATTGTGGATTTCCTTTAAAGGATTGGCAGATGACAGATGACCCTTTTGTGGAACAAGCTCGTTGGTTACCTAACTATAGATACATGGTGTTGATTAAAGGTCAGGAATTTGTGAACACTATTCGTAAAGAAAACGTAATTGCAGCACAAAACATAAAAGTGTCTTTAGAGTTAGAACAATCGGTGCAAATACATGAACGTGAAAAAAAAAGATTTGTCTGACCAAAATACTAAGTGTGACAAACAATTATGTAAAATTTGGTATGAAGAGGAACTAGGTGTTGTATTTTTGCCTTGTGGACACATGATTGCATGTGTCAAGTGTGCATTAGCACTTAACACTTATGCTATATGCAGAAATGTAGTATTTGCTACAGTTAGGGCATTTATAGACTACTACAATTAATGTTTTGAACGCTGTGGGGCAAGCATGTGGCTTAGAGACAAAGAAGCTCAGCGAATTGCCAACGCATATTCCATTTCGCATTATCAAGATTCGGAAATCGAAAACAGCATATGGTGATCGTGTACTTTGTGTGAATGAAAACTTTGAGATATTTCTGCCTACACGGTTTAATGATATGTTGGAGAGTGTTTTTGATGAAGTGAATAATGCTATACAAGCTGTACACTTATTTTATGAAGGTTTTAAAAACAATAGGAGTACGGTCCGTTTTAATTAATTAAAAAAGCAAATGTGAAATAATAATGGAAGATATAAGTCATGACAATAGACTGAAAGAAAAAAAATATGTGTATACAATATAAAGGTTTTAGTTTTTAGCACTGTCCTTAAAAATATTACCATGAAAAAAAATGAATATAAGGTTTGTAAATAAATGTAAACCATGTTAAAATGTTGTTTTATTTTCTACAAAGTTAGAATATTTAACATTGCAGAGTATACATGATTATGACAATAAATGCACACTTTATACAAGTCTTTGCCTTTACGATAGTGTGCTATAGTTTTAAAAACAAAGCGTGTTGTAGATCTTTTCCCACGGTGAACAATAGGCAGGTGTTTGATCATTATCACTATCATAATCATAAGCAGCTTGATCTATATCACTATTATTATAATCACCATTATCATTCTCAACATCACTAACACCAGTCAAATCTTCCTGTTCCTCTTGCTCTTCCTCTACAGTGACCTTGTGTAGAGACTGCGTAGCTTTTGATACTGTTAAGGTTTTATTGAACGTTGAAATATCTTGAGCAGCAATATTGTTTTCTTGCACTTGCTTTTTAGCTTTCTTATGATTTTCTGTAAACAGCAAGACTGGTTCGTTTCGAGCACTACATTGATGATCACTGACACTTAAAAACGCACTATTTTTACTTTTTAGGTCACTGCGACTTTGTTTTGAACGTTGTTATGAACAACGCCAAATAACAGATCCATTTGTATTGGTTCGATTCACAATATATGAATATCCTTTATAGTAAGCATAAGGCTTACCATACTTAGTCACTGACACTTCCATGTCACCAGTCGAGCATTGACTAAGCTCTAGTAAAGAAAACTTGGCAATAAGAACAATAGTTTAATGTGGGAGCATATATGAGTGCAAATGTGGTGGCAAAAGTGAGAGCAAATATGTGAGCAAAAATGGGCGCAAAAAGTGAGAGCAAAAAATGTGGGAACAAAAACTGGGAGCAAGTATTAAAGCTCAAGTGGGAGCAAATATGAGAGCACAAATAATAAATTTAGTTATAACCTAACCAAACCTAACTTAACCTATCCTCGCCTAACCTAACCTAACCTCACCTAACCTTGCCTAACTAAACCTAACCTAAGTTCAACTAACCTAACTTAACCTAACTTGAAAGTGGGAGCAAATGTGGTAGCAAAAAGTGGAAGCAAAAAGTGGGAGAAAATTTGTGAGCAAAAAAAAGTGGGAGTAAATGTGGAAAGCAAAAAAAAAAAAAGTTGGAGCAAATGTGTGAGAAAAAAATTGGGAACAAATGTGGGAGCAAAATGTGGGAGCACAAATGATAAACTTAGTTATAACCTTACCTAACCTAACTTCACCTAACCTAACCTAACCTAACTTCACCTAACCTAACTTCACCTAATTTCACCTAACCTAACCTAACTTTACCTAACCAAACCTAACTTCACCTAACCTAACCTAACTTCACCTAATCTAACCTACCTTCATCTAGCTTAACTTCAACTAACCTAACCTAACTTAACCTAACTTCACCTAACCTAACCTAACTTAACCTCACCTAACTTGAAAGTGGGAGCAAATGAGAAAGCAAAAATAAGTGGGCGCAAATGTGGGGAGCAAAAAGTGGGAGCAAATGAGGGAGCAACAACTGGGAGCACAAAGTGGGAGCAAATGTGGGAACAAAATGTGGGAGCAAAAAGAGGGAGCAAATGTGGAAGCAAATGAGGGAGCGAAAAGTGGGAGAAAAGAAATTGGGAGCAAAAAAGTGAGAGCAAAAAGTGGGAGCAAAATGTCGGAGCAAAATGTGGGAGCAAATGTGAGAGCAATTGAGGGAGCAAAAAGTGGGAGAAAAGAAATAGGGAGCAGAAAAGTTTGAGCAAATGTGGAAGCGAATGTGGGAGCAAAATGTGGGAGCAAAAATGGGGAGCAAATGTGTGAGCAAATATGGGAGCAAATATGGCAGCAAATACGGGAGCAAAAGTGGGAGCAAATATCAGAGCAAAAAGAGAGAGCAAAAAGTGGGAGCAACCATGACTGGTTGTCGAGACTTTCATATCAACCATTACACATGAATTACATTTTATTACAGCAATCTGGGTAGTAATAATAATAATATAAGTTTAAAAAATGAAATGTATTGATATTTTTCAAGGTGGAATTTCCATGGTCTGTCTAAAATATTAATTACATGAAACAAATTCACAGAATTCTAGAGTACTTTAAGTTTAATCTTTGGCTAGGAGTGAGATAGAGCTAGCTCACCTAACTTAAGCTCACCTAATTTAACCTAACATCACCTAAACTAATGTTATGCAAGTTGTGACTTGCTTTGAGACTGGCTATGACGTCACAGATGAATGGCGGTGAGAGGCTGGCAAAAAAGGAAATTATTTTTGTTTTATAAAAAGTTAATAAAACTTTAACGTTAGTTAGTTAGTTATTGTTGTTGTTTTATGAGGCGGAACTACGAGGTCATCTGCTCCTGAAAAAAACCTTAACGTTAATTAGCATTAAAATATCAAAAACACCATTTAAAAAAATTAACTGTATGGTGTCATGAACAGTAACCCATCTACTTCATGTTTTTTATAAAGCTGCAGTCATTCACATCACCCTTTAATGGATATATAAACAACAACAAAATGAATGTCATGTCATTTTGTCCACATTACCTTGTTCAAACCTGTGGATATTAGTTAAGTCCATAGGGAACGACAAGTCAGTTGAATTTAAATTTTTGTTTGCAAAAATTCCAATATGGTCTTGTACATTTCCCGGTCAACAACAAATACGGTCTTGTACCGGTTGCCAATACATAGTCATTAATCAAGAAAGCAATCATCGTCCCAGTCATGTACAGGTAATGAATTTTTTTGTCTAGGGGTCTTCACTAGTGGTAAAATGGAATAGCGTTTTAAGTTAGGCTTACCTGAGTTTTGAATTGTTCACTCTATGGCAATGGTTCCACTCTAGTACGTCTAGGGTTTTCAGCGACTGCGACAGCAGTACAGCTTTTCTTTGCAATTTTCTAAAAATAAATAAAAAAACGCCATAAATACCTAAATTCAGGATAATACATGCATTTCATAAAAAATAAAATATCAAATAAAAATTAAACAAGTTAAAAAAATATCACCATGACTTGTACAGGCTTGTTACTGTTTCCTTCTAGTGGACTCAAAAGTGCAATGGTTTCTCTCTCAGACATTTGAGGTATACCGGTTTCTGCAAATAAATAAATAAATAAAACATCATTAAACACCTCATCAATAACTACAAATTTAAGGTTCGTTAGCATTACATTGTTAAAATAATCATTAATAGGTACTTACCGAAAAGGAAAGGATTTTATTCCAAAGTTCGGTTCAGAGCTCTACTGTATACGTCTGATTGCTAAAACGGCTAACGCTGTCCTTACCAGTCTGCTTAACAACAGAGGGAGTTGCATTTTCTCAGCGTTTTGACCTTCAACTCATCTCAGTCTCCCACATGTTCCCTCGCCTCCCCACATTCCTCAAGCACGATGAGATTCGCTTACCTTATACTAGTTTCATGTTTTTAATAAGGAACCAAAATGGCTGTCTCATATACCAGTAGTACGACTGTCTAGGAACCTAAATGGCAGTCTCTGTTTAAACGCCAGACCTGCTAGCCACCACCAGACAGGTAACCTGATACTTTACTTCCTGCCCACACAAACATTCCTGATTATCACCCAGCTCTCACCACACCAGCAAGGCCTGGCTAGAAACAGTATTCAGAGTCCAGCAAGCAAGAGTGTGTGGTAGCATTCAAAAGGTGTGTCTTATTAAATCCAACATTTATTATTATTATTATTATTTAACATTTTAATGTAATAATCATTAGCTAGCGGCCATCCTCAATACTTGTACAAGTTAATCATACACTTTCACCATGTACATTGATTAGTTTATAAAATCTCAGGGCAATTACCTAACCGTTTCGGCTCTTTGGGTTCATGCACATCACTTGGTCTACTGAATGTTATTGGTTTTCATATTCTACAACCACTTGCTGTGCCAGAGAGAGGTCTCGCTCATCACCATTGACTAACACGTTAAAGATCCCCTTCAGGGGTTAAAAATCCTAGCGCGCTTGACACATTTTCAAATATTAGCCTCCATCCGTCATAGGAAATATCACAAAACCAACCGTCATAAGCCGCCCGGCTTCCCGCCAAAATAGCTATTCATTTCTTCCGGGCACAGTCACTGTGGATGGCAACAGGCTCGTTAAAACACATAACAGCGTTACCGTCTCTCTCAACGACCACTGTTAATAAAAATTTGAACAGGTAAAATAATTGTGTTAAACATATAGGCCTAGTATAGCGTTAGACCCTCTGTATTTTTTTCAAAAATACATTTAAAAACGGGGCGACATCCCAAATCCAACGACCCCTCATACAAGTCCATAGCCTTATTCGTTATCAATATAATAACAAAAGTGCACTTAGGCTCTTTTGACAAAAAATCAAAAATACTTTCAAAAATGGGGCGTAATCCCAAATCCAATGAACCCTCATACAAGTCCATAGCCTTATTCGATCTCAAACTATTAACAAAAGTGCACTTAGGCTCTTTTGACAAAAAAAATCAAAAATACATTCAAAAATGGGGCGTAATCCCAAATCCAACGACCTCTCATACAAGTCCATCGCCTTATTCGTTCTCAAAATATTAACAAAAATGCACTTAGGCCCTTTTGACAAAAATCGAAAATACATTCAAAAACGGGGCGTCATTCTAAATCCAACGACCCCTCATACAAGTCCATAACCCTATTCGTTCTCAAAATATGAACAAAAGTGTACTTAGGCCCTTTTGACAAAAATCGAAAATACATTCAAATACGGGACGTCATCCCAAATCCAACGACCCTTCATACAAATCCATAGTCCTTTTCGTTCTCAAAATATTAACAAAAGTGCACTTAGGCCCTTTTGACAAAATCAAACATACTTTCAAAAACGGGGCGTCATCCCTAAACCAACGACCCATCATACAAGTCCGTAGCCTTAGTGGTTCGCAAGATATTAAAAAGCACATGATCTATTAGTTTTTGGTCTTTCGGTTAAATGTAAAAAAATAACTCATCCATAAATAATTATTTAAAAAGCCCGCCCTCTTACAAAATCCCCAAGTACGCATGCGTACAAACAAAAAAACAAAAATGTTAATTCATAGCGGCATCCTGCTGTACGCATGCGCTTTATGAGCAACAACGTTTAATTTTATATTAGCAGCGCATTTCATACCTGTCGCATTTGGAAGGCGACTTTCACTTAAAAAAAAAATTCACCCCCTTGTACGGGAAGGTTTTATTTTGGGGTTGAAATGAGTTGTCCATTGGAGAGAGGGCATCACCCCGAGTCCAACGATATGTCGCATTCCAAATCCGGACCATGCGTTCGCGACTAATCCACATAAGGGTTCAGCGTAGCCGAGCGGCTAGTGATACTATTTTAAACCATCACTACTCCCCTACTCACGATGTTTTAGTGGCTGGTGCAATCTTGGCTGCCCACTAAGGGACAAGCTGCCGGCGGTAGTTGCCGAATGAGGAAGGTTTTGTTTCCTCAACCACAGCCAAATTTCCATTCGTTTTGTGAGTGGCATGATCATCGACACTCTCAAAGTTATCGTCGGCAAAAACTGCACGTTCTGTGAATTTTGGCCAATCAGCCCAACGGAGGAGCCATCGACTTGGTACCTCGATGGCTCTCTGGTTCGGAAGAGTACATTAATCGGGAAATGGTCACTTTTACAGAGGTCGTCGTGCACCCCAGTGAAGCGGGGGAACCAGCGCACGACATCACAAGGTGATGTTGACAATAGAAAAAGTGCCGTGTGCAATAGAGAAGTGCTTTGGTTCCCTTGTGTTCAACAAACACAGGTCCAGCCACCTGATCAATCTCTCAGAATCTCTCCCTCTACCGCTAGAGGTAGCGGAGTCCCTGATGGTGCTGAGGGCATTAAAGAAGGGGACTTCTTCTCCGATTGCGCCGATTCAGCTGGCATAACCGGCGCCTTCTTTACGGGGCGGAAGAAGGTTGTGAGAGGGGTACCTAAAGAACTGCTGGAAATACGGACATCGATGGCACCACACTCGGAACTGGAGCGGCAGAGGTGATAGTGGGCAATCATAACGTGGTAACTCTTGACATGAAAGATTTTCAAAAGTCCTTATATTTTGAATCTTAGCTTCTTTACAGAACTCAGTGCACTGCTTCGTTCGTAGAGAGTGGCTTCCTTGGCAGTTGGGACAATTCGGGAGAGCTATACATCTCTCCCTCGTGTATCCCCTTGCCACACACTCTACACACGGACTTGGCAGGGCAACTGGCAGAAACATGCCCGAATTTCAGGCATCAATTGCAGTGCATAGGTGGAGGGTTGAACGGTCGAACATAGCAGAGGTGCGATGTGACCTTCACATGCTTAGGTAAAACCTCACCCTCTAAATGGAGAATACAAGCAGCAGTATCGACGCTGTCCTCTCCAATCTTTCGGGCAATGCGCCCAATCTTGCTGTTGCCTCTCTTCCCCAGATCCCGCAACAATTCCGCATCACTATCATGAGGTCACGATAGAAAATAACTTGACAGACCTCATTCAGCGTTTCATGTATTGGGACCTGAACGGGAATTTCGTCAAATTACGTGCATTCCAGCAATGCTTGGGCTGGCCTACGGTCAACGGTGTGCAGCAAGAGATGCCCGTTCCGGAGCCAGGAAATCCCGTTGAAATTTCCAAATTTCTCCTCGGTTTCCTCGGAAAACATTATGGATTACACCAGTTAAAAATCACTCCCGTCTGCCCCGGTAGCTACCGTGGATGGATTCTGCCCTCCATATCCACAGGGGCCTTCCAAATCAAAGTCAGTCATGTCAGCCGGTTTTGTCGACCGTATTAGTCGCCTCCTGCGACTGGCAGAACATAGCGTGGGTGCATTCTAACATGGGGGATGAGTATACAGTAATCTTGTGTATGTAAAACATTCTATTGTTATATAATGTTATTACACCCTTATTCGAAGACGTAGAGTTAAAAGCCTAAATGTAATGCATCAGAAAAGATTTTAATCTCACGGAATGTGCTTCATGTTTAAGTAATAACATCCATAACAATATTTTCTTTTTGCGAAGTCACTTTTGGCATCTGTGGACATATTTATTGCTAAATCCCTAATTTGAAGGATATTGAACCTTTATTAAAGGTGTTGCGACGTCAAGAATCTAACTCATCGTCTTGATATGATTATTGCTGCTACAATTTGTTACGAGAGAGAAGACTTGTTATTGTATATTTTTATTAAAAGCAAACCAGAGGCGGCGTTTGACACGTCAATCCATTTGAGGTTTGTCGGCAAGGGGGGATTCTTTTTTGAGTCGCGGACAAACCTGTTTCTACCGAGCGGCGAGTGAGGAAAAGCTCACACGTGTAGAGAAAGGCATTGAGGGGATGACGTGTGATCGGCTCACTGTCGAACGGCACGAAGCAGCACGAGCGAGAAATGGAAAGTGAAATCGCATGACTCGATTGACCAATTAGAATATTATATTGGTTAATTACTTCATTGACTCTTGTAATTAGTTTACAATATGAATCCAAGAGAGAGATACCAAGTTCCATGTAGAAAATCATAACACATATTTTTAAGTTTTCAAAATTGAGGAGTTTCTAATTCGACAGAAGAAGTTGTTTAATGAATTTGATCGGAAATTCAAGCACCAAATTTCTAGAGGACGCCATCAGTGGAAAATGGGGTGTTTATTCCTTTCTGAAATGTCCGGAGAGACAGATGTATTGTGAGCTCGCCAATTTTGAGTGCGCAAGAAATTGAATTTGACCGCTATAGCGAGTGTTATTCCGGCCAAGCATTACGAGAGCGGGGGAACGTTAGAGTGGGAATTGAATATTATAGTAGTAATGTATTCAAAGTGATCGAGTTTACTGAAAATTATATCAACAATCCTTCGAAGTATTTTGCAACATTTTATTGCAAAATTGAACATTCATTTTGAGAAATTGTAGTTAGTCAGCGACGAATTCGTACAAGTGGAAGTCTGTATAGAATAATCTCCAACACCAGAAACCATTAACTATGAAGAAATACGTATTGTAATTGTATTTCAACAATACTTGGGAAGCATTGTTACACTTCGCCAAGCCATACAATAATCTGCTACGATAAACTACGATACGGCATTTCATAGACATTTACAAAATCTACAACATTCTACGAAATGTATTCATCGATTTTGAAAAATGGAACTTCAGAAATTCGAGTTAAGAGGGATTATTAAAACACATTTTGAGAACGTTGCGATGATTTGGGAAACTGGATAATTGAACACAACATGATGAGAAGAGTGACTTAAAAAAATTACATTCAAAATTGGAATAGCACGAGAGATCTTCTAGAATCTACGATGCATAAACTTGACGGAGCATGACTTCAAGACGTATGCTGAAACAAGTTGTACTGGGCTTCGGATTCGAGTCCAGACAGTCGAGGAATGGAGATGGGAGAAGGTGAGATCCGATCCGATGCTGTTTCAACATCCTGGGGCAGGCGAATAAAAATATGGAGACATCGAAGCGGGAGCCGCAGGAACGAATCTTATATCAACCTGGGTATAATGAGCCTTTTCCAGCAGTTTGCAGCTAACATGTAGAGATATCAGTGACGTCCATTTTTGTTAGATTTTTGTATCTATTATGATTCCTGTTAGTAAGCCACCGCAGGAGCGTCGGAAAACTTCCATGTAACAGTTGGTGTTCATCAAGGTTCGGCCCTGTCACCATTGCTGTTCATTATGGTCATGGACACGGTTACAGCAGATCTACAACAACCGTTACCTTGGACCATTCTGTACGCTGATGACGTTATGTTGGCCGCTCAAAACAAGCTGGATCTCCAACATCAAGTCCAGGAATGGAGTGATCGTTTAAGTCAATATGGCCTGCGGCTTAACAAAGCTAAAACAGAATATATGACAACGGATGCTGGAGAAATCGGAACAATCCAAGTCGACGGCGATGATCTGCCTCGAACGACAAAATTTAAGTATCTTGGCTCTACGATAACTGTTGAAGGTCGTCTCACCGAGGAGGTCAACATAAGAATTAATGCTGCGTGGATGAAGTGGCGTACAACGACAGGTGTCATGTGCGATCGCCAGATGAAAGACCACCTAAAATCGAAGATTTAACGGACTGTCATTCGTCCCGTAACGCTTTATAGTACCGAATGTTGGCCGACCTCGAAAGTAGTGTGTTTTGATCGGTTCTGTCACCTCCTCCTCCTCGCCCTCCTCACAAGATGGCGGCGGTGCGATAACTCCCGAACGCATGGTCGGATTTTGACGAATGAGGTGTCATTGAACTCGGGCTGATACCCCCTTTCCGATGGACAACATATTTCAACCCCAAAATAAAACCTACCCCTACTCGAGGGTGAAATTGTATTTTTTTAGAGAATCTCTCTTTCCAACTGCAACATGTGAGAGTTTGAATGTCAATATGGAATGAAACGTTGTTCTACATAAAGTGCATGTGTTCGGTGGATAGCCACTATGAATTAACATGCTTGTTTTTTGTTTTTACACATGTCCACTCATAGGTTTGGTAAGAGGGCGGGCTTTTTAAAAGATGGTGGCTGTAGTGTAACCTAACCCAACCTAACGGGTCCTTGTTGATGGGTCCTTGTGGACGAGCCTTTGTTGACAGGTCCTTGTGGACGAGTCCTTGCGGACAAGTCCGTGTGGACAAGTCCTTGTGGACAGGTCCTTGTGGACAAGTCTGTGTGGACAGGTCCTTGTGGACAAGTCCTTGTGGACGAGTCCTTGTCCCTTTGGACTGATCCCTTTGGACGGGTCCCATTGGCCTGGTTCCTACGGACTAGCCCATGAATTTATTTAAATTATGTCAAAGGGCCTAACTACATTTGTGTGTGTTGAATTGACGTTGTTCACTAATCTCCCACTACTATAATGGGATAACGATATGAAAGGAAAGTGATGAAATACATGTGAACATACAAGGGATCTAACTTGGTGGATGGATGTGTTCTAACGAGTCATTTGTAGTTGAAAGAGAATAATACATGTTCTTAAGATGTTAAAACTGAGGAGATGCACGTGCAGTAAGATGTCTTGTTACTTCCTGTGTCATATTACAGACATGACAGAGAGCGCGCAGATCTGTTGCTATGACTAACACTGCAGTAATTTGAAACCGCAAGTGTTCATTAAGACAATGGATGATGATCATGCAAAGTTAGCAGTTATTGGATATTACACAGGTGTTCCTTCCGGTGTCATGTTGCTGACATACCAGAGACCGCACACTGCTGTTGCTACGACTGACACTGCAGTAATTTGAAACCCCATATGTTGATTAAGACAATGGGTGATGATCATGCAAAGTCAGCAGTCATTGAATACCACACAGGTGTTCCTAGTGTACTTTGGACTCTCAACTGTATTGGGAAAGGAATTGCAATGATCTGCAAAAAACTGCTGACACGAGCGATGAGAGTTTATATAAGAGGGGTGTCATATATCTCCCTACTGTCAGTCTTTATTACTCGCTTTGAGTGAACAGTGCTCTATTACTGCTCAAGAGTTGTAAAAAAAAAGCCGTTTTGGTAGAAAATCATTAAATTATTTTGCAAGGTAAGTACTTATTATTAATGGATTGTAGTCTTTTATTACTAATTGATGTTGAAGTTATTTATTTATTTATTTATTTATCGTTTGGCAATACAAGATTTCAGAGAAAGTTACAAAGAAAATCACTTTAAAATCTACTGTACATTATTTTTACTATTTACACTATTTACAGTCTCAGGTCTAATGAGTCTATCCATTGGACCACGTCAGGTGTCGCCAACAGGAAGTCGATCCAGTCCCCTCCATATGCCCTCAGAGGACAGTCAGTTGTAATGTGTTGGATGGTTTGATTAGGAGCACCACAATCACACTGAGGAGACGAAATTTTTCCCCATTTGAACAAAGTTCCATTGCATACTCCGTGGTTTGTCCGAATCCTATTGAGAGTTGCCCAAGCCCTCCTGGGCAGATCGGAACCTGGAGCGGATGTTCTTGTAGGGTCCAGGAAGGAGCTCGACTCAGGACAAGCTTTTAGTGTCCATTCAGTAATCCACTGCATGCTGGAATCAAAATGGTTTCTTACAAGCCTCTGGGCATGACAAATGGGTGGCTTCCTGGATTTGAGCCTGTTCATTTGGAGAGAGGGGATGTCTTCATGAATTGGTAGTGTAGGGTGATCCATGATCTTGTAGTACTCCCGTAGCAAGGCAACTTCTCTACGAAGGTGGGGTGGAAGAATATTGCTGAGGGCTGGAAGCCAATATGCTGGTGTAGTTCTTATACAACCAGTGATTAGTCTCATGGTGTTGTTTGACGAGTTTGACATGTGGGCTATTGAGCCAAACTGGGGCGCAGTATTCAGCCACAGAGAAGACTAGACCTAAGGCAGAGCATCTTGTAGTAGTGGCAGAAGCTCCCCAAGATGTTCCACATAGCTTTAGCAATATATTGTTGCGGCTTCTAATTTTAGCTGCTGTGCTCTGGAGGTGTTGCTTGTAAGAGAGTGTTCGGTCAAGTATTACTCCTAAGTACTTTGGGAACTTTTTATATTTCAAAATCTTCCCCTCGAATTTTACATTGAGTTGGGTATTAGCCAATATGTTGCTGAGGTGGAAATAAGTTACCTCAGTTTTTGTAGCACTGGGTTGCAGCCTCCATTTGTGGAAATATCTTCCAAGTTTAGCCAAATCATCTTCAAGTACATTTTCCAAATCTTCCATATTTTGGTGTCTAGTGGCCAATGCTATGTCATCAGCATAACAAAACTTTTTTGAGTTTGTTTCTGGTAGATCCGATAAGTACAGATTGAAGAGGAGAGGAGCCAGTACTGAACCCTGTGGGAGGCCATTAGTTAGCTTCTTTCGTTTGCTGATTTTTGATCCCAAGACAACCTGGAAATGTCTGTTGTTAATCATATTGTCAATAAGCCGGGCCATGGATTTACAGGGAATCACTTTTAGGAATTTATACAGTAGACCTTCTCTCCAAACTGTATCATATGCAGCAGTTAAATCTAAGAAGGCAACGGCTGTTTTCTGGTGAAGTTGGAAACCAGCTTCTATGTGAGATGTAAGAGCGAGAACTTGATCACAGCAACTTCGGTTTTTCTGGAAACCAGCTTGCTCAATGGGGATGTCTTGGGTGATACAGGGGCTGATTCTGTTCAAAATCAGTCTTTCAAGAAGCTTATAGGTGCAGCTAAGTAGGGCTATAGGTCGATAGCTCTCAGGCAAATCTTTTGGTTTCTCAGGTTTTATGATGGCAATTATTTTGGATTTCTTAAACTGCTTTGGAAGTATTCCTGTTCGGAGAATATCAGAGAAGAAACGAGCCAGCCATTTTTTTGCATTGTTTCCCATATGTATGAGGAACTCTGGATGGATACCATCAAAGCCAGGTGCTTTTCTAGCTTTCATGTCCTTCAAGGCAATGTTGATTTCTTCATGAGTGAAGAGTCCAGAGTATGCAGAATGAGTTGGTGAAGAGGCTTTGAGTTGTTTTAATTTTCTTTTCACCAGTCTTGTGTGATTTACATCCTGAGTGATTCTGGAAGTTGAGACAATGTGCTTAGCAATCTCATCTGGTGTAATGTTAGATTTCTCTTTTATTATTGGTGTGCTACCCCCAAGTTTCCGCAGTAAGCTCCAAGCTTTTCTACTGGAGTGACGAAAATCCATCTCTTCAACAGTCTTGGACCATTTTTCCCTGCGTGCCGCATCTAAGCTTCGTAACAGTTCATCCGCTACTTCACGGTCTCCATTTCTTAGATATTCATTGTAGAGTGTATCACTCTGCTGATTCCATCCTGGAACATACTCTTTTCTGAAACCTCTTGGAACGTATTTCTTTGCCACAGAAGTCACCAGGCCAACAAACCTTTGATAGCAACTGCTTTTTGCCGGAATAAACCTGATGCATTTATCTAAGTCGGTTGAGAACTTCTCCCAATCTGCCTTCAGGAAGTTCCAGCGAGGATGAGGAAATGATGTAATTAATTGGATAGATAGCCCTACTTCTATAAGTACTGGTCTATGTTGGCTTCGTGGAAAGTCAGCTAGTACTCTTCTTGTTGTAGGTAGGAAATGGCCCTTGTTGTCACTAGAGACAAAACATAGATCTGGGTTATGTTCATTCTTCCAAGCAGCAGATCTGAATGTCCCTCGATCTTTTGCATCAAAGATAAGATGTAGGTTGAGTTCATCAGCCCAGTCAGAAAGAGCAACACCGCAGTCATTATTCTTGGCGTATTTCCAATTTTCATGGTGACTGTTGAAATCACCAGCATAAATTGCAGGATGGTTCGCAGGTGAGAGAACAGTAGCTGGCCAAGGAATTGTAGGTGGCTTGTAGATATTTACAACTGTAACATCTTGCAGTTTTACTACAACAGAATGAATGTTGTTGTCAGAACAAGCAGAAATAAGATGGATATCTTCCAGATTGTTACGAGCATATGTTACTACTCCATATGCGCTGTGATAAGTTGCACCTACCATTGCGTACCCACAGATCTGGACTCTTTTTCTGAGTTCATCCTGAAGTTATTGATTGGAATGTATTTATTGATTGATTGATTGATTTGTTTGCAGATAGTTGGGTACCTGTAGGTTACCAGATTCCTACAATCTGTTCATTCAGTGACAGCAGTTGATCAATTATAAAAAGATAAGTGCCCCCCCCCCTCTAATAACTTTTAAACAGTTACCCGAGTGATATTTTCCAATGTTCACCACTACATGTCAGTGAAAATGGTATATTTAGCAGTAAAAAGTTGGAACTACTTGACCATGATGTGTAAAGCTAAATTTGTAGGTTAGATTTTGATTACCACTCTATTAAGTTCGAATGTTCATTGCTAGGTGTCAGTGACAGAGGGAATATTTTAAGTCTTAACCTCAGTTCACTTAACTTTACCTAACTTAACCTTGTCATGTGACATGTTTTACAAGTTTAAACTTGTTTTAAGACTGGCTATGACGTCACACTTAGCTCACTTAACTGGCGATGGCTGGTTTCTATCACGTGACATGTTCTACAAGTTTAGACTTGTTTTAAGACTGGCTATGACGTCACACTTAGCTCACTTAACTAGCGATCGCTGGTTTCTATCACGTGACATGTTCTACAAGTTTAGACTTGTTTTAAGACTGGCTATGACGCAACACTTAGCTCACTTAACTGGCGACCGCTGGTTTCTACCACTCTATCATGTTCCAATGTTCACCGCTAGGTGTCAGTGACAGTGGTATATAGTAACCCTCAGTTAGAACTACATACAGTTAGACTTGCTAGGAGTTCACAGATGATTTATTTAAATACTCTGCTATAACCATTGACTGGAATATAATTAAACTATTTATATTGTACTTTTTGTTTATCATTTATTAACATTGATGATTTCTTTCTTTTATAGGTAATTTCGAAAGGGATCATCATGTTCAAGTGTGGTGACTGTAAGAAACAGTTCTCAAGACCTGACAACCTTCAACGTCATGCAAGTACAAAACATAATCAGAAAATGTTTGTGTGCAGTCATTGTGCTACCACATTTAACAGACAAGATAATCTTGCACGTCACGTAAATTTAATGCATGTTAGTTCAGCACCATTTTCATCTTCAGTTTGTGAACTTGGTTTTTCTGATGTAAAGCGATATCAATCCCACATGGTTGAAGTGCATGGTGAACAACAAGAATTAAAAACTGTAAAACCAACAACTAGCACGGAACCTTTAAATGAATGTGATGCTCAAAAGCGTAAACGTTCTCAAGATTGTGAAAATAGTTGTGCAACAAAAAGAAAAAAGAATGGTGAACCTTCAATAACACATTGTGATGTATGTATTATTGATATACCTTCTTCAATCATTCATGGACATTTACGCAGTATTCAACATAAAAATAACGCTTGCCATGAAATAAATTCTGGAAATATTCAACAAATTGGTAGTGCATTTAAAAGTCGAATTGCTAGTTATAGACTTTATAGTAAAGAAAAAACTCAAAGTATTGAATCATTTTTTAAAAATGTTCAACCTACTGTGTTTGGCTTAGTAGAAAATGTTTTATTAGAGCATAAAACATTTAAAATGAATTTTGAACGTTTTGGCCTCTATGTAAAAACTGGGAGCGAAGGTGAAATTACGGATATCAAATCCTTTAATACAAAAAACCTAATTGTTAGCGAATCAACTAATATTACTGATATATAACAAAATATTTCAAGTGCTATCATTGTGAAGAGTGAAGAGTTCCAGGAAAGGGAGTCAGGCTGGGCGTTGGTTGAAGTACTTTATTTAGAAACCAACCTGAATAAATACAACCCCCTTCGAGCATCATCATATATTGATTTGCCAGGATGGATCAAACGGAAGAAAGCTGTTGTGAACGTTTGCAATAGTGATCAAGCATGTTTTGCGTGGGCTGTAACCTCAGCTCTCCATTCAGCAGTGGGGCATATGGATAGAACATCATCTTATCCTCAATATTCTTCAGTGTTAGATTTAAAAGAAATAGAATTTCCTATGGCGATAAAAGACATTCAACGTTTTGAAGAGCTGAACAATATAAGTATTAATGTTTATGGAATTGAAAATAAGAGAATAGTAGGTCCTCTATATTATACTCAGGAAGAAAAGGATGCTCATGTAAATTTACTATACATAACCGAAGGTGAAAATGCTCACTATTGCTGGATAAAACATTTCAGTAGACTTGTTGGTAGTCAGCTATCAAAAGGTGAATCTAAGAAGTGGTTGTGTGATGGCTGTTTGCTATATTTCAGAAAAGAGGACCAACTAACTCAACATCAATAATGGGGGTGTAATCATGTGTGTACGGTATTACCGACTCCTAAAAATAACATTCTAAAATTTAAGGATTATGAGAAACAGCTTCGAGTACCATTTGTTATATATGCTGACTTCGAGGCTTTGCTAAAACCATTTAATACATGTTCATCAAATCCAGCCCAACCTTTCACCCACACAACTCACATTCATGAACCTTTTAGCTTTGCATATTATATTAAATGTAGTTATGATGACTCTTTAAATAAGTTTGAGCTCTATAGAGGATCTGATGCACCTAAAGTTTTTATGGAAAGGCTTGAGAAAGATGCCATTCGTATATCCTCTATTTTAAATACGATCATTCCAATGGAACCACTAACTTTATTAGAGCAAATGAATTTTGAAACTGAAACTAATTGTTTTATATGTGGTGAATGTTTATATACAGACAGGGTTCGCGATCATGACCATTTAACAGGACAATATCGTGGTGCTGCTCACCAAGAATGTAATTTAAATTATAGAGTAAGTAAATTCATTCCGATCATTCTACATAACGGTAGCAAATACGATAACCACTTTATCGTTAAAGAATTTGGAGCTTCAGATGTGAAAATTGATGTGATTGCAAATAATAAGGAACAATACATATCGTTCACAAAATACATCAAAACTGACAATAAGAAAACGATAAAACTGCGATTTTTAGATTCATTCCGCTTTATGCCGAGTAGTCTTGATAAGCTTGCTAGTAATTTAAAATCAGATCAGTTTCATGAAATTCAACGTGTCTTTCCTAAAGAAGATGATTTTAATTTGATTTGTCAAAAGGGTATATTCCCTTACGAATATATTAACTGTGTGGAACGTCTTGAGGAGTGTTCTTTACCACCGAAAGATGCATTTTACAGTTCCTTAAACACAAGTCATATCAGTGATCAGGAATATTTACATGCACGTGTATGGGCACAGTTTGACATTCAAACTTTAGGAGAATTTTCAGACATATATTTGAAGACAGATGTGTTGTTATTAGGAGATGTTTTTGAAAAGTTTCGGAATGTTTGTATGAAAACTTATGACATTGATCCTTGTCAGTATTTCACAGCTCCTGGGATAAGTTTCAGTTCAATGTTGAAAAAACGAAAGTAAATTTAGAATTAATGACTGATATAGACATGATCAATTTTATAAAATCATCAATTCGAGGTGGATTAAGTCAATGTAGTGGACGGTACTCTAAAGCGAATAATAAATACATGCCTAGCTACAACCCTTGTGAAGAGTCAAAGTATATTGTCTACCTCGATGCAAATAACCAATATGGTTGGGCTATGAGTCAATATCTACCACTGAAAGATTTTCGCTGGCTGACACAACCTGAAATTGATGTCTTGCATGTTGACACTCTCAATGATAACGATGATAAAGGATATATTTTAGAAGTAAATCTTGAGTACCCTAAAGAGTTACATGATGATCATAATGATTTTCCATTTTGTCCTGAGAATATGAAATCTCCATACATCACATCACGAACAAAAATGTTAATTGCTAATGTAAATAATAAATGTAAATATGTAATACATTATCGAAACTTGAAACAGTGTCTACAGCATGGATTGAAATTAACTAAAATTCATCGCGTATTGCAATTTCATCAGTCAGCATGACTCAAACCGTATATTGATCTAAACAATAATTTAAGAAAACAGTCAACAAACGCGTTTGAAAATGATTTTTATAAACTCATGAATAATAGTGTTTTTGGAAAGACTATGGAGAATGTTGATAAACGAGTTGATGTAAAGCTGATAACAAAGTGGGAGAATGATGGTAAAAGGTATGGTGCGAGCAACTTAATAAGCAAGCCTAACTTTCATAGCTGTTCAATTATTCATGAGGATTTAGTTGTAGTACAAATGAATCGTCTTAAAGTAACTTACAACAAACCCATATATGTGGGTTAAACCATTCTGGAATTATCAAAAACACTTATGTATGAATTTCACTATGATTATGTAAAGAAAAACTATCTTGATAATGCTAAATTACTCTACACAGACACAGATTCTTTTATTTATGAGTTTAAAACTGATGATTTTTATGAGGATATCAAAACTGAGCTAAATAGGTTTGATACAAGTGACTATCCTGAGGATAATATTTACCATTTACCTCTAGTAAACAAAAAGGTTCTTGGGAAATTTAAGGATGAATGTGCTGGTGTTATTATAGACACCTTTATAGGCACAAAATCTAAATCATACAGCTATATGACAATTAATGATGTAGTAGTAAAAAAATTAAAAGGAGTGAAAAAGAATGTTGTTAGTAAAGAGTTAGATATAAGTGATTATAAAAACTGTATAGTTAGTAACCCACCTGTATTATATAAGAAAATGAGTGTATTTAGAAGTAAAAATCATCAGCTACATACCAATTTGTTGAACAAAGTTGCTTCAAGTAATGAAGACAACAAACGATTCATTATACCCAACACATTTGATACTTTTGCTTGGGGAAACAGTCGCATTGATGACTATTACTTTACTTAAGTCTAATGATCACTATATTGTAATATTTGTAGTGTGTTTTATATTGTAATATTTTTTTGTAAAAAACTGTAAGTAGAATGTATAATGTTAGGCTACTGTAGTTCAGTAAAAATAAGATAAGTAATACATTTTAGTGTAAAATGTTTGCTTTTGTATATTACGAAAAAGATTTTTAAAAAATGTACAGAATGTGTGAACTAAACAAGGGAAATGTAAAAATGTAAAGTGGAAAATTGTAAATATCCATGTGTGAAAAAGTGAAATAGTTATCACCATTTTAAAATTAAAAGACATTGTGATCTGGTAAATCTTGTTTTTATTTCACAACAACAAAAATGTACAGAATGTGTAAACTAAACAAGAAGAATGTAAAAAAATGAAAAGTGGAAATTGTAAATATTCATGTGTGAAAAAATGAAAATAAAGAAATGGCTATCACCATTTTAAAATTAAAAGACATTGTCATCTTGTAAACCTTGTTTTTATTTCACAACATATATGGCTTTACAAAATAGAATACAAAGAAATACCATTTCCTCAATCCTTTTCTATGTTCATGTCCACTCATCATTAACTTCCCTTTTATAGCAGTAATCACAATGAGGGCTGCCAACCTCTCCCCCACTGAGCCATTATAGGATGTCAAACGTTGCTTAGCTTTTCAACGATACTTTATCCACCACACGTATTAAAGCATAATGACTATGACGATAAGAAAGGTCGTGTTCTTTACATGCTTAATCCAAAGAAATAATAGGTATTTACTTAACACAGGGTCTTGAGTCCATGAGTTTGGTACATGTTGCAAGATTTCTTTCACGGCATTGACTGTCACAAAATAAATGAAAACTTGGAGAGCACCAATAATTCATCTTTGGTAGGACTATCCAGGATCTTGAGTCCATGATTTTGGTATAAGTTGCCAGATTTCTTTCACGGCATTGACTGTCACATAATAAATGAACAACTTGGAGAGCACCAATAATTCTTCTTTGGTAAAACTATCTGCATATCGATGACAGATAACCTTTTAGTTCCACCCTTAAAACAACAACACTACCTCTTGCATAATCTGCGATGTTGATGGCTCTTGAGACGTGAAAGATGGATTAAACATAACTTTTACATCAACAGGAGTTAGACTTTGCTCAGTAAACAATGCACTGTCATGAGCCACAGTATTTTTTTTTCTTGGACTTGCTTTTTTCTTTTCTTTATAAGTGTTTGAAACGGTGTATTAAAAGAGAATGATAAACATCCAAAGGGTAAATAGAGTAACAAATAAAGAGAAATGAAAATGATACTTCCATATCAATTGTCAAGCATGAACTAGTCTCTAGCAAAGTTCACTCAATACTATAAATAATAGTTTAAAGTGGGTGCAAAAGTGGGTGCAAAAGTGGGTGCATAAGTGGGTGCAAATGTGGGTGCATAAGTGGGTGCATAAGTGGGTGCAAATGTGGGTGCATAAGTGGGTGAAAAAGTGGGTGCATAAGTGAATGCAATAGTGGGTGCAAAGGTAGGTACAAAAGTGGGTGAAAAAATGCCCCCCTTTTTGAATCTCGCTAACGCCCCCTTTTTTAATCTATTTTTTTGAAATTTTGACAAAGGGTCTAAGTGCACTTTTGTTAATATCTCGCGAACCAGTCTCTGTTGACGGGTCCTTGTTGACGGGTCCGAAAATTTTCAAAAACATCTGCTAATAACAACACATCTGTCTTCAAATATATGTCTGAAAATTCTCCTAAAGTTTGAATGTCAAACTGTGCCCATACACGTTGTGCATGTAAATATTCCTGATCACTGATATGACTTGTGTTTAAGGAACTGTATAATGCATCTTTCGGTGGTAAAGAACACTCCTCAAGACGTTCCACACAGTTAATATATTCGTAAGGGAATATACCCTATTGACAAATCAAATTAAAATCATCTTCGTTAGGAAAGACACGTTGAATTTCATGAAACCGATCTGATTTTAAATTACTAGCAAGCTTATCAAGACTACTCGGCATAAAGCGGAATGAATCTAAAAATCGCAGTTTTATCGTTTTCTTATTGTCAGTTTTGATGTATTTTGTGAACGATATGTATTGTTCCTTATTATTTGCAATCACATCAATTTTCACATCTGAAGCTCCAAATTCTTTAACGATAAAGTGGTTATCGTATTTGCTACCGTTATGTAGAATGATCGGAATGAATTTACTTACTCTATAATTTAAATTACATTCTTGGTGAGCAGCACCACGATATTGTCCTGTTAAATGGTCATGATCGCGAACCCTGTCTGTATATAAACATTCACCACATATAAAACAATTAGTTTCAGTTTCAAAATTCATTTGCTCTAATAAAGTTAGTGGTTCCATTGGAATGATCGTATTTAAAATAGAGGATATACGAATGGCATCTTTCTCAAGCCTTTCCATAAAAACTTTAGGTGCATCAGGTCCTCTATAGAGCTCAAACTTATTTAAAGAGTCATCATAACTACATTTAATATAATATGCAAAGCTAAAAGGTTCATGAATGTGAGTTGTGTTGGTGAAAGGTTGGGCTGGATTTGATGAACATGTATTAAATGGTTTTAGCAAAGCCTCGAAGTCAGCATATATAACAAATGGTACTCGAAGCTGTTTCTCATAATCCTTAAATTTTAGAATGTTATTTTTAGGAGTCGGTAATACCGTACACACATGATTACACCCCCATTATTGATGTTGAGTTAGTTGGTCCTCTTTTCTGAAATATAGCAAACAGCCATCACACAACCACTTCTTAGATTCACCTTTTGATAGCTGACTACCAACAAGTCTACTGAAATGTTTTATCCAGCAATAGTGAGCATTTTCACCTTCGGTTATGTATAGTAAATTTACATGAGCATCCTTTTCTTCCTGAGTATAATATAGAGGACCTACTATTCTCTTATTTTCAATTCCATAAACATTAATACTTATATTGTTCAGCTCTTCAAAACGTTGAATGTCTTTTATCACCATAGGAAATTCTATTTCTTTTAAATCTAACACTGAAGAATATTGAGGATAAGATGATGTTCTATCCATATGCCCCACTGCTGAATGGAGAGCTGAGGTTACAGCCCACGCAAAACATGCTTGATCACTATTGCAAACGTTCACAACAGCTTTCTTCCGTTTGATCCATCCTGGCAAATCAATATATGATGATGCTCGAAGGGGGTTGTATTTATTCAGTTTGGTTTCTAAATAAAGTACTTCAACCAACGCCCAGCCTGACTCCCTTTCCTGGAACTCTTCACTCTTCACAATGATAGCACTTGAAATATTTTGGTATATATCACTAATATTAGTTGATTCGCTAACAATTATGTTTTTTGTATTAAAGGATTTGATATCCGTAATTTCACCTTCGCTCCCAGTTTTTACATAGAGGCCAAAATGTTCAAAATTCATTTTAAATGTTTTATGCTCGAATAAAACATTTTCTACTAAGCCAAACACAGTAGGTTGAACATTTTTTTAAAATGATTCAATACTTTGAGTTTTTTCTTTACTATAAAGTCTATAACTAGCAATTCGACTTTTAAATGCACTACCAATTTGTTGAATATTTCCAGAATTTATTTCATGGCAAGCTTATTTTTTTGTTGAATACTGCGTAAATGTCCATGAATGATTGAAGAAGGTATATCAATATTACATACATCACAATGTGTTATTGAAGGTTCACCATTCTTTTTTCTTTTTGTTGCACAACTATTTTCACAATCTTGAGAACGTTTACGCTTTTGAGCATCACATTCATTTAAAGGTTCCGTGCTAGTTGTTGGTTTTACAGCTTTTAATTCTTGTTGTTCACCATGTACTTCAACCATGTGGGATTGATATCGCTTTACATCAGAAAAACCAAGTTCACAAACTGAAGATGAAAATGGTGCTGAACTAACATGCATTAAATTTACGTGACGTGAAAGATTATCTTGTCTGTTAAATGTGGTAGCACAATGACTGCACACAAACATTTTCTGATTATGTTTTGTACTTGCACGACGTTGAAGGTTGTCAGGTCTTGAGAACTGTTTCTTACAGTCACCACACTTGAACATGATGATCCCTTTCGAAATTACCTATAAAAGAAAGAAATCATCAATGTTAATAAATGATAAACAAAAAGTACAATATAAATAGTTTAATTATAATCCAGTCAATGGTTATAGCAGAGTATTTAAATCGATCATCTGTGAACTCCTAGCAAGTCTAACTGTATGTAGTTCTAACTGAGGGATACTATATACCACTGTCACTGACACCTAGCGGTGAACATTGGAACATGATAGAGTGGTAGAAACCAGCGGTCGCCAGTTAAGTGAGCTAAGTGTGGCGTCATAGCCAGTCTTAAAACAAGTCTAAAATTGTAGAACATGTCACGTGATAGAAACCAGCGATCGCTAGTTAAGTGAGCTAAGTGTGACGTCATAGCCAGTCTTAAAACAAGTCTAAACTTGTAGAACATGTCACGTGATAGAAACCAGCGATCGCCAGTTAAGTGAGCTAAGTGTGACGTCATAGCCAGTCTTAAAACAAGTTTAAACTTGTAAAAACTGTCACATGACAAGGTTAAGTTAGGTAAAGTTAAGTGAACTGAGGTTAAGACTTAAAATATTTCCTCTGTCACTGACACCTAGCAATGAACATTCGAACTTAATAGAGTGGTAATCAAAATCTAACCTACAAATTTAGCTTTACACATCATGGTCAAGTAGTTCCAACTTTTTACTGCTAAATAAACCATTTTCACTGACATGTAGTGGTGAACATAGGAAAATATCACTCTAACTGTTTAAAAGTTATTAGAGGGGGGGGGGGCACTTACCTTTTTATAATTGATCAACTGCTGTCACTGAATGAACAGATTGTAGGAATCTGGTAACCTACAGGTACCCAATTATCTGCAAACAAATCAATCAATCAATCAATAAATACATTCCAATCAATAACTTCAACATCAATTAGTAATAAAAGACTACAATCCATTAATAATAAGTACTTACCTTGAAAAATAATTTAATGATTTTCTACCAAAACGGCATTTCTTACAACTCTTGAGCAGTAATTGAGCACTGTTCATTCAAAGCGAGTAATAAAGACTGGCAGTAGGGAGATGTATGACACCCCTCTTATATAAACTCTCATCGCTCGTGTCAGCAGTTTTTTGCAGATCATTGCAATTCCTTTCCCAATACAGTTGAGAGTCCAAAGTACACTAGGAACACCTGTGTGGTATTCAATGACTGCTGAATTTACATGATCATCACCCATTGTCTTAATCAACATATGGGGTTTCAAATTACTGCAGCGTCAGTCATAGCAAGAGCAGTGTGCGGTCTCTGGTATGTCAGCAACATGACACCGGAAGGAACACCTGTGTAATATCCAATAACTGCTAACTTTGCATGATCATCATCCATTGTCTTAATGAACACTTGCGGTTTCAAATTACTGCAGTGTTAGTCATAGCAACAGATCTGCGCGCTCTCTGTCATGTCTGTAATATGACACAGGAAGTAACAAGACATATTACTGCACGTGCCATCTCCTCAGTTTTAACATCTTAAGAACATGTATTATTCTCTTTCAACTACAAATGACTCGTTAGAACACATCCATCCACCAAGTTAGATCCCTTGTATGTTCACATGTATTTCATCACTTTCCTTTCATATCGTTATCCCATTATAGTAGTGGGGGATTAGTGAACAACGTCAATTCAACACACACAAATGTAGTTAGGCCCTTTGACATAATTTAAATAAATTCATGGGCTAGTCCGTAGGAACCAGGCCAAAGGGACCCGTCCAAAGCGATCAGTCCAAAGGGACAAGGACTCGTCCACAAGGACTTGTCCACAAGGACCTGTCCACACAGACTTGTCCACAAGGACTCGTCCACAAGGACCTGTCCACAAGGACTTGTCCACACGGACTTGTCCACAAGGACTCGTCCACAAGGACCTGTCAACAAAGGCTCGTCCACAAGGACCCATCAACAAGGACCTGTCCACAAGGACCCGTTAGGTTGGGATAGGTTACACTACAGCCACCATCTTTTAAAAAGCCCGCCCTCTTACCAAACCTATGAGTGGACATGTGTAAAAACAAAAAACAAGCATGTTAATTCATAGTGACTATCCACCGAACACATGCACTTTATGTAGAACAACGTTTCATTCCATATTGACATTCAAACTCTCACATGTTGCAGTTGAAAAGAGAGATTCTCTAAAAAAATACAATTTCACCCTCTAGTAGGGGTAGGTTTTATTTTGGGGTTGAAATATGTTGTCCATCGGAAAGGGGGTATCAGCACGAGTTCAATGACACCTCATTCGTCAAAATCCGACCATGCGTTCGGGAGTTATCGCACCGCCGCCATCTTGTGAGGAGGGTGAGGAGGAGGAGGTCACAGAACCGATCAAAACACACTACTCACGAAGGAAGCAGAACGTCGGCTAAGTGTCATGGAGACCAAGATGCTTAGATGGACAGCAGGCATTACTAGTTTGGATCACATCCCCAATCAAACAATAAGGGAACGATTTGGTATCGCAGCAATCAGTAACAAAATGCGTGAGGGTCGTCTGCGATGGTTTGGGCATGTGCTACGGTCAGGAGCGGACACCATTGCAAAACAGGGCTACACACTGGAGGTCGCCGGGAAAAGACCAAAAGGGCGACCGAGACAACGTTGGGCCGATACACTGCACAGTGATTTGAAAGGCGTCAACCTTCATCCGGACATGGCCCATGACCGAGTCAAGTGGAGACAGCGGACTCAAATAGCGGACCCTGCCACGAGGTGGGACAAACGCTAAAGCAAAAGAAGAAGAAGATTCCTGTTAGAGAAAATTCGAGATTTCTTTTTTGATTACATTCTCTTTGAATTTTTGCGTATTTTTTGAGATTTATTACCATTGGAGGTATTTAGTATTCCTTTGAAGCTTATTTATGGTGATGCTGTTGTTGGAAGCATTTTTATGGCATATTCGACGTATTTTATGCAGTATTTGCAATTGCCAGTTATTCTGAGAAGAGAATTACCCTTTTAGCATTGTTAATTAGATATTAGTATTCTGCAGGATTTTTCATTGTAGCTGATGAGAATAGAAAGTCGAGACATTAGGTCTATGTGACTTTAGGTAGGCATTGAGGGGATGACGTGTTACGGTTGTGTTGTGAATAGGATACTATTTAAAGCACAATCCATGTGGGACTATTCAAGAAACTTCGTTTATTGTTAAGTTTCTTTCCGCAGAGTAGCATTGATATGTATCGTAATTGTGATGAGGAATGGAATATGAAGATACGTGTTGATAAAGTAAAGCCAATATTAGGAAGGTCGCATAAATATTCAAAGTATAAACAGCTGTTTATTTAATTAAGATCGATAATTTGTGCATTCGAGATGTGATTAAAAAGAGATAACATGCATGAGAATTTATCATATTATTATTATTAACTATTTGACATTTTACGATTGCTATGCTTAACCGCTTGGGTAATTAAGCCAGGATGTAACGAGTATGAAACGGAATAGCGACAAGTAATAGTGGTATTAACTCAGTGATATGAGACAAGTGATTTCTCTACGGAGATAAAATGACATTCGATGAATGCAACTTAACTGATGTAAGTAATATGTTAGTGAGAATATTTATATAGAAATATGAATATACTAGACCGGGTATTTTTATTTTCGTTTGTGTTTAGATTTAGTTATATTGAAAGTAGGACTGATAGGAGTCAATGTATTAATATACAGCTATTTAATGTTTTAATTTAGGGAACAAACAGGGTGTTCAAAAAATTGTATATATATTATTATTTTATGGTCAAAGCGAAATTTAATGATACTTTCTCTTTCTTTGAAACTCGTAGAAGCGATAAGTTGTTTTTCAAGCATGTAATTTTATAATGACGAGGTTATTGACCTTATTAGCCTACTTTCGATTTTTGCAAAAAATGAAAGTAGACTTATGAGAACAACACAGGGCGAAAAAAGTGTGTCTGTCTGTGTGTGTGTATGTGTGTGTGTGTGTGTGTGTGAGTCTGTGTGTGTGTGTGTCTGTGTGTGTGTGAGTGTGTGTACTCTGAATGTCTGTCCCCCCCCCTATCAATTCGAACACGGTCAATGCGAATTGAACGAAATTTGGTACAAAGGTAGCACTAGCAAAGGACACCTCAGTGTCATGTTTTATATCGCCGCCATCTTTACTAAAACTGAATGGCGGCCACTCAAACGTTCAAAACGTAAAATCAAATAACGACTAACCAAATCATCCGATCTCTACCAAATTTGGTAACAACATACCTTCGTATAGGATGCCTCTTGTGACCAAACTACAAGGTCGTCCGCCATACCATTTCAGGATGGCGGCCGTGCGAATTATGCAAACTTTATAATCCATATCATGGGACCCACCAGTTCCGATTATCGAGCCGAGAATCGTTTTAACTGTTCTAAAGGAAGAGGCACGTTCGAAATTAAAAGTTTATTTTGTAATACTATAGTGCAGACGTGATTTTAAAAAGCTGAGCTGATTCAGTAATAAGACAAGATGGCAGCGGATATCTTGTGCCTGACTTATATTTCACTAATTTGAGTATTGCATGCAATATAGCGTACTGATACAAAATAAATAAACTTTGTATGAAATGCTTTATATATAAATAATATACTCCAGTGATGAAATCGTTTAGTATAAATCATTATTTGCTAACAAGTTCTATGTAAGTCATTTTATATAGAACAATATTCGTTGACACAATTAGCTCAGTGGTAGAGCGTTAGCCTATCGCTCAAATGCCTATGGTTCAAACCCGATCAGAGCTAGGTTTTTTGCTTGAAATGTTATATGTTTATTGTTTTGTAATGACTCAGATGTTTTAAAATTAAGCGTTATATTGTGCATATTATGGTGTAAAATATATATTTAATTAAAACATAATTCGCCAGCAGATTTACTCGAGACATCTAGCTGCCAAAAAGGTAACTGCACGTCGACCTACTAATTAACTTCCAGATTTTATTGAAAAGTTTCTTCTTCTGGCCGCTAGAATGCACTCGCCCTGTTAGGATTATATTGCTCGATATTTCACCACTAGATGTCACGACTAGTCTACGTGGGGCTCCATTGATTACTATACCATTGGCATTCTATGCGCATCGAATTTGAAGAATGACAAGATGATACTACGATACATTTTTACTTTTTATTTTAAAAGGTTTGTAACAGCCTATTTTGCGTTACTTGAAAATGTTATTTGAAGTAAAGAACAAAACGATTTCACATAGTAACTGAATTCAAGCCGTTGGTGTTACTTCAGGTTATTAATTACTACTTTTATTTCAGGCAAATAGCAATCGAAAATATCCACATAGTTTGTATACACACGTCTCTGTAGGGTCACGGAAAGATTTGTTAATTCAATTAGGGTTGTGAAAGCCATGCACAACCAGACGTGTAAAGACATGTCTCAACTCAAAGTTGGATGTTGCCCACGGCAGGTCGTATATGTAATAATAATAATAATAATAATGTTATTGGTTTTACATCCCTTTTAACTACTGCTGCATTTAGAGACACCGGGGTGCCGGAAATTTGGCCCGAAGGGGATCTTTAACGTGCCAGTAAATGTACTGACACGGCTCCCTCGCATTTGTGCACCCTCAAATGCCAGCTGACTGCGCCAGGATACGAACCTGCAACCTAGGGCCCAGCAAGCGAGAACGTTACCGCTGAGCCACGCAGCCAGTCCGGTCGATTATGTCTCCAGATCCATAACATTCTTGATATACTTCTTATCTTTCTTTATTCAATGATGGTAGCAGTTTTTATCTAGGTTGTGGCGTTTGGTAGAGGTAAATCGTTTCTAAGGTCTTCAACAAAGAATAGTTCTATTATACTCTTTGATAATAACAACGAGTTATAACTATACTCATACATTTAGGAGAAAGTAGGCTATATGTTCTTTACTGAACATCTTGTTTTTAATTCATTTCAGTATATTTTATTTCAGTCGAAGTCAGACAGGATAAGGAGTGATGTTTTATTTTCACTATTGTATTTCTTTTAGTTAATAAATTTGCGGGCACGTTTTGTTTTGATCGTTCTTTTTATAGAAAATCCGTCTGATATTTGTAGTAGTTAGTCAGATGATGTGCTATGGATAATAGGCGCCCACTTTTCCCATCTAAACCCATTGCAACCCGAGATTCTAAGAATCTCACTCTCCATCTGTAGGGAGTATATCTATCCCAGTAGATAAATCCACAGTACAACAACATTTCCATCTTTAAGAATGTCCTAAATGAGAAACTTGTCAGCGTTACACTGAGGCTTGCCTAACCAGGGACTTCAATGTTTCTGCAATCATTCTCCATCCTTGGATAATGACATGGTTCCACTTCGGCTGTATTAAGGTCAAGAAGGAGGACTGCGATGTTCGGAATTGGTTTTATAAAGTATGTGATACACCGGACTGCTTGAGGATGCAAATCAAAGCAAGGGATCAAATAATACAGTAACTTATAACAAAGCGTCATGAATCAGAAGAAACGGTGAAGGATGTGACTGAGCGGCTTGCTACTGGGATCAGTGTGGCAGAAGGCGAGCAAGAGAAAACTGTTAACAATGACGTACTCGTAAAGTGTGATTAGATGATTAAGTAGAGCGGGGATATACCGGGGAATGCGGGCAGGAAAGTGATGTGCTATCCGGGAATGAAAATTGTGAGCTCGCCCTTAAAGTTGAGGAAGTGCCAATGGAAGATTGTGACACAGTTGAAGTATTGCTTCTGCATGTTGAGACTAATGACTTAAAGAAGAAGGCTACAGCCGATTTTATTATGGGCCAGCTCTGCGAGTAAGTACGAATGCCAGAAATAGGTTAAGGAATGCGAACATTGTATTGAGTGGCATTTTGCGACGGCGAGCTAGTACGTTAATGATTGCATGGACTGGGAGTGCGCACAACTGGGACTAGTTTATGTGGACGCTGACTGCTGGATCGGGGACCGTGACTTCGCTCGAGATGGGCTACATTTGAATCGAAGAGGCGCCTACAACCTGTGAAATCTGCACGAGTCATCGAATCCTGCCGGCATCGTGCGGAGTTGGGCTGAAGAGGCAGCCGTCACGATTGGGAGAAGCGATTGGAGAAACTTCGAAATGGAGGTAAGACTCTAAGATTGCTGCAGGCTAATTGTCAGGCTATACGGAATAAAATAATAGAATTTAGGAATCTAGTAGAGACATATTCACAGGACGTTGCCATAGCTACTGAATCGTGGTTATATGAGGATGTAAATAGTAATGAAATAATCCAGGGTTCTTACGTAATATACAGAAGAGAGGTGGTGGTTGATTTATTTGTGTTCGTAGGGACATCGAAAGTTGCTTCAAATGGGCCAATAGGCATCATGAGCTGTTATGTGTAGAAAGCAAAGTTAAACTCTCTTCAGGTGACAGGGGCGTATCGAGCACCGAAGGACAACTTCCTGCTAATGGATGCTTGTTATAACATCACCTGTACGGGTAAAGCTATGGAAAAGAATTGTGTAATTGCCGAGGATTTAAATCTTCCAAGCGTGAACTGGTCCGGTGATTCAACTAGCGGTAGCCAAGCTCAACAAGCTAGTTAGGGAGGGGGATTCTCCCTGGTGGTTGATTTGACCACGAGAGGGAATTGTACATTACATGTTTATGTGGCGCTGTATATTAGTTGGATGAATGCTCCTGGAATTAGCGGTGTTGAACTAAATATTAGACCCTGTGACTCTTTAATACACGAATCCGGCGAAGCAGTTAAAATATTTCAGTCCAGCCGAGCAGATAACAGCAAATTTCAGGATTACATGAGTGAGTCATTTGTAAGATGCGCGTCGGAGGTTTGTCATACAAATATAATTTGGGAAGATTTTCTAAATATCTTAGATCGTGCTATTGAGAAATACGTGCCATTTAAATTACTGAAGCAAAACCCGGATCCGGAATATTACGCAAGGGAAATCAGGGGACCCAAAGGAAATTAAGCAAAGCTTATAACATACGACACGATAGTTACGAGCATATTCGAAAGTTTGAATTATTATCGAAACAGCTAGGCCCCAAAAAGAAGGCTCCTCACGATAATTACATTCAAAACTTAATTGGGGGAGGGGTTGAGGGGTGGAAAAGTATGTTATAGTTACGTTAGAAGGCGGTAAGGAAACTCCAACGGTCTATGATATAGTCCGGAGATGATGAATTAAAAACTGAGAAACAGGCAATTGCTAATGGATTAACTAAATGGTATGGTAGGGTGTTTAATAAATTTCATAGCTGTGTGTTGGACCTTAACTATGATTCTGATAGCCAACCTTTCCGAATAAACCAACCGTCGGTTCTAGCAAGAATTATAAAGCTACGTAGATATATATCGCTAGTCCCAGACAACATTTGTGGAGGTGTGCTAAAATTGTGAGATACAGTCATTGGACGATAATTGTGGGTGCTGTTTATGTATCAATTAATAACACACAAATTCCAGAAGACTGGAAAAGAGCTACAGAAGTTCTAATATTTAAGGGAGGGAACAGATTGGTAACGGGAAACTCAAGGCTTATTAGCCTAACATCCGTCATATGTAAACTGATGGAGCACCTTATCTCTGATTACTTTTGGGAACAGTGGGGAATGTTATCCCGCTTAATGGGAGGCAACACGGATTTAAACAAGAGTACTCATGTGAGAGCCAAAGGCTATCACCCTTTCAGGATATTAAAGACTCGCTAGACAAGGGGGTGCAAGTTAACACTGTAATTAAAGATTTTGCGAAGGCATTTGATGTCGTCACATATGACGTACTTCTCCGTAAATTAGCAGCAACGAAGATTGATAAAAGAGTAATTTCATGTATTCAAGAGTCCTTGACTGGTCGGTACCAATAGGTTAAAATAGTTAATGTATTCTCGGAGAACATTTTTATAACGTCAGGTGTCTCCCAGGGTAGCGTGATTGGGCCCCTGTTATTTCTGTCACTTATTAACGACCTACCGAATGGGATTCAAAGTGACTTGCGGATGATTGTGTAATATACCGAAAAATTCATAGCTCACAAGACAACGCTCAGTTACAAACTGACCTCAACCTGGTTCATAACTGGTCAGTTGACAACAAAATGGAGATAAATACGAGTAAATGTAGTCTCATGAGAATAGGGAGAGGGCGAAGGCATGATTTTCAATATAATATCGGCTCGGAAATACTTGTAGAAGAAGACTCGTGCTAATACTTGGGCATCCATGTAAGGAATGATAAGAAATGGAGTCCCCATGTGAGTTGTGTCGTCTCCAAATCCTACAAATCACTTCATTTTGTAATACGGGTATTAGAAGGCAGTAGCTCTACCGCAAAAGAATTAGGATATTTGACCCCGGTGAGGCCAATCTTGGAATACGGCTCAACGGTTTGGGACCCATATCAGGTAGGGCTCATCACTGGGCTGGAGATGGTATAAAGGAAGGCCGCGGGTTTGAGCTCAACTGTTCGGGACCCATATCAGGTAGGGCTCATCACTGGGCTGGAGATGGTATAAAGGAAGGCTGCGGGTTTGAGCTCAACGGTTTGGGACCCATATCAGGTAGGGCTCATCACTGGGCTGGAGATGGTATAAAGGAAGGCTGCGGGTTTGAGCTCAACTGTTTGGGACCCATATCAGGTAGGGCTCATCACTGGGCTGGAGATGGTATAAAGGAAGGCTGCGGGTTTGAGCTCAACTGTTTGGGACCCATATCAGGTAGGGCTCATCATTGGGCTGGAGATGGTATAAAGGAAGGCCGCGGGTTTGAGCTCAACAGTTTGGGACCCATATCAGGTAGGGCTCATCACTGGGCTGGAGATGGTATAAAGGAAGGCTGCGGGTTTGAGCTCAACGGTTTGGGACCCATATCAGGTAGGGCTCATCACTGGGCTGGAGATGGTATAAAGGGAGGCTGCGGGTTTGAGCTCAACGGTTTGGGACCCATATCAGGTAGGGCTCATCACTGGGCTGGAGATGGTATAAAGGAAGGCTGCGGGTTTGAGCTCAACGGTTTGGGACCCATATCAGGTAGGGCTCATCACTGGGCTGGAGATGGTATAAAGGAAGGCCGCGGGTTTGAGCTCAACTGTTCGGGACCCATATCAGGTAGGGCTCATCATTGAGCTGGAGATGGTATAAAGGAAGGCTGCGGGTTTGAGCTCAACTGTTTGGGACCCATATCAGGTAGGGCTCATCACTGGGCTGGAGATGGTATAAAGGAAGGCCGCGGGTTTGAGCTCAACGGTTTGGGACCCATATCAGGTAGGGCTCATCACTGGGCTGGAGATGGTATAAAGGAAGGCCGCGGGTTTGAGCTCAACGGTTTGGGACCCATATCAGGTAGGGCTCATCACTGGGCTGGAGATGGTATAAAGGAAGGCTGCGGGTTTGAGCTCAACGGTTTGGGACCCATATCAGGTAGGGCTCATCATTGATCTGGAGATGGTATAAAGGAAGGCCGCGGGTTTGAGCTCAACTGTTTTAATCATAGAAGTAGTGTAACTCAAATGATAGGGTGGGAATCTCTGGATGATAGAAGGACGCTATGTTTAACACTTACACTAATTGTGTATATTGTGTGTGATGTTATTGTTGGTAAGTTTCTGTGTTTGTACAATTTGCCACCGGGGAAATGTCCCCATTTGCAAATCTACTATATATTTCTTAAATACCACTCACTCACTCACTCATTCATTCATCACGAAATCTCAGAAACCACCGAACGGATTGGAATGAAATTTGGTATGCAGCTTCCTCAAGGACCGCAAACGCCGGCTACGAAAGGATTTTTGTATATTCAGGTTCTAAAAGGGTCTTAAGGCGGTAGACCTGCATTTCATTGAATAGCAATATCTCCCGATTGGTTTCATTGGGGAATGTGATACTCGGCATATAAACTCATTAAAAATAAGAAGACACGTGTCTGAGGGTTTTTCGATGTAGTGTATATTATGAGTTAAAAGGGGTGAAATGTGGGGGTTGAAGGATTCCTAACGGAGCGTGTATCTCTTAAACGACATAGGCGAGGAGTTTGAAAGTCATCGGAAAAAAAAATCAGCATAAAAATAAGTAAATAGGTGTTTGACCGTTTTTTCATAAATCCAATTTAAGGAGCCCATGGGGAGGGGTGAATTTCTGGGGGGGGGGGGGACAGGAAAGAAAGTGTCTTAACTGATTGACTGACTGACACACTCATCAAACTCAGGGGGAAAAACTGTTCAAAAATAAGTTAATAGCTGTTCGACAGTTTTTTCATAAATGAAATTAAAGAGGTTTATGGGGAGAGGTGAAATTCTGAAAAAAGAAAATAAGAAGAAAATGTCCTGACTCATTCACTCACTCACTCATCATCGCCCAGGCAAAATGGAATGACATTTGGTATGCAGCTTCTTCAAGGGCCGTACACGCCCTCCAAGAAAGGATTTTTGGATATTCAGGTTCTAAACGGGTGTTAAGGGGGGTAGACCTGCATTTCATTGAAAAGCAATATCTCCCGATTGGTTTCATTGGGGATGTGATACTCGGCATATAAACTCATCATTAAAAATAAGAAAACACGTGTCTGAGGGTTTTTCGATGTGGTGTATATTATGAGGTGAAAGGGGTGAAATGTGGGGGTTGAAGGATTCCTAACGGAGCGTGTATCTCATAAACGACATAGGCGAGGAGTTTGAAACTCACCGGAAACAAATCAGCATAAAAATAAGTAAATAGTTATTTGACCGTTTTTTCATAAATCCAATTTAAGGGGCCCGTGGGGAGGGGTGAAATTCTGGGGGGAAAAAACAGATAAGTGTCCTAATTGATTGACTGACTCACTCATCAAACTCAGGGGGAAAAACTGCTTAAAAATAATTATATAGCAGTTCGACAATTCTTTTCATAAATGAAATTTAAGGGATTCATGTGGAGGGGTGAAATTCAGAAAAAAGTAAATTGGAAGAAAATGTGCTGACTCACTCACTCACTCATCATCACTCAGGCAAAATGGAACGAAATTTGGTATGCAGCTTCCTCAAGGGCCGCAAACGCCCTATAAGGAAGGATTTTTGGATATTCAGGTTCTAAAGGGGTGTTAAGGGGGTGGACCTGCATTTCATTGAATAGCATTATCTCCCGATCAGTTTCTTTGGGGGTTGTGATACTCGGCATATAAACTCATCATTATAAATAAGAAGACACGTGTCTGAGGGTTTTTCGATGTGGTGTATATTATGAGGTGAAAAGTGGGGGTTGAAGGATTCCTAACGTAGCGTGTATCTCTTTAACGACATAGGCGAGGAGTTCGAAACTCAGCGGAAAAAATCAGCTTAAAAATAAGTAAATCGGTGTTCGATCGTTTTCTCATAAATTTCATATACTATATATTTGTCAAATACCACTCACTCACTCACTCATTCATTCATCACGAAATCTCAGAAACCACCGAACGGATTGGAATGAAATATGGTATGCAGCTTCTTCAAGGGCGTAGGTGCTCGCTAAGAAAGGTTTTCAAATAATTCACTGGGATCATGGTCAAACCGCGATTTCTACTATATATTTTTCAAATACCACTCACTCATTCATCACGAAATCTCAGAAACCACCGAACGGATTGGAATGAAATTTGGTATGCAGCTTCCTCAAAGGCCGCAGGTGCTCCCTAAGAAAGGGTTTCAAAAATTCACTCGGGATCATGGTTAAACCGTGAAAACCGCAATTTCTACTATATATTTGTCAAATACCACTCGCTCATTCTTCACGAAACTCAGAAACCACCTTAGAATGAAATTTGGTATGCTGCTTCCTCAAGGGCCGTAGGTGTTCGCTAAGAAAGGTTTTCAAAAATATTCACTCCGGATCATGGTCAAACCACGAAAACCGCGATTATATGAACAGATTCAATAATGCCAGGCAATGCCGGTTGCATCACGTCACCCCTACCAGTGTTCTGGTGCTTTGCAGGCTGGTCAGGAGTTTGAGAATAGGGATATTGTACTCCTCCACGGCAGAGATAGCAGGGTGCTTCGTATTAGTGAAACACATCGCGCGTATCATGCTCTGCAATATCCGCTGATGTTCTGCCGTGGAGAGGATGGCTACTGCATTAATATCCCTCAACGTCACAACAGCACTCAAGCACCTTCGAAGAAGACCGTGTCAGCCGTTAACATTTACAGCTTCAGAATATTTGAGCGTGAGGGTGATAATCCTTATCCTTTGCTATTTCGCTATCTTCTCAATCAGTTTCTGGTTGTTATGTATGCAAAGATTGAGACAGCGAGACTACTTTGGATTCGCGTCAATCAGAAAAGGTTGAGAAGTGAGGAATATGTGCACCTGAAGGACGCAATGAGTAAAGCTGACAGCCGTTTGTCAGATATTGGTAAAATGGTTGTATTGCCGTCGACTTCCACTGGAGGCCCGCGCTATATGCATCAACGCACTCAGGATGCTATGACTTACGTGCGCCATTTTGGACGTAGTGATCTTTTTATAAACCAAACCGGGGATGATGGGTATCCCAAATATCGCAGGCTGCCCACTTGGGAGTTTGGGATTTCTAGTATTAAAAAGGGAGTGGAAATTGACAATACCTGGCTGGTACCCTATATCCCCGTCCTATCTCGCACCTTCTCAGCTCATATCAATGTTGAGTATTGCAACTCTGTAAAGTCAATAAAATACATTTGCAAGTATGTTAACAAAGGTTCCAACCAAGCTACTTTTAGCTTCGGAGAGTTTGACGAAGTTGCGAGATATGAATCAGGACTCTACATCAGCAGCATATTCTGCTTCTTCATACATGAACTCTATCCTTCGGTCATGCAACTTGCCGTCCACCTCGAGAACGACCAGCGGGTGTACTTTAATGAAGACGACGTTCGTGACCAGTTTAGCAGCCCTGCAAACACAACTATTCTTGCTTTCTTCGAACTACGCCGATCCGATACATTTCCTTCGATATTTTCATATTGTGAAGTTCCATCCTATTTCGTTTGGAAAGGTAAGAAGTTCTGGAGAAGGAAACAAGGAAAGCCAGTCTCAGGCCATCCTGGTGTGAAAAAAGATCAAGACGCAATGGCAGAGTTTACACCGTTCACCCTGGTAATGCCGAGTGCTACTACCTCCGCCTCCTTTTACTTAAAATCCCTGGTCCTCAGTATCTTACTGACCTAAAAAAAGCAGGGTGGTTCAACCAACATTTCAAGCGGCATGTAAAGCACTGGGACCGTCCTCCACTGACTCTCTCCTCAAGATACGCGAGCTGTTTGCCATTGTACTGGTGTTATGTCAAGTGAGTGATCCCATCATGCTCTGTAGATAAAGTATCGAAGGTGAAAACCTTCATAGTCATAATTTGTACTAAAAACTTGGAAATTAAATCATACAGTTGTTGAAACCATAACCTTAAAATTCTTTACACCAAAATCTATAAAAATGAAAACATATAAACTAGGAAAAAGCATTATTACTACTTTATATTATAATATTGTGTGTGTGTGTTTGTTACCTCTTCACACCAAACGGCTGGATGGATTAAGACGAAATTTGGAATGGAGATAGCTTATACCCTGAATTAACACATAGGCTGCCTTTCATCCTTATATATAAAGCTCAATGTTCGTAGTTAGGCCCGTTGACACAAATCTATACCATTTCACCAATCTGGTCCAAATTTTACATACTTACCCTCTGATATGCGACAAGTAACACTGTCCACTTTAAATTTCATGCAACCCTCTCAATTCCCTGCATTTAGACCCTTTGGCACAAATCTACACCGCTTCACCGATCTGAACCAAATTTTACGTACTTACCCTGTGCATTCCTGCAAGTAACACTGTTCACTTGAAATTTCGGACAGCCCTCTCCATTCCCTACATTAAGGCCCTTTGGCACAAATGTACACAATTTCACCAATCTAAAGCAAATTTACATAATGTACATCAGCGGCCAAGGTGAGAGACATTTGCTACATGTTGACGTTCAAATCATCAATAACTGTGGAAAAATTACACCCTGAATAGCTTAAGGAAAATTCTTTTAATTCCCCATGTTCCGAAAGGTTTGCCATTCCAGCGTGCGAGAGTGCAATTCCCTCTTCAAACAATATTCGCAATTACTATTAACAAAGCGCAATGACTCGTGCTTAACAGCAGCAGGTATACATTGAGACAAAACCAGTTTTTCCCATGGGCAACTGTATGTGGCGTGCTCACGAGTATTCAGACAACAAAATCGTCATGTCTCGGCAAAGCATGCCAAAACCAAAAAGTGCAATTTTAAAATATGTTCACATAAGATAACATCGTACACTGTATACTTTTCAACTCTATGGAATTCCCATGTTGTGGCTCTTACTAATATATTGATGGCATCAGAATTTTCCAAATTGAAATGGACCCACCCAGCCGAGATTGCTGCGGGTTTGAGCTCAACTATTTTAATCATAGAAGTAGTGTAACTCAAATGATAGGGTGGGAATCTCTGGATGATAGAAGGACGCTATGTTTAACACTTACACTAATTGTGTTTGATGTTCTTGTTGGTAAGTTTCTGTGTTTGTACAATTAGCCACAGGGGAAATAATAATAATATAATAAAGTACGGGTCACATTTTCGGGTACAGTACAATCGTGTTGACCGACTGAAATGCATTTAATTTCGCTATGTAAGATGATCAAGGGAAGCGGAATAATACCTTCGCGATCAAGAGATCTAACTAGTGAATAAACTTGTGCAATTTCAGCAGTTGCATTACTCTGCAACTTTTACTTTAAATACGAAAACAGGGCTCGTTTCTACACTTCAATGATGTGGTGTTCGTGCAATCAATATTGTGACCATTTGAAGGAGCGTCAGTTGCCAGTTATGGAGGTGTTGTTTTGTCGCGGCTGTATTTGAATTCGAAACGAGCGCCTGAATGAGTTGAGATTTACCGCCGCAGAGTGCATTTTGGAGAAGATGCGCGGACGACGATGCGCGTACGCATGCTAACACCTGGCGATCTGCAGGGGTCAAGCAAGCAGCTGTCAAGAGGGTTGTGCCCAACTCTAGGAATGGGTATTCCAAGATTCAGACACCTAGATATCAAGGGAAACGCTGTAGCCGCTTTTGAAAGTTGAGATATTTGAATATCGCGCTACATTGCTTCTCGAAGCAATTGGAAAGAATTTACCGATACTTGGATGTCAAGTGACGTAGCGAGTAATAGCAGAGGTGGAGGCTATTTATTGATTAAATAGTTAACCATGGAGTAGAGACTTGAGACTGGGATCAGATTACTGACACGGCCAAATGAAAGAGAATGCAATTAGTATCAAGTAAATCGGACCAGGGATTCAAGAGATATGAGGATTTCCAGATATCAGCTGATGACGCGTGACCCTGGCAGTTTTGAATAAACGCCGGCTGGCCGAAGCATCGATAGCTCATTTCAACACAAGCATTTGCCGAGCAAGTTGTTGCGACGCTGAGCCAAGGCACATGGTTGCCGGATCTACGCAGAAGTTCTTTTCAAAGTCATGATAGTCACGAAAGTGCTGCGCTACGAGGTGGAACTTAGTAAGTTTACGGCGAGGAGAATCACTGAGGTGATTGATTTTTCTACAGACATTGGTGGAAATATTTATATTTCTACATGGACATATGCTAGACTTTGTCTAGAATTAGTATTTTGTCACAGTCCAGTAATAACTTAATACTTGGATAGTTAAATCCATTTCAGTCAGTTTTCTTATTTGTAACTAGTTAACCACTTCGATCTATCAGTACACTGAAGACCAGTCTATAACGGTGGCGTTCATTAGTCTACGCAAGGGAAACTACAAGTTGCTTAGCGCATGGTAGATGGCGAGAAGCCATGCCCAGGGAACGATCTTCAGAACAGCCGTTGATTGGTTAGACTGTCAGTGTTTTTCTTGTACTGATAAGATTACCGTGAGTTTTGTTACAACTGACATATCTAAGAAGAGATCACTTAGATCTGACCCTATTTAAACAAACTGTTATGGCTTTGATAGAAGCCCATATTAAAATGGAACAACAGTTTATTCAAACGTCAAAAGATACTACCACTATGTCTGACTAGACGGATTGTGGGTATATAATGGCGGCCGATACAAGGATTATACGTGCTTGTCCAATAGGGCATGTCTATGGATAAATCTGGTACAGACCAGGTTTACTACACTTCAAGTCCATCAAGAAATGTAAGCCACATTTGAATTATATTATGCCTAGCTAATTGGAACAAACTATTTTTTTCTGCAGATGACCAACACATTTTATTTTTCTTCGTATTTAAATCTTGCAATGATTTACGCAAGACTTATTAGAGTTATTCTGAGTATTTTCAACACTCAGAACAGTTTAGGATCGATGACCGAGCATAACGAAGATTTATTTGAATATTTTATATTTTAGGGAAACCACGGAGAACCGTCGATGTAAAGGTTGAGTTAAATTATTTTTGTTGAGGAATGGATATATTTTTTTCCATATTCGAAGATTCGAACATGTGGATTCTCACATAATGTGATAATAATTAAACATATTTAAAATGATATAATTAATAATAATAATAATAATAATCCACTAATAATAATAATAATAATTTTCATAATTTTTCTAAATAATTCTTGGATATTATATTTTATAATAATCATATGTATTGAGAAAGAGCCTATGAAGTAGTTTAATCATTTCTAGTTTGGAACAGGAGATTTTCCGAAGGAGAGTGGTTAACACAAGCCCGCATTCAACCAACATTTCAGTTCTGGTTGAACAGTTGATATTTGCATTGAGCAAAGTATATTTTTCAGATAACACGGAGAGGCATGAAACGGGAAGCAAATGATATTTGTATCAAATAGGATATTTTTGTATTTATATAAAATCATGACGTAAATACACTCGAAAGTGAAATAAAGATTTTCATAAGTATGGTAAATTCACGGGTTGAACTGAATGGTAAAATAAAATAAACTTGTAAGTTTATTAATCTTCCAGTGTTGATAACAAGCAGAGGCTTCATTTATTGTATAAATTTTGGGAAGAAAAATTATATGTGTGGAGTAGTTGAAATGCCATTCCCAGGTGCGCATGTTTAAGTCGCAGGAATGAGGAGGTTTTTTCGAGCATCAATCAAATAGCAGGTTCGATGGCTCAGGTTTATAGTAGGAGTATTGGAGCTACACATTTCGTCGTATGAATGACCCGAAGGTTATTTCTTTGAAACCATCAGTTCTTATTTCAACCTTGTTTACGAATTCCATTTAGACTTTGATTTTGCTAGAACCCGGATTTGTCATGATAGTAGTTTATTCTTCTTCAGAGGAAGACCTTTGCCGTTGTTGTTGTAATATTGTGTTCTTACACAGATAATAGAATGGGCCACTGCCAATTAAAAATAATTCTTTAACCACGAATAATTTGAAGGATATTTTCAATCCTAGTGCCTTGAACTAAATGAATTTATTTTGAAGCTACAATTCTTATTTCCGCATTCTGTCGAAGAATTGCAAGTTGTAAAAGTTACTAGAAATGGCCATAAATATAAATATTTTTTCATAATGATTCCAAGTGGAAAATTGAATGGTTGAATGGTTCAACAATCTATTGATCAAGTTGATGATTCAGAAATCATGTATTTTGTTAGAAACTTGAAGTTCATAATCGAGTCACTTCTCGAAATGTTTAATGTCAGAAGAACAATTAATTGTTGTTGTGCTTCGCACAGTTCTTCGATGCTATGCTCAAGGTCAAATACTTTTCAGATGTTATTAATATGTGTAAATAATGTGTGTTGATTCAATGATAATAATATTTTCGACTATATATTTTTGAAACTGGAAAAATAAGTGAAAGTTTAAAATTCTATGAACATTTATTCTACGAGTGTTAATATCATGTAAATATTCAAACAGTGATCTATGATATTTCCAGTAGAGACAATTAACTTTGAACTAGAATTAATTATAAATAATTTTGGAACACAGTCTACAGGACTATTAATCAGACTTGTGTTTCCAAAAAAAGATTGTCAAATGTGTTTGGAAAATTTCTGTATATTGTGTAAATAAGAGTGTGGATCGCCACACGTGGATGATGCTGCTTTGAGCATCTTTGCAGTCAATTTTAACTTCAAAATAAACTGAGATAATTTTACCAGATGTGTTATACCCAATTAAATCTCCTTCTATCCTTATTGTTGCATTGAACCAAAAATCAGTAAAGCATTTTTTTATTTGATGTCGTTTTTGCGATTTGCTTTAACCCATCTGGCGCTCCGGGATATTTTGACTCTCGTGCTGACTGATTATTGGTAAAATGCATATGTGGTCGTGCGGACTCCGGTCAAAACGGGCACATAAAATAAGATAGAGAGAGAAATGGCTTCGAACGTGGGGCTCGATTTAGACAAGGTCAATCGCATGCCGATTTGAAATTGTGATAATTTTTATAGAAATATTTTGGGAGTTGAGAGATGTCTGGTTTGGATGAATAAATTAGTAGGAAACCCAATTAGTGGGGAAAATTAAAAATTTAACTTGGTTAATGATTAGAATGGGTTTGATTATTTTTGATAATGGCTTAAGCATTAGGGCGTCAAGTAAATTCAGTAGTAAACGTTCGATGACTGGACATACACATTATTAGAATCCAGGTGGAGGATATTTGAGAACTTGTATATTTTTCTTGTGATATTGTGGTAAATTTAATTCGTAAAAGTAGAAAATTTTGTTTTTCCATCACGTCGACATTAGGATAAATCTCATTTTATTAGAGTGTTCCAATTAGCTATTCATATTTCTTGTTCTAGTTATAAGCTTGTGTTTGCCAATATTGTATACCCCTAAGTTTTGAATAATCATTGAAATTATGGAAGAAATGATGGGGATGATGAGGAGTTTGGAGGAGAGTTCCAAAGAGGCTGGACTGCGTGTAGCAGCCATTATGAAAGAAAATACTGAGGCTTTGGAAAGGAAACTTAAGGAAAATTCTGATTCTTTAGAAAATAAACTTAAAGAAAGTTTAAACGATAAACTTAAAGAAAATTCTGATAATTTGAAAGAAAGTTTAGATGAAAAACTTATAGAAAATTCTGATTCTTTAGAAAGCAGGTTAAAAGGTAACTTGAAAGAAAATTTAAACAGTAAATTTAATTCAATGGAAAGTAAATTTAAAGATAATTCTGAAATTTTGAAAATGTCACTTGAGAGTAAAATGAATAAATTATGCGAAAAAACACATGAGCTCGAAACTTCATTAGCTACTAACGCTAGTTTAATGGACGAAAAATTTCGCGATGCCGATCTTCGATCCCAAAGCTTAGCTGATAGGATAGAACATGGTCTTAGGAAAGTTGGTGAAGACATGATCGACCTAGAAGTCAGAGTGAAGAAGGAGAGTAATGAGATGGGAATTCTAGTTGTTCAACGTTTAACGGAACAATTCAAAGAACTTGTAATGGGAGAAATAAGAGAAGGTGTGATTAATGAGTTGCAAACTGAAATTAAAACCACAGTTGTCAATGAAATTAAAGACACACTCAAGCTGGAGAATCAAGAGGGAATCAAGGAGATTAGGGAATCTTTGTCATCTCATATCCAAGGAATTGCCAAAGATATCCAAGCAACTCAGAAGGACATATCAGATATGACAGGGTCATTGAAAAGTCATGAGGCTGTTATGAACCAGATATCCATTGATGTTAAGGAGAATTGTAAAGAAACTGAAGCAATTAAGAAAATGGCAGAAGAAAACCAGAAGGAACTTGAGGCTATGAAAACTCAAATCAAGGATGAGAAACAGTCTGATCATCTGTTGAAAATGCCAAATGTAAGGGGAAAGGAACATATACAGATAAATCTAGGAGCAGCTAGAGGAACGGATAGTCAAAGACAGGATGAGGTCAGGACAGTATTTCAATCCAACCCCATAACTGTATTTAAGAATGTAGAAGATAAGCCTTCTAAATTTTCAGGGCGAGATTCTGTGACACCCGTGGAATTTTTGAGAGAAGCAGGGGATTACCTAAAAGATTACAAGATCCCTAAAGAAAGACAGATCCGAGTGATAGGGAAGTTTTTGGAAGGTCCTGCACTTCTTTGGTTTAGAGCTTTTAGATCCACTCTAACCACTTTTGAGGAGTTTTCTCGTGGGCTATTGAAAAAGTTTTGGTCCCCGGAAACCCAACAGCAAGTCAGAGCAGAGTTATATTCGAAGAGATTCTCGACGTCACAACCTACTCGATACTCTACGTACTTTTCTGGACAGCTGTCTAAACTTCAACATTTAGATCCGCCGATGCCGGATAACGAATTGATTACTGCATTGATACGTCAGTTTCCAGCAGACGTCCAGAGGACTTTGATCGCTGCTGATATCTATAATATGGAACAATTTGATGAAGTATTACAGAAGCTGGATCATACGAACGCTCAATTCTTCCATCAGAAGGGAGGAAAGAATAACAACGCTGTGTATGCTGTTATGGCTGATAGTTATTCTCAAACACCTCGAGAGATTCGAGAGGGGCGAGAAGAGAAAACGCGGAGGGACGATCCAAATAAGAGAGGATGGAACCAGTACAGTAACAGATACAGTTACATGCCTTATGCGAGACCAGATGGTGGAAATCGATACAATACTGGATGGAGAAGGCCACGAGATAGTCAAGGAAGGTACCAGGAAAGAAGATATTATGGTCGAAATAACTACAATAACAGAGGGAATGTGGATACTCGTCAGTCCAATGAAGAGTTTAACAAGGAGACGAGGAAAAATTTGGAAGCAAGACACCAAGATAACTTGCAATTTTTGGAGCAGAGGCCCAATGAACCAGGTCCATCGGGAACACAACAATCCCGGGGGAATGCTAACGAAAAAAAAAACTTCGAATTCACAGTAGAAGATAGAATTTTGAACACTTTCACTTCCAGAATTATTAAATGGCAAGCAGAGGATGATGATTTAATTCAACAGAATGACGAACGGAAAGAAATGGGTACAAGAATTAGAATGCCAATCATATCATGCGAAGTATTCGGTATGCCTGTCAATACTTTGATTGATACTGGGGCTATGCTTTGTCTGGTGAGTGAGAAGCTTTATATTCTGTGGAAGCTCAAAGAGAATTTAGAGGAGATTCCAGTATCAGGAATTAAGATCCAAGGAGTAATACCCAATAAAATATCTCTGTGTAAAACACAATTATACTTATGTATTACGATTGGAGGACATGATTTCCGACATGTATTTGTTGTAATGAAGGACATGGCTTTTGACATGATATTGGGAGCAGATTTCATTCAGAAGTATCAAGCAGTGATAGACATGATGACAGAGACGATCAGATTCAAGAATACCGAAGAGATTAACTTCGAGGGAAAAGAAGAGGAAGACATCGAGGGAGATGCTCAATGGTCTCTGATTTTTCATGAAGCTGAAGGAAGAGAAGTCTACACTGAGGAGGAGTCCCCAGAGCTAGGGAAAATTTTGGAAGAATATCACGATATTTTTGATATTAAACCTGGTGAAATTGAAGATTTTGAATATTGTGGAAGTAAACAACAATGGAAGCTATGAAGTCGCCAATACACGAACTGGTAACATCGTGGGAACTTATAATGCATCGAATTTGAAGATTTATTACTCAAGAACCAGATGATTTAATGTGTAGATAGGATAAATAAAAAAAAATTCAATTTTTATTTTTTGCTAGGTGTGGGGTGGATGTGCCCAACTCTAGAAATGGTTATTCCAAGATTCAGACACCTAGATATCAAGGGAAAGGCTGTAGCCGCTTTTGAAAGTTGAGATATTTGAATATCGCGCTACATTGCTTCTCGAAGCAATTGGAAAGAATTTACCGATACTTGGATGTCAAGTGACGTAGCGAGTAATAGCAGAGGTGGAGGCTATTTATTGATTAAATAGTTAACCATGGAGTAGAGACTTGAGACTGGGATCAGATTACTGGCACGGCCAAATGAAAGAGAATGCAATTAGTATCAAGTAAATCGGACCAGGGATTCAAGAGATATGAGGATTTCCAGATATCAGCTGATGACGCGTGACCCTGGCAGTTTTGAATAAAAGCCGGCTGGCCGAAGCATCGATAGCTAATTTCAACACAAGCATTTGCCGAGCAAGTTGTTGCGACGCTGAGCCAAGGCACATGGTTGCCGGATCTACGCAGAAGTTCTTTTCAAAGTCGTGATAGTCACGAAAGTGCTGCGCTACGAGGTGGAACTTAGTAAGTTTACGGCGAGGAGAATCACTGAGGTGATTGATTTTTCTACAGACATTGGTGGAAATATTTATATTTCTACATGGACATATGCTAGACTTTGTCTAGAATTAGTATTTTGTCACAGTCCAGTAATAACTTAATACTTGGATAGTTAAATCCATTTCAGTCAGTTTTCTTATTTGTAACTAGTTAACCACTTCGATCTATCAGTACACTGAAGACTAGTCTATAACGGTGGCGTTCATTAGTCTACGCAAGGGAAACTACAGGTTGCTTAGCGCATGGTAGATGGCGAGAAGCCATGCCCAGGGAACGATCTTCAGAACAGCCGTTGATTGGTTAGACTGTCAGTGTTTTTCTTGTACTGATAAGATTACCGTGAGTTATGTTACAACTGACATATCTAAGAAGAGATCACTTAGATCTGACCCTATTTAAACAAACTGTTATGGCTTTGATAGAAGCTCATATTAAAATGGGACAACAGTTTATTCAAACGTCGAAAGATACTACCACTATGTCTGACTAGACGAATTGTGGGTATATGATGGCGGCCGATACAAGGATTATACGTGCTTGTCCGATAGGGCATGTCTATGGATAAATCTGGTACAGACCAGGTTTACTACGCTTCAAGACCGTCAAGAAATGTAAGCCACATTTGAATTATATTATGCCTAGCTAATTGGAACAAACTATTTTTCTGCAGATGACCAACACATTTTTTTTGTCGTATTTAAAGCTTGCAATGATTTACGCAAGACTTGTTAGAGTTATTCTGAGTATTTTCAGCACTCAGAACAGTTTAGGATCGATGACCGAGCATTTCGAGCATTTATTTGAATTTTTCATATTTTAAGGAAACCACGGAAAACCCCGATGTAACTGTAAAAGTTAAATTTATTTTTGTTAAGAAATGGATATTTTTTCCATATTCGAAGGTTCGAACATGTGGATTCTCACATAATGAGATGATAATTAAACATATTTAAAATAATAATAATAATAATCCACTAATAATAATAATAATAATTTTTATAATTTTTCAAAATAATTCTTGGATATTATATTTTCTAATAATCATATGTATTGAGAAAGAGCCTATGAAGTAGTTTAAACATTTCTAGTTTGGAACAGGAGATTTTCCGAAGGAGAGTGGTTAGCGCAAGCCCGCATTCAACCAACATTTCAGTTCTGGTTGAACAGTTGATATTTGCAATGAGTAAAGTATATTTTTCAGATAACACGGAGAGGCATGAAACGGGAAGCAATTGATATTTGTATCAAATAGGATATTTTTGTATTTATATAAAATCATGACGTAAATACACTCGAAAGTGAAATAAAGATTTTCATAAGTATGGTAAATTCACGGGTTGAACTGAATGGTAAAATAAAATAAACTTGTAAGTTTATTAATCTTCCAGTGTTGATAACAAGCAGAGGCTTGATTTATTGTATAAATTTTGGGAAGATAATTTATGTGTGGAGTAGTTGAAATGCCATTCCCAGGTGCGCATGTTTAAGTCGCAGGAATGAAGGTTTTTTCGAGCATCAATCAAATAGCAGGTTCGATGGCTCAGGTTTATAGTAGGAGTATTGGAACTACACATTTCGTCGGATGAATGACCCGAAGGTTATTTCTTAAAACCATCAGTTCTTATTTCAACCTTGTTTACGAATTCCATTTAGACTTTGATTTTGCTAGAACCCGGATTTGTCATGATAGTAGTTTATTCTTCTTCAGAGGAAGACCTTTGCCGTTGTTGTCGTAATATTGTGTTCCTACACAAATAGTAGAATGGGCCACTGCCAATTAAAAATAATTCTTTAACCACGAATAATTTGAAGGATATTTTCAATCCTAGTGCCATGAACTAAATGAATTCATTATAAAACTACAATTCTTATTTCCGCATTCTGTCGAAGAATTGCAAGTTGTGAAAGTTGCTAAAAATGGCCATGAATATAAATATTTTTATAATAATGATTCCAAGTGGAAAATTGAATCGTTGAATGGTTCAACCATTTATTGATCAAGTTGATGATTCAGAAATCATATATTTTGTTAGGAACTTGAGGTTCATAATCGAGTCACTTCTCGAATGTTTAATGTCAGAAGAACAATTAATTGTTGTTGTGCTTCGCACAGTTCTTCGATGCTATGCTCAAGGTCAAATACTTTTCAGATGTTGTTAATATGTGTTAATAATTTGTGTTGCTTCGATGATGATAATATTTTCGACGATATATTTTTGAAACTGGAAAAATAAGTGAAAGTTTAGAATTCTATAAACATTTATTCTACGAGTGTTAATATCATGTAAATATTCAAACAGTGATCTACGATATTTCCAGTATAGACAATTAACTTTGAACTGGAATTAAAAATTAATAATTTTGGAACACAGTCCACAGGACTATTAATCGGACTTGTGTTTCCAAAAAGATTGTCAAATGTGTAGAGATGGTGTATAGCCGTGTGCCTCAGCCATTATTAGACTGGCACATAGTCACCCTCGAGATGGTGTATGGCGGTATCCCTCAGCCATTATTAGACTGGCACATAGTCACCCTAGAGATGGTGTATAGCCGTGTGCCTCAGCCATTATTAGACTGGCACATAGTCACCCTAGAGATGGTGTATAGCCGTGTGCCTCAGCCATTATTAGACTGGCACATAGTCACCCTAGAGATGGTGTATAGCCGTGTGCCTCAGCCATTATTAGACTGGCACATAGTCACCCTAGAGATGGTGTATAGCCGTGTGCCTCAGCCATTATTAGACTGGCACATAGTCACCCTAGAGATGGTGTATAGCCGTGTGCCTCAGCCATTATTAGACTGGCACATAGTCACCCTAGAGATGGTGTATGGCGGTATCCCTCAGCCATTATTAGACTGGCACATAGTCACCCTAGAGATGGTGTATAGCCGTGTGCCTCAGCCATTATTAGACCGGCACATAGTCACCCTCGAGATGGTGTATGGTGGAGTGCCTCAGCCATTATTAGACTGGCACATAGTCACCCTAGAGATGGTGTATAGCCGTGTGCCTCAGCCATTATTAGACTGGCACATAGTCACCCTCGAGATGGTGTATGGTGGAGTGCCTCAGCCATTATTAGACTGGCACATAGTCACCCTAGAGATGGTGTATAGCCGTATCCCTCAGCCATTATTAGACTGGCACATAGTCACCCTAGAGATGGTGTATAGCCGTGTGCCTCAGCCATTATTAGACTGGCACATAGTCACCCTAGAGATGGTGTATGGCGGTGTGTCTCAGCCATTATTAGACTGGCACATAGTCACCCTAGAGATGGTGTATGGTGATGTGTCTCAGCCATTATTAGACTGGCACATAGTCACCCTAGAGATGGTGTATGGCGGTGTGTCTCAGCCATTATTAGACTGGCACATAGTCACCCTAGAGATGGTGTATGGTGGAGTGTCTCAGCCATTATTAGACTGGCACATAGTCACCCTAGAGATGGTGTATGGTGGAGTGTCTCAGCCATTATTAGACTGGCACATAGTCACCCTAGAGATGGTGTATAGCCGTGTGCCTCAGCCATTATTAGACCGGCACATAGTCACCCTCGAGATGGTGTATGGTGGAGTGTCTCAGCCATTATTATACTGGCACATAGTCACAATAGAGATGGTGTATAGCCGTGTGCCTCAGCCATTATTAGACTGGCACATAGTCACCCTAGAGATGGTGTATGGCGGTGTGCCTCAGCCATTATTAGACTGGCACATAGTCACCCTAGAGATGGTGTATGGCGGTGTGTCTCAGCCATTATTAGACCGGCACATAGTCACCCTAGAGATGGTGTATGGCGGTGTGCCTCAGCCATTATTAGACTGGCACATAGTCACCCTAGGGATGGTGTATGGTGGAGTGCCTCAGCCATTATTAGACTGGCACATAGTCACCCTAGAGATGGTGTATGGTGGAGTGCCTCAGCCATTATTATACTGGCACATAGTCACCCTAGAGATGGTGTATGGTGGAGTGTCTCAGCCATTATTAGACTGGCACATAGTCACCCTAGAGATGGTGTATGGCGGTGTGTCTTAGCCATTATTAGACTGGCACATAGTCACCCTAGAGATGGTGTATAGCCGTGTGCCTCAGCCATTATTAGACTGGCACATAGTCACCCTAGAGATGGTGTATAGCCGTGTGCCTCAGCCGTTATTAGACAGGTACATAGTCACCCTAGAGATGGTGTATGGCGGTGTGCCTCAGCCATTATTAGACTGGCACATAGTCACTCTAGAGATGGTGTATGGTGGAGTGCCTCAGCCATTATTAGACTGGCACATAGTCTCCCTAGAGATGGTGTATGGTGGAGTGCCTCGGCCATTATTATACTGGCACATAGTCACCCTAGAGATGGTGTATGGTGGAGTGTCTCAGCCATTATTAGACTGGCACATAGTCACCCTAGAGATGGTGTATGGCGGTGTGTCTTAGCCATAATTAGACTGGCACATAGTCACCCTAGAGATGGTGTATAGCCGTGTGCCTCAGCCATTATTAGACTGGCACATAGTCACCCTAGAGATGGTGTATGGCGGTGTGCCTCAGCCATTATTAGACTGGAACATAGTCACCCTAGAGATGGTGTATAGCCGTGTGCCTCAGCCATTATTAGACTGGCACATAGTCACCCTAGAGATGGTGTATGGTGGAGTGCCTCAGCCATTATTAGACTGGCACATATTCACCCTCGAGATGGCGTATGGTGGTGTGCCTCAGCCATTATTAGACTGGCACATAGTCTCCCTAGAGATGGTGTATGGTGGAGTGCCTCAGCCATTATTAGACTGGCACATAGTCACCCTAGAGATGGTGTATAGCCGTGTGCCTCAGCCATTATTAGACTGGCACATAGTCACCCTAGAGATGGTGTCTGGTGGAGTGCCTCAGCCATTATTAGACTGGCACATAGTCTCCCTAGAGATGGTGTATGGTGGAGTGCCTCAGCCATTATTATACTGGCACATAGTCACCCTAGAGATGGTGTATGGTGGAGTGCCTCAGCCATTATTATACTGGCACATAGTCACCCTAGAGATGGTGTATGGCGGTGTGCCTCAGCCATTATTAGACTGGCACATAATCACCCTAGAGATGGTGTATAGCCGTGTGCCTCAGCCATTATTAGACTGGCACATAGTCACCCTAGAGATGGTGTATGGTGGTGTGCCTCAGCCATTATTAGACTGGCACATAGTCACCCTAGAGATGGTGTATAGCCGTGTGCCTCAGCCATTATTAGACTGGCACATAGTCACCCTAGAGATGGTGTATGGCAGTGTGCCTCAGCCATTATTAGACTGGCACATAGTCACCCTAGAGATGGTGTATAGACGTGTGCCTCAGCCATTATTAGACTGGCACATAGTCACCCTAGAGATGGTGTATGGCGGTGTGCCTCAGCCATTATTAGACTGGCTCATAGTCACCCTAGAGATGGTGTATGGCGGTGTGCCTCAGCCATTATTAGCCTGGCACATAGTCACCTTAGAGATGGTGTATGGCGTTGTGCCTCAGCCATTATTAGACTGGCACATAGTCACCCTAGATATGGTGTATGGTGGTGTGCCTCAGCCATTATTAGACTGGCACATAGTCACCCTAGAGATGGTGTATGGCGGTGTGCCTCAGCCATTATTAGACTGGCACATAGTCACCCTAGAGATGGTGTATGGCGTTGTGCCTCAGCCATTATTAGACTGGCACATAGTCACCCTAGAGATGGTGTATGGCGTTGTGCCTCAGCCATTATTAGACTGGCACATAGACACCCTAGAGATGGTGTATGGCGGTGTGCCTCAGCCATTATTAGACTGGCACATAGTCACCCTAGAGATGGTGTATGGCGTTGTGCCTCAGCCATTATTAGACTGGCTCATAGTCACCCTAGAAATGGTGTATGGCGGTGTGCCTCAGCCATTATTAGACTGGCACATAGTCACCCTAGAGATGGTGTATGGTGGTGTGCCTCAGCCATTATTAGACAGGCACATAGTCATCCTAGAGATGGTGTATGGTGGAGTGCCTCAGCCATTATTAGACTGGCACATAGTCACCCTAGAGATGGTGTATGGTGGTGTGCCTCAGCCATTTTAAGACTGGCACATAGTCACCCTAGAGATGGTGTATGGCGGTATCCCTCAGCCATTACTAGACTGGCACATAGTCACCCTAGAGATGGTGTATGGTGGTGTGCCCCAGCCATCATTAGACTGGCACATAGTCATCCTAGAGATGGTGTATGGTGGAGTGCCCCAGCCATCATTAGACTGGCACATAGTCATCCTAGAGATGGTGTAGTGCGGTATCCCTCAGCCATTATTAGACTGGCACATAGTCATCCGAGAGATGGTGTATGGCGGTATCCCTCAGCCATTATTAGACCGGCACATAGTCACCCTCGAGGTGGTGTATGGTGGAGTGCCTCAGCCATTATTAGACGGGAACATAGTCACCCTAGAGATGGTGTATAGCCGTGAGTCTCAGCCATTATTAGACTGGCACATAGTCATCCTAGAGATGGTGTATGGTGGTATCCCTCAGCCATTATTAGACTGGCACATAGTCACCCTAGAGATGGTGTATGGCAGTGTGCCTCAGACATTATTAGACTGGCACATAGTCATCCTAGAGATGGTGTATGGTGGTGTGCCCCAGCCATCATTAGACTGGCACATAGTCATCCTAGGGACGGTGTATGGTGGTGTGCCTCAGCCATTATTAGACTGGCACATATTCATCCTAGAGATGGTGTATGGTGGAGTGCCCCTGCCATCATTAGACTGGCACATAGTCATCCTAGAGATGGTGTATGGTGGTGTGCCCCAGCCATCATTAGACTGGCACATATTCATCCTAGAGATGGTGTATGGTGGAGTGCCCCAGCCATCATTAGACTGGCACATAGTCACCCTAGAGATGGTGTATGGTGGAGTGCCTCAGCCATCATTAGACTGGCACATAGTCACCCTAGAGATGGTGTATGGCGGTGTGCCCCAGCCATCATTAGACTGGCACATAGTCATTCTAGAGTTGGTGTATGGTGGAGTGCCTCAGCCGTTATTAGACTGGCACATAGTCACCCTAGAGATGGTGTATGGCGGTGTGCCCCAGCCATCATTAGACTGGCACATAGTCACCCTCGAGATGGTGTATGGCGGTGTGCCGCAGCCATCATTAGACTGGTACATAGTCATCCTAGAGATGGTGTATGATGGAGTGCCCCAGCCATCATTAGACTGGTACATTGTCATCCTAGAGATGGTGTATGGCGGTGTGCCTCAGCCATTATTAGACTGGCACATAGTCTCCCTAGAGATGGTATATGGCGGTGTGTCTCAGCCATTATTAGACTGGCACATAGTCACCCAAGAGATGGTGTATGGCGGTGTGCCTCAGCCATTATTAGACTGGCACATAGTCACCCTCGAGATGGTGTATGGTGGTGTGCCTCAGCCATTATTAGACTGGCACATAGTCACCCTCGAGATGGTGTATGGTGGTGTGCCTCAGCCATTATTAGACTGGCACATAGTCACCCTAGAGATTGTGTATGGCGGTATCCCTCAGCCATTATTAGACTGGCACATAGTCACCCTAGAGATGGTGTATGGTGGTGTGCCCCAGCCATTATTAGACTGGCACATAGTCATCCTAGAGATGGTGTATGGTTGAGTGCCTCAGCCATTATTAGACTGGCACATAGTCACCCTCGAGATGGTGTATGGCGGTGTGCCTCAGCCATTATTAGACTGGCACATAGTCACCCTAGAGATCGTGTATGGCGGTATCCCTCAGCCATTATTAGACTGGCACATTGTCACCCTAGAGATGGTGTATGGTGGTGTGCCCCAGCCATCATTAGACTGGCACATAGTCATCCTAGAGATGGTGTATGGTGGAGTGTCTCAGCCATTATGAGACTGGCACATAGTCACCCTCGAGATGGTGTATGGCGGTGTGCCTCAGCCTTTATTAGACTGGCACATAGTCACCCTCGAGATGGTGTATGGTGGTGTGCCTCAGCCATTATTAGACTGGCACATAGTCACCCTAGAGATGGTGTATAGCCGTGTGCCTCAGCCATTATTAGACTGGCACATAGTCACCCTAGAGATGGTGTATAGCCGTGTGCCTCAGCCATTATTAGACTGGCACATAGTCACCCTAGAGATGGTGTATAGCCGTGTGCCTCAGCCATTATTAGACTGGCACATAGTCACCCTAGAGATGGTGTATAGCCGTGTGCCTCAGCCATTATTAGACTGGCACATAGTCACCCTAGAGATGGTGTATAGCCGTGTGCCTCAGCCATTATTAGACTGGCACATAGTCACCCTAGAGATGGTGTATGGCGGTATCCCTCAGCCATTATTAGACTGGCACATAGTCACCCTAGAGATGCTGTATAGCCGTGTGCCTCAGCCATTATTAGACCGGCACATAGTCACCCTCGAGATGGTGTATGGTGGAGTGCCTCAGCCATTATTAGACTGGCACATAGTCACCCTAGAGATGGTGTATAGCCGTGTGCCTCAGCCATTATTAGACTGGCACATAGTCACCCTCGAGATGGTGTATGGTGGAGTGCCTCAGCCATTATTAGACTGGCACATAGTCACCCTAGAGATGGTGTATAGCCGTATCCCTCAGCCATTATTAGACTGGCACATAGTCACCCTAGAGATGGTGTATAGCCGTGTGCCTCAGCCATTATTAGACTGGCACATAGTCACCCTAGAGATGGTGTATGGCGGTGTGTCTCAGCCATTATTAGACTGGCACATAGTCACCCTAGAGATGGTGTATGGTGATGTGTCTCAGCCATTATTAGACTGGCACATAGTCACCCTAGAGATGGTGTATGGCGGTGTGTCTCAGCCATTATTAGACTGGCACATAGTCACCCTAGAGATGGTGTATGGTGGAGTGTCTCAGCCATTATTAGACTGGCACATAGTCACCCTAGAGATGGTGTATGGTGGAGTGTCTCAGCCATTATTAGACTGGCACATAGTCACCCTAGAGATGGTGTATAGCCGTGTGCCTCAGCCATTATTAGACCGGCACATAGTCACCCTCGAGATGGTGTATGGTGGAGTGTCTCAGCCATTATTATACTGGCACATAGTCACAATAGAGATGGTGTATAGCCGTGTGCCTCAGCCATTATTAGACTGGCACATAGTCACCCTAGAGATGGTGTATGGCGGTGTGCCTCAGCCATTATTAGACTGGCACATAGTCACCCTAGAGATGGTGTATGGCGCTGTGTCTCAGCCATTATTAGACCGGCACATAGTCACCCTAGAGATGGTGTATGGCGGTGTGCCTCAGCCATTATTAGACTGGCACATAGTCACCCTAGGGATGGTGTATGGTGGAGTGCCTCAGCCATTATTAGACTGGCACATAGTCACCCTAGAGATGGTGTATGGTGGAGTGCCTCAGCCATTATTATACTGGCACATAGTCACCCTAGAGATGGTGTATGGTGGAGTGTCTCAGCCATTATTAGACTGGCACATAGTCACCCTAGAGATGGTGTATGGCGGTGTGTCTTAGCCATTATTAGACTGGCACATAGTCACCCTAGAGATGGTGTATAGCCGTGTGCCTCAGCCATTATTAGACTGGCACATAGTCACCCTAGAGATGGTGTATAGCCGTGTGCCTCAGCCGTTATTAGACAGGTACATAGTCACCCTAGAGATGGTGTATGGCGGTGTGCCTCAGCCATTATTAGACTGGCACATAGTCACTCTAGAGATGGTGTATGGTGGAGTGCCTCAGCCATTATTAGACTGGCACATAGTCTCCCTAGAGATGGTGTATGGTGGAGTGCCTCAGCCATTATTATACTGGCACATAGTCACCCTAGAGATGGTGTATGGTGGAGTGTCTCAGCCATTATTAGACTGGCACATAGTCACCCTAGAGATGGTGTATGGCGGTGTGTCTTAGCCATAATTAGACTGGCACATAGTCACCCTAGAGATGGTGTATAGCCGTGTGCCTCAGCCATTATTAGACTGGCACATAGTCACCCTAGAGATGGTGTATGGCGGTGTGCCTCAGCCATTATTAGACTGGAACATAGTCACCCTAGAGATGGTGTATAGCCGTGTGCCTCAGCCATTATTAGACTGGCACATAGTCACCCTAGAGATGGTGTATGGTGGAGTGCCTCAGCCATTATTAGACTGGCACATATTCACCCTCGAGATGGCGTATGGTGGTGTGCCTCAGCCATTATTAGACTGGCACATAGTCTCCCTAGAGATGGTGTATAGTGGAGTGCCTCAGCCATTATTAGACTGGCACATAGTCACCCTAGAGATGGTGTATAGCCGTGTGCCTCAGCCATTATTAGACTGGCACATAGTCACCCTAGAGATGGTGTCTGGTGGAGTGCCTCAGCCATTATTAGACTGGCACATAGTCTCCCTAGAGATGGTGTATGGTGGAGTGCCTCAGCCATTATTATACTGGCACATAGTCACCCTAGAGATGGTGTATGGTGGAGTGCCTCAGCCATTATTATACTGGCACATAGTCACCCTAGAGATGGTGTATGGCGGTGTGCCTCAGCCATTATTAGACTGGCACATAATCACCCTAGAGATGGTGTATAGCCGTGTGCCTCAGCCATTATTAGACTGGCACATAGTCACCCTAGAGATGGTGTATGGTGGTGTGCCTCAGCCATTATTAGACTGGCACATAGTCACCCTAGAGATGGTGTATAGCCGTGTGCCTCAGCCATTATTAGACTGGCACATAGTCACCCTAGAGATGGTGTATGGCAGTGTGCCTCAGCCATTATTAGACTGGCACATAGTCACCCTAGAGATGGTGTATAGACGTGTGCCTCAGCCATTATTAGACTGGCACATAGTCACCCTAGAGATGGTGTATGGCGGTGTGCCTCAGCCATTATTAGACTGGCTCATAGTCACCCTAGAGATGGTGTATGGCGGTGTGCCTCAGCCATTATTAGCCTGGCACATAGTCACCTTAGAGATGGTGTATGGCGTTGTGCCTCAGCCATTATTAGACTGGCACATAGTCACCCTAGATATGGTGTATGGTGGTGTGCCTCAGCCATTATTAGACTGGCACATAGTCACCCTAGAGATGGTGTATGGCGGTGTGCCTCAGCCATTATTAGACTGGCACATAGTCACCCTAGAGATGGTGTATGGCGTTGTGCCTCAGCCATTATTAGACTGGCACATAGTCACCCTAGAGATGGTGTATGGCGTTGTGCCTCAGCCATTATTAGACTGGCACATAGACACCCTAGAGATGGTGTATGGCGGTGTGCCTCAGCCATTATTAGACTGGCACATAGTCACCCTAGAGATGGTGTATGGCGTTGTGCCTCAGCCATTATTAGACTGGCACATAGTCACCCTAGAAATGGTGTATGGCGGTGTGCCTCAGCCATTATTAGACTGGCACATAGTCACCCTAGAGATGGTGTATGGTGGTGTGCCTCAGCCATTATTAGACAGGCACATAGTCATCCTAGAGATGGTGTATGGTGGAGTGCCTCAGCCATTATTAGACTGGCACATAGTCACCCTAGAGATGGTGTATGGTGGTGTGCCTCAGCCATTTTAAGACTGGCACATAGTCACCCTAGAGATGGTGTATGGCGGTATCCCTCAGCCATTATTAGACTGGCACATAGTCACCCTAGAGATGGTGTATGGTGGTGTGCCCCAGCCATCATTAGACTGGCACATAGTCATCCTAGAGATGGTGTATGGTGGAGTGCCCCAGCCATCATTAGACTGGCACATAGTCATCCTAGAGATGGTGTAGTGCGGTATCCCTCAGCCATTATTAGACTGGCACATAGTCATCCGAGAGATGGTGTATGGCGGTATCCCTCAGCCATTATTAGACCGGCACATAGTCACCCTCGAGGTGGTGTATGGTGGAGTGCCTCAGCCATTATTAGACGGGAACATAGTCACCCTAGAGATGGTGTATAGCCGTGAGTCTCAGCCATTATTAGACTGGCACATAGTCATCCTAGAGATGGTGTATGGTGGTATCCCTCAGCCATTATTAGACTGGCACATAGTCACCCTAGAGATGGTGTATGGCAGTGTGCCTCAGACATTATTAGACTGGCACATAGTCATCCTAGAGATGGTGTATGGTGGTGTGCCCCAGCCATCATTAGACTGGCACATAGTCATCCTAGGGACGGTGTATGGTGGTGTGCCTCAGCCATTATTAGACTGGCACATATTCATCCTAGAGATGGTGTATGGTGGAGTGCCCCTGCCATCATTAGACTGGCACATAGTCATCCTAGAGATGGTGTATGGTGGTGTGCCCCAGCCATCATTAGACTGGCACATATTCATCCTAGAGATGGTGTATGGTGGAGTGCCCCAGCCATCATTAGACTGGCACATAGTCACCCTAGAGATGGTGTATGGTGGAGTGCCTCAGCCATCATTAGACTGGCACATAGTCACCCTAGAGATGGTGTATGGCGGTGTGCCCCAGCCATCATTAGACTGGCACATAGTCATTCTAGAGTTGGTGTATGGTGGAGTGCCTCAGCCATTATTAGACTGGCACATAGTCACCCTAGAGATGGTGTATGGCGGTGAGCCCCAGCCATCATTAGACTGGCACATAGTCACCCTCGAGATGGTGTATGGCGGTGTGCCGCAGCCATCATTAGACTGGTACATAGTCATCCTAGAGATGGTGTATGATGGAGTGCCCCAGCCATCATTAGACTGGTACATTGTCATCCTAGAGATGGTGTATGGCGGTGTGCCTCAGCCATTATTAGACTGGCACATAGTCTCCCTAGAGATGGTATATGGCGGTGTGTCTCAGCCATTATTAGACTGGCACATAGTCACCCAAGAGATGGTGTATGGCGGTGTGCCTCAGCCATTATTAGACTGGCACATAGTCACCCTCGAGATGGTGTATGGTGGTGTGCCTCAGCCATTATTAGACTGGCACATAGTCACCCTCGAGATGGTGTATGGTGGTGTGCCTCAGCCATTATTAGACTGGCACATAGTCACCCTAGAGATTGTGTATGGCGGTATCCCTCAGCCATTATTAGACTGGCACATAGTCACCCTAGAGATGGTGTATGGTGGTGTGCCCCAGCCATTATTAGACTGGCACATAGTCATCCTAGAGATGGTGTATGGTTGAGTGCCTCAGCCATTATTAGACTGGCACATAGTCACCCTCGAGATGGTGTATGGCGGTGTGCCTCAGCCATTATTAGACTGGCACATAGTCACCCTAGAGATCGTGTATGGCGGTATCCCTCAGCCATTATTAGACTGGCACATTGTCACCCTAGAGATGGTGTATGGTGGTGTGCCCCAGCCATCATTAGACTGGCACATAGTCATCCTAGAGATGGTGTATGGTGGAGTGTCTCAGCCATTATGAGACTGGCACATAGTCACCCTCGAGATGGTGTATGGCGGTGTGCCTCAGCCTTTATTAGACTGGCACATAGTCACCCTCGAGATGGTGTATAGTGGTGTGCCTCAGCCATTATTAGACTGGCACATAGTCACCCTAGAGATTGTGTATGGCGGTATCCCTCAGCCATTATTAGACTGGCACATAGTCACCCTCGAGATGGTGTATGGTGGTGTGCCTCAGCCATTATTAGACTGGCATATAGTCACCCTCGAGATGGTGTATGGTGGTGTGCCCCAGCCAGCATTAGACTGGCACATAGTCATCCTAGAGATGGTGTATGGTGGTGTGCCTCAGCCATTATTAGACTGGCACATAGTCACCCTAGAGGTGGTGTATGGAGGAGTGCCTCAGCCATTATTAGACTGGCACATAGTCATCCTAGAGATGGTGTATGGCGGTATCCCTCAGCCATTATTAGACTGGCACATAGTCATCCTAGAGATGGTGTATGGCGGTGTGCTCCAGCCTTCATTAGACTGGCACATAGTCATCCTAGAGTTGTGTATGGTGGTGTGCCCCAGCCATCATTAGACTGGTACATAGTCATCCTAGAGATGGTGTATAGCGGTGTGCCCCAGCCATCATTAGACTGGCACATAGTCACCCTCGAGATGGTGTATGGTGGAGTGCCTCAGCCATTATTAGACTGGCACATAGTCATCCTAGAGATGGTGTATGGCGGTATCCCTCAGCCATTATTAGACTGGCACATAGTCATCCTAGAGATGGTGTTTGGCGGTATCCCTCAGCCATTATTAGACTGGCACATAGTCACCCTAGAGATGGTGTATGGCGGTGTGCTCCAGCCATCATTAGACTGGCACATAGTCATCCTAGAGTTTGTGTATGACGGTATCCCTCAGCCATTATTAGACTGGCACTTTGTCACCCTAGAGATGGTGTATGGTGGTGTGCCTCAGCCATTATTAGACTGGCACATAGTCACCCTAGAGATGGTGTATGGCGGTGTGCCCCAGCCATCATTAGACTGGCTCATAGTCACCCTAGAGATTGTGTATGGCAGTATCCCTCAGCCATTATTAGACTGGCACGTAGTCACCCTAGAGATGGAGTATGGTGGTGTGCCTCAGCCATTATTAGACTGGCACATAGTCACCCTAGAGATGGTGTATGGCGGTGTGCCTCAGCCATTATTAGACTGGCACATAGTCACCCTAGAGATGGTGTATGGCGTTGTGCCTCAGCCATTATTAGACTGGCACATAGACACCCTAGAGATGGTGTATGGCGGTGTGCCTCAGCCATTATTAGACTGGCACATAGGCACCCTAGAGATGGTGTATGGCGTTGTGCCTCAGCCATTATTAGACTGGCACATAGTCACCCTAGAGATGGTGTATGGCGGTGTGCCTCAGCCATTATTAGACTGGCACATAGTCACCCTAGAGATGGTGTATGGTGGTGTGCCTCAGCCATTATTAGACTGGCACATAGTCATCCTAGAGATGGTGTATGGTGGAGTGCCTCAGCCATTATTAGACTGGCACATAGTCACCCTAGAGATGGTGTATGGTGGTGTGCTTCAGTCATTTTAAGACTGGCACATAGTCACCCTAGAGATGGTGTATGGCGGTATCCCTCAGCCATTATTAGACTGGCACATAGTCACCCTAGAAATGGTGTATGGAGGTGTGCCTCAGCCATTATTAGACTGGCACATAGTCACCCTAGAGATGGTGTATGGTGGTGTGCCTCAGCCATTATTAGACTGGCACATAGTCATCCTAGAGAATGGTGTATGGTGGAGTGCCTCAGCCATTATTAGACTGGCACATAGTCACCCTAGAGATGGTGTATGGTGGTGTGCCACAGCCATTTTAAGACTGGCATATAGTCACCCTAGAGATGGTGTATGGCGGTATCCCTCAGCCATTATTAGACTGGCACATAGTCACCCTAGAGATGGTGTATGGTGGTGTGCCCCAGCCATCATTAGACTGGCACATAGTCATCCTAGAGATGGTGTATGGTGGAGTACCCCAGCCATCATTAGACTGGCACATAGTCATCCTAGAGATGGTGTAGTGCGGTATCCCTCAGCCATTATTAGACTGGCACATAGTCATCCGAGAGATGGTGTATGGCGGTATCCCTCAGCCATTATTAGACCGGCACATAGTCACCCTCGAGGTGGTGTATGGTGGAGTGCCTCAGCCATTATTAGACTGGAACATAGTCACCCTAGAGATGGTGTATAGCCGTGTGCCTCAGCCATTATTAGACTGGCACATAGTCATCCTAGAGATGGTGTATGGTGGTATCCCTCAGCCATTATTAGACTGGCACATAGTCACCCTAGAGATGGTGTATGGCAGTGTGCCTCAGCCATTATTAGACTGGCACATAGTCATCCTAGAGATGGTGTATGGTGGTGTGCCCCAGCCATCATTAGACTGGCACATAGTCATCCTAGAGATGGTGTATGGTGGTGTGCCTCAGCCATTATTAGACTGGCACATAGTCATCCTAGAGATGGTGTATGGTGGTGTGCCCCAGCCATCATTAGACTGGCACATAGTCATCCTAGAGATGGTGTATGGTGGAGTGCCCCAGCCATCATTAGACTGGCACATAGTCACCCTAGAGATGGTGTATGGTGGAGTGCCTCAGCCATCATTAGACTGGCACATAGTCACCCTAGAGATGGTGTATGGCGGTGTGCCCCAGCCATCATTAGACTGGCACATAGTCATTCTAGAGTTGGTGTATGGTGGAGTGCCTCAGCCATTATTAGACTGGCACATAGTCACCCTAGAGATGGTGTATGGCGGTGTGCCCCAGCCATCATTAGACTGGCACATAGTCACCCTCGAGAAGGTGTATGGCGGTGTGCCCAGCCATCATTAGACTGGTACATAGTCATCCTAGAGATGGTGTATGATGGAGTGCCCCAGCCATCATTAGACTGGTACATTGTCATCCTAGAGATGGTGTATGGCGGTGTGCCTCAGCCATTATTAGACTGGCACATAGTCTCCCTAGAGATGGTATATGGCGGTGTGTCTCAGCCATTATTAGACTGGCACATAGTCACCCAAGAAATGGTGTATGGCGGTGTGCCTCAGCCATTATTGGCCTGGCACATAGTCACCCTCGAGATGGTGTATGGTGGTGTGCCTCAGCCATTATTAGACTGGCACATAGTCACCCTCGAGATGGTGTATGGTGGTGTGCCTCTGCCATTATTAGACTGGCACATAGTCACCCTAGAGATTGTGTATGGCGGTATCCCTCAGCCATTATTAGACTGGCACATAGTCACCCTAGAGATGGTGTATGGTGGTGTGCCCCAGCCATCATTAGACTGGCACATAGTCATCCTAGAGATGGTGTATGGTTGAGTGCCTCAGCCATTATTAGACTGGCACATAGTCACCCTCGAGATGGTGTATGGCGGTGTGCCTCAGCCATTATTAGACTGGCACATAGTCACCCTAGAGATTGTGTATGGCGGTATCCCTCAGCCATTATTAGACTGGCACATTGTCACCCTAGAGATGGTGTATGGTGGTGTGCCCCAGCCATCATTAGACTGGCACATAGTCATCCTAGAGATGGTGTATGGTGGAGTGTCTCAGCCATTATGAGACTGGCACATAGTCACCCTCGAGATGGTGTATGGCGGTGTGCCTCAGCCATTATTAGACTGGCACATAGTCACCCTCGAGATGGTGTATGGTGGTGTGCCTCAGCCATTATTAGACTGGCACATAGTCACCCTAGAGATTGTGTATGGCGGTATCCCTCAGCCATTATTAGACTGGCACATAGTCACCCTCGAGATGGTGTATGGTGGTGTGCCTCAGCCATTATTAGACTGGCACATAGTCACCCTCGAGATGGTGTATGGCGGTATCCCTCAGCCATTATTAGACTGGCACATAGTCACCCTAGAGATTGTGTATGGCGGTATCCCTCAGCCATTATTAGACTGGCACATAGTCACCCTAGAGATGGTGTATGGTGGTGTGCCTCAGCCATTATTAGACTGGCACATAGTCACCCTAGAGATGGTGTATGGTGGTGTGCCTCAGCCATTATTAGACTGGCACATAGTCACCCTCGAGATGGTGTATGGTGGTGTGCCTCAGCCATTATTAGACCGGCACATAGTCATCATACAGATGGTGTATGGCGGTATCCCTCAGCCATTATTAGACTGGCACATAGTCATCCTAGAGATGGTGTATGGCGGTGTGCTCCAGCCTTCATTAGACTGGCACATAGTCATCCTAGAGTTTGTGTATGGTGGTGTGCCCCAGCCATTATTAGACTGGTACATAGTCATCCTAGAGATGGTGTATAGCGGTGTGCCCCAGCCATCATTAGACTGGCACATAGTCACCCTCGAGATGGTGTATGGTGGAGTGCCTCAGCCATTATTAGACTGGCACATAGTCATCCTAGAGATGGTGTATGGCGGTATCCCTCAGCCAATATTAGACTGGCACATAGTCATCCTAGAGATGGTGTATGGCGGTATCCCTCAGCCATTATTAGACTGGCACATAGTCACCCTAGAGATGGTGTATGGCGGTGTGCTCCAGCCATCATTAGACTGGCACATAGTCATCCTAGAGTTTGTGTATGGCGGTATCCCTCAGCCATTATTAGACTGGCACTTAGTCACCCTAGAGATGGTGTATGGTGGTGTGCCTCAGCCATTATTAGACTGGCACATAGTCACCCTAGAGATGGTGTATGGCGGTGTGCCCCAGCCATCATTAGACTGGCTCATAGTCACCCTAGAGATTGTGTATGGCGGTATCCCTCAGCCATTATTAGACTGGCACGTAGTCACCCTAGAGATGGTGTATGGTGGTGTGCCTCAGCCATTATTAGACTGGCACATAGTCACCCTAGAGATGGTGTATGGCGGTGTGCCTCAGCCATTATTAGACTGGCACATAGTCACCCTAGAGATGGTGTATGGCGTTGTGCTTCAGCCATTATTAGACTGGCACATAGACACCCTAGAGATGGTGTATGTCGGTGTGCCTCAGCCATTATTAGACTGGCACATAGTCACCCTAGAGATGGTGTATGGCGTTGTGCCTCAGCCATTATTAGATTGGCACATAGTCACCCTAGAGGTGGTGTATGGCTGTGTGCCTCAGCCATTATTAGACTGGCACATAGTCACCCTAGAGATGGTGTATGGTGGTGTGCCTCAGCCATTATTAGACTGGCACATAGTCATCCTAGAGATGGTGTATGGTAGAGTGCCTCAGCCATTATTAAACTGGCACATAGTCACCCTAGAGATGGTGTATGGTGGTGTGCCTCAGCTATTTTAAAACTGGCACATAGTCACCCTAGAGATGGTGTATGGCGGTATCCCTCAGCCATTATTAGACTGGCACATAGTCACCCTAGAGATGGTGTATGGTGGTGTGCCCCAGCCATCATTAGACTGGCACATAGTCATCCTAGAAATAGTGTATGGTGGAGTGCCCCAGCCATCATTAGACTGGCACATAGTCATCCTAGAGATGGTGTATGGCGGTATCCCTCAGCCATTATTAGACTGGCACATAGTCATCCGTGAGATGGTGTATGGCGGTATCCCTCAGCCATTATTAGACTGGCACATAGTCACCCGTGAGTTGGTGTATGGCGGTATCCCTCAGCCATTATTAGACTGGCACATAGTCACCCGTGAGATGGTGTATGGCGGTATCCCTCAGCCATTATTAGACTGGCACTTAGTCATCCGTGAGATGGTGTATGGCGGTATCCCTCAGCCATTATTAGACTGGCACATAGTCATCCGTGAGATGGTGTATGGCGGTATCCCTCAGCCATTATTAGACTGGCACATAGTCATCCGTGAGATGGTGTATGGCGGTATCCCTCAGCCATTATTAGACTGGCACATAGTCATCCGTGAGATGGTGTATGGCGGTATCCCTCAGCCATTATTAGACTGGCACATAGTCATCCGTGAGATGGTGTATGGCGGTATCCCTCAGCCATTATTAGACTGGCACATGGTCATCCGTGAGATGGTGTATGGCGGTATCCCTCAGCCATTATTAGACCGGCACATAGTCACCCGTCTCCCACAAATCCAACCCCTCGTCCTCGTCGTGGGAGATGGGCAACGTATTTAAGTAGGGGATTGCCTGTAGGGGTGAAGTACAGTGGGGACTTTGTGTGCCTCAAGACCGCTACGGTAGCTGTGAAGGCCCTACAGGAACCCTGAAGAAATTACGGCTAACGGGGCTCTGGTGAAACAATTGCTGCCTTGTAGTTTGGAGTTGGTTCTTCAAAGGCTAAGGGAAGAAACCCTGACAGAAAATCAGCCTGGTGCCTCAGGCTTAAGGTGGCAGCCCCTCCAAGGCACTCGGAGGCAGTGGGTTAATCACTCGCTCCTCTTAAATAAACTGATTACGGAAACTGAAGCGAAATTACAAAACCGGACGGATAACCTGATGACGACTTTTGGCATGAAGAGGACTACGAAAATCGGTTTCTGGAATGTGAGGACCTTGATGGAGAAAACCAGACTGAAACAAGTGACACGGTAGATGAAGAACTATGGGCTGGATATCCTAGGATTGAGTGAAGTGAGGTGGCCAGGATTTGGTGAAATACAGACAACAGATGGAATTACATTTCTCTATTCTGGGAGTGATGATGAAGAACACAGGGATGGAGTGGGGTTGCTGCTCAACAGAAATGCAAAGAGAAGCCTTATGGAGTGGAAGCCAATTTCTAGTAGGCTCATGTTTGCTAGGTTCAAGACAAAGATCAGGAATGTGATCATCATCCAATGCTATGCGCCTACAGAACAGTCGGAGCCAGAGAAGAAGGAAGAATTCTACCAAATGCTGCGAGATATCACAAGACAAACAAGTAAGAGGGACATTCTCATTGTTATGGGAGACTTCAACGCGAAGGTGGGCTCAAACAATGAGGGGTTGGAGCAGATCATGGGTAAACATGGCCTTGGGGAGATGAATGACAATGGGGAGAAATTTACGGAATATTGCGCCAGTCAGGATTTGGTGATGGGTGGCACGGTATTTCCTCATAGGCGGTGCCACAAGGTCACCTGGGTGTCTCCTGATCAAGTCACAGAAAATCAAATTGATCACATCGCGGTGAGCAGGAGGTTCAGAAGAAGCTTGGAAGATGTTAGGAACAAGAGAGGAGCGGACGTTGGTAGTGACCATCATCTTGTGGTTGCTAACTTCCGCATGAAGATCGTCGCAGTCCGCCGAAAGTTTAACACTCGGCACAACAAGTTTGATGTGGGCAAGCTTAAGAACCAGCAGAGATTGGACCAATTTAAACTGGAGCTCAGAAATAAATTCCAGGTGTTGGACTCCGAGACAGAGAAGGACGTGGAGACTGTGTGGAGCGAGGTAAAGAATATCTTCGTGGAAACCAGTGAGATGCAGCTCGGGTACAAGAACTACCTGCGGAAAGAATGGATATCCGATCAGACCTGGGACAAGATAAATTATAGGAAGGAGATTAAGGCCAAGCTCAACACCTGCAAGACTAGGCAGCAGAAGGCTCTCACACAAGCAAAGTATTCAACAGCAAACAGGGAGGTAAAGAGGAGTGTACGGAAGGATCATAGGAGGTGGATTGATGAGCAGGCGGAGAAAGCAGAAGAAGCGGCAAGAAGGGGGGACGTTAAGGAGCTCTATGGCATCACAAAGATGCTTTCGAAGAAAGGTTTTAATAAAACTAGGCCTGTGAAGAGCAAGACGGGCGAGATCCTCACGACGTGTGAACAGCAGCTGACAAGATGGAGAGAACACTTTGCGGAGGTTCTTAATAGAGATAGAGGACCAGAAAGTAAGCAGCGAGGAGAAGATGAAGAGAAAGCAGAAAGTGACCCAAGCATCAGCCTCGACTCCCCAACTCGGGGCGAAATACGGACAGCGTTGAAGCAGATGAAATGCGGGAAGGCACCAGGTCTGGATAATATCCCAGCGGAAGTACTGAAAGCAGACCTGGATATTACGATTGATCTGCTGCACCCGCTGTTCGAGAAGATCTGGAAGGAGGAGAAAATACCAACTGACTGGAAGAAGGGGTTGATAGTCAAGTTGCCGAAGAAAGGGGACACCACAAACTGTAACAACTGGAGGGGTATCACCTTGCTGTCCATTCCAAGCAAAGTGCTGGCGAGAGTCATCCTGAATCGTATAAAAGACTGCGTAGAAAAAAGACTTCGGAAGGAACAGGCTGGATTTCGACAACATCGCAGCTGTGTGGATCTCATCAACACCCTCCGAATCATTCTGGAGCAGAGTGTGGAGTGGCGGAATACCCTTTACCTCACATTTGTTGACTTCGAGAAAGCCTTCGACTCCGTAAATCAAAGAATCATGTGGAAGACCCTCGAGGAATATAAAATTCCAACAAAGATCATCAGAATCATGGAAGAGATGTACGAAGGGTATGAGTGCCAGGTTCTTCACGAAGGCAAATTAACAGAAAAGATAAAGGTCAGCTCCGGAGTGAGACAGGGGTGTGTCCTTTCCCCCACTCTGTTCCTGTTGGTCCTGGATAGTGTGATGAAGAAGGTAATGGGAGGACGGAAGAGGGGTATTCAGTGGGGTATAAATGACAGGCTTGAAGATCTGGATTTCGCAGACGACATTTGTCTTATGGCACAACGGTACCGAGACATAGAAGATAAGCTGGGGAGGTTGCAGAGAGAAGCAGAACGTGCAGGACTGATGATCAACACCAACAAGACCAAAGAGATGAGGATAAATTCTGACATCACGACTAGTTTGACAGTCAACGGAAAGGACATTGAGCGAATTGAGTCCTTCCTCTACCTTGGAAGTATAGTCACAAATGATGGGGGAGCAGAGGAAGATGTTCGAAGCCGTATCAGGAAGGCAAATGGTGCCTTTGTCCAGCTCTACCCCATCTGGAGAAATGGAAACATTTCCAGGAAGACCAAGCTCCGCCTTTTCAATAGCAACGTAAAGTCGATTCTTCTCTACGGCTGTGAAACATGGAAAGTCACAAAACCGATCAACAACCAGCTACAGGTGTTCATTAACAGATGTCTGCGTCGCATCATGAATGTGAGGTGGCCGGACATAATCTCAAATGAAGATCTTTGGACCATCACCAATCAACAACCGATTAGCATCCAGATCAAGGAGAGGAAATGGCGCTGGATTGGTCACACACTAAGGAAGCCGGACGGAGCTATTGAGAAGGCGGCGCTAGACTGGAATCCTCAAGGCGCCAGGAAGCGAGGTCGACCTAAGAAGACATGGAAGAGGACGATCGAAAATGAAATTGCAGAGGTGGACAAGAACTGGTGTCAAGTGAAGGGAATGGCCAGGAACCGTACTGCGTGGAGAAATTTCGCCAAGGCCCTATGCTCCGGAAGGAGCGGCAGGAATTAAGTAAGTAAGTAAGTACATAGTCACCCTCGAGATGGTGTATGGTGGAGTGCCTCAGCCATTATTAGACTGGCACATAGTCACCCTAGAGATGGTGTATAGCCGTGTGCCTCAGCCATTATTAGACTGGCACTTAGTCATCCTAGAGATGGTGTATGGCGGTATCCCTCAGCCATTATTAGACTGGCACATAGTCACCCTAGAGATGGTGTATGGCAGTGTGCCTCAGCCATTATTAGACTGGCACATAGTCATCCTAGAGATGGTGTATGGTGGTGTGCCCCAGCCATCATTAGACTGGCACATAGTCATCCTAAAGATGGTGTATGGTGGTGTGCCTCAGCCATTATTAGACTGGCACATAGTCATCTTAGAGATGGTGTATGGTGGTGTGCCCCAGCCATCATTAGACTGGCACATAGTCATCCTAGAGATGGTGTATGGTGGAGTGCCCCAGCCATCATTAGACTGGCACATAGTCACCCTAGAGATGGTGTATGGTGGAGTGCCTCAGCCATCATTAGACTGGCACATAGTCACCCTAGAGATGGTGTATGGCGGTGTGCCCCAGCCATCATTAGACTGGCACATAGTCATCCTAGAGATGGTGTATGGCGGTATCCCTCAGCCATTATTAGACTGGCACATAGTCACCCTAGAGATGGTGTATGGCGGTGTGCTCCAGCCATCATTAGACTGGCACATAGTCATCCTAGAGTTTGTGTATGGCGGTATCCCTCAGCCATTATTAGACTGGCACTTAGTCACCCTAGAGATGGTGTATGGTGGTGTGCCTCAGCCATTATTAGACTGGCACATAGTCACCCTAGAGATGGTGTATGGCGGTGTGCCCCAGCCATCATTAGACTGGCTCAATGTCACCCTAGAGATTGTGTATGGCGGTATCCCTCAGCCATTATTAGACTGGCACGTAGTCACCCTAGAGATGGTGTATGGTGGTGTGCCTCAGCCATTATTAGACTGGCACATAGTCACCCTAGAGATGGTGTATGGCGGTGTGCCTCAGCCATTATTAGACTGGCACATAGTCACCCTAGAGATGGTGTATGGCGTTGTGCTTCAGCCATTATTAGACTGGCACATAGACACCCTAGAGATGGTGTATGGCGGTGTGCCTCAGCCATTATTAGACTGGCACATAGTCACCCTAGAGATGGTGTATGGCGTTGTGCCTCAGCCATTATTAGATTGGCACATAGTCACCCTAGAGGTGGTGTATGGCGGTGTGCCTCAGCCATTATTAGACTGGCACATAGTCACCCTAGAGATGGTGTATGGTGGTGTGCCTCAGCCATTATTAGACTGGCACATAGTCATCCTAGAGATGGTGTATGGTGGAGTGCCTCAGCCATTATTAGACTGGCACATAGTCACCCTAGAGATGGTGTATGGTGGTGTGCCTCAGCCATTTTAAGACTGGCACATAGTCACCCTAGAGATGGTGTATGGCGGTATCCCTCAGCCATTATTAGACTGGCACATAGTCACCCTAGAGATGGTGTATGGCGGTGTGTCTTAGCCATTATTAGACTGGCACATAGTCACCCTAGAGATGGTGTATAGCCGTGTGCCTCAGCCATTATTAGACTGGCACATAGTCACCCTAGAGATGGTGTATAGCCGTGTGCCTCAGCCATTATTAGACAGGTACATAGTCACCCTAGAGATGGTGTATGGCGGTGTGCCTCAGCCATTATTAGACTGGCACATAGTCACTCTAGAGATGGTGTATGGTGGAGTGCCTCAGCCATTATTAGACTGGCACATAGTCTCCCTAGAGATGGTGTATGGTGGAGTGCCTCAGCCATTATTATACTGGCACATAGTCACCCTAGAGATGGTGTATGGTGGAGTGTCTCAGCCATTATTAGACTGGCACATAGTCACCCTAGAGATGATGTATGGCGGTGTGTCTTAGCCATAATTAGACTGGCACATAGTCACCCTAGAGATGGTGTATAGCCGTGTGCCTCAGCCATTATTAGACTGGCACATAGTCACCCTAGAGATGGTGTATGGCGGTATCCCTCAGCCATTATTAGACTGGCACATAGTCATCCGTGAGATGGTGTATGGCGGTATCCCTCAGCCATTATTAGACTGGCACATGGTCATCCGTGAGATGGTGTATGGCGGTATCCCTCAGCCATTATTAGACCGGCACATAGTCACCCGTCTCCCACAAATCCAACCCCTCGTCCTCGTCGTGGGAGATGGGCAACGTAATTAAGTAGGGGATTGCCTGTAGGGGTGAAGTACAGTGGGGACTTTGTGTGCCTCAAGACCGCTACGGTAGCTGTGAAGGCCCTACAGGAACCCTGAAGAAATTACGGCTAACGGGGCTCTGGTGAAACAATTGCTGCCTTGTAGTTTGGAGTTGGTTCTTCAAAGGCTAAGGGAAGAAACCCTGACAGAAAATCAGCCTGGTGCCTCAGGCTTAAGGTGGCAGCCCCTCCAAGGCACTCGGAGGCAGTGGGTTAATCACTCGCTCCTCTTAAATAAACTGATTACGGAAACTGAAGCGAAATTACAAAACCGGACGGATAACCTGATGACGACTTTTGGCATGAAGAGGACTACGAAAATCGGTTTCTGGAATGTGAGGACCTTGATGGAGAAAACCAGACTGAAACAAGTGACACGGTAGATGAAGAACTATGGGCTGGATATCCTAGGATTGAGTGAAGTGAGGTGGCCAGGATTTGGTGAAATACAGACAACAGATGGAATTACATTTCTCTATTCTGGGAGTGATGATGAAGAACACAGGGATGGAGTGGGGTTGCTGCTCAACAGAAATGCAAAGAGAAGCCTTATGGAGTGGAAGCCAATTTCTAGTAGGCTCATGTTTGCTAGGTTCAAGACAAAGATCAGGAATGTGATCATCATCCAATGCTATGCGCCTACAGAACAGTCGGAGCCAGAGAAGAAGGAAGAATTCTACCAAATGCTGCGAGATATCACAAGACAAACAAGTAAGAGGGACATTCTCATTGTTATGGGAGACTTCAACGCGAAGGTGGGCTCAAACAATGAGGGGTTGGAGCAGATCATGGGTAAACATGGCCTTGGGGAGATGAATGACAATGGGGAGAAATTTACGGAATATTGCGCCAGTCAGGATTTGGTGATGGGTGGCACGGTATTTCCTCATAGGCGGTGCCACAAGGTCACCTGGGTGTCTCCTGATCAAGTCACAGAAAATCAAATTGATCACATCGCGGTGAGCAGGAGGTTCAGAAGAAGCTTGGAAGATGTTAGGAACAAGAGAGGAGCGGACGTTGGTAGTGACCATCATCTTGTGGTTGCTAACTTCCGCATGAAGATCGTCGCAGTCCGCCGAAAGTTTAACACTCGGCACAACAAGTTTGATGTGGGCAAGCTTAAGAACCAGCAGAGATTGGACCAATTTAAACTGGAGCTCAGAAATAAATTCCAGGTGTTGGACTCCGAGACAGAGAAGGACGTGGAGACTGTGTGGAGCGAGGTAAAGAATATCTTCGTGGAAACAAGTGAGATGCAGCTCGGGTACAAGAACTACCTGCGGAAAGAATGGATATCCGATCAGACCTGGGACAAGATAAATTATAGGAAGGAGATTAAGGCCAAGCTCAACACCTGCAAGACTAGGCAGCAGAAGGCTCTCACACAAGCAAAGTATTCAACAGCAAACAGGGAGGTAAAGAGGAGTGTACGGAAGGATCATAGGAGGTGGATTGATGAGCAGGCGGAGAAAGCAGAAGAAGCGGCAAGAAGGGGGGACGTTAAGGAGCTCTATGGCATCACAAAGATGCTTTCGAAGAAAGGTTTTAATAAAACTAGGCCTGTGAAGAGCAAGACGGGCGAGATCCTCACGACGTGTGAACAGCAGCTGACAAGATGGAGAGAACACTTTGCGGAGGTTCTTAATAGAGATAGAGGACCAGAAAGTAAGCAGCGAGGAGAAGATGAAGAGAAAGCAGAAAGTGACCCAAGCATCAGCCTCGACTCCCCAACTCGGGGCGAAATACGGACAGCGTTGAAGCAGATGAAATGCGGGAAGGCACCAGGTCTGGATAATATCCCAGCGGAAGTACTGAAAGCAGACCTGGATATTACGATTGATCTGCTGCACCCGCTGTTCGAGAAGATCTGGAAGGAGGAGAAAATACCAACTGACTGGAAGAAGGGGTTGATAGTCAAGTTGCCGAAGAAAGGGGACACCACAAACTGTAACAACTGGAGGGGTATCACCTTGCTGTCCATTCCAAGCAAAGTGCTGGCGAGAGTCATCCTGAATCGTATAAAAGACTGCGTAGAAAAAAGACTTCGGAAGGAACAGGCTGGATTTCGACAATATCGCAGCTGTGTGGATCTCATCAACACCCTCCGAATCATTCTGGAGCAGAGTGTGGAGTGGCGGAATACCCTTTACCTCACATTTGTTGACTTCGAGAAAGCCTTCGACTCCGTAAATCAAAGAATCATGTGGAAGACCCTCGAGGAATATAAAATTCCAACAAAGATCATCAGAATCATGGAAGAGATGTACGAAGGGTATGAGTGCCAGGTTCTTCACGAAGGCAAATTAACAGAAAAGATAAAGGTCAGCTCCGGAGTGAGACAGGGGTGTGTCCTTTCCCCCACTCTGTTCCTGTTGGTCCTGGATAGTGTGATGAAGAAGGTAATGGGAGGACGGAAGAGGGGTATTCAGTGGGGTATAAATGACAGGCTTGAAGATCTGGATTTCGCAGACGACATTTGTCTTATGGCACAACGGTACCGAGACATAGAAGATAAGCTGGGGAGGTTGCAGAGAGAAGCAGAACGTGCAGGACTGATGATCAACACCAACAAGACCAAAGAGATGAGGATAAATTCTGACATCACGACTAGTTTGACAGTCAACGGAAAGGACATTGAGCGAGTTGAGTCCTTCCTCTACCTTGGAAGTATAGTCACAAATGATGGGGGAGCAGAGGAAGATGTTCGAAGCCGTATCAGGAAGGCAAATGGTGCCTTTGTCCAGCTCTACCCCATCTGGAGAAATGGAAACATTTCCAGGAAGACCAAGCTCCGCCTTTTCAATAGCAACGTAAAGTCGATTCTTCTCTACGGCTGTGAAACATGGAAAGTCACAAAACCGATCAACAACCAGCTACAGGTGTTCATTAACAGATGTCTGCGTCGCATCATGAATGTGAGGTGGCCGGACATAATCTCAAATGAAGATCTTTGGACCATCACCAATCAACAACCGATTAGCATCCAGATCAAGGAGAGGAAATGGCGCTGGATTGGTCACACACTAAGGAAGCCGGACGGAGCTATTGAGAAGGCGGCGCTAGACTGGAATCCTCAAGGCGCCAGGAAGCGAGGTCGACCTAAGAAGACATGGAAGAGGACGATCGAAAATGAAATTGCAGAGGTGGACAAGAACTGGTGTCAAGTGAAGAGAATGGCCAGGAACCGTACTGCGTGGAGAAATTTCGCCAAGGCCCTATGCTCCGGAAGGAGCGGCAGGAATTAAGTAAGTAAGTAAGTACATAGTCACCCTCGAGATGGTGTATGGTGGAGTGCCTCAGCCATTATTAGACTGGCACATAGTCACCCTAGAGATGGTGTATAGCCGTGTGCCTCAGCCATTATTAGACTGGCACTTAGTCATCCTAGAGATGGTGTATGGCGGTATCCCTCAGCCATTATTAGACTGGCACATAGTCACCCTAGAGATGGTGTATGGCAGTGTGCCTCAGCCATTATTAGACTGGCACATAGTCATCCTAGAGATGGTGTATGGTGGTGTGCCCCAGCCATCATTAGACTGGCACATAGTCATCCTAAAGATGGTGTATGGTGGTGTGCCTCAGCCATTATTAGACTGGCACATAGTCATCTTAGAGATGGTGTATGGTGGTGTGCCCCAGCCATCATTAGACTGGCACATAGTCATCCTAGAGATGGTGTATGGTGGAGTGCCCCAGCCATCATTAGACTGGCACATAGTCACCCTAGAGATGGTGTAAGGTGGAGTGCCTCAGCCATCATTAGACTGGCACATAGTCACCCTAGAGATGGTGTATGGCAGTGTGCCCCAGCCATCATTAGACTGGCACATAGTCATCCTAGAGATGGTGTATGGGAGAGTGCCTCAGCCATCATTAGACTGGCACATAGTCACCCTCGAGATGGTGTATGGCGGTGTGCCCCAGCCATCATTAGACTGGTACATAGTCATCCTAGAGATGGTGTATGGTGGAGTGCCCCAGCCATCATTAGACTGGTACATTGTCATCCTAGAGATGGTGTATGGCGGTGTGCCTCAGCCATTATTAGACTGGCACATAGTCTCCCTAGAGATGGTATATGGCGGTGTGTCTCAGCCATTATTAGACTGGCACATAGTCACCCAAGAGATGGTGTATGGCGGTGTGCATCAGCCATTATTGGACTGGCACATAGTCACCCTCGAGATGGTGTATGGTGGTGTGCCTCAGCCATTATTAGACTGGCACATAGTCACCCTCGAGATGGTGTATGGTGGTGTGCCTCAGCCATTATTAGACTGGCACATAGTCACCCTAGAGATTGTGTATGGCGGTATCCCTCAGCCATTATTAGACTGGCACATAGTCACCCTAGAGATGGTGTATTGTGGTGTGCCCCAGCTATCATTAGACTGGCACATAGTCATCCTAGAGATGGTGTATGGTGGAGTGCCTCAGCCATTATTAGACTGGCACATAGTCACCCTCGAGATGGTGTATGGCGGTGTGCCTCAGCCATTATTAGACTGCCACATAGTCACCCTAGAGATTGTGTATGGCGGTATCCCTCAGCCATTATTAGACTGGCACATTGTCACCCTAGAGATGGTGTATGGTGGTGTGCCCCAGCCATCATTAGACTGGCACATAGTCATCCTAGAGATGGTGTATGGTGGAGTGCCTCAGCCATTATTAGACTGGCACATAGTCACCCTCGAGATGGTGTATGGCGGTGTGCCTCAGCCATTATTGGACTGGCACATAGTCACCCTCGAGATGGTGTATGGTGGTGTGCCTCAGCCATTATTAGACTGGCACATAGTCACCCTAGAGATTGTGTATGGCGGTATCCCTCAGCCATTATTAGACTGGCACATAGTCGCCCTCGAGATGGTGTATGGTGGTGTGCCTCAGCCATTATTAGACTGGCACATAGTCACCCTCGAGATGGTGTATGGTGGTTTGCCCCAGCCATCATTAGACTGGCACATAGTCATCCTAGAGATGGTGTATGGTGGTGTGCCTCAGCCATTATTAGACTGGCACATAGTCACCCTCGAGATGGTGTATGGTGGAGTGCCTCAGCCATTATTAGACTGGCACATAGTCATCCTAGAGATGGTGTATGGCGGTATCCCTCAGCCATTATTAGACTGGCACATAGTCATCCTAGAGATGGTGTATGGCGGTGTGCTCCAGCCATCATTAGACTGGCACATAGTCACCCTAGAGTTTGTGTATGGCGGTATCCCTCAGCCATTATTAGACTGGCACATAGTCACCCTAGAGATGGTGTATGGTGGTGTGCCTCAGCCATTATTAGACTGGCACATAGTCACCGTAGAGATGGTGTATGGCGGTGTGCCCCAGCTATCATTAGACTGGCTCATAGTCACCTTAGAGATTGTGTATGGCGGTATCCCTCAGCCATTATTAGACTGGCACGTAGTCACCCTAGAGATGGTGTATGGCGATGTGCCTCAGCCATTAAAAGACTGGCACATAGTCACCCTAGGGAGATGGTGTATGGTGGTGTGCCCCAGCCATTATTAGACTGGCACATAGTCACCCTTGAGATGGTGTATGGCGATGTGCCTCAGCCATTATTAGACTGGCACATAGTCACCCTAGAGATGGTGTATGGCGATGTGCCTCAGCCATTATTAGACTGGCAGATAGTGATCCTAGAGATGGTGTATGGTGGTGTGCCCCAGCCATTATTAGACTGGCACATAGTCACCCTAGAGATGGTGTATGGCGATGTGCCTCAGCCATTATTAGACTGGCACATAGTCACCCTAGAGATGGTGTATGGCGGTATCCCTCAGCCATTATTAGACTGGCACATAGACATCCTAGAGATGGTGTATGGCGATGTGCCTCAGCCATTATTAGACTGGCACATAGTCACCCTAGAGATGGTGTATGGCGATGTGCCTCAGCCATTATTAGACTGGCACATAGTCACCCTAGAGATGGTGTATGGCGATGTGCCTCAGCCATTATTAGACTGGCACATAGTCACCCTAGAGATGGTGTATGGCGATGTGCCCCAGCCATTATTAGACTGGCACATAGTCACCCTAGAGATGGTGTATGGCGATGTGCCTCAGCCATTATTAGACTGGCACATGGTCACCCTAGAGATGGTGTATGGCGGTATCCCTCAGCCATTATTAGACTGGTACATAGTCACCCTAGAGATGGTGTATGGCGGTGTGCCTCAGCCATTATTAGACTGGCACATAGTCGCCCTAGAGATAGTGTATGGCGGTGTGCCTCAGCCATTATTAGACTGGCACATAGTCACCTTAGAGATGGTGTATGGTGGTGTGCCTCAGCCATTATTAGACTGGCACATAGTCGCCCTAGAGATGGTGTATGACGGTGTGCCTCAGCCATTATTAGACTGTCACATAGTCACTCTAGAGATGGTGTATGGTGGTGTGTCTCAGAAATTATTAGACACTCACATAGTCATCCTAGAGATGGTGTATGGTGGAGTGCCTCAGCCATTATTAGACTGGCACATAGTCATCCTAGAGATGGTGTATGGTGGAGTGCCTCAGCCATTATTAGACTGGCACATAGTCACCCTAGGGATGGTGTATGGTGGTGTGTCTCAGCCATTATTAGACTGGCACATAGTCACCCTAAAGATGGTGTATGGTGGAGTGCCTCAGCCATTATTAGACTGGCACATAGTCACCCTAGGGATGGTGTATGGTGGTGTGTCTCAGCCATTATTAGACTGGCACATAGTCACCCTAGGGATGGTGTATGGTGGTGTGCCTCAGCCATTATTAGACTGGCACATAGTCACCCTAGGGATGGTGTATGGTGGTGTGCCTCAGCCATTATTAGACTGGCACATAGTCACCCTAGAGATGGTGTATGGTGGAGTGCCTCAGCCATTATGAGACTGGAACATAGTCATCCTAGAGATGGTGTATGGCGGTGTGCCTCAGCCATTATTAGACTGGCACATAGTCACCCTAGAGATGGTGTATGGCGGTGTGCCTCAGCCATTATTAGACTGGCTCATAGTCACCCTGGAGATGGTGTATGGTGGAGTGCCTCAGCCATTATTAGACTGGCACATAGTCACCCTAGGGATGGTGTATGGCGATGTGCCTCAGCCATTATTAGACTGGCACATAGTCACCTTAGAGATGGTGTATGGTGGTGTGCCTCAGCCATTATTAGACTGGCACATAGTCACCCTAGAGATGGTGTATGGTGGTGTGTCTCAGCCATTATTATACTGGCACATAGTCACCCTAGAGATGGTGTATGGCGGTGTGTCTCAGCCATTATTAGTCTGGCACATAGCCACCCTAGAGATGGTGTATGGCGGTGTGCCTCAGCCGTTATTAGTCTGGCACATAGTCACCCTAGAGATGGTGTATGGCGGTGTGTCTCAGCCATTATTAGTCTGGCACATAGTCACCCTAGAGATGGTGTATGGCGGTGTGTCTCTGCCATTACTAGACTGGCACATAGTCACCCTAGAGATGGTGTATGGCGGTGTGCCTCAGCCATCATTAGACTGCAGTCGGCAATTTCGCTCTAAAAAGCTCTTTAACTGTCGCCTATAAAAAATATTCATATTCTGTATTTGTTACCACATTTTCTAATCTCGACAATGTCAAAGGACCATGAATTATGTCTTAAATGTGAATTGGTATGAAATTTCAATACTTGCCACTTCTTAGGAATGTATTTATCGTTCGTGTTAAAATCCCCCCTGCCTTAAGTAGGGGAATGTGGGCCACAGTGAGACAGAAAAAAAATATTTTAGTATACTGTCTTATTTTTTGATATATGAGAATGTCTTTATATACTGAAATATAAGTTGATTGTTGCTCATCAATTTCATACCCTTAGAATTTCCAAAACATCCACACTTTTCTGTAAAAATAATAAATTGTGAACATGTTGCAGCCGTCTCACTGTAGCCCACCCGTGGGCCACACTGACACAGATGATGGTCCACACTGAGACACAATGAAAAGAATTTATTCTGACTGGTTAAATTCATAGATAAACACTAAAACAAATAATTAATGCCAGAAAACACTACAGCACATTCAGATTCCCAAAATTTACAGAAAATTTGATATATGACTTTTGTCTATTTGTTTTGCCATATGCACAGGAAACCGGCCACAGTGATCTGTTGCCTTTCGCGGGGACTGAAGCAATATCTGCACCCTATGGGTAAAAAAAGAACTGCCTATCATTTTTGCTCTTTTTCTGTTTCCCTGAAAACTCAACCAGAACAAAGTCACCTTCCTTAGGTTTGCGAGCAAGTTGATGAAATGTTAGGAGCTCGATTTCTTCTTTATCTGATGAGCTGTCTGAATTAGAAGAATCATCAACATCATCATCCATGGAAATGTCTGTAGCTAGGGCTGCCTTTGGCTGAGCAAATTCTTCTTGCAGTTCTTTAGATTTTTTAATTTTTATTTGTGGACTTAAAATCTATTTTTTATTTCTTTCTGGGGTGTGAGTTGGAATGAAAGATATCCCCTTTTCTCTCCTAGAAGTTGACTCTGCCCTCTCCTCAGCTTTGGGGTAACTCCGTATATCTTTCTCACTGTCTCACAGTAGCCCACCCTACTGTGTCTCACTGTGGCCCACTTGCGACATGTAAAAACAATATGTCTACTATCTCACCTACAATACTGAACAATTATTTAGTAATATGTATGTATTTCGACCATATTATATTCATTAATGAACAATGATACACATAACTATAAAAAAAGGAAGAAAATTTTACTTTTCTTACCACAAAAACGAAGATGTTGTTTATCTCCTACATAACATGCTTTGTTGTGTTCAAAAGTCTCGCACCCATCCTTGTTTGTTTTACCCTCTTGTGACCAGATTAAAGCAATATTCATATCAAGGATACCGTTATCAAAACTCCTCTAAAGTTTGTCGGCTCAAGTTGGCCGAGCGTGGACAGTGTACTTATTACTTTTGTTATGAAAATAGTAACTGCTCAGGTGTTTACTAGTTGGAATATATGCAAATAAATCACAGATATTGCCTGAACAATGTCTGTAGACTGTTTGGATCGTACACTTAATAAAATCACAGTTATTGCCTGAACAGTGTCTTTAGTCTGTCTGGATCGTCCACTTAATAAAAGCACAGATATTGCCTGAACAATGTATATGGTGTGTTTGGATCGTATACTTAATGAAATTAAAGACTCTACAGGGCTGATCGCTGAGAATCCATGCAAATAAGAGTCAAAGATCATAGTGTTTACCGAATGTTATATTGATGTTACTGGGAGGAAATGTTACTCGCGACAGAACATGATGAATTTGAGCTGGTTTTAATGCGATCAGTATAGCTTGGCACTGTGAAAATTCCTTGTTTTAACTTGTTAAAAAAAACGACTCTTTTAGTTCAATTTGGAGAAAGACTTCTATAATTTCTGCAATAATTTGTTTTTTATGATTTTAAAATTTGGACATAGTACAGGTTATTTAGGAAGTCAGATAACTTTATCGTTCATTTTATCAAGACTGTAATTTTCAAATCCGTTTCCCTAGTAACTCCAAAAGTATTACAAGGCATTTTTGTCATGAGTTCTGAATGATAGGGTCTACAACTGACACAAGATTCTGAGTCTTGATAGCTCCATGAATTGACCGAAGGAGTGGGAATAATGGAGTTTTGACAAAGAAGAAATACATTAATTAATTAGCCCAATGTCAAGTCCGTTTGAAACAGTCGATACTTCCCTAAAAGTTACCTTATTCCTCAGTCTGAAAGGTTTTAGGATATGACCGACCCTTACGCCAAGGGTTGAGCAAAGTATGTTTGGACTTGCTGTGTAGGAGCTTGCTTGTTTGCTTAACATGTGGAACTTTTGTAGATACACAATCTAGTGCACAGGGTTCAGTCAGCCTGGATGAACTGGAAAAGGTTTTCTGGCATTCTCTGTGACAAAAGGCTCAATATAAGGGTGAAAGAGAAGGCCTACAAGACAGCTGTGAGGCCAGCCATGCTGTATGGTGTGGTGACATGGGCAATGATTAAGTCACAATGTCATAAGCTGGATGTGACTGAGATGAAGATGCTGCGCTGGATGAGTGGCGTCACTAGGATTGATCACATCGCAAATGAGAAAATCAGGGGAACAGTTAAAGTAACAGAAGTCTCCATGAAAATCCAGGAGAGAAGACTGCTGTGGTATGGGCATATTATGCGTCGAGATGACAACTATGTAGGAAGGAGAGCTATGTCTCTGGTTGTGGATGGCACGAGGAGTAGAGGCAGACCTCGAAGAAGATGGACTGACAATATCCTTGAAGACCTAATGTAGAAGCAGTTAGGGGACGACGATGTGTGGGGTAGAATAAAATGGAAAAGTCTTGCCAGAAACATCGACCCCACTTGAAGTGGAATAAGATGAAGAAGAAGAAGTGCATTTGAAATATATTTCTTTGCCCGGAGGAGTATATCACCGCCTTCCGGCAGCTGAGAGGGATATTTTATATCCTTTATTTTACGTGGAGATGACTTGTATTCTTTGCATGATAACTGATAAATCATCACTTTGGTATTTTACAGTTTTGTTTGAAAAATGTGGGTACTCTTTCTCGCAAGAGTAAAATAGAACCCAGCAAGGAAATTCGTGCGGTGTCTTCTATCAGTGTAAGACCCTAAGCTTTATATTTTCTGAGGCAATTCACCAGGCAGCGTCATGTAAAGTTTGCGACAAAGCTCCGCCTTAGACGAAAAGAAATATCCAGCCTACTAAACATTAGTTGTTGTCGACGGTTCTCGACGCAAATGCTGGATATGGGGTTCGCTTTTCTGAGTCGCCTACGCTCATACATTATCCGGTGTGGAACGTGCGAAGATTTGAATGTTTATCTCTGGGAAGCAAAAGACGAGTGGATATGGCCACTATAAAAGAATTTCACTGGTTAATCGCCAGTTTATTGACTTGCATCAGGAATTGACTGTTCGTCCTTTGAAAGAAATTGTAGCCGCGTTTCTCGAAAACAATCTTGATGAATATTTTATAAACGATATGACAAGTTGCTATTAGAATCGGAAGACCGGATGTTAAAAGGAAGTAGTTGGGCCTAGTTAGCCGTTAATTATTTAAGGGTAAAGTTGATGAGTTTAACACTTTGCACCGATGAACAGACATACCGTCTGATAATCATTTAGAAAATTAACCGTATCTCTTCGAGAGGTGTTGCGAAAAAACAGATGAAGAGTTTTGGTCCTTAAATATTTCCTTCTAATGATAGCAGTGAATGTGCCTCGTTTTGCAAGTCTAGGTGCGTCATGATGATGCTTTGTTTATTGAGTCATTCTGTTGTAGTCGTCAATAGCGCTGCAATGCGCCAGGCAGAAAAGAGCACATTCATCACATTGGCACATAATGTGTTGTCCATATTTTGATTCTACTATTTGGAATCATTTTTACGATTCTCAGTTTTCTATCTCGTAGACGGTAATCTTTTGGGCGGTAAACAGAAGTCCAAAACTCTCCTATTGCCAAAATTTTGTTTTTTGATTTTTCTAGAAGCCATTTATACCGTAGCTCGTATATTTTATTACCCCAGGACACTTGCCTCAGGTTTGATTAGCGTGTTCTGCAAGAAGTCAGCCGAGTGGTTGGCCAATCAAATTGCCAGTTCAACGACGTTTCTCTAATCTTCATCGACTTGCAGTAATTTGTGTGTTAAGTCATCGCGCTCCAAATTTGAATCAAGTGACAATGAGGAAGAAACAGATCTTGAGCCAGAGAGGTTTAGCAATTTGAGCGTCAACTCATGGCTGTGTAAAATGAAACCTCGTAGTGAATCGAATGATCAGCATCGGACGGGTTTATTAAGTTGGTAGTCTGGTCTTAGAATTTTGTCCCTCATATTTACGTGCTAATACCCTCTCTTTAGCTTCACAAGTTGAATGTCTTGATGACGGTGAAAATATGTTCTGGGAGCTCTATCGAAATTAATTTACCTGTCTCGTCATTTGTCATTTTTCTCTACTGCCCTTAAAGCAGGATTTTGTACTTGTATTACTTATGATAAACACATTTTCCAGGAGAGGGGGAGACGGGTTTGCTTCCACTTTAGTTCCAAGTGACACCATAGTTAACATGCAACCTCATGGGTTTTATTCACAAACCCAGTCTCGACGCGCTTATCAAGAAATCGAAAGATCAGAAGCTAAGCACATTTTCCAAGAGGAACTGCAGTTGCCCATATCCCTTTTAGCCCAAAATGTAAACGATATTTATCAACAATCGAGACAAAAATACATTCAGAGTATCGCTTTTAAGGTGTCTCATAAGTGACTGAGATGTATCAAAAAAGTCACCACCTTTTAAAGTATGGTTTTTACCAGTTAAACAACCCTCATTTCATAGGTAAAATGAACAGCTTACGGAGCCGTACTGAAAATTGTGGTGCCTTTAAGAAGAGATCGTTCTGAGGGCATTTTGAAATAATGCTAAACCTGCCTCACCACACTTCTCGCTGTGTCTACAATAATATTCCAGATAACATTGCAGGACTTTTGTCATGTTGAGTCCAAATTCTGCTGATTCTAACGAACCACGGGCTGAGTTTGCTGTTCACGTTGCTCTGGCAGTCTCCCTCGCTTCGGTGGCGTCGCTGGTAGCATGCTGAACTCCTATGCCCAGGATCGTGGGTTCAAACCCGACCGTAGTCGTTGGCTTTTTAACAGCGTTAAAATCCTTCAGTAGGCCTTCCTTCGGATAGAAAGTAAAGCGGGCGGGCCCATGTCATAGATTTATGGCATGTAAAAGAACCCACCACTACAATTGGTAGTGTGTAGTAAAATGTGTAGGTTATATTTGGTTAGTATGAAACGTTCTATCAAGTTCCAACGTTCGCCGCCAGGTGTCAGTGACAGTAGTTGCTGGTAGTCAAAGTTGAAGCTACTTGAAATTAAACTTGTTGGGAGCCCTCGGGCGTTCAATAAAATAAAAGATATGGGCATTGGCTGCAATTTATCTCCACTGCTCGTATTTTACTCTTGCCCCTTTCCTTCATCACCCATATTTCTGAACCCTACGTCAAAATGGGCACAAAGTAGGTCTTGTAGATGATTTCTTTACATTTTTGTCGTACATCTTTATTCCATATCATCCCCCTAACACTCTTGAAAATCCATCTGCGCACCTTGACCTTTCATTTATTTCCATCCTCTTGCCTCCCTTTTCTTCAATTAATTATGCTTCCCAAGTACCTGAAGCATTCTACTTTCTGCAACTGCTGTCCTCCAAGTGTTATGCCCATATCCAGTCTGTTCTTTCTCCTCTTTGTGATGACCACTTCACTCTTTTATGCTGAGAACTTCATCCCATAGGGTAACACTACCTTCTCCCACTCATCCAATTGCTCTTGTACTTCTTCCTCATCCTCTCTCCAAACCAGCAGATCATCAGCAAACAACATTGCCTTCATTTTCCTTTCCCCAATGATATTGATCACGTTTTGGAGAAGATCTGCCCTAATCTTTCCCATAACGGGAGAAGGCGAAGTAGGCTTAAGCCTGACCAAAATAACTACTGTGAAAGAGCTATGAAACTGAAGTGATATGCGGTAGAGGGCATCGAGGTACATCACCCGAAAATCAAAGATTAGATAACAATATTTATTGCTAAAGTGCAAATTGATAACAGTAAACAAAAAATGCACATAAGTGCTCAAATGAATAGTTTAAATATAACAATTGCAAGGGTTTGATTACAGAGACCCTAATTAAGAGAAACCAATGGAATGCTTGATTCTGACTAGAGAAAGGTTGAGCTTGACACATAAATATTGCGCTAATAATAAAACAGAATGAAGAAATGCATGACAATAGTAAAAAATGAAATTTTACATAAAATGAACTTATCTTCTCAAAAGAGAGTTGAAGATATATCCTTGCAGATATATCCTCCTTAAAAATTCCAGGTACCAAAAAAAATGTTGTTGCGAAGTATTTACAGTTCCTTTGGAAGGAGGCGTTCATTGCCTTAAGATAGGTATGCCAGAAGTGGAAAATTCCAACTCTTCTTCCATCTCTCTTGTAGTATCCAGGCGATGATTTATAGGAAATTTGAAGATTGCTAGCAGTCGGGAAAACTGTTGTTGCCTTGCAGGATGAATCAAAATAGACACCATCTAAGAGGTGGCTCGCTGAGTAATACAGCCGTTATTTACTTGTACCAGCTGGGTCGTTGCGTCAGAGTGAAGAACTCATGGTGTAACTGTACGGTAGCGTAGCGGTTAGCGATGCGGCACTGAGAGGAGTGGCAGCAATAGTGCCATGAGATGCAGTAGCGTGTAGAGAGTGAATATCTGACTGCTGCGTGGATCTGAATGACGCGGTGATCAGAGTGATGCGGTGATCAGAGTGAAGAGATGATCAGAGTGATGATGAACGCCAGCAAGTAGCGTCTTATAAACGATGGCCACAGGAGCATCTAGACGGTGCTAGACCCTAAACTCACGAGTCCTGCTATTGGCTGGACGAAGGTCACGGTGACGTCACTCGACACTGACACTCAACGGGCAGCAGATCAAGCCAGAGGATGCCCTGTATGTCGGGAGTACGGACGCTTGAGAGAGCAAGCGACTGGAACACTCAAGGTGAGAACTTTAGAAAACTAAGCCAACTATATAAATTAATACATTAATAAAACAATAGAGTGTTTATCATATTAATTTGTTTGGAAGTTCTCGGAAGAGAAAAGACGAACAGTCAAACAGGGCTGTCGCGAAGAACAAATACAAACATCATACTGTCACGAAAGTGACCATGCTCCGAAAACCACCAAAACAAACAAACAAACAAACAACGACAGAGAAGCGTAAGCACGAGGAGTCGAGTGGTAGAGGGGCTAACAGAAATAGGTCTCCTTTACTGGTAAGAATATCTACCACTCGAACATGATTATCATGACCACAGTGGCAATGGGTCACTCTGCCGAGATTCCATACGAGGGGGGAGTGGGGTCCCGAAGGAGCACCATGTCACCCACACGTACATTAGGGTGAGAAAGGCGCCACTTCTCCCTCCGCTGAAGTAAACTAAGATACTCCAGCTTCCAACGGCGCCAAAAAGCATTACGGAAAGATTCTATCTTTCTCCAATAAATAGGCAGATTTATGTCAAAGCGCCGAGTCAACAAGGGAGGAGTGGAAGCTAAAGCGCAACCAATTAAAAATGACTGGGCGTTAAAGAAATAAGATCCTTAGGATCATTGGATAAGAGAGTAAGCGGTCTAGAATTAACAATTCCTTCATATTTGCATTATGAGGGAATTAAATTCTTCATAGGAAAGTATAGAAGGACCAAGAGTTTTCCGTAATTGCCTCTTAGTAAGCTTCACGCACGATTCCCAGCGACCACCATGATTGTGGGCATAAGGAGGGGTGAAATGCCACTTGGAACCCTTATTTTAGGAAAAATTCGAGAGTTGTTCCTTAGAGGAAGAAGAAGTTAGAGCCTTTCTTAGAAGATCAGAAGCTCTAATAAAAGTTTTCGCATTATCTGAGAATACTTCAGAAGGTACACCTCGTCTAGCGGTGAACCTTGAGAAGGCGGACAAAAAATATGATGTGGATGCATTGGTTACTAACTCCAGATGAATGGCTCCTGTAACCATGCAAACGAATCAAGCTATGTATAGCTTTCCCAACACTTTGCGCTTAGAAGCAGGAGAATTCACTTGATAGGTATAAGGACCAGAATAATCAACACAGGTAAGTGCAAAAGGCTTGTTAGGCTCATATCGAAAGTAAGGCAGCTGACCCATAATCTGAGTGGAAAGACGCGGTTTAGCCTTGAAACAAGGTATACGCTTGCGGGCAACAGATGACACTTCATGAGCTCCATTAATAAGCCAGCAGTGTTCTCTAATCCAACACAACAAAGTACGAGTTCCTGCATGTAAATGCTGGTAATGAAACCTCCGTATCATGAGAGCGGTCACATGATGTTTTGATGGAAAAATTATAGGATGCCTTTTTTCATCAGAATAGTTTGAAAATAACAATCTCTTATCAAACCATCCTGATCAAGGAAGGGAGTTAGAGCTGAAAGTCGACTAGACTTCGGTAATTCCTGACCATTCGAAAGCATAGCCTTTCGGAAGAAAACACTTTTTGTTGGGTTAACAGTAGAATTCTTCGCGTTACGAATTCCAGTTCTACTGCAGTGAGAAAACCTTGAGGTTTGAGAGGTTGATTGATTACAAAATATTTCCATCGAAAGAGATATGCCCTCACTCGAATTAATTTAGAGAATGAGGAATAGCGCTGAAAAAGAGTAATTGAAATTGAAACAACATAAGAGGAAGCGAAAACAATGCGAGTTTCTGGTACTTCTGTCAACAAACTAAATGAAGGACGAGGCCAGAATGCGGAATTTTGCAAAAGCCATGGCGGCCCATGCCAGTATAAATCAAAAGAAGCCAATTTTGCAGGTGAACAGCCACGTGATATAATATCGGCGGGATTTTCTTTACCAGAAACATGACACCACTGCTCTGAGTGGGAGATTTCCTGAATTTTGGAAACACGATTCGAAACAAATGTATTCCAATGAGAGGATGGTTTCGAAAGCCAAGCCAAAACAACCGTAGAGTTACACCAAAAATATGTGCGGGAAAATTGAACATTCAGATTTTTGTTTAGTTTGACAGATAATTCGGCGGCTATAAGGGCGGCACATAATTCCAATCTAGGAATGGAAATTGACTTCAGCGGAGCTACTTTGGACTTAGCACAAATCAAATTTGAGAATCCACTAGAAGAGGTGGGGAACGTCCTACTATATAGGCGCAACAACCATAGGCTTTCTTGGAACTATCCCGAAATTGTGCAATTCAAGGGATTGACACATGGGATCTGAAATTAAAAGGCGGGGAATACAAATTTTAGAAAGATCAAATAAGCTGCTTCGATATTCCAACCATTCATTCAGAAAGGGAGCGGTTACTAAGTCATCCCATCCTGATTTTAATAACCAAAGTCGTTGCATAAAGAGTTTTGCAGTAATTACAACAGGGGCTAGGTACTGAAGTGGATCAAAGATTTTGGCTATCTCTGATAAGACTTCCCTTTCAGTTTGAGGATTCAAATTTGACAACTGAACCTTATAGGAAAACTTATAAGAAGAAGGAGACCAGAAAATACCTAGGGCTTTCACGGTAGCTTCCTCAGTAGGCAGCTCAATTATCTTAGTGGTGGGAGAGTCCGATGAAATCTTTAACAAAAACTCAGTTGAATTAGAGCTCCACTTATGGAGCGGAAAACCACCTCCAAGCAACAAAGATTTAAGATCTTCAGAAATAATACAAGCATCAGTTAAATTCGAAAAGGAATAGAGGAAGTCATCCACGTAAAAAGAATTTTTAAGTATTTCAGAGGCTAAGGGATGGTACTGATGACCATCTAGCTCAGCCAGCATATGCAGAGAGCAAATTGCGAGGAAAGAAGAGGGTTTCAAACCATAAGTTACTCTTCTTAGGCGAAATATTTTTATGGGTTTTAAATGTTCATCGCGCCACAAAATCCTTTGCAAATCCTGCTGCTGGGGGTTTACTAAGATTTGCCGATACATCTGTTTAATGTCTGCTAAGACTGCAATTGGGTGAAGACGAAAATTCAATAAGACAGAAGTGAGATCATTCTGAATTGCGGGTCCTGAATGCAAAGTGTCATTGAGTGAAATGCCATTGATGTCAGGAGAAGAACCATTAAATACCACTCTTATCTGTTCCCGCGTGGAAGGGTTTTTTCCAGACAGCGTGATGGTTTAGGTAAACTATATTTTTGGAATGATTATTTTCATCTTCAGTTTTGGAAATTACCTCCATGTGATTAGCAGACTCATATTCCTCCATAAAAGAAGTGTACTGAGTTTTCATAGCCTTGTCTTGCTTGAAGCGACCTTCTACAGTAAATAAAACCTTAACCGCCCTGGGGTAAGAATCAAGAATGACAGGGGGTTCAGAAATTCTAGGAAGAGTTACGATAAATCTACCTTGAGGGATACGAACTGTACTTTGACGATCAAGCTTTTCGCAAATTTCGTTGTTCGAGGAAGAAGAAGTTGCGGCTTGGACATTTTCTATATCCCAAAATGTTGTCAAGTCATGGCCCAAATCGGCGTGAACATGATAACAAGTTGAGACGGACTGAACAGGACTGCGATGTATTTGTCCAGTAGCAATCCATCCAAAGCCGGTTTTCCGAAAAAAGATGCTAGGGGCAACTTTGACCTTTTCAGAATGCAAACACTGCCAGAAAATGCTAATACTGAGGAGAATGTCAACGGGCAGTCTTTCGTTGAAATGTGGATCAGCAAATTTTATAAAATGCGGAATATGCCATTCATGAACTGGAAAAAAGGAACTTGGAGTTTCATTGCCTATGGAATCAATCGCTAAGCAATCCAGTTGAAAACGAGTGCCAAAATTATGAGAGTCCTTTTAGTCGACCTTGACGAAACTTAAATATTTGGACTTGGAACGATTAATTCCAGTGACTTCAATTGAAGTGGAATGCCTTTGCAGACCTAATTTTTGAATTAAATGCTCACTGATAAAGTTATTAGTGGCAGCATTATCAAGTAACCCATGGCGGTGATCCATTTGCCATGAGCATTTTTCAATAAGACTTTCACAGTTGATAGCAACACTTGAACCTTACTAAGGGAAGTGGAACTTTGAGTGAAAGACTGAGCACTGTTAGAAGGATTTTCAGAATTTGGTTTTTGAGAAGAACAGCTAGGGGCTGATGATCGTGGTTTCTCAAGTCTATGTAATAAGGTATGATGCTTGCCCTTGCAATGAAAGCACAGGCGTTTGGAAAGACAGTTATTCAAAGAATCTCGAGAGGCAATTAAAACAATGGTTTCGTTGGGATATTATTTTGCGTCTCTCGTCCACCGACAATGCTTTGAAATCGGAACATTGATATAAGTTATGGGACTGTTGGCATAAGACACAACCTTGCATCTGACCTGGTGATTGAGTATGTGCGGCAAAGGCATGAGATCTCAAAACTCTTTGATCATGACTTTTGGTTTGAAGGAATTTTAGTAGAAACATCTCTTCTTTGACAGGCTATAGCGGACAAAACTTGGCACCTGGCCTTTACAAACTTAACAAGGGCTTCGTAAGTGCATTGCGAATGCTGAGATAGTTCCATCTCCCAGGCTTTTAGGGTAGCAGAATCAAATTTACTCGTAACCAGATGAATTATGAACAAATCCCAAAATTGCACAGGCTGTCCTAAATTCGCCAAAGCACGAATGTGAAACTCTGCTGTGTCAATTAAATTACGAAGGGTTATGACGTTATCAGATTGAATATTAGGGAGATTAAATAAAGCCTGTGTATGTCTTTGAGTCCTAAGCCTTGAATTCCCATAGCGATCCTTAAGTAATTCTACAGCGACGTCGTAGTTGTCACTTGTTAAAGCTAATGCCTGGATGAGCTTAAGTGGCTGGCCTTGAACGGCTGAGCGCAAGTAGTGGAACTTTTGTATCGGCGGAAGACTTTCATTGTCATGAATTAATGAAGTAAACAATTCAAAAAATGGTTCCCAGGAACTTTCATCACCACGAAATGTGGGTAATTCAATTTTAGGGAGATTAGTTCGGTTTGGTGCGGACGAAGATAAAAAAAAGGAGTTGAATCTTCTTTCTTAGCTTCAAGTGTTAGAGTTCTGAGTAAAGCTGTCGCTTGGGCAAAGCCTTGATAATATAATAGTTCAGTTTCATTACGATCAGCTTGTTGTTCGGGGCTTTGAATTTCAATGCTGCATTGAATTTCATCGTATTTTTCGAAAGCCTGCTCATAATTTTTGAGTCTTTGAGATATAATATCTAAGTTACGTTCTTGTTCTGTTAACTCTGAAAGAAACGTTCTAAAGCGGGTTAATTTACCCTTATACGAAGCGCGAGTGTTTATAATTGTAGTATCAAGAGGCATGTTGAAAGCTGTAGCAAACTCACCACCTGTTATAACCACCTGTATTTTCCTTGTATTGCGTGCGTCAGCTGAAGTGAACACCAGCGAAGGAAGAATTGGCACGTCTCCAGAATCCTCTCTGTCGCTGCTCACCTCAAGTTTGAGCTGAAAAATACACATGTATTAATACATTGTAATTAATTTGACCATTATAATAACCCTTTGATTTCTGGTGTGCAATATTTGAAATGGGTTAATTCCCGGGTTTGAGGCAACAAAGTTTATGGAGAAGATCTTCCCTAATCTTTCCCATTACGGGAGAAGGCGAAGTAGGCTTAAGCCTGCCCAAAATAACTACTGTGAAAGAGCTATGAAACTGAAGTGATATGTGGGTGAGAGCATCGAGGTACATCACCCGAAAATGAAAGATTAGATAACAATATTTATTGCTAAAGTGCAAATTGATAACAGTAAACAAAAAATGCACATAATTGCTCAAATGAATAGTTTAAATATAACAATTGCAAGGGTTTGATGATGATGATAATTGTTGTTTTAAGGGGCCTAACATCTAGGTTATCGGCCCTGCAAGGGTTTGATTACAGAGGCCCTAATTAAGAGAAACCAATGGAATGCTTGATTCTGACTAGAGAAAGGTTGAGCTTGACACATAAATATTGCGCTAATAATAAAACAGAATGAAGAAATGAATGACAATAGTAAAAAATGAAATTTTACATAAAATGAACTTATCTTTTCAAAAGAGAGTTGAAGATATATCCTTGCAGATATATCCTCCTTAAAAATTCCAGGTACCAAAAAAAAATGTTGTTGCGAAGTGTTTACAGTTCCTTTGGAAGGAGGCGTTCATGGCCTTAAGATAGGTATGCCAGAAGTGGAAAATTCCAACTCTTCTTCCATCTCTCTTGTAGTATCCAGGCGATGATTTATAGGAAATTTGAAGGTTGCTAGCAGTCGGGAAAACTGCTGTTGCCTTGCAGGATAAATCAAAATAGACACCATCTAAGAGGTGGCTCGCTGAGTAATACAGCCGTTATTTACTTGTACCAGCTGGGTCGTTGCGTCAGAGTGAAGAACTCAAGGTGTAACTGTTCGGTAGCGTAGCGGTTAGCGATGCGGCACTGAGAGGAGTGGCAGCAATAGTGCCATGAGATGCAGTAGCGTGTAGAGAGTGAATATCTGACTGCTGCGTGAATCTGAATGACGATGTGATCAGAGTGATGCGGTGATCAGAGTGAAGAGATGATCAGAGTGATGATGAACGCCAGCAAGTAGCATCTTATAAACGATGGCCACAGAAGCATCTAGATGGTGCTAGACCCTAAACTCACGAGTCCTGCTATTGGCTGGACGAAGGTCACGGTAACGTCACTCGACACTGACACTCAACGGGCAGCAGATCAAGCCAGAGAATGCCCTGTATGTCGGGAGTACGGACGCTTGAGAGAGCAAGCGTCTGGAACACTCAAGGTGAGAACTTTAGAAAACTAAGCCAACTATATAAATTAATACATTAATAAAACAATGGAGTGTTTATCATATTAATTTGTTTGGAAGTTCTCGGAAGAGAAAAGGCGAACAGTCAAACAGGGCTGTCGCGAAGAACAAATACAAACATAATACTGTCACGAAAGTGACCACGTTTCGTATGATTTCATTTATCACTCCTATAAATAACAGGGGTGAGAGGGCACTTCCTTGTTTCAGACCACTCTCCAGTTGAAACCATTCCGTACTCTCCCTTCCCACCTTTACTCAGCTTTTGCTTCCCTCGCGCATTGCTTTCACTCTTGCCACTGTCTCCTAGTTTACTGATTTTGCTCTCATTGCTTCCCATACCTTGTTTCTATTAATGCTTTCTCAATATCCAAGAAGGTCACCACCAAATATTTCCCATATTCATAAAGGTGTTCTTGTAGCTGTCTTACAGCAAAATATGAGGTCAACTGTTGACCTTCCTGGCCTGAATCCATACTGTTCTTCCCTAAGCCCATCTTCAACTTCTGTCCTAATTCTCCTCTCCAGTACCTTCTCAAATAATTTGGCGCAGTGGCACATGAGTGTAATTCCCCTGTAGTTCTTGCATTCCTTCCTACTTCCCGTTTTAAATATGGGTATTATTATCCCTCTTTCCCAGTCCTCTGGTATTTTCTTCTCCCTCCATGTCACTTTCATTACTCGAAAGAGCCACTGTGTTCCTATCACTCCTGCTGCTCTCACAATCTCCACACTCACTTCGTCTATTCCCGGTGCCTTTCCCCCTTCATCTTCTTTAATGCTTCCTCCACTTCTTTTCATGTCAATTCCTTCTCTGAAATTTCTTGGTCACTGTCTGTTTCTTCCTCCACAATGTCCTCTAAGGTGGTTTTAGTTGGATTTAGGAGTTCCTTGAAGTATTGTCTCCAGATAACCTTTACTTCTTCCATATTTTCAACCTCCTTTCCATTCCTGTCCACCATTCTGACATTTTCCCCTGTATCTCTTCTCTTTGCCTTTATCATTCCATGGAACACTTTCTTACTACTATCACAGTCCTCCTCCATCATTTCTGTCCATTTTTCCAGCCATTTCTTTTTCCCTTCCTTCACTACTTCTCTTGCTTCTTTCTTCCGCTCTTGGTACTCTTCTCTTGTTCTGTCTGTCCCCTGTTGGAACCATTTCCTGAATGCATCATTTTTCTTTTTCACAGCTTCCTTAGTTCTGGGGTTCCGACATGGGTTTTCTACCCACCTTTTCTTTCCACTAGTTCTGCCACACACGACTTCCGCTGCTTCTACCAACACGTCCCTGAACCTATTTTATTCTTCTTCACCTGTTCTCGGATCATCCTTTGGTAATTTGTTCTTCTCTAATATCTGGAACTTCTCCTTATTTCCATCCTCCTTCAGCTTCCATGTCCTTATTCTTCTTTCTTGGTTCTCTGTTCTCCTCTTTCTTGGTTCTCTGTTCTCCTCTTTTCCTTCAGTCCTCTCACCTTGGCGACCAGCAGACGGTGGTCACTGTCCAGGGCTTCTGAAGGTATTAACCTTATATCCGTGATGCTCTTCTTTGTCTCCTTCCACCACTGATTTCCTAGTCAAATCCCTGCTGTACCAAGTAATTTTATGGCTCTCTCTCTTCTTGTACCATGTGTTTCCAGCCATTAACCCATTTATCTTGCACAGTTCCAACAATCTCTCTCCTTCCTTATTCCTGTTTCCCCATCCCTCACCACCAATCACTTCCTCAGAACCTCTTCTATCAGTTCCGACATGGGCATTTAGGACCCCCATGACTAACAGGTTTCTCCCTACTAACTGCTTCTGTAACTCTTCTTCAAACTCGTCCTTTCCGCCTTCCGTGCATTCCACCTGAGGTGCATAGACTTGCAGAATGTCCAGGTTTATACCTTTCACTGTGATTCTAGCTCTAATTATTCTAACAGTTACCCTCTTTACTTCCTCTCTCAGCCCTTCTCTCCCACTGCATTTCTCTTCCCCTCCTCATTTCCTATCACGTATAGCTGTAAGCCATTTCTTAGTTCTTTTCTTCCTTCCCCTTTCAATCTAGTCCCAGTACATCCAGTGTCCTCCTCTCCATCATATCCAGGTTCTCCTCCACTCTTCCCGTCAATGTTCTTATGTTCAGAGTTCCAATTCGTAGTCCATTTCCATAGCCAGATCTGTTTCGTTTAGATCTGCCCTTTCCGAGGCCTGTTCCCATTTTTCAAGCAGTTCACTTTCCACTACTGGCTTTCTAGGCCTAACGTAGCTTTGCTATAACCCTGGCAAGGGGCCTGTTTTTGGTCCGTGAGAGGTATTTTATTTCCCTCAAACCCTCCGGACAAGTCCGACGAGCTCCCCTATCCGCCACCTGGGACGCGCCCGATAGAGGATCAGGCAAACATCGAATACATTTGTGCCACTTCAACGAAGACGCACATCGCTAGTTACTTGGTGTTCTGTTGCCCGTTTTAATGAATTAATTGTTATGTCCTCGAACAGACGTAATCCGTCATCGCATCTCCTTACAGGAAAAGCTTGTGGATGAATGACAACATTCCACTGCAATAAGTGAGGGAGACTAAAGTTGAATGCTTGTATTTAAGAATATAATGAAGCACCCGATTTTTAGCCTATTTTCAATTTTGAAAAAATAGGCTTATGAGATCACCTTTTGTCCGTGTGTGTGTGCGTGTGTGTGTGTGTGTGTGTGTGTGTGTGTGTGTGTGAGGTGTGTGTGTGTGTCCCCTAATAAATTCCAAACGGCTCGAGCGATTTCAATGAAACTTGGTAAGTTCATAGCACTAATCCGGGCGACCCCGACCGTAGCCTTCAAATTTTGTTACATCTCATCAATCCAACATGGCGGCTGTGCGAAATATTTCACCAGCATTCAATATCACCGAAACTATTCCCGATATCACCCTGGAATTTATTACGGTGATAAAGGAAAGTACTAGAGGTTCACCTATGTGGTTTTTGAATATCTAGTAACTACAAAACCAACATGGAGGCCACGCGAATTTGCGACATTTAAATAGACGTTTCTCGCAGTTTAACTAACAAAACGCAATAAAACTTGGTAGAGTATATGTTTATACACATTGTAATGCACCGACATCTATATTCGTTCCATTGTTTACATAACCACAAGATGGCGGATGTGCGAAATATTTCACCGGCATTCTATATCTCTGAAACTATTAGCGGTATCACCCTGAAATATTGTACGGAGATAAAGGGCACTACTGGAAGTTCACCTATACGAGTTTCAAAACCTGGTTAACTACAAAACGAACATGGCGGCCAAGCGAATTTGAAAATTTTAAATAGACCTTTCTCGCGATTTAATGTTCCAACCGCAATGAAATCTATTACAGGAAATGTTTATACACATTGTAATACACTGGTATCTAATTTAGTTCAATTGTTTACATAACCTCAAGATGGCGGCTGTGCGAATTTTAAAATTAAGTTTTTATTTCTTGTGTCATAATCGTGCGATCGAAGTGAAAGTTTGAATAATGAACCTACGCAATAATTTTCCTTTAATGGTACATGACTCTATGGCCTATACATTTAACAATCCATCATGGCGACCATCTGAAACATTTAGACGGCTCTGAATATCCAAGAATCTATAATAGGAATCAAACTGATTTTTTATGTTCATAGGGGCTATGAACTTAAGTTCTCCTATAGGTCTTTAAATAACCTGGTGATCACAAATCCAACATGGCGGCGACGCGAAGTATAAATATTCACATGGACGTTTCTCGCAATTTAACCATCCGAGGGCAGTGAAACATGGTACAGTAAATCGTTATACGAATGTTAATCCACTGGCATCTAATTTATTTCAATTGTTTCCATAACCACAAGATGGCAGCTGTGGGAAATTCTAAAATCTCCTTGTTACTTCTTGTGTCTTAATCATGCGATTGAAGTTTGAATGCTACACGTACACAATAATCTTCATGTAACAGTACATAACTCTAGGACCTACATATATAAAATCCAACATGGCGACCATCCGAAATATTTAGTCGGTTCTCAATATCTACGAATCTATTACAGCAATCAAACTGATATTTTGTATGTAGATAGTGGCAGTTAACATAAATGGGATATATGAAAATAGGCTGTATAGTTCTTCACGGAACTACTTGTTACTTATCCACTTAGTCGAGACGATGGAAGACTATGTTGACTGTTAAGAAGTATCAGCCGTAGTTGGATCTTTCTCTATGCACAATCGCTTGTATCGTGCTGTAGAAGGATTAACACGTTCATCCGAAAGAACTGTTAATCCAAAATCTCCGACATATAAAACAGTATTGTCTGTACAATATATATTGATTGCACGAACACCTCATCATTGAAGAGTAGAAACGAGCCCAGTTCCTCGTATTTAAAGGAAAAGTTGCAGAGTAATGCAACTGCTGAAATTGCACTAGTTTAGTCACTAGTTAGATTGTACAAACACAGAACATTACCACCAATAACATCAAACACAATTAGTGTAAGTGTTAAACATAGCGTCCTTCTATCATCCAGAGATTCCCACCGTATCATTTGAGTTACACTACTTCTATGATTAAAACAGTTGAGCTCAAACCCCCGGCCTTCCTTTATACCATCTCCAGCCCAGTGATGAGCCCTACCTGATATGGGTCCCAAACAGTTGAGCACAAACCCCCGGCCTTCCTTTATACCATCTCCAGCCCAGTGATGAGCCCTACCTGATATGGGTCCCAAACAGTTGAGCACAAACCCGCAGCCTTCCTTTATACCATCTCCAGCCCAGTGATGAGCCCTACCTGATATGGGTCCCAAACAGTTGAGCACAAACCCCCGGCCTTCCTTTATACCATCTCCAGCCCAGTGATGAGCCCTACCTGATATGGGTCCCAAACAGTTGAGCTCAAACCCGCGGCCTTCCTTTATACCATCTCCAGCCCAGTGATGAGCCCTACCTGATATGGGTCCCAAACAGTTGAGCTCAAACCCGCAGCCTTCCTTTATACCATCTCCAGCCCAGTGATGAGCCCTACCTGATATGGGTCCCAAACAGTTGAGCACAAACCCCCGGCCTTCCTTTATACCATCTCCAGCCCAGTGATGAGCCCTACCTGATATGGGTCCCAAACTGTTGAGCTCAAACCCGCGGCCTTCCTTTATACCATCTCCAGCCCAGTGATGAGCCCAACCTGATATGGGTCCCAAACTGTTGAGCTCAAACCCGCGGCCTTCCTTTATACCATCTCCAGCCCAGTGATGAGCCCTACCTGATATGGGTCCCAAACCGTTGAGCTCAAACCCGCAGCCTTCCTTTATACCATCTCCAGCCCAGTGATGAGCCCTACCTGATATGGGTCCCAAACAGTTGAGCCGTATTCCAAGATTGGCCTCACCGGGGTCAAATATCCTAATTCTTTTGCGGTAGAGCTACTGCCTTCTAATACCCGCATTACAAAATGAAGTGATTTGTACGATTTGGAGACGACATGTAATTATAATGAGCAGCCTTCTTTTTGAGGGTTAGCTGTTTCGATAATGATTTCAACTTTCGAATATGCTCGTAACTAGTTTTCCTTAATTTCCTTTTGTCCTTGCGTAATATTCCGAATCCGGGTTTTGCTTCACGATCTAAGATATTTATAAAATCTTCCCAAATTATATTTGTATGACAAACCTCTGACGCCCATTTTAAATGAGAGTGAGAGATGTACACCTCTCCCGATATGTCCTAACTGCCAACGAAGCCACTCTCCACGATCGAAGGAGTGCCTTGAGTTCTGTAAAGGAGCTAAGATTCAAAATATAAGTTCTTTTGATGCTCTTTCATGTCAAGACTTACCGTGTTATGAATGCCCACAAGTTTCGGGTATCATTTGTGACGCCCTCTATCACCTCTGCCGATCCAGTTCCGAGTATGGTGCCATCTATGTCCGTATTTCCAACAGTTCTTAAGTCATCCCTCGCTGTACCAGCAATAACTGTCAGCCCGGAGAAGGTCTCACAACCTTCTTCGTCCCCGAAATGAAGGCGCCAGTTATGCCAACTGATCCGGAGCAATCGGAGAAGAAGTGCCCTTCTTTAATGCCCTCAACACCATCTGGGGCTCCACTACTTCTAGCGGTAAAGGGAGAGATTTTGAGAGATTGATTAGGTGGCTAGACCTGTGTTTGTTGAACACAGGGGAACCAACACACTTCTCTATTGCACACGGTACTTTTCCTATTGTCAACATCACCTAGTGCAGTCGTGCGGTGGTTCCCCTGCTTCACTGGGTTGTGCACGACGACCTCTGTAAAAGTGACCATTTCCCGATTATTGTACTCTTCTGAACCAGAGAGCCATCGAGGTACCAAGTCGATGGCTTCTCCGTTGGGCTGATTGGCCAAAATTCACAGAACGAGCGGTTTTTGCCGACGATAACTTTGAGAGTGTCGATGATCATGCCACTCAAAAACGAATGGTAATTTGGCTGTGGTTGAGGAAACAATACCTTCCTCATTCGGCATCTACCGGCGGCAGATTTACCCTTAGCGGACAGCCAACATTGCACCAGCCATCAAACATCGTCGACGTGCTTTCAAATACTATTGAAGGCAAATCACCAAGGCCAACCTTATTACCTATAAAGGGATGCGTGCTAGAGCCCGATATCTAATTCGGTAGAGTAAGACAACAACGTGGGAAAAGTATATTTCGCCCATGACGGCGCATACTTCTTCATCTCTTGTGTGGACTGTACTTCGTGGAATCTCTGGACTCCCAACATCATTGACGATACCCGGAGTATCCATCAACGGACTCATCATCAAGGACCATATCACCATTGACAACAGCATTGGATCGCACCTTTGTGATGTATCCTGCTCTGGGAGTTATGGTCCTATATTTGTCACTCTGAAGCGAGAACCAGGGGCTCCTCCTTGTCCTTTGTGACTGCTGCTTCGGAGTTATACAATGTACCATTCTCTGAATGTGATCTGCAAGGATACATCTCCTGGTACGGATAACATCCGTTATGAAATGTTGAGACATCTCTGCAATGCCAGGATACGGATACGGTTGATCCTCTTCAATCATATATGGATTCAAGGGGAGTTTCCATCTCAGTGGCGTGAGGGGATCCAGATACCGATTCCCAAGACTGGAGAGGATCCCAAGCTCGTCAGCATCAATAGGCCCATTTGTCTGACAAATGACCTATGTAAGCTGCTGGAGAAGATGGTTAACCTTCGACTGGTATGGTTCTTAGAAGAGAGAGGCCTCTTGTCTGAGTGCCAGTGTGGATTTCGCACTCATAGGTCCTCCACTGACCATCTGGTGCTTCTTAAGATGGCCATACAGGAGGCATTTCTCCGAAAGGAGCACCTAGTCACGGTTTCCTTTGGACTTATTAAAGCGTATGACACCACAAGGCGCTACGAGTGGGGACTCCGTGGAAATCTACAAATCTCTACTGCGAATTTTATGTCCGTCCGGCTCTTTCGTGTAGGAATTGGTAGGAAATGATCGCAAATTTTCACCCAGGAAAATAGAGTTCCTCAGGGTTCTGTGCTGAGTGTTAACATGTTCGTGGTTGCCGAAAGTGGCATTGTTGCCTTTGCCGGGTTCACGGTAGTTCCACCGCTGTATGTAGACGATTTGGCTCTACATTACAGCACTGGAAGTTTGGCAAATTTCCTGGGGCTCTATTTTGACTGCAAATTCACGGGGGTTGACAGCTGGACTCATGACCGAGATTTCGCATTTCAGCATCAAAGACCATCATCATACATTTTTGTGAGCTCCGAAGGCTACATTTTAACTCTGAACCACATATCAGGGTTTCTGCGTTGCCGGTGGTTGACACCACTTCCTGGGGCTCCATTTTGATAGCAAATTAACGTAGCAGCACCATATACGACAACGTAAAACCACATGTATCAGGAAACGGAACACTATCTGCTCCCTGATTGGCACTACGTAGAGGAGATGACAGTGCTCTGCTGCTACGGTTTTACCAATCCCTCGTCCTGTAACGGCTAGACTATGGTTCATCAAGGCCGGCATCCTTCAAAATGCTGGACAGTATCCGCCATACTGGCGCTAGGTTGACTACCGGTTCTTTCCGGTCTAGCCCGATTCCTAGCCTTCTCGCCGAATTGGGTGTTCCACCTCTCAATTATAGACTCCAGCATATGCTTTTAGAATATTCTGCCAATTGGCTTAAATGCCGCAACATCCGAGCTATCAAGCTCTCTTCAGTACCCAATGCTACCAGGAGTACGCCTTGCGCCACTTTCTCGGTTGGAATTAAACTCGATTCCTGGTGTAATTAGGAGTGCCTGTAGGTCCCAATTTCATCCGGTCACCTAGTGAGGTGCTTCCGTGGCAAGTCCCGTTTCCGAAAATTCTGTTAGATCTACACCGAGGTCCTAAAGCGGCCAACGATGCTTCCGTTTATCGGAGGCAGTTCCACAGCATAGTTCACCAACTTCCGGATGAATGCATTCTCAACACGGACGGTTCGAAGCTGGACGAAAAGAAGGTTTGTGCTTACGTTTTTGATGGTGCAAATTCCAAAAAATCTGTTTGCCAGAAGCCTGTAGTGGGTTTACTGCGGAGCTCGTTGCCATCTATGAAGTTCTGCAGTTTGCAACAGGATGCAAGAATCCTCTTTCTCGTGTGTACCGACTCTTTGAGTTCGTTGCAGTGATTTTCTACATTTTTCCTGCAACACCCCCTTGTGCAGAGAATCCATGACCTACTAGCCGTGTTGTGCTGCGCTGACACTCGAATCACCTTTCTGTGGCTTCCAAGCCACATGCGAATTGCGGGAAATGAGTTAGCGGACCAAGCTGCAAAAGATGCCGTATCACTACCACCTCGACCAATGGAGGTACCCGCTCTTGATATTTGCTCTCAGTTACGCCGACAGGTACTGGCATTCTGGTCGAGTCAGAGAATAGCTGACCCAATGCCCAATAAACTGAGAGCGATCAAGGGGAAGTATTCGCGTGTGGTGGAGCTCTTTCTGGTCACGGAGGGAGTCCGTCTTTTTAGTGGGCTAAGGATAGGTCATGCTAGATCCACCCACTCGTACCTAATGAGGAGGGAAGTTCCCACTTTGTACCTGTGGAGGGCGCGTGGTCGCTGAGCGATCCAGCTGTTTGCCTCTCGACAAGGATCGATTCCCGGACAATACATGTGAGATTTTCAAAGTGAAATGCCATGTCCAGCGATTCGGATTCCTCGTAAAGAGAAGGTCCCAGGGCTCATGATCGCGCGATTTAAGGTAACGGTAAACTAGAAGCTTCCTTTGTTCTTATGTGAGCCGTATTCAGTGTGTCCCACATTTTAACCGAATGTATGGTTCCTGCCGACATACGAAGGAACCTTGGTTTGCTGATGACACTCAAACTAATATTAGTCGATGACGTGGTGGCTGCTGATCTCGTCATCCGCTTTATAAGTGAGAGTGGGTTAGGGCCACCAATCCACGTTTTCTAGTGTTTATTTACTCAAAGACTTTTTCTTTTATGAATTTTGAATTTCTGTTTCTCCGTCATTTTTGTTCATTGTTATAATTATTATTTTTATTTAAATTGTGTTTTTTTTAATTTTCCATTGATTCATATTTAAGTGCCCTCCTCTAAATTCTTAATTTTATTCTAAATTTTATATTCTACAATCTGTATTAAGAGATGCTGATGACCTCGTAGTTCCACGTATTTCCACCCCTCAAAACCTCGATAACTAACACTTGATTCAGAATATTAACTTCTAGCACTAGAAATTACCCGCAAAAACAACCTATCTTCCACAGATCGGAGAACATCTTAACAAGAGATGAAGTCAAACGAAATGATAACATGAAGAAACAAATGTCGTCTCATAGCGGGAAAATGCCAAACATATGCAAAACTTGCGGAGCACACTTTAAGATAAAATATTATTTGAAGAAACATACAATGATTCATAGTGGTTGGAGACCATATTCCTGTGGTACTTGCGGAGCAGCTTTTAACCAAAAATACAATTTGAAGGCGCACTTCGCAATACATAGCGGTCTAAAACAACATTCATGTGATACATGCGGAGTAAAATTCACTCATAAAAGCAGCTTGAAGAGGCACATGATACTCCATAGTGGTCTAAGGCCACATTCCTGTGATACATGCGGAGCCAACTTTACTCAGAAAGGGTATTTGAAAATACACACGTTAAACCACAGTGGACTAAAGCCATATTCCTGTGGTAGGTGTGGAGCATCCTTTGCTAGAAAATACAATTTGAAGGCGCACATCCTAATACATCTAAAATAACATTCATGTGATACATGCGGAGCCAACTTAATGATGTAGGGCATTTGAAAACACACATGTCCACAGTGGACTAAAGCCACATTCCTGTCGCATATACGGAGAATGTCTACGAGTGGAGGCAGTTTCAGAGGACACTCATGGGGAGAAAACTTTACGCACAGAAGCGGTTTGAACATCTCATGTTAATTCATAGTGGTTTCGAGCCACATTCCAATGCTACATTCTAAAGGCCATTTAAAGCAGCACATGATTCATAGACTTTTCCTTCATCAAGTCAGATGCAATATTTCCCCTCTGACATTTTTCAATGGTCCTTACAATATCAGCGACTGAAGTTCCAAGTTTCTTCCAAAGAAACATTTCATGAAGTTTGTTCATGGTCTAATCGAGACCCCCATGGCCTACACTGTGATGTGTCATCCATACATGTCGGTTTATCAAGTTGGGTGTCCCACTTCTTACTTTCGTCTTTTACGCATCGCTGTACCTAAAACGACATCACCACTAAGAACATAGAGCAGGCGATTCTGCACTTCCTTGTGATCAGAGTCTGTGTTATCCATGTAACCCGTCGAAATCGTTACATTAATCTTATTCAAGTGTGTCTCTTCTATGGCACTGCTATCATCTTTAGCTTTTTCAGGGTTTTCTGGTCTTTCTGCTCCATTTGTACCATATTGATCTGGATATTTTCAAGAGGGTTTCTGGACAGTGCATCTGCTAACAAATTTTCCCTCCCTGGCTGGTGAACAATCGTAGCATTAAATTGCTGCATAAAAAGAGCCCATCTCGTATGTCAATCGCTACACAAATCTGATATTAACTTGATTTGTAGTGCTTTGTGGTCTGTTACAATTATAATCCGATGTCCGATAAAAATATTTTTCCGTTGTTGTAACGCCGTTACAAATGCTAAAGCCTACAGTATAATAGTGAAATAATTGTTTTCGTGTTTCGTCATTTTTCTGCCACAAAATGCGATATAGTGCATATTCCCTTCGTCGACCTTCTGACATAATACAGCACTCATTCCAATTCAAGATGCGCCAGATTCAATATAGAAGATACGATCAAATTCACGTAATTTCTAAGCATTTCTTTTGCTTTTTCACAAGACTCTTCTGAGGCACTATTCCAACTCCATCTATTATTCTTTTTTAAATGACCACATAACAGAGCCATAATTTCGGAGTATATAGGACAATGGTTGTCTAGGAATTGACACAATCCTGCTAATTCTCGAACTTGCTTCGCCTTGGTAGGAGTGGAAAACTTTACTATGGCCTCTATCTTTTTCTGATTGGGATTTTTATCATTTTGTTGAATTGTGTGGCCTTATAGTTAATCCTACCATGCATGAAATGACATTCTTCAAAATTCACTTTTATATTAGCTTCTCATAAATTCAAAACTAACTTTCTTAGGTGAATTACGTGACCTTCCACTGTTGCAGGCGATATGATCTGATCATCGATATAACATGAAATGTTCTGCTTTACTTCATCACTAAGCTTGTTGTCAAGGGCTCTGGACCGCTATTCACTACGCCAAAAGGTAGGCGGTGGAATATATAAGTGGTTTGATCAAACAGGAATCCTGTATACTGTTTACTGTCTTCAGTGAGCTCTACCTGATAGAATGAAGCAGACCAAGAACACTGAAACATGCCTTTCCTTTAAATTTCCTTAGCATGTCACGAATCTTAGGTGGTCTCTACATTTCAGGCAGCTTTTTGGAGTTGATATTGCGTGGGTCAAGGCAGAGACCTGACTGACCATTGTTTTTCTTAACAACAGTTATGGGATTGACGTAGGGAGATGTTTGCTTTCTAATTATGCCGTCCTGTTCCATTTTCTTGTTTATCCCTCGTACTTCTACGTAGGTTAATACTTCCCTAGAATATGATACATATTCTTTTGATAAGTGGCTTCGTTTGTCAATCTTATTCTGAATCGAAAATATTTAAGTAAACCGGGCTTCTCGTCGAAAATGGCATTGAATTCACAAATCAAGTTTTCAAATTCCTCTTGAATTTCCTCGAATCCCTAGGCTTTAAGTGCATGATGCTCACTTTCATCTTCGATTTCATTACTGACATTTTCGAGAATTTCTTCCATAAAATCTTCATCTAGATTGCTCTCTATATCCTATTTTTCTTATGCCTCTATTTCCATATCTTCTTCGTTAAATATAATTCTATTTTATATTGATATGAAATCTTTTCCCAAAATGGCATCAAAGTTTATTTTGTGCACCACAATGAAGACGTGTTCATAGGCTCGATTGTTAATTATAAAATAAAGCAAAACTTGATTTTTTCACTTGTCTGACTTATCCTGGAAAATTCCTCGTGACATAACAGCTCCAGTATCCCTAAGTGATTTACAACATTTCTCTTCCACTTGAATATTGTTATTAGGCTATTCCGCTGGTCTTTTTTTTCTCCTTTTTTTCCTCATAAAGTAAATTTTCGTCAGTCACCTGGTAAATTTTATTTATGGTCAGTGTATTCGATGGTAATGATTTAGACATTTCTAGCTGCATTGCGCATCGGCTTCCTTTGTACAGGGGCCGCCTCTTGATTTTTCCCCTGCTGACTGGTACTCGGTTTGGATTAATATTCCTGTCATTCCTACTATCTACTGGTTTATATTTTTGTCTCATATTCTTCAAACACTGTTGACTTTCTCTGTGTCTGGCATTATACTGCTCCCTAGTGAACACTTCATCGTTTTAATTCCTATATCTATTATAAACTTGATTATTTTTATTTTCACGGTTATTATAATAATTCCCACGATAACTATTGTTATGATGATAACCGGATCTTTGATTCATTTCCCCATTCCTGTAATTCAGGAGCTAATAAGTTCGTCCCTCCCGAAATCTTGTATAACTTGGTGCATATCTGCAATCTTGAAAATAATTATTTCTAATAATTCTGAATTACCCTTGTAAGAATTTTCGATCTGCTGAGTCTGGTCGATAACAATAGTGTTGACAACTCTATTTTCTTGGCTCTCATTTCGTATTGTTGGGTTGGTTAATGTACTGGTATAATCTCGTCTATGTAGAAGTTGATCCATCTTAGACGAGTCATTTACTCCCGATATACCTCCTCACGTCTGCAGGTAGTTGTCTGGAAATTGCTTCTATAAGCTCTCCCTGTGATAAAGGTGGTTGTAGAAATCGTAATTTTGCCAACTAAGTTGTGAAATAATCAGCATACTTTGTAAGTAGTGAACTCGAGTACTTTTTCGAATAAATCTCCGCTCTTAGATTTTGCGGTGCTTCAATGGACCAGAATCGTTTTATTACAGCTTCGAATTCTATTGGCGTAATTCCATCTAAATTGCTAAATCTAGGCGCTTTATTTTCGAAATTAAGTATCCCAGTAACATTATGAGTTAGGTTCATTGGCAAATTCATCTTCAAATTCCCTATTTCTCTCTCTATCGCTGGTGTTCCATATTCATCTTGACCTGACTGTCCTACTGGGGTTGAATTAATTCTTGTATCTCTTAAATCGTCATTTCTTGCTATACTTGCTTGGTGTAATTCTGTCTCATCTTTACCTCTCTCGTCAGGATTCCCTAACATTTCTCTAATATCCATCCTAACTTCGTTCCTAAGATCGACCTTAATAGCCTCGAAGTTCTTGGGTCTTCCTAGGTTTAAGTTCTGTAACTTCTGACCAATTTCATATAACTAGGAAGCTTTTCTTTCTCCATTCAACTCTAACTTATCCTGACCTATATTAATCCCTATAGATTTATTTTCCAAATTCTGAAAAGTTGTCAAGCTGAGTTGTCTGTACACAATCAATTCTTTTACATAAATTGTTGCAGTATCCTGTACCTGTTTTCTACAATATCTAACGTTTTCCTGGTTTATGTTGGTTTCCAATTTATTAAAGCGCGTTATTTTTAATAAACACTAGATTCATTTTCATGTAACTATTCTCCCTCCTAAAAAGAAAAAAGAAGCTAATATTGTCCCGTTGTGTGGGATTCAAAATTATTTGGCGCTAGCCTCAGCTTGAAATAAGCTATACGTTATTTCGCGGGGGGAAAAGTTAGATTGGCAACCCTGGGAGGACGGAGTTGTATTACCACAGTCTAAAATACACAGTCGCGAAGCTCGCTGCGCTACGAAATTGCATCGTCTTTGTAGGTGAAGCGACACTAGCGCTCGCGGCGGCCTTCAGCAAGCTGCCTTGAGCATGTTATTCGCGGAAGAGATGATTTCACTTTTACAAGGTTTTTTAAACTAACCTGTGTGATTATTTCCATTGTTAACATAAGTCACGTTAAATCACCAACTACTACAGAAAAAGGCACAAGGTTGATATACCGTACTCTTTTAATTCATAGAGACATAAAAAGAATGCTCTGTTTTTATTAGTTCAGTCATCTATAAGTAGAATTTGGAACAGAAATCGGAAAGAAGAATAAAGCTATAGGGATTAAGAAAAATCAGGATAATTTAGCCTTGAATGCGGAAAGAAAAGCTTCCTAGTTAGATGCAATTAGTCAATGGTTACAGAACTTAAACTTAGGACGACCCAAGAACTTAGAGTCTATTAAGGTCGATCTTAGGAACGAGGTTAGGATGGATATTAGAGAAATGTTAAGGAATTTTGACGAGAGAGGTAAAGAAGAGAGAGAATTGCACCAAGCAAGAAAAGAAAGAATTGACGATTTAAGAGAGACAAGAATTAATTCAACCCCAGTTGGACATTCAGGTCAAAATGAGTAGAGCATTAGCAATAAAGAGAGAAATTGGAAATTTGATGAGTTTGCTTATGAACTGAACTCATAATGTTACTGTGATACTTAATTTCGAAAATAAACAATTTAGAATTCTTTCGATATCTGAGAGATTAGTATTTGGAAAATCAGGTATCCAGAGATTGGGAGATAAAGTTAGTAGAACGATTCTTGTATGTGGCACATCTTCAGTGGTTTAGGGTGATCAGGTATACGTTCATAGACTTAGAGGACTTTACAGAAGCTGTAATAAAACGATTCTGGTCCATTGAAGTACAGCAAAATATCACAGCGGAGGTTTATTCGAGAAAGTACTCCAGTTCAATGCTCACAAAGTATGCTGACTATTTCACTACTCAGTTGTCAAAATTATGACATCTACAACTACCTTTATCACAGGGAGAGCTTATAGAAGCAATTTCCAGACAACTACCTGTAGACGTCCGGAGGTACATCGGGAGTAAATTACTCGTCTAAGATGGATGAACTTCTACGTAGACTAGATTATACCAGTACAATAACCAACCCAGCAATAAGAAATGAGAGGCAATTAAATGGAGATGTCGACACTATTGTTATCGACCAGACTCAGCAGATCGAAAATCTTACAAGGAGAATTCGGAATTATTAGAAATAATTATTTTCAATAATGCAGATATGAACCAAGATATACAAGGTTTCGGGAAGGACGACCTCCTCAGCGTCAGAATTACAGGAATGGGGAAATGAATCGAAGATCCCGTTGTAATCATAACAATAGTTATCGTGGGAATAATTATAATAACCATGAAAATAAAAATAATCAAGTTTATAATAGATATAAGAATTAAAACGATGGAGTGTTCGCTATGGAGCAGTATAATGACAGACACAGAGAATGTCAACGGTATTTGAAGAATATGAGACAATAAGGTTACCAGTCGATAATAGGAATGACAGGAATATTAATCCAAACCGAGTACCAGTCTGCAGGGGGGAAATTAAGAGGCGGCCCCTGTACAAAGAAAGCCGATGCGCAATGCATCTAGAAATGTCTAAATAATTACCATCGTATACGCTGACCATAAATAAAATTTACCGGGTGACTGACGAAGATTTACTTTATGAAGAAGAAAAAGTAAAGAAAGACCAGAGGAATTACCTAATATCAATATTCAAGTGGAACAGAAATTTTGTAAATCACTCATGGATACTGGAGCTGTCATTACAATCCTTTCAGAAGAAAGTTATCAGAGATTACTTAACAGGAAAGTATGGTAATTTTGCCAGCGTCGACAGTTTAAGTACGAGGCATTTTCCAGGATAAGTCGGTCAAGTATAAAATTCAAGTTATGCTTTATTTTATAATTAACAATCGAGCCTATGAACACGTCTTCTTTGTGGCGCACAAGATGATCTTAGATGCCATTTTGGGGGGGAAATCATATCCATTGATTTTGTAACCGATCAGGGGGCTGAGTATTGATAGCATGCCGAGTCATCTAAGACCTGGGATAAATCGCATACAGAGCATGGATAACATTTACTGTGTTCCCAGTGCCGAGAATTTTATTGGAACGACGGACGGAAGGAATGATGGATCCTGAATCGTACTTATTAAGACGTTGATCCTACGAAACCAAGAGGGTTTTAATAATAATAATATTTGCTGGGAGAAAGCACTGAGAGCGTTCAAGAGGCATTGGTCTACGTGCAGCGAAGACAATGCGAGCGTTTCCGAGAAGCTGAGTGACAGGAGTGGTCATTGTTTCCTCCGCCGAGTTATTGTGAACATTTCAAGTAATATTTACGACCCTGGACCTGAGCTAATCTCCCCCACGCCGAGCATGGGCGAGGCCAGAGTCCCAGAACAATGAGAAAATAGCGCATGATGACCTAATTCTTGATCCACATATCCGGATATTTTGTTAAGAAGCCATATCAGAGCTGAGACCGAGTTGATAATTTAGAAATTTTAATCTCGACTAAGTGTTGAGAATGGCCGGAGTTATGGCGACTTGAAGAGCTAAACCGCGGAGTGATACTTCCTAACCCCCTCCAACATGACGGCATTGGCGCGGGAGTTGGAACTACGTAGACGCGTCATGATGCCATCATCAATTATAAAATATCTGCCGATCGTTTTTCAAAATAAAAGAAGATTTGAAGCCGTCCCAAATCAGAGCTTTAAGGAGAACTTAAGATCACAGTGATGTGACGATTTCCCTAGAATCGCAACCATACAGTGAAATCTGCCCATTGTAGTGAAGTGACAGGACCATATAGGGACTTGCCCCGGACTAGGAAGGGGTAGTCAACATGAGATCTTGGAGCCGGAAGGCTGTTCGGTGCCGCTCTGAAAAGTGAAGCCGCGTGTTAGTGTAACGTCCACAGAGACTTAGTTCGTGGTTGCGTAGCCGAGTGCCGCATATAAGTAAATAAAACGTGATATATCTTTGAATTAGTTGAACTGTGTGAATTAATTATCCAAAATATCAACTCGGGTAGCCGAGACAGAAATAGTAATTTTAGAGTATCAAACGGGTTGGTGACCCGAGACTGTATTCATATAAGCGCTAACCCGTCCATACCAAATTTAATCATACGGGGCGCGAGATGCAGGCGAATCGAAGTAGCTTAATTTATATTTTATGCTATGCTTCGGAGGACATAAACTAGTTGCCATTTGCTGACAAAGATTTGTGGCCAAGTTCTGAATATTTGAAACGGTCACGAGCCTAAGCCAAAACAGTCGTGCCGAGGATCGAACGGGTAGTCCATTCGTGGAATATACTTCGAACTGTACGAGCGCGTGCGAGCTGTGTACGCCAGTGACCTTATCGTCGGACGGTCAAAACGACGGGAAATGCCATTGCGTGTGTTTTATTGGTGTGAATAATTTATTAATTGAGTGTTATATATTTGTGTTTCGTGAATACTTATGTGTGTATGCCCTGTGTTGCTAAGGTCGTACCTAGACTGAGTATTTCATGTGTGACAAGATCACGAAGTTGAACACTATGCATGGACTCAGCATAGAAGCCATGAGAGGCTAGGAGGCATCAGATCGGGAGTCGAACGTGGTCATCCCAGGAAGCTGTCATGGATTTGTCATCCCCAGGAAACGATGAGTATTAACCTTTCATTAGAGGGAGCATGAATGCAGATATCGGGTAGCGAGATAGCATGTACAGTAGTATTTAGATTTTTTTTTGTGGCATTTGTCACCATTTTCTTTGTAGCTGGGGAGCGAATTTTTTTTTTTTCGGGTCAACATGTTAAGGTTTGTGTTGTGACTTGTCAGACTGTAAAAATAATGCATGTTTGTGGGCCTCTGACAAGGAAGTCCGTAATTGAGTTTGAGCCCGGACTTTGTAACTGTAAATATGACGCGCATAGGTTAGATTTGATGGCTTTTTTTTTTGTAGAATTGTAGTGTGATGTATACTTTTGGAGTGACCATTTAGCAAGGATATCAATTTTTTTTGTTTGTTTTTGATGTGACATTTTCGAGTCGAGCTAGTTTGATTTTTCTTTTGAGCCATTTTCATTTTCTGGTTAGATTAGGGCATTAGGATCCCTGCCCCTTTTATTTTCGCCAGACCGGTCGGCATTATGGTCAGTGATCCAGATTCGTGGAGGCGTGGCTTACGCCTGTGATGGTGTATATTTATGTGTGTGTGTGCAGTTTGTTTCCGGCTGTGGAGTCGTTGATTTTCGTTCCAAGGTGGTAAGTGATTTTTTTTGCCAGTGTGGCCGATGTGTAAGTGTATCCAGGTGTTTACCCTGAGAATTTTCGTGTTGTTTCCGGCCATGAAGCCGAGGAGTATGTTGATTTTTTTCCAGGCGGCGATCCTGAGGTATTTTGGTGATTACGCAAATATGGTACGATACCGGTAGGTTATTAGTTATTTGTGGTTTTTTTTATGCGCGCACACACACATTATGTTTTTATTCCCACAGCGCAGTGGAGGATGCAGCTGACCCTGGCCATATTTCTTCGCGACCAAGGTCTGGAAATTAACGTTTATTCCATATTTAATTTATGTCACATTTAGTATTGCTGTTGGAGCATCTCTGAGCTAAGCCCACTGTAGAAGTGCGGTATTTCTGGCAGACTGGCTGGACCCGTGCTAATGACTGCGCAGCGGGGTTCCTTCCGTTTTTCAATGGTCACCCTAGGGTTAATGGATCGAGTGTAGGTAGTTTCCCTGTTGGAGTGGTAGTTATATTTAGTCATGTTGACCTAGTAATTGTTTGGTGAGCCTATGTTTGACGGGCTATTATAGAGTAGTTGCTGGCTTGTCACCAGCTGTGTTTTGGTTCGTTATTGTTTTTTTGTCGCATTCCCCAAATGTTATTTTTTGTGTATCTCGCTAACCCAGGTGACCAGTATTCATGTGGTCCCAATGGAGCTGACGGACCACCGGTTCGATGCCCCAATATACAAAGGAATACTCTCGTTGTCCTTAGTGTATATTTGTGTGTATGTGGGAGACAAAAATTAGATCCTTTGCAGCTAGTTTGTTTTGATTAAGGGCAGCTGCCAAATTGAGTTGAACCTTTGATATTTGCAAGTAGGCAGTTGACAGTCACCTAATGTAAATGTCACCCCCCAAATCAGCTGTTTAAAGTAATATTTATGTTTGCAGTTTGACAGCTGGATTTTGGTAATGTTCTCTTTTTCTTTTGAGTTCTTATTAAGCAAGGAAGAACGATGGGATACCAACTCCGACTGATGTTTTGAATTTTGATTTCTATTTTGATCCTTTTATTTGATTTTTTTTGTTTCGTTTAATGTAAATGTATTTTTTTAATTAGGTAGTTTTTTATACTTTTTGTAATTGGGACTGTATTTGTTCTAAACCTGATTGCCTGGTTATGAATAAATTACAGATTTTCTGTAACCTGTGTACGCCATTTCACGTAGTTAGAAATACCTGTTTCATTGACCTAGGCCAAACAATTTTTTTTGGATACCAATGAACGGTCCACACCCGAGATTATTATTATTATTATTATTATTATTATTATTATTATTATTATTATTATTATTATTATTATTTATTTATTTATTTTTATTAAGGCCTAGAGACACCCAATCGGGTACAATATGATTGATACACAAATATGATTAGATTTAACGAAGAAGATCTGGAAATAGAAGCTTCAGAAAAAGAGGATATTGAGAGCAATCTAGATAAATATTTTATGGAAGACATTTTCGAAAATGTCATTAATGAAATCGAAGAAGAAAGTGAGCATCATGCAGTTAAAGCCTAGGGATTCGAGGAAATTCAAGAGGAATTTGAAAACTTGATTTGTGAATTTAAAGATATATTCGATGAGAAGCCGGGTTTAATTAAAGATTTTCGATCCAGTATTAGATTGAGAGACGAAGCCACTTATCAAAAGAATATGTATCCTATACCAGAGAAGTATTACGTAGAAGTACGTGGGATAAACAAGAAAATTGAAGAGGACGGCATAATTAGAAAGCAGCCATCTCCCTACGTCAATTCCATAACTGTTGTTAAGAAACATAATAGACAGTTACGTATTGCACCCGTTCGTCCTGGGGATGCGATGACCCATCTGCTATTACATCGCATTCCTGGAGTTCCAGGGCAGAGCGGAGTTAAATGAACCTCTAGTCAAATAAGGAATGTGTCGGAAATTCAGCTGAGTTATCGAAAAAGCAGTGGGTAACACGAGACAAAGTATCTCTAGGGTCGTTACGGGCTTAAGTTTAATAAAAAAATGCAAATATAAATGGGCGCCATCAACTGAATTCCTAGCAAACCACTTCCTTTCAGGTTAAGCCTTACTCAAGACAAGGAAAGAAAAAGGAAAATCACACCATCATCAGATCACAACTAAGATAAAAACAAATTTATTTCACTTTGATAGTCAGACAGACATTTTAAATATTCATCCTACCTGAGAGTATGGTCGAATGCCAACGTTAAATTGTCATTGTCCAAAAATCGAACCATCTCTTTTCTAACCAAAAATATTTCGTCCACATAAAACGTGAAAAATTCTCTAAAGTTCTCTTGGGTTCTCAGGATCACTGTAGCACTATGTCTTTCGTCACTGACATTTGTGAAACCTGAGACCTAATTTCTCTTTAATTTAACATCATGGATGTGGATTTGAAAAAAATTATTAATCTATCTAAACATACACATTATAATCACATAATTTAAATATCACGCAATTTTATGGCTTGCATGGCATAATTTAAATATTGAACACGTTAGTAAAATGCTCCTAAACATCCAATAATTAATTTACACTATTTACATTGTCATTCATAATTACTTATTTGTGAATTACAGAAAATTCACTGCTCATTGGTCATCGTTATCATCATCATCAAAATTAAATATTTCTCACATTAATTCTCATTTCAAAATTCAACATATTCCTGTCAGAATCATTAACTCATCACCATTAAATCATTTAAATGAAAATTATTATCACCACTTCATTATGCTTTCTAATTATTCACACACTCTTATCTTGTTATCTCTTTCAGACTGAAAAATGAAAATCCACAGCCTGCTTCCAGTCTCCGACCGGGTCAGGAATGGAATGAATATCTCTTTCAGACTAAATTGTCTTAAATCATCAATACAAATTGTTTAATTCCTCAACTCAAGTTGCAATTTCTCATTATATCTCAATTAAATTTATTTAATTCCATATAAATTTATTAATCATCAGCTTCTTTAGTTAATTATCACCTTCTAATTCAGTTATTCATCATCTATCCAATCATCTATTAATTTATTTAAATCAGTTTATTTCTCCAATCTTTAATTCAACCATTTATTTAATTCATTGATTTATTCCAAAATTTAATTTATCAACTTATTTAAATTTTATCCTTCTGGTTATATAGATTTTTATTATTTCATCTAGTCGTTCTGATTTTATTTCATTAGGTCAGATCATTAATATGCTTAAATTTCAGATTATTATTTCATTAATTATTATTCTCAGAAAATCTTGTATTATCAACTTTATTTATTTGTTTAATTTCCTAACAAATTGTTTAATATGGGTTATAGAACGTTGTCTTACAGTTTTATCACTTCCAAGTTATATCTCGTACTTAATTATCATGCCAAAAAAATATTATTGCCTCCACGACATCACGTTGGATCTGACTATCCACAACGACATTATATATCCTCAATTCTTCAAATATCACATTTGAATACCACAATTATTCCACAAAACTCCATAAATATTCAGCACATACAGCATGAATCTCAACAATTACGCTAGACTGGGTTCGACAACCTCATGTCTGCTTAAAAATGCATTAGCAACATTGCAACTATCACTTGGCAACTTCCAAAAAATGCCTATCACAAACTTCACTTAACCATGTTGCATGATCTACAAAAAATATATAACTGGCTTCAAATTATGAACGCACACAATCTCCAATAACTGTAATTACTCTCATCACATCTAGACAACTTCTTAAACAATTGGAAAAAATATTACTTTAGTAATCCAAGATCTGCTTTCAAATAGCATAAATTCTCTTACAATTCTCGTAATTCACATCACAGAAAAACACCAATGTGCTATAATCTCTCATATCAAAATCTGCAATACTGATCTGCCTTAAAATAAATCTGACCATTAATGATTCATCTTACAAGATTCAATTACTTTAAATCCTTTTCAAAGGTATCAAACACAATTATAAAAATCATCAAAAGCATCAGCTGTACCAGCTGTTAAACTGAAATTACTCTCAAAAGAGTATAGCAACAAAATATTGGATTGGCAAACAAGAATTACAAATGTAACCCTGCTGACATTTATCTCTACCTTATTTAACAAAATTTCGACTGATATGTGACTAGTAGTTCCTTGTTTGATTCACTTACAATCTCATGTACACTCGGATGATAAAAATGAGTCCCTCAATGGCAAGTAAGATGAGTAACCACCCTACAATCGTATAAATACGAAAGACCTCGCCCCGTCGACTAATATGATAGTGCCCTAAACGATGGGTAAGATGAGTAGCCACCATACAATCGTATAAATACGAAAGACCCCATCTCGAAGACTAAAATGAGTGAATGTACCAGATAGGAATCAACAAGTTTCTAGTTGTCATATAAAAGTGATATTCATTCACTAAAGTGAATAACATCTTAATATCTCCAAACAATCCAATGGAAAAAATCCCTACTGATGAATAATACACACTCGCTAGTATGCAATGAACTGACGAAGTAATTTAGATAATCAATTGCAGATCACGAGTTCGAAATACTCGTTACACAAAAAAACTCTTCATGAAAAATATCCTTGCAGGAAAAAATGTCTAAAAGACCAAACATCTGCTTAATAAAGCCAACTAATGGTGAGAATTTCGTATAATGATGCCTGCCATATCATATGGTCACGCCATATTCTAGCAAAATTCGAAGCATATAAAGTCAAACCATGTCTTAAATAATCGTATCACTCCTATTAGAAAAATATACATGTGTGCCCAGTATTCATGAAATAATCATATCAGAAAGTTATAACTCTTACAGTACCGTCTCATAATCAGCTGTTATTAAATTTCAAAGATCGTCGATTTTCCCTATGTAATGAATTTCTCGAAAGATCGGCGTGAATATCATTCCATCCATGCAATGACGATTGCCTTCGAAATCCCAAATGAATCAGCTGGTGGACCTCCTCTCGTCAGGAATCGAATCCATCGCTCCGTGGTGCCATCGCGTCTCTGTCTGCGTTTACTCCGACATGATGAACTTCTGGTTATCCATAGCGGATATTGTCCAAATCCTCACGAATAAGTTCATAGAAACAGCGGACCCCCTATTCCTCTTCTACGTTACGCCACTGTTCCATACAATGTTCAGTTTGAGTGTTGAAAGTTCAATCTCCAATTACTGTAAAGTCTCACTTTCATAAAATAAAATTTTATATGAGAGTGTCTAAGTTTATGAAACACCCTGTAGCTGTGTTCATACTCGGTAATTCATAATACTTCATAAGAGTGAATTGCATTAATGCACGAGCTAATGTTCCTAAGTGCATATGCTTAAAACCTTCCGTTTGCTTATAATCTTTAATGTTACTTGGAATGCGTTATGAAATGCATAGTCGTAATGTCTTTAAGAAAAACTATGTTCATTTGAAGTTCACAGTTGCAGTATCTCGTAACTATCTTTCTTTATAATTCAACTGCTGGATAAACGTTCCAACTCAATGTTGTAATAAAGTTCAGCTTCTGTCATAGTGCTGGCGTATAAAATGTGAAATACCCCGCTTGGCTCTACTGCAATGCCATAAAAATCTCCGCCTAAAGCTGGCCTCGCCATGTCGCTCTACTATGCTGTTCTGCGTTGAAATGCAGCTTGGAATAAATTTCTCCAACTCGTTCTACTGTACCGTTATAAACCCGGCCTTCTCCTGCCTGCTAGGCTCGCACATCTCGTTATGTAACCGGCCTTCACGCGACCCACGGCTGGCGTTCGCCCGGCTCACTGACCTACTTCTCGTCCGCTGCTCGGTGAAGCTGAAACTGTCCCTTTCACTTTCCGTGACAGTTTCTGTTCGCTGCGCGACCTGTATCATGCGCTTGGCGTGTGCTACTCAGCTCGACTCTCTTGCTTGACTCTCTGAGCTAGACTGAATTCCTCTGCACTGTCTCGACCCTTATCTGCCTGGCGCAGTCACGTGGCGTTCTCCCCACCACTGTGGTCTTGCGTCACAAATATAATCTCGAACCCCGATCATCTCGGCTATTAAGTTATAAAATAACTTAAGGGTTCCTTCAAATAATTACCACATATAATGCATGTTATATCTCCTCTTCTGAGATGTTTAAATACCATGTTCCATATAGATCTTAATAAAAGCTTCATATTTCCATCCATAATTCCATCTGCTTACAGATGTCAGCGCCTTCTTAATCCTAGACTTTCTACGTCATCCTGACATTCCTCTTGACTCGATCTGAGCGCTATCTTTTCACAACTCTTCCTAAAATCTCAACTACGGCTTGATGTCTGCTGGCGTAGCCGATAGCCTCAACTAGGTATCGGGTACAGTATCTGCCTAGACCCACGCAATATCAACTCCAAAAAGCTGCCTGAAATGGATAGACCTCCTAAGATTCGTGACCTGCAAAGAAAATTTAAAGGAAAGGCATGTTTCAGTGTTCTTGGCCTGCTTCATTCTATCAGATAGAGCTCACTGAAGACAGTAAACGGTATACAGGATACCTGTTTGATCAAACCTCTCATATATTCAACTATGTACCTTTTAACTTAGTGAATAGCGGTCCAGAGCCCTTAACAACAAGCTTAGTGGTGAAGTAAAAGAGAACATTTTATGTTTTATGGAAGATCAGATTATATCACCTGCAACAGTGGAAGGACACGTAATTCACCTAGGAACGCTGTATTTGAACTTACGAGAGGCGAATATAATAGTGAATTCTGAAGAATGTCACCTCATGCATGATAGGATAAACTTTGTAGTTCACACAATTCATCAAATCCCAATCAGAAAAAGATAGAGGCCATAGTAAAGTTTTCCACAACTACCAAGGTGAAGCAAGTTCGAGAATTTGCAGGAATGTGTCAATTTCTAGACCACCATTGTCCTAGATACTCCAAAATTAGGGCTCTGTTATGAGATCACTTAAAAAAGGATAATAGATGGAGCTGGAATAGTGTCACAGAAGAGGCTTGCAAATAAGCAAAGAAATGCTTAGAAATAATGTGAATTTAATCGTGTCTTCTAAACTGAATCTGACGCATCTTGAATTGGAATTAGTGATGTATTATGTCAGACGGACGACGAAGGAGATAAGCACTATATCGCTCTTTGTGGTAGAGAAATGAAGAAACACGAAAACAATTATTTCACTATTGAACTGGAGGCTTTGGCATTTGTAACGGCGTTACAACAACGGAAAAATATTTTTATCGGACATCAGATTATAATTGTAACAGACCACAAAACACTACAATTCATGTTAATTTCAGATTTGTGTAGCGATCGACATACGCCATTGGCTCTTTTTACGCTGCAATTTAATGCTACGATTGTTCACCGGCCAGGGAGGGACAATTTGATAGCAGATCCACTATCCAGAAACCCCATTGAAAATATCCAGATCAATATGGTACAAATGGAGCAGAAAGACCAGGAAACCCTGAAAAAGCTAAAGATGATAGCTGTGTCATACTAGAGACACTTCAAAAAGATTAATGTATCGATTTTGAGGGGTTACATGGACAACACAGACACTGATTACAAGGAAGTGCAGAAACGTTCCGTGCGCTATGTTCTTAGTGGTGATGTCGCTTCATCGCAGTGTAGGCCATGGGGGTCTCGATATGACCATGATCAATTTTCAGGAAATGTTTTTTTGGAAGAAACATGGAAATTCAGCCGCTGATTTTGTAAGGCCCCTTGAAAAATTTCAGAGTAGAAAATTTGCATCTGAGTTGATGAAGGAAAGCCTAAAGCTATCGTCCTTTCATACTAGTATCAATCATCATGTGCTGCTTTAAATGACCTTTAGAATAAAGGTTGCTTCACAAGTAGCATAAGAATGTGGCTCGAAACCACTATGAAGAAACATGAGATGTTCAAAGCGCTTCTGTGCGTAAAGTTTGCTCCGCATGTACCACAGGAAAGGGCTTTGAACCACTATTGATGAACATGTGTGTCCTATGAAACTGCCTCCAAGCGTGAGACTTGCTCCGTATATACGACAGGAATGAGGCTTAAGTCCACTGATTAATATGCGGTTTTTTTTTCAAATTGCGCTTTTCAGCAAAGTTTGCTCCACATACATCACATGAATGTGTCCTTAGACCACTGTGGACTATCACGTTTGTTTTAAAAATTCCTTTTTTCTGAGAAGTATTCTCCTTATGTATCACATGTTTTTTTTTACAAATATGGATAATAAAGCGCGCATTCAAAATTTGATTTCAGACCAAATTTGCTACGCACGTACCACAGGATTGAGTGGCTTTCGTCCACTGTGGATTGACATGTGTGGTTTCAAATTCCCTTCTTTAGTAAAGTTGACTCCGTATCTATCAAATCAATGTTGTATAAGACCACTATGTATTACCATGTGTGTCTTCAAATTCCCTTTTGGGTAAACTGTGCCCCTCATGGTTCACAGGAATGTGGCTTTAGTCGACTGTGGATTAACATGTGTGTTTTCAAATTCTGTTTTAAAGTAAAGTTGGCTCTGCATTTATTACATGAATGTTGTTTAAGACCACTGTGTGTTAGGATGTGCGCTTTCAATTTGCATTTTCTAGCAAAGGCTGTTCCACACGTACCACAGGAAAGTAGCTTGAGACCACTATGGACTAACATGTGCTTATTCAAGATGCTTATTAAAGGGAACATTGCCCCGCATGTATCACATGAATGTTGTTTAAGACCCCTGTGGATTAACATGTGTATTTTCCAATACCCTTTATGAGTAAAGTTGGCTCCACATGCATCACAGGAATGTGGCCTAAGACCACTATGAAGTAGTAAGTGCTTCTTCAAGCTGCTTTTTAAAGTGAACTTTACTCCGCATGTATCACATGAATATTGTTTTAGACCACCGTGTATTACCATGTGTCTTTCCAAATTCCCTTTTTGGGTAAACTGTGCCCCTCATGTTTCACAGGAATGTGGCATTATTCCACTGTGGATTAACATGTGCTTTTTCAAATTCTGTTTTAAAGTAAAGTTGGCTCCGCGTGTATCACATGAATGAAGCCCACTATGTATTAGGGTGTGCTGCTTTAAATTGGATTTTTTAGCAAAAGGTTGCTCCGCACGTACCACAGTAATGTGGCAAACGTACACTAAAAATCATCGTATGTTCCTTCAAATAATATTGTCTTTTAAAGTGTGCTCCGCAAGTTTTGCATATGTTTGGCATTGTCCCGCTATTTTTTATTATTGGAATTAAACACAATGTGTACAGAATTATTACATAACAGATATCATTGACACTCGTCCTATGCATAGTACGAGATTGGCATTGTTCTTTTTGTACATTCAAATAGGTGATACTGTGTGCAGCATTGGTTGCAGAGTTCACAGCTGCATTGACTGTCGGCGTTGTGGTAAACTTTCCTGTTGCAGATTTTATGGTGGAAGCCGGGTATTGCTCCTCGGGTGTAGAGGTGTCGTAGTTCATAGCCGGCTGATCTCCATTCTTTCTCCTTCATGGCTGGGGTGCGGTAGAATTCGGGGTCTATTTCTGTTGATTTCTGGGCTCTTTCCTCCAGGAACTTGATGCATGCTTGTGTTTGATTCAGGTTGTGTTTTAATATTAGGTCTTCTATAAATGTGTTTGTTCCCACCAGTTGATAAACTAATCTGGTTGGGGCGTACTTCGATACGCACAGTGTTTTCTTGAGGTTTCTGGCTTTAACTCTATCCAGGTCTTTGATGTTTTTGTAGTTCAAGTATGGCCAAATTATTTCAATTGCGTATGATGCTATTGGGGCTATTTTCAGGTTGAACAGTGAAATTGATGTTTCTAGAGAGAGGCTATGAATTCTTTTGATTTCCATTGTGGCTTTTATTGCGGAGATTGATCTCTCCTCAACATGTCTTGTGAAGGTGAATCCGGTGACCTGCAGAGTTACCCCTAAATATTTGTACGCCTTCGCTATGCCTAAAGTGTGATCCCCACATGTGAAGACATCCTTCGAGGATATTCGTCCGCCTTTCCGAAACTTCATTACTTTTGTCTTGTTCTGGTTTATTTTAAGTTCGTTTTCATTCGTCCATTCCTCTAACCGATTGATAGCTTGCTGCATCACTTCCCTGTTTTTGCTTAGGATCACCATGTCATCTGCATAGAGCAGTATTTTTACCCCTTCCGTTGTGATCTTTTGAACTACGTCGTTTGTGAGCATGTTGAAAAGTATCGGGCTTAGAGGGTCACCTTGTAGAACTCCGTTTGTCTGTTTTATGTTCCTTGATTCTAGCTGACCGTCACATACGCTTATTACGTTGCTGTGCAGTATGCTTGTTATGAGGCTAAGGAAAGGGTCTTCTGGTCCTAGAACTGTCTTCAGTTTTTGGATGAGAATGTTCCTGTTCACTCCATCAAAAGCTTTTTGATAATCTACGAAGGTCGCGTATGCGCTGCCTTTGGGTTGACTTAGTGCTTCACCTATGTATCCTAGTACTTTCTCTATTGCTTGGATTGTCGATCTTCCTGGTATGAATCCGTGTTGTTCCTCTGGTGTCTCTTCCATTAATCGCTCGAAGATTCTTTCTCGTATGACGCTGGATAACATCTTGAAGGCTGCACATTCAAGCGCAATCCCCCTGTATGAGTCGGGTGCATCATGTGGTCCCCTGCCTTTGTATATTATCTTGATTGTTGATTTCCTCCAGTAGTTCGGTATATTTCGGAGTTCTATATATTTGTTGTATAGGGCTGTCCATATTCGTATTGTGTATGGGAGTGATGCCTTGATGATTTCATTTGAAATGTTGTCCGGTCCTGCTGCTTTTCCAGGCTTGCTTCTCTGTATTACTGACCAGACTTCTGCTTCTGTTATGGTTGGTGGCATTTCCCCTTCCGTACGCTCTCTTGGTCCGTCTTGTTGCTCGAAGACAGTCAGTTGTAGGAGTTCTGTAACGTGGGCTTCCCATGTCTCCAGCGGGATGTTTGGTACCAAGGTGCTTCTTCTTGCATCTAGGATTCTATACGGTTTATTTTCCGCTTCTCTCAGTAGCTGCTGCTCTTTTCGGAGTGCGTATTCTTTCCTCTTTGCGCGAAGTAGGTTAACATAAGTCCTTCTTTCCTGATTATACTTTTCTCGATTTTCCTGACTCTGTTTACACTTTAGGTTGTGAAGTCTTCCTAGGACGTTATTTCTTATTTCATAGCATTCTGTGTCGAACCACGGCTTGCTTCTCCTTATTGGAGGTGGGCCTGGAGTTGCTTCCAATAGACAGTCCTGAAGTATTCGCATGGCGGTGTCCAGTTCTCCTTCTTCTATGAGTTTCATGACCTGGCCATGGTCAAGGGTCTGGCTGAGAGATTCTGTGTCTAATAGTCTGGGTGTCCATCTTCGCGTTTCCTTGGGCTCTCGTCCTGGGTTCTTTTGGAGTAGGAAGGTTGCTCTTACTGGTAAGTGTTTCCTGGTAGTATCGCAGGAATCCTTTCCCAGCACTGCGTGTCCCTTTAGCTTTATCTTTCTTCCGCGATAGAAAACTAAGTCAATGGTGCTGGTTCCGTTGTGTGCAATGTATGTGGGACTTTCTTCCTTGTTGATTAGTTGGAAGCCCTCTTCTTGCATAAGTTCCGTTAGGGCTCTTCCTTTTCTGTTTGGTATATCCAGACGGCAGTTGAAGCCACCTGCCATTATGGTTGATTTTTCCAGGTCGATATGTTCTAAAATTCTGGTGATGCTTTCGACCGTTTCCTCAGATGATATCTGGGGGCGAAGGTATACTCCTATTATTGTGATGTCCTTGAGGTGAACTGTAACTGAATCTTCGGTAACTTGGGTTTGTATAGGCTGTCCTAGTGATGCCTTATGGAAGCAGGTGATCCCACCTGAGGGGTGCCCGTTCCCGGGATGCTTTGCTAATGCGTGGGTCGCATAGTATCCTGTGATGTTCAGTTAAGAAAGTTTCACAAAATATTATTACGTCTTGCATAAATAGTGAGTTGTTTGGCAGTATGCTCAGGGCTGATTTAATTCCTTCTACATTCCATATTGTTAGTTCTATTGTTTGGATTTCTACTTCACTTGGTTTATTGAAAGAGATAGGGGCGAAAAGTGACCTCCTCTGGCCAGAAATCTTCCGAGTCTAGCTTGTTTGCCTCATCCTCTGTTACTCCTATTCTAAACGCCTTTGATCGGCTTCTGGTTCTTATCTCTTCACAGGCACTTACTGACTTTATACCCTTGTCTTTCATATACCCTGTGATATCTTCTACCGTAGTGGATTCATCCAATCTTCCAATGGACATCCATTTGAGTTTCTTGGTTGGTTTTAGTCTGTCTGTTTTGGCTCCTGTGCTTGTTTTCGGAGGCGGGAATCCTTTTCTCGAAGCTGTTCGCAGACCACAACCTTTGTTTGTATGGTGGAAAGCTCTGTTGGGTACATTTCCTTCCTCCCTCGTATGGTTCATCCTACTTTCTTTACTTGGCCTCAATACCACTTCCCTCCATTCCTCCCTTGGAATATGGTTTTCATTTCCTGTATCTACTTCTGGAAGATATTCTCCACTCCTATTTGGGGTTTCTTGTGCGTCCGTTGTTTCTGTTTCCTTCGGTATTTTGTTTAGTTTCTGGTTGATTTTGTTTTCGATTACCGTGTCTAGCTCATTTCTTAGAAAATCCATTATGTTTTCTATGTGTGAGCTTATGTTTTCAAGATTTACCTCTTCGTTAGCTGCTATGTCGTTACCTTCACACTGACGTTCGTTTCCCTTTGGGCTCTCGTGTTGGTGGACCGGTTTTGGAATTTGCTCCCGCGTTTGACCACCACAGCTCGTTAGTAGTTGGATCTCTCTACGTGGTGTTTCTTGTCTAGGACCGTTTGGTGCTGGAATGTCTACGTCGGCATCGACAGGAGTCGGCACCATCCCTGTATGGGTGATGTCTTCTTCGTTACGCATTGGTGAATTTTGGTCTCCTTTAATGTGATTTTGTGTGTTCTTTTCGGAATAATATTTCATTAATGCGTTTTTGACTGTTCTGAAACATTCTCTTATGTCATTTACCGCCTGTTTCAGATCCTCTAGCTTCTTTTTTCAGGTAACCACCGGTTTCCGTGATATTCTCTATTGCTTTCAGAGCGAATTCAATCCGTGTTTCCGCTTCATCCGCCATAATTTTTTTTTCTATGTATATTATTTGGTAGCAGAAATGATGTACGTACCGCAGATACAGGTATTTCTTTCCCTGTGATTTTTAGGTTGAAAAACTCCTTCTACCAGTGAGCGCAGGCGATGTTTAAGGTTGTAATATGACACTACTTCATGCGGGTCACTTTCGGTTGAAGAACTCCTTCTTTCAGGGAGCGCAGGCGACGTTTAAGGTTGTAATATGACACTACTTAATGCAGGGAAGAACTCCTTCCAGGGAGCGCAGGCGACGTTTAAGGTTGTAATATGACACTACTTAATGCAGGGAAGAACTCCTTCCAGGGAGCGCAGGCGACTTTTAAGGTTGTAATATGACACTACTTAATGCAGGGAAGAACTCCTTCCAGGGAGCGCAGGCGACGTTTAAGGTTGAAATATGACACTACTTAATGCTGGGAAGAACTCCTTCCAGGGAGCGCAGGCGACGTTTAAGGTTGTAATATGACACTACTTAATGCAGGGAAGAACTCCTTCCAGGGAGCGCAGGCGACGTTTAAGGTTGTAATATGACACTACTTAATGCAGGGAAGAACTCCTTCCAGGGAGCGCAGGCGACGTTTAAGGTTGTAATATGACACTACTTAATGCAGGGAAGAACTCCTTCCAGGGAGCGCAGGCGACGTTTAAGGTTGTAATATGACACTACTTAATGCAGGGAAGAACTCCTTCCAGGGAGCGCAGGCTACGTTTAAGGTTGTAATATGGCACTACTTCATACCAGTCACGGTACCATCGTGTGCGTTCTCTGCGATATGTCGTTTAAATTGAGAATTGCTCGTCAACGCGAGTTTCTTGTTTAAGTGACCGATATTCAAAAACCAAACTTGACCTCACTAATTTACACTGTTGATGGCACAGATTTTTAAATTAGGAATATAGCTATTAATTACCTATATTACTGTTGTTCCTAATTGATCTTCAGGATCAGCCTCCTTTTGACCTTTCTCTCTGCTTACACGGGGGTGCCTTGCGTAGTTTAAACCATGTAAAAATCCCGAATAGACACCCGGTTGGCGGTTAACCGTTGAACGCTCGAAGTCCCGCCATGAGACGACATTTGTTTCTTCATGTAATCATTTTGTTTCCGTTCATCTTTTCTTAAGGTGTTCTCCGATCTCTAGAAGATAAACTGTTTATGAGGGCAATTTCTAGTGCTAGCACTTACTATTCTGAATCAAGAGTTAGTTATTGAGGTTGTGAGGGGTGGAAATACATGGAACTACGAGGTCATGTGCATCTCTTAAGACAGATTGAAGAGTACAAATGTAGAATGAAATTACGAATTGAGATGAGGACACTTAAATATGAATACGTGGAAAATTAATAAAACAAAATTCAAATAAAAATAATAAATATAATAATGACCAAAAATGACGGAGAAACAGAAATTCAAATTTCATAAAAGAACAAGTCTTTGGGTAAATGTACACTAGAAAATTTAGATTGCTGGCCCTAACCCACTGTCACTTATAACGTGGATGACGAGATCAGCAGCCAATATCAGTTTGAGTAACATCAGCAAACCAAGGTTCCTTAGTATGTCGACAGGTCCCAACATTCGGTTAAAATGAGGGAATCTCTGAATATGGCTCACACAGGTACAAAGGAAGCTTACCTTAAATCGCGCGATCATGAGCCACGGGACCTTCTCTTTACGTGGAATCGGAAACGCAGGACATGGCATTACACTTCGAAAATCTCACATGTAGGAATCGAACCATGGTGAGAGGCAATCAGCTGGATCGCTGAGACCACGCGCCCTCCACAAGTACAAAGTGGGAACTTCCCTCCTCATTAGGTACGAGTGGGTGGATCTTGCATGACCTATCCTTAGCCTACTAAAGAGACGGACTCCCTCCGTGACCAGAAAGAGCTCCACCACACGCGAATACTTCCCCTTGATCGCTCTCAGTATATTGGTCATTGGGTGAGCTATCCCCTGACTCGCCTAGAATGCCAGTACTTATCAGCGTAACTGAGAGCAAATATCAAGAGCGGATACCTCCATTGGTCGAGGTGGTAGTGATGCGAAATATTTTGCAGCTTGGTCCGCTAACTCATTTCCCGCAATTCGCATGTGTCTTGGAAGCCACAGAAAGGTGATTCGAGTGTCAGCGCGGCACAACCCAGCTAGTAGGTCATGGATCCTCTGCACAAGGGGGTGTTGCAGGAAAAATGTAGAAAATCACTGCAACGAACTCAAAGTGTCGGTACACACGAGAAAGAGGATTTTTGCATCCTGTGTGCAAACTGCAGAACTTCATAGATGGCTACGAGCACTGCAGTAAACCCTCTACAGGCTTCAGGCAGACAGAATTTTGCAATTTGCACCATCAATAACGTAAGCACAATCCATCTTCTCGTCCAGCTTCGAAACATTCGTGTAGAGAATGCAAGCGTCCGGAAATTGGTGAACTATGCTGTGGAACTGCCTCTGATAAACGGAGGCAACTTTGTCCACCTCGGTGTAGATCTAACCGAATTTTCGGACATGGGACTTGCCACGGAGGCACTTCACTAGGTGACCGGATGATACATGGACCTACAGGCACTCCTAATTACACGAGGAATCGAGTTTAATTCCAACCGAAAAGGTGGCGCAAGGCGTACCACTGGAAGCATTGGGTACTGAAGAGAGCTTGATAGCTCGGATGTTGCGGCATTTGACGGTAATTGGCAGAATATTCTAAAAGCATACGCTGGTGTCTATGATTAATAGGTTGAACACCTGATTCGGCGAGTAGGCTGGGAATCGGGCTGGACCAGAAAGAACCGGTGGTCAACCTAACGCCAGCATGGCGGATACTGTCCAGCATTTTGAGGGATGCCGGGCTTGATGAACCGTAGTCTAGCCGTTACAGGACGAGGGATTGGTAAAACCGTAGCATCACAGCACTGTCAGCACCCCTACGTAGTGCCACTATGGAAGTAGATCATGTTCAGTTTCCTGATACATGTGGTTTTACGTTGTCGTATATGGTGCTGCTACATTAATTTACTGTCAAAATGGAGCCCCAGGAAGCGGTGTCAACCACCGGCAACGCAGAAACCCTGATATGTGGTTCAGGGTTCAAATGTAGATTTCGCAGCTCAAAGAAATGGATGACGGAGGTCTTTGCTGCTGAAATGTGAAACTTCGGTCGTGAGTCCAGCTGTTGAATCAGTTAATATAAAGCTGACTTCGCCGTATATGGTGCTGCCACGTGAATTTGCTGTAAAAATAGAGCCCCAGGAAATTTGCCGAACTTCCGGAGCTGTAATGCAGAGCCAAATTGTCTACATACAGCGGTGGAACTACCGTGAGCCCGGCGAAGGCCACAATTTCACTTTCGGCAACCACGAACAAGGTAACACTCAGCACAGAAACCTGAGGAACTCCATTTTCCTGGGTGAAAATTTGCGATCATTTCCTACCAATTCCTACACGAAAAAGCCTGACGGACATAAAATTCGCAATAGAGATTTGTAGATTTCCACGGAGTCCCCACTCATGGTGGGTGAAACGGATTCCGTAGCGCCTTGTGGTGTCATACGCTTTATCAAGATCAAAGGAAACCGAGACTAGGTGCTCCTTTCGGGGAAATGCCTCCTGTATGGCCCTCTCAAGAAGCACCAGATGGTCAGTGGTGGACCTATGAGACCTATCCACACTGGCACTCAGACAAGAGACCTCTCTCTTCTAAGAACCTTACCAGTCGACGGTTAACCATCTTCTCTTGCAGCTTACATAGGCCATTTGTCAGACAAATGGGCCTATAAATGCTGACAAGCTTGAGATCCTCTCCAGCCTTGGGAATCGGTATGACGATCCCCTCACGCCACAGAGATGGACACTCCCCTTGAATCCATATACGATTAAAGAGGATCAACAGTTTCTTTATCCTGGCATTGCACAGATGTTTCAACATTTCATAACGGATGTTATCCGTACCAGGAGATGTATCCTTGCACTGTGCAATATCCGTATTCTCAAAGTTTTCTAACTAGCCAATGTTAAATAAAGTCGACACTGGATTCAAGCCACAAAACAGGTTTTGACGCCCCAGTGAATTAACTAGTTAACCAGCAGAGCCGAGTTGAGCGCACGTGCAGTGTTCACTCGCGAGGGAAGAGCGATCTTCACGATGGCACGCGACTCCTGCCGAGCGGAACGCAGCACAGAGCGCACGTGCAGTGTTCACTCGCGAGGGAAGAGCGATCTTCACGAAGGCACGCAACTCCTGCCGAGCGGAACGCAACCCAGAGAGACAAGAGGAGGGGTGACACGAGGCAGAAGTGTGGCACTACCAGCCAATGAGAAGAGACCTTACTTAGATGAGAGCAAATAAAGCAAATAGCATAGCTAATTACCAGCGGGATTTTAACACTTCCTAATATCATACAAGTAGTTAACTAATAAATAAGAAGTATTTATTAACATTGCGGCTAATTAAATCCTTAATTAAGGACAACTGTTCGAATAATCAGGCGGAGCAATTAGCTATACTTAAATCTCTGGAGTTCTTAGATACTACTAGGACAGAGAATGATGAAGATAAGAAAGTAATTATTTACACAGATAGTAAAATAGCAATTGACTCCATTGCGGACTTCAGAAATCATAACGAACTAATTGAGAATATAAGAAGGACTACAGCAATTCTGAAAAGAAAAAATTGGATAGTAAAATTTGAATGGGTTAAGGCACATACAGGTGTTGCAGGCAATGAACTGGCTGATAAAATTGCAAAGGAGGCTACAAAATTAAGCGAGGTTTGTTTTGATAGAATACCCATCTCAACTTTTAAAAGAAATCTCAAGAAACGAATGGGAACAAACTTCAAAAGGTACACTTACAAAAGAATTCTTTCCAACAGTTGCAGGTAGATTAAAATCCAAAATCACCTTAACACCTAATATGACTACAATACTGACTGGACATGGAAATATTGCTTCGTACTTACACAGACTTCAAATTATACGTAATGCCGAGTGTTCCTGTAAAAGTAGCCCTCAGACTATAGATCATATAATTTTCGTGTGCAGTGAAGTGAAAAATATTAGGCAATTCTTGATCAATAGTGTTAATCGAGATGATAACTGGCCGATTCAGAAATCTGTGCTATTAAAAAAGTATTTGAAGGAATATTCTAAATTTGTTAATGCCCTGGATTTTCAAGCTCTAAGGAAAAACGATGAATAATATTGTTTGATATTGTTAAGACTAAGTCATCTAGTAATTATTGAATTATTATAATGCAATTTATTTTGTTCATTTATAAAATGTAATGTAAGTGCATGTAGTACTATTTATGTAGTGGAGCATGCAGAGAGTATGAACAATAAAAAAAGGATTATATTATCATCGCTAATATGGAACCAATCTGATCCATGTTCTGAAAGGTGACGCTGACTTTATTGTTGGTGAGGAACATCGGAGAGAGGAATGGAGGCTCTATTACTTACGACTCCGAGAGGAGCGGACGTCTGAACTAAATACTCTACAACTGAACAAAGCTAATAGAAATTATTATACTTCTGAAGAAGATTACTACTGCAAGAGAATAGTAATGAGAACGACGGCACTTAGTTGTGTGCAAAAATATTAAGTCGACATTCAACTATATCTGTAACTTATTAAGTATTCTACGTATTTTATAATGTCGAAATTTCTGAAGTTGATCGATGTGAATATAACTGAATCTACAGAGATCGTAATGGCGATCTAAAATGTTCATGGGAACATAACTATGATGGTGGCGAGAGTATTCGAAATGACATAACATCAGTGTCGTGGAGGAGATAAACATCTCATCTCTCCCATGTTAAAGTATTTTACATCTACATAAGTCAGTTCACCAACTACAATGATGAATATTAATATATCGAACTTTGGCAGAGAAGACAGAAATATTTCACGAACGAGGGCGGCTAGGGTTGATCCCAGTGCCATCAAGAGAGAAAGGGGTTCCCATCTCATACAAGAAGATAGCCCAACAAAAAGGACGGCCACACGCAGATGTTCGAGTGCGAATCCCGTTCCTGACAACCTGGAAACTTCTGAAGAAGATCGAGGAGAGGACATCATGAAGCTTCGAGCTATCAGAAACAATCCGTTTCTGAGAAACAGCAAAGAAAGTCCACTTCTAGTCAACTATAACGCAACATAAGGTAGTCTCATGACCAACGATATGTCCCATTTTGTAGAATTGTAGATAATGTTGAGAATATCCGACAACTTGCTATAATAATACCATTCTTCTACTTTTTTTGCAATATTTTATTGGGTTTTTCAAATTTATATTTTCATAACTAAGCAATGTACATGTTTATTCTCGATTTTTCGTCGATTTTGACAATGTAGAATTGTTATTTGGATTTTTTGAATTTTGCCACTATCGAATTTGAATGATGGAGAATTTACCGTTTAACTCAGATTATTTCTATGGTAAAGTTTAAGTGTGTTTATATCACATTTTTTGTTTGTTTTTAAATTGTATTAAATCGTTTTTGATAACGATGGAAGTAATGGAATTTTGTTCCAAGAATGTTATATAGAAGTATGTTTTGGAGAATGCGATTCTTAAAGATCTTATTTGGAAGATCTATATCAAGTCACGATCTGATAACTTATAAGACAGATCTGGTTATAAATATTTGCTGACGTAATTCGCAAACCTAAGAGTTTGGACGGTAATAAGAAATATAGTAAAGTAAGAATTAATATGAGAATATAATGTGAAGTTAACGAATACGAATTACAGCGTATTTTTGAAACAGTAAGATTTTGAAGAAAGATTTGAAGGTTATATCACAGCTAATAGGAAGCTTTATTGAAATGTGAGTTATATAAAAGAAATATAATGTTATTGGAAGATTAGTATTTCATCGTATTACCTGTTAAATTAATACGTCCATAGAACCAGTATTTTTATGTATGATGTTGAAACTGCTACAGAAGTTGTTAACGTGAAATTAGTTGAGAAGAATATGTTATTTGGAAAGGAACTGCGAAGTATCTCTAAGAAAGCCATTTTTACTATTTCCGTGTTGACAAAGGTGTTTCTTAGAAGTATGACAATGAACATTGTGAAGCCATTGGTCAAGTATTGAAAGAATGTCTGTAGTGACAGATTTGAGAAGAAGCAGTATTGCTGGTATTTATTAATATTTAAAGTTATTGAAATAGTCTCATATAATTGAAACTCCTTTAAAGCAGTAGGACAGCGAATCCTAGTTGAAGTTGGATCTGATAAAAATTATAGGATAATGGATCTTTGTTGAAACTGAGAATAAACAGAGTTGTATTTAAATGGTTCTAATCAGAGATTGAATTTACGGTAATTATTCAACGAATTGTAATAGTTTCCCGAATAAGACATAGTATGGTAAAAGATTTGTTCCGAAAATCTATAATAATTTAAGGGAGGAAATAGGAAGAAAATGTATGTACATGTCGTATGTGAAGAAGGCAGTTTTCCCACTGTAAATAATTTATTTTTAACTTGAGTAGTTGTTGGCCGATATTTGTGTTGTATTTAGGATTTACGAAAGGTTCATACTCATATTTATACGTACTGTAATTTTTATCTTTAATTTAATTTTAATAGAGATTTTTATCGCTTCTATGAGAAGAATTTAAGTGATAGGAAACGGGAGATAAATTGTATAGAGTAATAAATAGTTTTTGTAATGACGGAGATTTACTTCAGGGGTAAATTCATTTTATTTTGGGGATATTTTTTAAAGCTTAATAACATTTATTTATTTTTGTTGTTAAACTCCCGTTACCTAGGGCACAGCAGTTGTTTGACACACATTTATTTATAATTATTATTTGAGCTTGTGAGACATATCGCGCGCATGATGCTCTGCAATATCCGCTTAGATCTGCCGTGGAGAAGATGGCTACTGCATTAATAACCCTCAACGTCACAACTGCACTCAAGCACCTGTGAAGAAGACCGTGTCTGCCGCTAACTTTGACAGCTTCAGAATATTTGAGCGTGAGGGTGATAATTCTTATCCTTTGTTATTTCGCAATCTTCTCAATCAGTTTCTGGTTGATATGTATGCAAAGGTTGAGACGGCGAGACTACTTTGGATTCGCATCAATCAGAAAAGGTTGAGAAGTAAGGAATATGTGCACCTGAAGGACGCAATGAGGAGAGGTGACAGCCGTTTGTCAGATATTGGTAAAATGGTCGTGTTGCCGTCGACTTTCACTATATGCATGAACGACTCAGGATGCTATGACTTACGTGCGCCATTTTGGACGTCCTGATCTTTTTATAAACCAAACCGGCGATGGCGATGACGGGTATCCCAAATATCGCAGGCTGCCCACTTCGGAGGGTTGGGTTTCTATTATTAAAAAGGGAGTGGAAATTGACAATAGCTGGGTGGTACCCTATATCCCCATCCTATCTCGCACCTTCTCAGCTCATATAAATGTTGAGTATTGCAACTCTGTTAAGTCAATAAAATACATTTGCAAGTATGTTAACAAAGGTTCCGACCAAGCTACTTTTAGCATCGGAGAGTTTGACGAAGTTGCGAGATATGAATCAGGACGCTACATCAGCAGCATATTCTACTTCTTCATACATGAACTCTATCCTTCGGTCATGCAACTTGCCGTCGACCTCGAGAACGGCCAGCGGGTTTACTTTAATGAAGACGACGTTCGTGACCAGTTTAACTGCCCTCCAAAAACAACTCTTCTTGCTTTCTTCGAACTATGTCGATCCTATACATTTCCTTCAATACTTTCATATTGTGAAGTTCCATCCTATTTCGTTGGGAAAGGTGAGAAGTTCTGGAGAAGGAAACAAGGAAAGCCAGTCTCAGGCCATCCTGGTGTGAACAAAGATCAGGACGCAATGGCAGAGTTTACACCGTTCACCCTGGTAATGCCGAGTGCTAATACCTCCGCCTCCTTTCACTTAAAACCCCTGGCTCTCAGTCTTTTACTGACTTCAAAACCGTGACGGGGGGGTTCAGCCAACATTTCAAGAAGCATGTAAAGCACTTGGCTTAATGCGCACTGGGACCGCACACTAGAGGAAGCGTCCTCCACCGACTCTCCCCACAAGATACGCGAGCTGTTTGCCTGGCTTGATGCGCACTGGGACCGCACACTGGAGGAAGCGTCCTCCACCGACTCTCCCCACAAGATACGTGAGCTGTTTGCCTGGCTTGATGCGCACTGGGACCGCACACTGGAGGAAGCGTCCTCCACCGACTCTCCCCACAAGATACGTGAGCTGTTTGCCTGGCTTGATGCGCACTGGGACCGCACACTAGAGGAAGCGTACTCCACCGACTCTCCCCACAAGATACGCGAGCTGTCTGCCAACTTACTGGTGTAATGTCAAGTGAGTGATCCCATCAAGCTCTGTAGATAAAGTACTGTATGTGAAAACCTTTCAAATTATAATTTGTACTATAAACTTGGAAATTATATCATACAGTTTTAGAAACAATAACCTGAAAATTCTTTACACCAAAATCTATAAAAATGAAAACATATAAACTAGGAAAAAGCATTATTAATCGTTATATATATATTTTGGCCCGTTTGCCATCTCTTGATGAATACAGTACATTTGCATTTGTCAGTTGGCACAGGCTAGAGTAAAAGGTGGCTTTTCACCGATGTCTCAGTCTCACTCATGGCTGTGATTATATGGAAGCTACTGAGGTATGGGTGGTGCTTAGTAATGGCATTCGGGGCACAGTCAGTGCCTGTGAATGCTGTGAAAGGTTCTACTCATAGGGTTAGGACTACTGTTCTGACTCATTGAGGAAAGCAACGGCAAACTACCTCACTCCTCTTCTTGCCTAGAACGCCTCAATATAGCACTGCCTTGGGTTTTTGTGGGTATCTACTCACATAACGTAATGGCGGTGCTTTTGAGGATCCAACCAGCCTTCGGGCTGACTACCTAACAACAACAATATATATATTATAATATTGTTTGTGTGTGTGTTTGTTACCTCTTCACACCAAACGGCTGGATGGATTAGGACGAAATTTGGAATGGAGATAGCTTATACCCTGAATTAACACATAGGCTGCCTTTCATCCTTATATATAAAGCTCAATGTTCGTAGTTAGGCCTGCTGAAACAAATCTATACCATTTCACCAATCTGGACCAAATATTACATACTTAGCCTCTGATATCCGACAAGTAACACTGTCCACTTTAAATTTCATGCAACCCTCTCAATTCCCTGCATTTAGGCCCTTTGGCACAAATCTACATAGTTTCACCGATCTGAACCAAAATGACCATACTTACACTTTGGTACTCGAAGAGTAACAATATCCACTTGAATTTTCAGACAGCCAACTGCATTTAGGCCCTTTGGCACAAATGTACATAATTTCACCAATCTAAAGCAAATTTTACATAATGTACATCAGCAGCCAAGATGAGAGACATTTGCTACATGTTGACGTTCAAATCATCAATAACTGTGGAAAAATTACACCCTGAAGAGCTCAAGGAAAAAAACTATTAATTCCGATAGGTTTGCCATTCCTGTGTGCGAGAGTGCAGTTCCCTCTTCAAACAATATTCGCAATTACTATTAACAAAGCGCAATGACTCGCACCTAACAGCAGCAGGTATACATTTCGACAAAACCAGTGCTCACGAGTATTCAGAAAACAAAATCGTCATGTCTCGGCAAAACATGCCAAATCCAAGAACGTAATTTTAAATCATGTTCACATAAGGTATACTTTTACTACTCTATGGAATTCCCATTTTGTGGCTCATACTAATATATTGTAGGCATTAGAATTTTCCAAATTGAAATGGACCCACCCAGGCGAGATTGCTGTAATAGAATAGACCAATTATCGGCAATAATGCATCATACCCATTGTCTTCATCGCGTGCGAAGCCGCGATTAGCTGCTACGAAATGCGGATTGAAGTATTCTCAATAAAGTATCTTGAAGAACCACATGTTGATTCCTAGTGGTCTAATGCCATATAGTGCAAGAATATTAGACAGAATAAGGTCAAAGTGAGGAAAATTAGTTTATCAAGCTAAAAATTGGTGGAGAGGTTCCTTGATTAGCCTGGATCAAAATACTAAAAGTCCAAAAAGATCTCTCATGGGGAACATGCCGCCATCTTCGAAAAATGGCATCTTTGATTTCGTATCCTGCATCGCATTGAACGTCATAACTCGGTACCTAAGGGTGATAGGGACATGTGGTTTGGTCAGGATAACTTACCAGAAAGCAGGCTATCATTTTGACATTACTTAACCTAGAAACCAGTCGAAATAGTTATTATAAATCACTTAAACAAACTCTCGTAGGGTAGCGTTAAAAGCCATATTGATGTTCAATGTCGATTTTTCACCTTTTACAGTCATGGGATTGAAAAAAGTTCTGAAATAAATGTTGTTGTTAAGCACATCAAAACGCACAAAAATATGTAATCAGCACTTCCGTAAACCAAAAATTACGGGTGTGAGAAGTTGTCAAAAATGCGCATACAACTCAAGGAGCGGCGCGCCGAGGAGGAGGGCTTCTCAAAGCCGGTGCAACTGGTGATGTAAACATATTCTGTAGGCGCAACTAAGTCCCTCTTTTAATGATAAGTAAATATTTGACACTTTTATATAGAAGGAGGATAGCATCTTAGAACCTAATAAATAATAATAAAAAACAATAATTTGTTAATACAGTAACTTTTCGTTCTAAAATACTCTTTCTTAGCTACTTATGTTGTATGTATAAACAGAAAGGAATATTTCCTTTTAACTTCAAAAATTTGCGCTATGCTCGTATGTAATTAAACTAAGAATGGACTGTCCGTCCACGTGTTGCCGAGCGACTTCCCTGCCGCTGCGCCGTCAGAGCGCTCTCGTTCCCCCACTCCACCTTCCCTGTGTTGCTTAGCAGTGGCGCCGGCCGAAATGAACGTCTTTACGGTAACGTTTATCATAACATTTATCTTAAACGGTACGCCACAGAAAATAATCATAAAAGCGAAAAATGTGTGTTTCAGTTTGAACTGACCCTTTATGCCTATTTTGCTGATGTTCACCATCCGGTTTAAAAGTTAATGCCGTTTCCTGTACTTTATAAATGTCCTATATCAAAAACGCTATTACCATTAAATTCTATGAAACACGTGGAACTTGGGCAAGCTTGCCAAAGGCGAGAGTTCAAGCATCTCAAAAAGTCAGAGAATGGCTACGTATACATTCTCCTTTCGACAAACCCCAGGATATTTTGGTGTCCTAATCAACCGGTGTTATAGGTGCCGAAACGGTGACCTGCGACTCAGCTTGGGAGATAGGAACCGCGACTTTGAAGAAACTGGAAGGGAAATCGTTCGCCGAAATTAAACTCCGACGAAAGGACAAAGTTGTCACTCTTGCAACTCTTGTTGCCCGAGGTGAGACCGTGCCTGTAAATTCGAACTACCTGTTTCATCAAAATGCGTGTGTCGCTCGCAATGAAGAGCACCTTGAATCTTGCTTTGAATACGAGTTGGCTTTATTGCCGCCAGCGCTGTTCGATGCTTCAACTATCAGAAAAGGTACAAAATCAACTTGACGGACAGTGATAGAGAAGTTGTGTGCACCAATGACCTGTCTTCCCGAAGACCTTACCTACGTGTTTGACGGTGGAGATCTCCTGCACCGGGTGGTATTGCCGAAAGCGGGAACCTTCGATGAAGTTTGTAAGAACTACATTTCGTACATCAAGGCGAACTATCAAGGGAAAGCTATTGTAACTTAGTGTTCGACGAAAGACGTGGAGCATATGAGACGACGTGCCAAGACGTCATCTTCTGAAATTTTGGTGGATTTGGAAGTGCAAGTGGTCTCGTCGCAGAATCAGTTCCTAGCCAATACTTCGATCAAATCAAGATTCGTCGCCATTTTAGGTCGTTGTTTCGAAGAAAAGGGGATTCCAGCTATTCATGCCAAGTCTGATGCTGATCGTCTCATCGTGACAACAGCGATCAAGGAAGCAAAGAAGGGAGGTCATGTGGCAATTGTTGGAGAGGATACCGATTTGTTGGTATTTCTTTCGAGCCATGCAGACCGCGATAGAAACGTCTTTATGCTGGTACCACTATCAAAAGCCCATCCGAAGAAACTCTTTGGCTCTACGGAAATGCAGAAGGCTCTTGGGGACATGACCGACAATCTTCTCTTCCTCCATGCCATGTCCGGTTGCGACACAACTTCGGCTCCCTACAGGAAGGGGGTACACGCGTTCAAGACTTTAAACAATAAACTAGGTCTTAGCCAAGAATTGCTGTTTTTAACAACGCAAACGCTGCAGTGGAAGAGATCGTGAAGGCAGGGGAAGAATTCTTCGTAGCGATATACGGAGGTAGAACTACAAATAGCCTAAACAAGACAAGGTATAGTCAGTACCTTAAGACCATTGCCAAACAACGTCTCCATGCTGACTTCGACCTCTCAAGTCTTCCACCAACATCACCAGCATCTCGACAGCATAGCCTAAGAGTTTACCACCAAGTGCAGGAATGGTGCGGAATCTGTCTTCCACCTACAGAATAGGGATGTAAGAGAACAGAATCGGCAAATTTTTACCGATTCCAACAGAATCTCCTCCCGCATCAGACTTCCTCCTAAACCTCATCAGCTGAGAGTGCAAGACAGGATGCGGCAGCAGATCTTGCGGTTGCCGAAGACAAGGTCTCTCCTGTTCAGCAATGTGCAGCAATTGCACTGGTGATGGTTGTTCTAACATGCCAGAGCCAGATACTCTTGACGATATGGTGAGTGAGGAACTGGAGGACAACCCCGAAGAATTGCCATGCAGATCCTGGCCACCTCTTCGCCGCAGAGTAGACTCTTCTGAAAGATCAATCTTACCAAAGAAAAAGCATCAAGGTTAAGGCAAGTGTCACATTCGTTTTACCAACACATGACCAATATTAAACGCGTACGATATAATTAATAGTTGGCCTTATGCCTTTACAGGCACACCGCACTACAGCGTCCCGTGGCAGAAGAATATCCTCTTTTCCGGGTTTTTCGTGTTTGTACAAAAGAAACTGTAATGTGCTTAAACGTTACTGTGTCGAAGATGTGGTATAAGATAGCAAATAAGGAAATAGCTGCTTAATTCATTTTCTAACAGTAACGTTTATCATTCCTTTTCTATATAAATATAATATACGTAGCTATGAAAGAGAGTTTTAAAGCGCTAAGTTACTGTATTAACAAATTAATTATTGTTTTTTAAATTATTTATTAGGTTATAAGATGCTATCCTTCTATATAAAAGTGTCAAACTTTTACTTATCATTAAAAGAGGAGCATAGTTGCGCCTACAGAATATGTTTACATCACCTGTTGCACCGGCATTTTGAAGCCCCCCTTCGCAGCGCGCCGCTCCTTGAGTGGCATGCGCATGTTTTACAACTTCTCACACCCGTAATTTTTGGTTTACGAAAGTGCTGATCACATATTGTTGTGCGTGTTGATGTGTTTAACAACATTTATTTCAGTACTTTTTTCAATCCCATGACAGTAAAAGGTGAAAAATCGACTTTTAACATCAAGATAGATTTTAACGCTACCCTATGAGCGTTTGTTTAAGTGATTTATAATAACTATTTCGATTGTTATCTAGGTTAAGTAGTGTCAAAATGATAGCATGCATTCTGGTAAGGTATCCTGACCAAACTGCATGTCCCTACCACCCTTAGGTACCGAGTTATGACGTTCAATGCGATGCTGGATACGAAATCCAAGATGCCGGCCATTTTTCCAAGATGACGGCATGTTCCCCAAGAGGGATTTTTGGGACTTTTAGTATTTTGATTCAGGCTATTCAAGGAACCTCTCCACTAATTTTTAGCTTGATAAACTAATTTTCCTCACTTTACCCTATTCTTCTTACACTAATATTGATGTATATGCGGCGCAAACTTTCTGTTGAAAAAAAAAATCACATATGTAGTGGTCTAATGGCACATTCCTGTGGTGAGCTAACTTTGCTCAATAAACTACCTTTAAGAATCACATGTTAATTGATAGTGGTCTAAGGCCATATTCTGGTGTTATGTGTGGAGCAAACTTTAGGCAGAAAATTCATTTGAAGAAACATTTATTGATCCTTAGTGCTCTAATGCAACATTCCTCTTAACTTTGAAAGATAGTTTGAAGAAAATCACGTTTATCCATAGTAGTCTTGAGCCTAATAATGCAATACATACGTAGCATACGAGGAGGGGGGGTAGTTTATTCTGAAGAGACCTCCTAAAGCCCTGATGCAAATTTCATATAGTACATGCCGAATCTATTTGAAAAAGAATTCCTTGATAAACACAAGCAGTTTAGACAATACTACGAACAGTGATTGAAAACATACAGGATGATTTATCGTGGCTAATAGCAAGTTATTCATGCTCATTATACTTAACTGTGAAATGATCTTTACACACATGCTCTTTTATATTGCTCTGGTGTCAACCGCATGTGGTATATGCACAGCTATATGTACACAAAAAAACTATTTTAAGAGTCGAATTTTACTTGGTCGCCAGATGGCATATTTGGGTATTACATGTGGTGCAATTCTCACTTACAGGGGCAATTGAAGACTCATGTAACTCGTACTGGTCAAAATCTATATTCATATGTCTTATAAACTAGGAACACTATCAAGGCGAGACAATTCATGATAATGAACACACGCTACAAATGTTAATGAAACATAAAATGTATTGGTAAGTACGGTGGCAACATTTGGGAAGACTATGAAACATGTTGCTGGAATCCAGCGGTAATGATGAAACAATTTGATAATTCAATACCTAACCTGTAATGTAGAAATCTAAAAAACAATGAAGTCACTGCTCGGAAATAATACCTTGTCAATAGAATGCTTATGAAGTGTATAATTTCAACATTTATAATGGTAGAGATTTGTGAATTGTATTGACCATTTATCTAGATTTATGACAATCTACATATGAGCTTATAGTATATTGTATAGATAGTTACATATACCGTATTTTCGTCTATTTTTAATAATTTTAGTGATTTTCGTTTTTTTTTTTGAAACTCCGTCATAGCAGTTACTGCTAGTGATTGTTTTATTGAATTGCCAGGAGCAATGTTTGAGAGTAACAAGAACCTTTGACGAGTGACGAGCATTCAGTTTTATTTTTCCTAGATAGCCATCACGGCTACGGTATTTTGGCATACCAGCATTTATGAAATGACTTTTATTTATTTCCAGGAGTGTTTGTTTTTATTCTTAATTGTATTCGTCTCAGATTAAATAAATTAATTTACGTATTCGTTTTTATAAAAGTAAGGAATCGTCGAGACTTATAATAGTTATAGCAAGATTAAGTTATGGAAAACGGTGTCAGGTTTTGGCTACCCCTTTTCTATCGCATTGCGCCCTGAGAACCGTACGTTTCTCACTCTCCCTAAGTAGTAACCAGTAGAGTAGCCCATAACACAGTAGAAAATAGGATGTTCCCATCATGTAGTACATGTCGGTAGAATTTACAAGATTTTCTAGCCGGGGACATTGAAGATTTTACGATCCATCTGTTCTTCGGATTTCAACGAGTGTATTTTCATGATTATTACGGGTAGAGTTAGATAAAATGGCTGCCCAACTTGTGGGCGATAAACGACTTATTATAGGGATATCCAAAGTGTCGATTAGACAGCAGTTGACACCGATCTATTTGAGCAAGACGTTGGTTAGAAATACTAGATCTGAGAACAAACCTGAGGAAGGTAAACATGAGTTATGAGGCAGATATATAACTTATGATCTAAGTCAGTTTGTTTTGTAAAACCAGTTGATGACTTTTTCAAGTCACATTAAATTAAATGTAACTTGTTAGAGTGAAGTCATGTGTTTTAACGATAATTAGAGTAATTATTATAAGTCTCGACGCAAACAGCTAGACTGATATTCGAAGCTAAAATTATGAGGTAGTGTAGGACTAGGTTAAAGATAGATACAAGATAAATATTAGAACGACAATTCACATCCATGGTAGAAATAGGTTACTCCAAAGTGTTCTCATGCTACTATATATGCAGTGTTAATGTTTTCTCATTGTGCCATTATAATGTGGACGATGACCGTGGAGGATGTTCACGGTATGTTTAAGGATGTGCAGGGGAAAATGGAAACCCTCACCAAGGACTTGGAAAGTATTCGCACATATTCTCAAAAGAGTTTTAAAAGTGAGAAGGAGGAGCCCGAGAAAAATTGTGAATTGGTTAAAGAAAGTGTAAAAGAGGAGATTAACCAAATGCAGGATTCTCTTAAGGAAATACAAACCAGTGTTACTTCTGTAAATGAAAATGTTAAAAGATTGCAGAGTAGTACCACAAAGATTATAGATAATGTCACACGATTGCAAAATAGTTCAACACAAGTTATGGAAAGCTTAGGTAAACATACAAGGCGATGTTACCAAAATGCGAGGTGAAGCAACACACTTAGAGGAAGAGTTATTAAAATTCAGAATAGTTCTTCGGATGCACAGGAAAGGTTATGCATAGTGGAAACCAACACAAACCAGGAACAAGAAAAGTTCGATATTGTAGAAACTAACTCAAACCAGGTACAGGATACTCCAACAAAAATACCGAGTGAGTTAGATGAGATGTAAACTAGCAACAATAATTTCCAAGACGAAATTAGGAAAGAATAAGAACAAACACAAAAAGAGAATAGGGAAAACCTAGAAGCTCTACAATTACAGTATAGTAATGGCACAATACAGACACATAACACGGTAATGTAGATCTGTTCTGAGCCCAGGCTCAAGATCATAACACGTTGTTAAAATAGGACATTGATATAGATATAGAGGGCATTTATTATCAATACTAATATAGATCAGGATAAGTTAGACTTGATGCAGAAAGAAAAGGTTCCTAGTTAGATGAAATTATAAAATGTGAAAACATTCGCCATTAAAACAAATGTTTTAAAATCCGTATTGATAGAAGAAATATTCAAAATTATACGCTAAATCAATTCTCAATTTATATATATTTTATAAAAATAAGACATGTTTCGGCCATCAACAAGGCCATCTTCAGCTAAATAAAGAGAATCAATCAAGAATTAAGCTAAACTAATATAAATGTACATAAATCTAATTAGAAAAGAAATATTAATGTTAAAATTGAATAAAATGAAAAACTATTAAAATGGATTTCCTTACAAATCAAAGTAAATAAAATACTTGTCATTTTTCTTTTCTTTTCAAACTGTAGTTAAAAAACGAGAGAATATTATTGGCGAATGTAAACAAATATTAAACTATATAATAATCCTTATGAAAAGAATACACTTAAAATAATTTGAAAATAGAGTCCTGTAACCAATAATTAATATAGATCAGTGATAAATGAATAAGCAAATCTTCTTATCTTCAACCCGAAGTTAAAATTCTGAATAAGTGCCAATTATTGAATAAGCCGGCATGAACGAAACTTAGTGCTTGAATTAATAAGTAAATAGATCAGTGCTTGAAATGAATAAGGAGATCTTCCCTCAATAAAGAGTTTAAAAATTTGAATATGTGCCAATCAGTAATCGTGTCGACATGAAAGTACCCTTGATGTAAAAAAACGAAGAATTGGTGCGAAAATGCTCGTTTCCGAATAGGTGAACAATTTGATTTCTATCAAACGAGATGATAGTAAGATATATCTAGTTGAGTAACGGCATTAACAAACTTTTCTTTATCTGTCAACTGGTGTAAGGTTTTATATATATCTTATTACGCGCAAATGTCTTAAATAGCTTTCTCGTGGTAATATAAATGCGCATTTATAACCTATAATATGAAATTAGTCAGAAGTTACAGAACTTAAACTTAGGAAGATCCGAGAACTTAGAGGCTATTAAGGTCGATCTTAGGAACGAAGTTAGGATGGATATTAGAGAAATTTTAGGGAATCTTGGCGAGAGAGGTATAGAAGAGAGAGAATTGCACCAAGCAAGAATAGCAAAAATTAACGAGTTAAGAGACACAAGAATTTATTCAACCCCAGTAGTACAGTCAGGTCAAAATGAATATGGAACACAAGCAATAGAGAGAGAAATAGGGATTTTGAAGATGAGTTTGCCTATGAACCGAACTCATAATGTTACTGTGGTACTTAATTTCGAAAATAAACCGCGCAAATTTAACAATTTAAATGGAATTACGCCAATAGAATTCGTTCGAAATCTGAGAGATCAGTTTTTGGAAAATCAGGTATCCAGAGATAGGGAGATAAAGTAAGTAGAACGATTATAGTATGAGGCACCTCTTCAGTGGTTTAGGGCGTTCAGGTATACGTTCAAAGACTTTGAGGAATTTACAGAAGCTGTAATAAAACGATTCTGGTCCATTGAAGCACAGCAAAATCTCAGAGCGGAGGGTTATTCGAAAAAGTACTCGAGTTCATTGCTCACAAAGTATGCTGACTATTTCCCTACTCAGTTGGCAGAATTACGGTCTCTACAACCACCTTTATCACACGGAGACTTTATAGAAGCAATTTCCAGACTACTACCAGCAGGCGTGAGGAGGTACATCATTTCATCGGGAGTAAATGACTCGTCTAAGGTGGATGAACTTCTTCGAAGACTAGATTATACCAGTACATTGACCAACCCAGCAATAAGAATTATGAGGCAAAACATAGAGATGTCAACACTAATGTTATCGACCAGAAACAGCAGATCGAAAATTCTTACAATGAGAATTCAAAATTATTAGAAATAATTATTTTCAAGATCGCAGATATCAACCAAGTTATACAAGGTTTCGGGAATGACGACCTTATCAGCTGCAGAATTACAGGACTGGGGAAATTAATCAAAGATCCGGTTATCATCATAACAACAGTTATCGTGGGAATAATTATAATAACCGTGAAAATAAAAATAATCAAGTTTATATAAAAACTAAAACGAAGAAGTCTTCACTAGGGAACAGTATAATGACAGACACAGAGACAGTCAAATGTATCTGAAGAATATGAGACAAAAGCATAGAATATTAATCCGATACCGAGAACTAGTCAGCAGGGGGAAAATGAAGAGGCGGCCCCTGTACAAAACAAAAAACGATGCGAAACGCAGCTAGAAATGTCTACATTATTACCATCGTATACACGGAACATAAATAAAATTTACCGGATGACTGACGAAGATTTACTTTATGAGGAAAAAGTAAGGAAAGACCAGCAGAATTAACTAATATCAATATTCAAGTGGAACAGGAATGTTGTAAATCACTTATGGATACTGGAGCTGTTATTTCAATCCTTTCAGAAGAAAGTTATCAGAGATTACTTAAGAGGAACTGTATGGCAATTTTGCCAACGTCGACAGTTTAAGTAGGAGGAATGTTCCAAGATAAGTCGGTCAAGTGTAAAATTCAAGTTTTGCTTTATTTTATAATTAACAATCGAGCCTATGAACACGTCTTCATTGTGGTGCACAAGATAAACTTTGATGCCATTTTGGAAGTAGATTTCTAATCCAAAGTAGGAGCGGTATTTCATATAAAAATAGAATTAGATTTAACGAAGAAGGTATGGAAATAGAAGCTTCAGAAAAACAGGATATTGAGAGCAATCTGGATTAAGATTTTATGGAAGAAATTTTCGAAAATTTCATTAATGAAATCGAAGTGGAAGGTGAGCATCAACACTTAATGCCGAGAGATTCGAGGAAATTCAAGAGGAATTTGAAAACTTTATTTGTGAATTCAAAGACATTTTCGACGAGAAGACGGGTTTAATTAAAGATTTTCGATTCAGAATTAGATTGACAGACGAAGCCAATTATCAAAGGAATGTGTATCCTATACCAGAGAATTATTACGTATAAGTACGAGGGATAAACAAGAAAATGGAACAGGACGGCATAATTAGAAAGCAAGCATCTCCCTACGTCAATCCCACAACTGTTGTTATGAAGAACAATGGACAGTAACGTCTCTGCCTAGACGCACGCTATATCAACTCCAAACAACTGCCTAAAATGGATAGAAAGAGTCGTGACCTGTTCAGAAAATTTAAATTAAGGGCATGTTTCAGTGTTCTCGGCCTGCTTCATTCTATCTGGTAGAGCTCACTGAAGACAGTAAACAGTATACAGAATTCCTGTTTGATCAAACCACTCATATACTCAACAGCGTACCTTTTGGCGTAGTGAATTGTGGTCCAGCTTTGATCAGAGCCCTTGACAACAAGCTTAGTGATGAAGTAAAGCAGAATATATTATGTTATATCGATGATTAGATTACATCGCCTGCAACAGTGGAAGGACACGTTATTCACCTAAGAAAGTTATTTTTGAACTATGAGAAGCTAATATAAAAGTGAATTTTGAATAATGTCACTTCATGCATGATACTATAACCTTTTTAGGCCACACAATTCATCAAAATGATTAACATCCCTATCAGAAAAAGATAGAGGCCATAGTAAAGTTTTCCACACCTACGAAGGTGAAGCAAGTTCGAGAATTTTCCTAGGCAACCATTGTCCTAGATACCCCGAAATTATGGCTCTGTTATTAGATCATTTAAAAAAGAATAGATGCAGATGGAATAGTGCCACAGAAGAGGCTTTCGAAAAACAAAAGAAATGCTTAGAAATTATGTGAATTTGATCGTATCTTCGATATTAAATCTGACGCATCATGAATTGGAATTAGTGCTGTATTATGTCAGAAGGACGACGAAGGGAATAAGCACCATATCGTTTTTGTGGAAGAAAAATGAAGAAACACGAAAATAATTATTTCACTACTGAACTGGAGGCGTTGGCATTTGTAACGGCGTTACAACAATGGAAAAATATGTTTATCGGACTTCAGATTATAATTGTAACAGACCACAAAGCACTACAATTCATGTTAATGTCAGATTTGTGTAGCGATCGACACACGAGATGGGCTCTTCTTATGCAGCAATTTAATGCTACGATTGTTCAACAGCCAGGGAGGGACAATTGGTTAGCAGATGCACTATGTAGAAACCCAATTGAAAATATCCAGAAAAATATGGTACTATTGGAGCAGAAAGACCAGGAAACCCTGAAAAAGCTAAACATGATAGCCGAGTCATTGAAGTGACACACTTGAATAAGATGAATGTATCGATTTTGAGGGGTTACATGAATAACACAGACCCTGATTACAAGGAAGTGCGGAAACGTTCCGTACGCTATGTTCTTAGTGGTGATGTCGTTTGTAAGTACACCGATGCGTAAAAGATGAAAGTTAAAATTGAAGTCCCACCCAACTCGATAAACCTACTTGTATGGAAGACCCATCGCAGTGTAGGCCATGGGGGTCTCGATAAGACCATGACCAAACTTTAGGAAATGCTTCTTTGCAAGAACATGTGAACTTCAGTCACTGATATTGCAAGGCCCCTTGAAGAATGTCTCAGGGGAAATTTGCATCTGAGTTGATGAAGGGAAAGTGTAAAGTGATCATCCATTCTAAACCAAAAGAACTCTTCGCTTGTGATATATTTGTTCCGTGCACAACGGGTTATAAGAGAACCCAATACTTGTTAGTTACAGGCGATGTTTTTACAAAGTATGTTACGCAAAACCCTATGCAGAAAGCTAACACGAAGCAAGTATTAAGCAGACTTGAGAAACCAGCAATTCCCAAGGCAGGAAATCCAGAGTTGCTTTTATCTGACCATGGAACCCAATTTACATCTACAGAACTCCAAGAAGCGATGGACAGACTGGGTATTAAGCATTTTTTCTTGGGAGTGAGATACCCTGAGTCAAATCCGTCAGAAGGAACTGTCAGAGATAGCATTTTCTTTTTCGAATATATTGTGGGAAGATCATCAGAAATGGGTTAAAATATGTGCCATTAATCGAAGATTGTTTGAATTCTACAATCCACGAGAGTTCGTCAGATATTCCGATGATATACCACCTTAATGATAAACAAGAGGGACCCTGGAATAATGTTTTTGAACTTATTCCTAAGCATACTGAACCTTCAAGGAAGGAGAGAATTGAAGCAGCCTGAGAGAACCTGAAGAAAGCAGCAGATAGACGCTTGAAGAGAATGCAAGGAAAATGCTTCAGTGCATTATAAAAATAGGGATAGCACGTTTAGATACAAAAACAGTGAAGGCTGACGTTCCTAAGAAAATATATACCAAGTTCCTATTTATATATATAGGACCTTACAACGCAGGCATTGTGCATGGCAATAACTGCCAAAAAATTGTCAACATATATGATCATCAAACAGTGGGGACATTTGATGCCAAGAATTTGAAGCGGTATTATAAGAAAGTAGTCTGAAATATGAGCAAAATCCTGTGTCAGCATATTTTATAATAGCCAGGATATAATAGAAATATTAGTGAAACTTTAAAATGACCCCGTATTTTGCGATCTGTATATTGTGATTTCAAGATTTTATATTGTACGTAAATATAACAAGTAAAATTTGGGAGCTGGAAGTTGACAAAGATCCGGGTTTGACACTAGTCAGTGAAGGAGGTCACGTGACAGAGCAGCGAGGCGAAGCTATCTGCAGAGCCAAGGGAGTGAGCGAGACCTGTTTGACAAAGAGATTTCTGACAGTGGAAGGGGGGGATGTTTGTCACGCTCCAAGCCACGCGCCGGTGTCAATCACGCACAAAGTCGCCTAACGACACGCGCCAAGATGAAGTATAGTGGTAGAGAGTAACCACGTGCCTTAATGTAGCGAATCAGAGATAGGACATCTCAAGGTGTAATTGTTTTAGTATTATAATTACATCTAGGATGAAGAGTAGATACAGTTTTACGCCAGAAAATGCAGTATTTAAAACGAAATACTTCCGTATTTTGATGTTGATAATTGGATACGCAGTACGAGAGTAATAACTTCCCGCGGATTGCAAAAGGATGTTACGTTTGAACCGAGGAGGGAGAAGTGCGAGTAGATTGGTGGCTCCTTCTATAGTTGAACGATGGACGGGAAAAACGTATTGGTTCGAGTGCAGAGTGGGGTCTTCCGAACATAGTAATTTAACCGGAGAACGCGACTGTAAATTCGGCCAAATATTGGAGCAGAACTGACTTGAGTTCTATTTAATATAGTGCGAAGTTTAATTATTGTTATATGTGCACTTGAAAGATAATTGAATATTGAAATTGCTAATATAAATCTACATTTCGTGGTGAAGTTTAAGACTTTGAAAGTGAACAAAAGTTGTGAAATTCAGTCAAGGCATTAATATAATATTATTCTATTTGTATATTTCTACGCAGAAGAAATAACGAAGGTTAATCATTCTAGATTTAGTTATTACTACAAGTCTATTGTCCCTGCAGAAAATATATTGCACATGAAACTTCATATTGAAAATTATTTCAACCATGTCAACGTATTCGAAGTTGAAAGGAAGGATTATCAATTCCATCAACGAAGTTATGATGCAAGAACTAATATGTAGAAGGAACACGCCATATAAAGTAAAGAGAATGCTTGGAGTAACCTACAACATTACTTAAAATCATGGGGAGACTGAAGCGAAACCTCGCATACATTGAAGTGAAATTTAAAGCAAGAAGGGAAGTTTGAGATCTGCACTGTCTAGGATGATGATGACGGAAAGCAGTATTCCAGTACGAGAGCAGATCCAGTTCGAAACCAGAGCCAGAATGTTGTTGGTTACCCGAGGAGGCAGTTCGAATGGCATATCGAGAGTCGAAAGAGGAAACTCTTCTGGGAAGAGAACGCTCTACGTCATCGTATATATACTGTTGTTGTTTAGTCTTCAGTCTTTCGACTGGTTTGATGCAGCGCTCCATGCGTCCCTGTCCTGAGCTTATCGTTTCCTCTCTACATAGCTGCCACACCCTACATCCGAGGCAATCTGTTTAATATATTCTAACCTTGGTCTACCCCTATTGTTTTCATCTTCGTCCCTTCTTTCATTAACTATGTTTGCTATTTTTGGGTGTCTTAGTGTGTGTTCTACCAGCCGATCTCTTCTCGTCTTTAGCAGTTGCCAGAAACATCTCTCCTCTCCTACACGCCCCAATACCTCTTGAATCGTAATCATATCTACCCATCTGATCGGCATCATTCTCCTGTAACACCACATTTCAAACACTTCAATTATCTTCCTTTCTGCTGCACCAATAGTCCATGTTTGACTTCCATAGAGTACCACGCTCCAGACAAAGTCGTTCAAAAATGAATCCCTAATACCTTCATCTATATTCGATGTCAACAGATTCCTTTTCTGTAGAAATGCTTTCCTTGCCTGTGCTAACCTTCTTCTTATATCCACTTTGCTTCGTCTATCTCTGGTTATTTTGCTTCCCAAATAACAGAAATCCTACCTACTTCCTTTAGCTGTTTATATGCCAATTCGACATCCATAGTGAACCCTTATCATTGTGTCCAATAATAATGTTTCATATTAATAAAAACGATGGAAATACTAAATACATGATATGCTGGATATTTGAGTAGTATTGATGTAGCAAGAAATCTGGACTTGGTAAGACATGCTACGTGCTGGCTGGAAATGACCAATAGTTTCACAACCAATGTTATTCTTGGATTTCTGAGAAAATCAGATATGACGCTGTGGCGTACGTGACCATAAAAGGCCAAAATGCTGCGTACAAGGCAAGGAGTGAGAGAGAGGAGAATAGTCGTGACGTCAATATAAGGGCGGGATTTGTAAGGTCAGAACTCCGAAGCCAACTTATCTGACCAATAAGAAAACATGACGCCAGAACATAGCGTCAGTGTGTTTTGCGCGGCAATCGGATATAAAAAGATCTAGCGATCGGTTTGCATGTTCGACGGCAGATTCGCGACCTGTGAGAAAATACAAGAATTTTGAGAGGTCACACATAATTATAGGCCCATTACTTAAAATATTGAGGAGCTGTTTTACTCCCACCATTGAAACTTTAGGCTTTCTGTATATATACAAGTGTCTGAGATGAACCGGGGCACTCCTAATTATTCTTCGACAGTCATTTTAAGACGTCCTTAAGACGATATGGTTTTAAAATTATAGTTGTGTGTCGGCAACGAAGTTGGAAAATTTCATAAATTGTGAGATGGCAATTAGCCATAGAATAGGGAAAGTCGACGATTCTGCATAGGACGATCTGAGGAAATAAAATACTTAGAACGCAGATAGAACAGTTTAAAAACTTTGATTTAATTGTGTTTTAACAGCAGCAAAATGTCGACCATGGAGAGAAGACAGCAAGCTTCATCCTCCATTACCATCAGTGTTATGGGCTAACGGCCTAATGATGGGAATTGACGAGGCGGGAGGCCTCTGGAAAGCAGTTTAAGTGATGAGTATTAAAAAATTGATTTATTGATTTTGGACGAGGGGAATCGCGAGAGATGTGTGGAACTTTGTATAGATTTTATTTGTATGGTTTAATTTAAATTTCAGGGTTTGATTTCTTAACTGACATGCGTGTAGTAAATTTTGGCATTGCGTGACAATTATGTTGTACAGTAAATTTTGTAATTTAAATGTTTTCCTTATGTATACGTAATTCTTATAGCGAAACGGCCGCATCGATTAACGTATCTATAAAAAGTGTAGCCATGAATGAGAACCTAGGAACGACAATGATAAATGGACTGATTTAATGATATGTTAAACTAATTACTACGTGGGGGGAATATTTGCATTTTGTTGCTTTGATAACTCGGGCTAGGACTGATCCTGTTATTTATTCTTTATTGTCATTTGGACATGTTGTGTGTCATTATCTGAGGGGTGTGCTGATTAATGCTACGACGAGATCTTCGAGAAATGTGCCACGTATTTTTGGGTGTAAGTGATGATGATGAGGAGAGGTAAAGCCTGTCCATGACTGCGATATCATTCCGGCAAACTAGTTATCCGTGGGGATAAGTTTGACCTGGGAATGTATTCTTAAAAATCCCTGAGAGGATGTTTTCAGATAATGTGTTATTTATTTGTACGCGTTTAACAGGTGGCGATTAGCAAAGGTGCTGTACGCTGGCTATGGGCCAGAATCTATATTTAGCATGGCACTAATTACTACTTGGGGGAAGAAATCAGCCACTCTCTCGGTGATGCGATAACAGGCCCGGTTGTCTCCAGCTCGTTATGACACGTTATGTTTGCTTTAAAGCCTAATGAGTTAAGGTTATTTTATTTGGTTTAATTTGGGAAGTTGCCATGTTGTCGATCCAAGTTTCTTTTATCATTACTACGACTTATTTGTTCATTGTTTTAAAACGCCAAACTTTCCGGCGTGAAAATTAAAAGTTGTATTTTGTTGTTGTTGGCTCTTATTTTCAAGGCCATTGTATTCATATAAATATAATTTGGCAACCGGCCAAACCTGTTCATGTCATGTTATGCCTTCCTAGTGTTTAAGGTATAAGTCGGTAATTCCGCAGCCCTTATTTTAAATAATACACACGTGTATTTGGTTGTGGTAATCTAAGGTTAGAGCATGTCAGTAGTGGATATAAATATGTAATTGTTGTTCCCACATTTCCGTAATTCGTCCTTCGCAGTACGGAGTCCGTTCCCGAACCAACTGTTTTGGTCGGAAACGAGCGCCCGTCAAAATGCTCATTACTTGAACTAGTCTTAAAACCCGTGTCGCTCATAAATATTAAATTTTTGTACTATTTATTTGTTTGTTATATTTGGATCTTGTGATCCGTTTTCTTTTGTTACTTTGATTTAAGTGACATTGCAGTCACAATGCTTGTTGACAGCTGTCATGCCATGTCGTCATGGTACGTCAGGCTGGTCAGTGTTAGATCTGTTCACGCGAGTGAACAATAAAAGGGTGGTTATAGTTTTCTTTTTTTTATGTTTGATTCAGTTAATAAATTTCATTTGTTAGTAGATCCTGTTGTTTTTCTTGGCTTTATAATAATAATAAGTTAACCTTATGAACCCTGGAAGTTATGTTGATAGCAAAACCTCTAAATCACATTCACAAGAATCCATTACGACCCCGAAAATTTGAATCTTGTCTACATGCTATTTTCCAAAGGGTTTATAAGAGTTACTTTGGCGCCCAACGTGGGGAATTTGTCTTTTAGAGTAAAAAAATAGATCACCGGCATGTGATAAGTTTATTAACGTAAGTTAGGCGAAGATAGTACCGCCAAATGTTTGAAAATATAAAGTCATGGAGTTTGCAATAAAGTAAATGTGGAACAAGTTAAGTGTTTGAACTTTGATTAAAATTAGAACAAACTGTTCCAGGCGCCCAATAAAATTAAATTAGCTTTGTGTAGAAAAGCCAAACTCAAAGAATTGTTTGACAGGAAGTTTAGACCTTAAAAACTAATTAATACTCTATTAATTGGTTAAAATTTGTAAGTGAAGTAAGGTCAGGAAGATTATAACTGAATCAAAGGGTTAAAATTAAATGGAATAATAAGTAAATTATACTCAGTGATGCTATAGTTTGTGGGAGTAATTTAAAGTAAATGAACTGAGTATGTAAAGGGTTAATGTGTGTATATTTAATATGTGTGAGCGCGCGTATCCAGGGCTCCGCCCTTATGTCATTTCCCTATGTCTCAAATATATTATTGTTGTGATGGCAACTCTGGGAGAAATTCGCGAAGTGATTGAACTAGCATCCGCTCGTACGCGAGAACAACTTAGTGAGATGAGAAAGGACATAACCAATGAAATACAGACACAGTTAGCGGCAAATAGTGAAGAAACGCAGACACAGTTAGCTGCTATAAATAAACAATCGGAAGAAATACAGACACAGTTAAACACAAAACTATCCGAAGTTAACGAGAATATAAATCAGAAAATCGCTACACAAAACATTCTGGTTAGTGAACAATTACATAGGCAGTCTGAGAAAAACAATGAAATGTTAAACGCACAAGACGAAAGGAACACTCAAAATCTAGCTGCGCTAACGGTAGAAATCAAAAAGCACACAAAAGAACAGCTAATCCAATTAGCAAAGGACGTTAGCACTAACAATACCAAACAATTAGGAATAATAAAAGGTATCGAAGATTCGTTTAAAAAGGAAATAAAAGGAATGGATGAGACGGTTATGGCAAAACTAGCACAAATCGAGCAAGCGTGTTTGACCAGCTCATCTGAGATTAAAGAAGCACACACAAACTTAGAAAAAAGGTTTGAGAATATCGAACGAGGGACACAGGGTATGCAAGATCAGATAATTACAGTAGATAACAATATCACGGGCTTAGTGACGGAACTCAACAAATTAGAAATACAATCAATTAAGAAATGGAAAAAGTTAGAAATTGACCAGGAAGAAATTAAACAAACATTAGAACAGAACAACATTTCTCTGGGAGAAAGGATAGATAAACTTGAAGATAATCAGGAGGCTAATCAACAGGAAGTCGAAAAACGCTTTGTTAAATTGAAGGATACTATTAGGAAAGATTGGACCAAGATGAGCGCTGATTCGAAAGATGAACGGCTCGCAGTAAGCAAGAAGCTAGGGGAAAATAACGCGAAAATACAGGCGTTAGAAGAAAATATGAAGTTAAGATTTCAAATTCAAGAGGACCGCATGATAAAATCGGAGTTGCAGTCACTTGGACATAATACGATGTTTGCGACACTAATGGAAAAGGGGAAAGGGGAGAATGCGGAAAGAGAGCACACAATAGACAGCCACGAGCTTGGGCAAAGTCCAAGAACGGTAGACACGCAAGCATTCCAGAATTATGAGGGTCGTAGCTCGACACCTCAAAACACACAACTTCCCACGCAAGTTATACAAGTCATCCGTGGAAACGAATTTAAACCGAATAAGTTTTTACCAGAGAGCGGAGGGACACCTAAAGCTTTCTTAAGGGAACTGACAGAATATTTTTCGGACCAAAATGTTAGCTCAACGCGACAATTAAGAATGGTTGAAAAATTTTTGGCGGGCTCAGCACTTACCTGGTATCTTGGATTTAAGAACACATTTAAATCAATGGAAGGTTTCCACAAGGCCTTCCTGAGCAAATACTGGAGTGGGTCGTATCAACAAAGCTTGCGAATGGACTTATACTCGCGCAAATACCATTCCACGCATCAGACGAAATATGCAGATTTTTTTGCCATGCAACTTGTCAAATTGCAGGATCTTGATAATCCACCGAGCGAAATGGAGCTAATAACTACTATAGGAAAGCAGATGCCTATTAGCGTTCAGCAATTCTTGGTGGTGGCAAATATTACGACCGTGGTCCAGGCAGAAGAGGTATTAAGGAAGATAGATGAAACCACTAATTATATCAACCCGAGAGAGAAGAGACAGATAGAGTTAGTTAATGCAGTCGAAGTAGTCAAGACACCGAACAAAAACACGAGGTCGCAAGCTACAAACACTGGGGATAACCAAAGACGGCAGAGCACCGAAGAATATGAGCCGAGATCTCAACCGAGATACGAAAATAGGGACAGAAACCATAACAATCAGGAAGAAACTAACCGCTACCGGAACACAAACAATCAGCAGTGGCGAGATAATAGGAGATACCAAACGTCATACAATAGGAATAATAATAACGCACCTTACAATCGAGGATGGCGTGGAGGACACTATAATCAACAATATAGGCCCAGAGACAATAGGCGTTACAATCAACAATATAACGCACAAGATAACCAGCGGTTTAACGAGCAATCGGATCCAAGGGATGATCAGAGAAATTGGAACGAGAGACACGCTGACCCGCAACAGTACCTGGAGGAGCCACGTAACATGGAAGGAAATAATGATAAATGGGAAAGAGCGATAGATCGGCGGAAGAATCCCGACAACCACGAGGAGGAAAACGGAACACATCAAATGTTGGAGGCCATGCATGTAGAAACCCAGAGATATTTGGAAGAGCTGCATGGAGAAGAAGAAAATAGAGCAGCCGACAATAGGAAACAGAAGAATAGCAGGAGAGATTCGCAGACCGTGTCAGGCAAGGGTCTCGAAATATGGTAAAAAAAAAGTTATTGTACGGGAATCGGAGAAGAAGAAGGGAGAAGGAAGAAGATGGCAACGCGGAGGGAGAAGAAGGAGATGACATCACGGTAAAATGGAGAAGAGACAGGAGCGGCTTAAGGAAGTTCAACTAGGGGTTACGAATTTAGGTAACAACGCCTACAGAGTCCGAGAGGTGAGCACAGGAAACAGGGCAGTGTATAATATCTCAAATTTAAAATTGTATCATCAGAGAGAGCCATACGAACCGAGAAATAATGTTTCTGCAGCAAATTAAACATTCGCGTGATAACATACAACAAAAGATACGGGGGTACTCGAGTGGTGAAAGCGCTCAAAAGACAGCTCTGACGTGTTTACAAGTTCAGGCGGAAGTCGTTAATGAATATGTTGATGTTTTGAAAGAGTGAGAGGGGAGACGAGTAGCAAGGAAAGAGGCCGGAGGGCATAAGTATACAGGAATTTCCTAATGAGTTTGGAACGAGACGGCTACTGAAACAGACAGAGGCGGACAGTCATTATATTTGAGGGTGACCAGCAACTTCAAATTTGAGCCAGAAAAGTAGGGGATGTGAAATTCGACTTCATTTGAGTTCGAATTTCATCAACTAGGGGTCAGATGAACCCTTATCATTGTGTCCAATAATAATGTTTCATATTAATAAAAACGATGGAAATACTAAATACATGATATGCTGGATATTTGAGTAGTATTGATGTAGCAAGAAATCTGGACTTGGTAAGACATGCTACGTGCTGGCTGGAAATGACCAATAGTTTCACAACCAATGTTATTCTTGGATTTCTGAGAAAATCAGATATGACGCTGTGGCGTACGTGACCATAAAAGGCCAAAATGCTGCGTACAAGGCAAGGAGTGAGAGAGAGGAGAATAGTCGTGACGTCAATATAAGGGCGGGATTTATAAGGTCAGAACTCCGAAGCCAACTTATCTGACCAATAAGAAAACATGACGCCAGAACATAGCGTCAGTGTGTTTTGCGCGGCAATCGGATATAAAAAGATCTAGCGATCGGTTTGCATGTTCGACGGCAGATTCGCGACCTGTGAGAAAATACAAGAATTTTGAGAGGTCACACATAATTATAGGCCCATTACTTAAAATATTGAGGAGCTGTTTTACTCCCACCATTGAAACTTTAGGCTTTCTGTATATATACAAGTGTCTGAGATGAACCGGGGCACTCCTAATTATTCTTCGACAGTCATTTTAAGACGTCCTTAAGACGATATGGTTTTAAAATTATAGTTGTGTGTCGGCAACGAAGTTGGAAAATTTCATAAATTGTGAGATGGCAATTAGCCATAGAATAGGGAAAGTCGACGATTCTGCATAGGACGATCTGAGGAAATAAAATACTTAGAACGCAGATAGAACAGTTTAAAAACTTTGATTTAATTGTGTTTTAACAGCAGCAAAATGTCGACCATGGAGAGAAGACAGCAAGCTTCATCCTCCATTACCATCAGTGTTATGGGCTAACGGCCTAATGATGGGAATTGACGAGGCGGGAGGCCTCTGGAAAGCAGTTTAAGTGATGAGTATTAAAAAATTGATTTATTGATTTTGGACGAGGGGAATCGCGAGAGATGTGTGGAACTTTGTATAGATTTTATTTGTATGGTTTAATTTAAATTTCAGGGTTTGATTTCTTAACTGACATGCGTGTAGTAAATTTTGGCATTGCGTGACAATTATGTTGTACAGTAAATTTTGTAATTTAAATGTTTTCCTTATGTATACGTAATTCTTATAGCGAAACGGCCGCATCGATTAACGTATCTATAAAAAGTGTAGCCATGAATGAGAACCTAGGAACGACAATGATAAATGGACTGATTTAATGATATGTTAAACTAATTACTACGTGGGGGGAATATTTGCATTTTGTTGCTTTGATAACTCGGGCTAGGACTGATCCTGTTATTTATTCTTTATTGTCATTTGGACATGTTGTGTGTCATTATCTGAGGGGTGTGCTGATTAATGCTACGACGAGATCTTCGAGAAATGTGCCACGTATTTTTGGGTGTAAGTGATGATGATGAGGAGAGGTAAAGCCTGTCCATGACTGCGATATCATTCCGGCAAACTAGTTATCCGTGGGGATAAGTTTGACCTGGGAATGTATTCTTAAAAATCCCTGAGAGGATGTTTTGAGATAATGTGTTATTTATTTGTACGCGTTTAACAGGTGGCGATTAGCAAAGGTGCTGTACGCTGGCTATGGGCCAGAATCTATATTTAGCATGGCACTAATTATTACTTGGGGGAAGAAATCAGCCACTCTCTCGGTGATGCGATAACAGGCCCGGTTGTCTCCAGCTCGTTATGACACGTTATGTTTGCTTTAAAGCCTAATGAGTTAAGGTTATTTTATTTGGTTTAATTTGGGAAGTTGCCATGTTGTCGATCCAAGTTTCTTTTATCATTACTACGACTTATTTGTTCATTGTTTTAAAACGCCAAACTTTCCGGCGTGAAAATTAAAAGTTGTATTTTGTTGTTGTTGGCTCTTATTTTCAAGGCCATTGTATTCATATAAATATAATTTGGCAACCGGCCAAACCTGTTCATGTCATGTTATGCCTTCCTAGTGTTTAAGGTATAAGTCGGTAATTCCGCAGCCCTTATTTTAAATAATACACACGTGTATTTGGTTGTGGTAATCTAAGGTTAGAGCATGTCAGTAGTGGATATAAATATGTAATTGTTGTTCCCACATTTCCGTAATTCGTCCTTCGCAGTACGGAGTCCGTTCCCGAACCAACTGTTTTGGTCGGAAACGAGCGCCCGTCAAAATGCTCATTACTTGAACTAGTCTTAAAACCCGTGTCGCTCATAAATATTAAATTTTTGTACTATTTATTTGTTTGTTATATTTGGATCTTGTGATCCGTTTTCTTTTGTTACTTTGATTTAAGTGACATTGCAGTCACAATGCTTGTTGACAGCTGTCATGCCATGTCGTCATGGTACGTCAGGCTGGTCAGTGTTAGATCTGTTCACGCGAGTGAACAATAAAAGGGTGGTTATAGTTTTCTTTTTTTTATGTTTGATTCAGTTAATAAATTTCATTTGTTAGTAGATCCTGTTGTTTTTCTTGGCTTTATAATAATAATAAGTTAACCTTATGAACCCTGGAAGTTATGTTGATAGCAAAACCTCTAAATCACATTCACAAGAATCCATTACGACCCCGAAAATTTGAATCTTGTCTACATGCTATTTTCCAAAGGGTTTAATAGGTGTTTCTGTATACTTCCGACTGCATTCCAGTTTTCTTGTATATATACCACCAACATCTATATTGGACAAACGTAGAACAAAATTGCATTATATTGCGTAGTTTTGGAAGTTTGAAACTATTTTTAGTTAAACCATTTCACCATGTTTATTAATTCAACTCGTTATTAGTATTATAATTATAAATACTGAAAATAAGTGTATATCGTAAATATTGAAAGTTAGTTTCAGTAAACAGCAATTACCATAAATATGTAGGATAACATTGATCATCGGAGTAACCTTTACAAGTTGATGGTGTATTGGCTTTCACGGCCGGTGAATTAAAACTCAGCAATTCTTCTAGGTTTGTGCCGTGTCTTGTGTGGGGTTTCGCCTAGGACACCAAGCTAGGCTCATCGGCGGGCTCTTGGTGTCCCTGCCCGGACCCCCACAGGAGTATCGAACTGCGCGATACCTCCCTTTATATAGAGTGCAACTGCACTCCTTGACTGCGAGAACCAAAAGCTCAAGCAGCCATAACCTCCCTATGAAGGCTTCCAAAAAGATGGTGTATTGGCTTTCACGGCCGGTGAATTAAAACTCAGCAATTCTTCTAGGTTTGTGCCGTGTCTTGTGTGGGGTTTCGCCTAGGACACCAAGCTAGGCTCATCGGCGGGCTCTTGGTGTCCCTGCCCGGACCCCCACAGGAGTATCAAACTGGGCGATACCTCCCATTATATAGAGTGCAACTGCACTCCTTGACTGCGAGAACCAAAAGCTCAAGCAGCCATAACCTCCCTATGAAGGCTTCCAAAAAGATGGTGTATTGGCTTTCACGGCCGGTGAATTAAAACTCAGCAATTCTTCTAGGTTTGTGCCGTGTCTTGTGTGGGGTTTCGCCTAGGACACCAAGCTAGGCTCATCGGCGGGCTCTTGGTGTCCCTGCCCGGACCCCCACAGGAGTATCGAACTGCGCGATACCTCCCTTTATATAGAGTGCAACTGCACTCCTTGACTGCGAGAACCAAAAGCTTTTAATTCACCGGCCGTGAAAGCCAATACACCATCTTTTTGGAAGCCTTCATAGGGAGGTTATGGCTGCTTGAGCTTTTGGTTCTCGCAGTCAAGGAGTGCAGTTGCACTCTATATAAAGGGAGGTATCGCGCAGTTCGATACTCCTGTGGGGGTCCGGGCAGGGACACCAAGAGCCCGCCGATGAGCCTAGCTTGGTGTCCTAGGCGAAACCCCACACAAGACACGGCACAAACCTAGAAGAATTGCTGAGTTTTACAAGTTGAGTTTGCTCCACAGGAATGTGACATTGTACCACATTGGATTGTCATGTGTGCTATCACATTTTTTTTATAAAATGTGTGTGTTTTCAAACTACATTTTAGAAAGTAGTTTGTACCACACGTATTTCACGAGTATGACTTTAGGCCGCGATGAAAGATAAGGTGTTTCTAGAGGGAACATTTGCTTCGGAACTGCGCTCCTCTTATAGCACAAGAATACGGCATCTTACCAGTATGAATCATCATGTCGTGCTTTAAATGCGTCACAAGTAGCATAGCAATGAGTCTTGAGACCAATATGGATTAACATGTGTGTTTTCAAACTACATTTTAGAAAGTAGTTTGTACCACACGTATTTCACGAGTATGACTTTAGACCGCGATGAAAGATAAGGTGTTTCTAGAGGGAACATTTGCTTCGGAACTGCGCTCCTCTTATAGCACAACAATACGGCTTCATACCAGTATGAATCATCATGTCGAGCTTTAAATGCGTCACAAGTAGCATAGCAATGAGGCTTGAGACCAATAGGGATTAACATGTGTCTTTTCAATCTGACTTTTAGATTGAATGTTTCTCCTTATGTAGCACAAGATATTGGCTTTAGATTGTTATGAATCATCCTGTGTTTGGTACAAGTCCCTTTCTCAGTAACGTTTACTCAGCATGTACCACAGGAATTTGGCTCTTGACCATTATGGATTAACATTTGTGGTAGATTACCTCCGCGCGTAAAGTTTGCTTCACATGTACCCTAGGAGTATGGCATACGTCCACCGTGATTAATATGAGTTTTTTTTTCAAATTGTCCTTGATAGCGAAGTTTGCTCCGCATACATGATATGAATGTGTCCTTAGTCCACAGTGGATTAGCACGCGCGTTTAAAATTCCTTTTTTTTTCTGAAGTTTGCTCCTTATGGACCGGGTCACTTTCTTCCAAAAACGTCTCTTTTCGAATTTGAGCGGCATTTTGGGTAACATATGGGCAAATGGCTGATTTTTACTAATTCGGACCTGCTGAACACGAATATCACTGTTGCCTGGCTGATTTCGCCACCGAAATCCAAGATGGCGGACCTAGCCCTATATCTGCACTACTTTCGTTTCCTCGCGTATTTTTAATCCGATAGGGGTAAATTATGCTGTAAAGCATAATTGAGACAATGGCTTGACTAAGTTTTTAATCACACTGATTTCCTTTTTCCCATTAAAAATATATACCGTACAATATATAAATTTTCTCCTTGTAATATTTTACAAAATTTGTGTTTAGATTGATTTATGTTCGTTATTCTATACGTATAATTACAAATACTACTGATATCATAACTACTATTTCTGTTCAAATTGCCAAAATCATAACGTGGTAGTGCTGCCACCTAGCGGGCAAGCAGCAAATCTGCATTGGCGTAATGCGCGCGCACGCCGCCGCCGTGCCCAGCGTGTGCCTGCTTGTTTGTTCGTGTCTGTTGTGTTGTCAGCAGCAGTTGCTTGTTGTATATCAGTGTTTCGTACGAATGTGTTGTGGTAATGTTTTGGGGATTTTAGTCTACAAGTAAGGTAACACCAAAGTTGTTAATTTCATGTGCAAAGGCAAAGTGAAAGTAATTAATCAAGAGGAAGAAACAAACATCCAGATCGAGGTGATACGAGTTTGGGGCGAGTTAGAATTTTTGTTTTGATTTCGTGCTGTGTTGCATGTTCTTTTACTGTTTTCAAGTGAGCTGGTATGAAATTGAAAGCGGCAAATCCAACTGTTTTCATATTCTGTGACCCGATCTTGTATCGTATTTATTTTAAGTTTTATGTAAAACGGTAGGTCTCGAGTTAGGTTATGTTTGGTTCGTTATTTTAGATGGAACCGCATCTTAAGCTATTACTAGCAGATGATCAACATAGCCAAGGAAATATTTGCATTATATGCTGCAAAACATTCAATAAGGGCGTGTAACACAACTCAATCAACAGAGGTTGGATATAACAAGTTAAGAGTTTGTGCGGAGGAACGGAAGAAACTGAATCACGATGTTTTCAGCGTTGGAATAGAGCGGTTTCTTGAATTGCAGAAATAGCTATCGAGCATTTCCTCGTACAAGAAAACCGGGAAAAAATCAAAGACTTTGTTTCCGAGGCATCACGATCGAGTTCAAATTTTGCGTAATGGTGTTCATATCTAGAGATGGCTTCGACATTACTCAAATTTATAAGGGGGATCTGTTCTGGAACTAGGGACATGTATTTGACTTCTCTTAAGGAGATGCTTCCTTTTACTGCACGATACGACCAGACCAATTACACTAAGTCCTTGGCAGTGTATATAGCTGAAATGCATCAGCTCCCTGAAGAAGTCGAGATGGCTTTCGGGAAGGGAGACTTCGGGGTCCAACGGAGCAACGGAAAATTTTGTCAAGTTGACGCGGATTATGCACAGGAATGGATAGAGGGCACTTCTAAGAAAGCCGGCGGATTAGTTGGAATCACGCAGGAAGAGTCTGCTCTGCAACGTTGGGCCATATTATTTCACTGGAGGAGCGATATTACTAATCTTGCGTTTGAAATGTTCGGGGTAGGAACAGAAGGCTGCTCATATAAAGAACAATCTGTCTATCGTGGTAGGAGATCGAGAGACAACTCGGACGAAGAAAAACTCTTTTCCATTTTAAAAACTTTTAAAGTTTTCTCAGAAGACAATGCTGATCCCTCTAATATTCACAATGTAGCAACTAAGGACATTGCTACCGTCAAGATCCAAGATTCGCTTCTACGCGCACGAGACCTGGGGCTTGAACAAGTGAATAAGTTCGTCTTCGAACGCCTTGTGTCGTCTGAAGACACGGGGAAACCGCAAGTGAGCTTCCATTTGCCAATTAACCAAGAATCGCCCTCTCACACTGAACAATTTGCCGAAAATTTTAGGAAGAAAACGACGCACAAAACAGTGTTGAGTAGTGACAGCAGCGTTCTCCAAAGAATAGTAATGGATTACGAGGCCGGGAGGGAAATTGATCTTCAAGATATTTGAAGACATGAGCTCATGCCCTTTCCTCCATCCCTGACAAACACAGATGGAGATTTAAGAAGTGGAGATATGTCTGCCCTGATTACAGCTCTAACTAAGGAGATTGACTGCCCTGATAATATAGTTCTGGAGAGGGAATCATCACATTTACTCATTGACGGCATGGCAATGACCAATGCACTGCAGAAGCCAGCAACATGCGTTACGTTTGGAGATTACGCGATGGCAGTGGAAAGACATATCCGTTCCTACACTTCTGTCTATTCAAGAATCGACATTATTTTCAACCTGTAGGTGTTTTACATTATTATTATTATTATTATTCAAATTCCATTTTTTTTTTAGGTACTGCTCCAAATCAGTCGAGTCCTCAATCCGTGCTAGGCGCTCAAAGAATACTGCCCCAGTGCATCGCCTGATTGACAATGGAAACATGCCCTTGCCACAAACCTGGAAAGACCTTCTGTCCTTAGAAGAAAATAAGATCTACATGATTGTTCGTATCAAAATATCTCAGTGTAGTCGAGATAAAGGAAGTTGAACTAGTTATCGCCGGAGGGTTTTTTCCAACATCTCGTCTTCAAATGTCACCTCTCTGGAAGCTTCCCATGAAGACGCTGACACAGGGATGATTTTGCATGCAGTGAAAAGTATTGCAGATCAAATAGTCGTGGCAGCATACGTTGTGCTAAAGCAATGTAATCTTATTGAACATTTATTTCTTAATTTTTGTTGTAAATAGTCAATTTTTTTGTCCAAATTACATTATGTACGAAACAAATAGCGTTGGTAGCTCTCTGTAACGCATAACCATCATTTATATAGGGGAAGTAAAGCCGGCGGTCCCATGTCATAGATTTATGGCATATAAAATAACCTTCCACAGACTAAACTTGTGTGGAGCTAAATTTCTAGGTTAGATTTCGTTGTAACGCTCTATCAAAGTTCCAGCGTTCACCACCAGGTATCATTCAGATCTGGTAGTGAAAGTTGGAACTACCGGTACTTGAAACTGAACGGAACTTGTAGCTCATCCTAGTGGTGTCCGCTCGAAGTAGCTACAGCCTCTGGCGACCCGAACATGTCCTTGGACACTCCCGGCACTAAAAGCCATACGATAAATAAGTCATTTATATCGCTTCTCATGACAAATTTATCCCCAAAACAGTTTTCAGAATTTAAAAAAACCTGACGAACCGAAAATAATACAAAAATAAGGCCAAGTCCGCCATCTTGGATTTCTGGCTTCCGGTCGAGAAATCAGCCTGGCAACAGCGATATTCTTGTTGATCAGGTCCGAATTAGTAAATTAAAGCCATTTGCCCAAATTTAAACAAAATGCCGCTCAAATTTAGAATAAGGTTAAGTGTAAATTTACAGGTTAAACAATGAGTAGGAAGTGTAAGGAAATTCACAAAATGTGTACAGTTATTCTGAATTTTGTAAAACGTGTGTATTTTTTTTTACGATTTTATAAATAATAATAATATTAATGAGGTAGACAAGGATTTACACGAAGTAGGGATCACCCACGCAGACATTATGGAACGTGACCTTTTGAAGGAATAGCTTGGAGAACACCACCAATTCCAAGAAAAAGCTAAATTACAAACCAGCAAGAAGTGGTCTGAAGAAAGAAAGGAGTCTCACAGGCAACGAATGCGTGAACACTGGGCTAAGATCAAGGCCCAAAGACGTAAGCAGTTGAAATGACGCGGTCCATAGCTGGCCTAACCGACGAAAGAAGAAGTAGTATTACATGATTTTTTTTTTTGACCATTATGGATTAAGAAGTGCGCTTTCAAATTGGATTTTAGAGCAAACCTTCTTCCACATGTACCACAAGAATGTGGCCTTTCTCCAGTGTGGGATAAGATGTGTGTTTTCAAGCTCTTTTTATGAGTAAAGTGTGCCCCGCATGCATCACAGGAGTAAGGTTTTAGATCACTATGGACTAACATGTGTCTTTTCAAATGCTCCTTTCGAGGAAAGTTGGCTCCGCATGAACGACAGGAATGTGGCCTTAGACCACTGTGGAATAACATGTGTGTTTTCAAATGCCCTTTTTGAGTAAAGTTGGCTCCGCAAATATCACAGGAATGTGGCTTTAAACCACTATGGACTAATACGTGTCTTTTCAAATACTGCTTTTGATTAAAGTTGGCTCCACATGAACCACAGGAATGTGGCTATAGACCACTGTGGATTACCATGTGTGTTTTCAAATGCCATTTCAGAGTAAAGTTGGCTCCGCAAGTATCACAGGAATGTGGCTTTAAACCACTATGGATCAAGACGCGTTTCGTCAAGCTGCTTTTTTCAGTGAACCTTGCTCCGCATGTATCACATAAAAGTTGTTTTAGACCACTGTGGATTAACATGTGTTTTTTCAAAATCCCTTTTCGATTAAAATTGGCTCCGCAAGTATCACAGCAATGTGGCTTTACACCACTGTGGAGCAACATGTGGTTCTTCAAGCTTACTTTTTGAGTGAACGTTGCCCCGCATGCATCACATGCATATGGTTTCAAACCACTATGGATTAATATGTGTGTATTTAAATGCTCTTTTCGAATATAGTTGGCTCCGCATGTATTACAGGAATATGGCCTTAGACCACTATGAATCATAGTATGTCTCTTCAAGAGGTCTTTACTTTTAAAGTGTGCTCCGCAAGTTACACATATGTTTGGCATTGTCCCACTATGAGATGACATTTGTTTCTTCATGTAATCATTTGGTTTGTGTTCATCTCTTGGTACGATGTTCACCGATCTGTGGAAGATAAGTAGTTTATGTGGGTAACTTCTAATGCTAGCAGTTAATATTCTCAATCAAGTGTTAGTTATTGAGGTTTTGATAGGTGGAAATGCATGGATTTACGAGATCATCTGCATCCCTTAGGACAGATGGAAATATACTAATTTAGAATGAAATTAAGAATGAAGATGAGGGCACTAAAATATGAATCGATCTAAAATAAATAAAACAAAGGAAGGAAGGAAGATTGTAGTTTTACGTGACCGTGAATCTTGTGATTATGAGCCACGGGACCTCCTATTTACGTGGAATCCGAACCACAAGACATGGCATTTCACTTCGAAAATCTCACATGCATTGACCGGGAATCGAACCCGGACCGCCTTGGTGAGAGGCATACAGCTAGACCGCTGAGCCACCACGCCCCAATAAATAAAACAAGATTTAAATAAAAATAATAATTATAATAATGAACAAAAATGACGGAGAAACAAAAATTCAAAATTCCTAAGGGAACACGTCTTTGGGTAAAGGTACACTAGAAAACGTGGATTGCTGGGCCTAACCCACTCTCACTTATAAAGGTACACTAGAAAGCGTGGATTGCTGGCCCTAACCCACTCTCACTTATAAAGCGGATGACGAGATCAGCAGCCACCACGTCATCGGCTAATATTAGTTTGAGTGTCATCCGCAAACCACGGTTCCTTCGTATGTCGGCAGGATCCATATATTCGGTTAAAATGTGGGACACGCTGAATACGGCTCACACAGGTACAAAGGAAGCTTTCCTTTAATCGTGCGATCATGAGCCACGGGACCTTCTCTTTACGTGAAATCCGAATCGCTGGACATGACATTTCACTTCGAAAATCTCACATGTATTGTCCGGGAATCGAACCTTGGTGAGAGGCAAACAGCTAGATCGCTCAGCGACCACGCACCCACCACAGCTACAAAGTGGGGACTTTTCTCCTCAATAGGTACGAGTGGATGGATCTTGCATGACCTATCCTCGGCCTACTACAAAGACGAACCCCCTCCGTGACCAGAAAGATTTCCACCACACGCGAATACTTCCCCTTGATCGCTCTCAGGTTATTGGGCATTGGATCAGCTATCCTCTGACTCGCCTAGAATGCCAGTACTTGTCGGCGTAACTGAGAGCAAATATCTACAGCGGGTAACTCCATTGGTCAAGGTGGAAGTGATACGGCGTCTTTTGCAGCTTGGTACGCCAACTCATTTCCCCCAATTCGGATGTGGCTTGGAAGCCACAAAAAGGTGATTCGTGTGTCAGCGCGGCACAGCCAGGCTAGTAGGTTGTAGATTCGCTGCACTAGGGGGTGTTGCAGGAAACATGTAGCAATTGACTATAACCAACTCATAGAGTCGGTACACACGAGAAAGTGGATTCGTGCATCCTGTAGAGCGAATTGCAGAGCATAATAGATGGCTACGAGCTCCGCAGTAAACTCACTACAGGCTTCAGGCAAACAGATTTTGGAATTTGCACCATCAAACGTAAGCACAATCCACCCTCTCGTCCAGCTTCGAACCTTCCGTGCAGAGATCTCATGCGTCCGGGAATAGGTGAACTATGCTGTGGGACTGCCCCGATAAATGGAGGCATCTTTGTCCACCTTAGGACCTTGGTGAAGATCTAACCGAATTTTCGGACACGGGATTTGCCGCGGAGTCACCTCACAAGGTGACCGGATGATACAGGGACTTACAGGCACTCCTAATTACTCGAGGAATCGAGTTTAATTCCAACGGACCAAGTGGCGCAATGCGTACCTCAGGTGGCATTGGGTAATGAAGAGAGCTTGATAGCTCGGATATTGCGAACCGGTAGTCAACCAAACGCCTGAATGGCGGATACTGTCCAGCATTTTGAAGGATGCCGGCCTTGATGAACCGTAGTCTAGCCGTTACAGGACGAGGGATTGGTATAACCATAGCAGCACAGCACTGTCAGCACCCCTACGTAGTGCCACTACGGGAGTAGATCATTTTCCAATTCCTGAGGCACGTGGTTTTACGTTGTCGTATATGGTACTGCTATGTTAATTTGCTGTCAAAATGGAGCCCCAGGAAGCGGTGTCAACCACTGGCAACGCAGAAACCCTGATATGTGGTTCAGGGTTCAAATGTAGCATTCGGAGCCCACAAAAATGGATGACGGAGGTCCTTGCTGCTGAAATACGAAACCTCGGTCGTGAGTCCAGCTGTCGACCCAGTTAGTAGATAGCTGACATCGCCGTATTTGGTGCTGCCACGTGAATTCGCGTTCAAAATAGAGCCCGTGGAAATTTGCCATACTTCCAGAGCTGCTAAGTACAGTCAAATCGTCTACATACAGCGGTGGAACTACCGTGAGCCCGGCGAAGGCAACACTGCCACTTTTGGCAACCACGAACAAGGTAACACTCAGCACAGAACCCTGAGGAAATCCATTTTGGTGGGTGAAAATTTATGATCATCTCCTACCAATTCCTACCCGAAAGAGCCGATCGGACATAAAATTCGCTATAGAGATTTCCACGGAGTCCCCACTCGTGAAGGGTGGAACGGATTCCGTAGCGCCTTGTGGTGCCATACGTTTTATCAAGATCAAAGGAAACCGTGACTAGCTGCTCCTTTCGGAGAAATGCCTCCTGTATGGCCCTCTCAAGAAGCACCATCTTCTCCAGCAGCTTATATAGGCCGTTTGTCAGAAAAATGGGCCTATAGATGCTGTCAAGCCTTGGGAACCGGTATCAAGATCCCTTCACGCCACTGAGATGGAAACTCCCCTTAAATCCATATACGATTGAAGAGGATCAACAGTTCCTTTATCCTGGCATTGCACAGATGTTTCAACGGATGTTATCCGTACCAGGAGATGTATCCCTGCATAATGCAAGTGCACTGCGCAAATCCCATTCAGAGAATGGTACATTGTAGAACTCCGAAGCAGCAGTCGCAAAGGACAAGGGGTGAGCCTCTGGCACTCGTTTCAGAGTCACAAATGTGGGTTCATAACTCCCAGAGCAGGATACATCACAAAGGTGCGATGCAATACTGTTGGCAATGGTGATATGGTCCATGAAGATGAGTCCGTTGATGGATACTCCGGGTATGATGATAAAGTAAAGCAAATATTAGGAAAGTAGCAGAAATATTCAATGTATAAACAGCTGTTTATTTAATTATGATCGATAATTTGTGCATTCGAGATGTGATTAAAAAGAGATAACATTCATGAGAATGTATCATATTATTATTATTAACTATTTTGACATTTTACGATTGCTATGCTTAGCCGCTTGGGTAATTAAGCCAGGATGTAACGAGTATGAAACGGAATAGCGACAAGTGATAGTGATATTAACTCAGTGATATGAGACAAGTGTTATCTCTACGGAGATAAAATGACATTCGATGAATGTGAGTTTAACTGATGTAAGTAATGTATGTTAGAGAGAATATTTATATAGAAATTTGAATATACTAGACAGGGTATTTTTATTTCCGTTTTTGTTTAGAATTAGTTATATTGAAAGTAGGACAGATAGGAGTCAATGTATTAATATACTAGGTACATCTATTAAATGTTTTAATTTAGTAAACAAACAGGGTGTCAAAAAATTGTATATATATTATTATTTTATGGTCAGAGCGAAAATTAATGATATTTTCTCTTTCTTTGAAACTCGTAGAAGCGATAAGTTGTTTCTCAAACTTGTAATTTTATAATAACCAGGTTATTGACCTTATTTTTAATTCATTTCAGTATATTTTATTTCAGTCGAAGTCTGACAGGATAAGGAGTGATGTTTTATTTTCACTATTGTATTTCTTTTAGTTAATAAATTTGCGGGCACGTTTTGTTTTGATCGTCCTTTTTATAGAAAATCCATCTTATATTTGTAGCAGTTAGTCAGATGATATGCTATGGATAATAGGCGCCCACTTTTCCCATCTAAACCCGTTGCTACCCGAGACTCTCCATCTGTAGTGAGTATATCTATCCCTGCAGATAAATCCACAGTACAACATCATTTCCATCTTTAAGAATGTCCTAAATGAACAACTTGTCAGCGTTAGACTGAGGTTTGCCCAGCCGGGGAATTCAATGTTTCTGCAATCATTCTCCATCCTTGGATAATGACATGGTTTCATTTCGGCTGTATTAAGGTCAAGAAGGAGGATTGTGACATTGGGGATTGGTTTTTGTAAAGTATGTGATACAACAGATTGCTTGAGGATACAAATCAAAGCAAGGGATCAAATAATACAGGAACTTATAACAAAGCGTCATGAATCAGAAGAAAAGGTGAAGGATGTGACTGAGCGGCTTGCTACTGGGATCAGTGTGGCAGACGGCGAGCAGAAGCAAACTGTTAACAACGACGTACTCATAATGGGTGAGTCGATGATTAAGTGGAGCGGGGATATATCGGGGAATGCGGGCAGGAAAGTGATGTGCTATCCGGGAATGAAAATTGACCAGCTCGCCCATAAAGTTGAGGAAATGTCAATAGAAGATTGTGACACAGTTAAAGTATTGCTTCTGCATGTTGAGACTAATTAAATAAAAAGAAGGCTACAGCCGGTTTTTGTACGGGCCAGCTTTGCGAGTTAAGTACGAATGCCTGAAATAAATTAATTGGCATTTTGCGACGGCGAGCCAGTCCGTTAATGATTGCATGGACTGGGAGTGCGCACAACTGAGACTAGTTTATGTGGACACTGACTGCTGGATCGGGGACCGAGACTTCGCTCGAGATGGGCTACATTTGAATCGAAGAGGCACCTACAACCTGTGAACTCTGCACGAGTCATCGGATCCTGCCGGCATTCGTGTGGAGTAGGGCTGGGAGAAGGCAGCCGTCAAGATTGGAAGATGCGATTGGAGAAACTTTGAAATGGAGGTAAGACTAAGATTTCTGCAGGTTAATTGTCAGGCTATACGGAATAAAATAACAGAATTTTGGAATCTAGTAGAGACATATTCACAGGACGTTGTCATAGCTACTGAATCATGGTTATATGAGGTTGTAAATAGTAATGAAATAATCCAGGGTTCATACTTAATGTACAGAAGAGAGGTGGTGGTTGATTTATTTGTGTTCGTAGGGACATCGAAAGTTGCTTCAAATGGGCCACTAGGCATCATGAGCTGTTGTGTGTAGAAAGCAAAGTTAAACTCTCTTCAGGTGACAGGGGCGTATCGAGCACCGAAGGACAACTTCCTGCTACTAGATGCGGTAGCCAAGCTCAACATGCAGCAAACAAGCTAGTTAGGGAGGGGGATTCTCCCAGGTGGTTGATTTGACCACGAGAGGGAATTGTACATTACATGTTTATGTGGCGCTGTATATTAGTTCGATGAATGTTCCTGGAATTAGTGGTGTTGAACTAAATATTAGACACTGTGACTCTTTAATACAGGACTCCGGCGAAGCAGGTAAAATATTTCAGTCCAGCAGAGCAGATCAAAGCAAATTTCAGGATTACAAGAATGAGAAATTTGTAAGATGGGCGTCGGAGGTTTGTCATACAAATATAATTTGGGGAGATTTTCTAAATATCTTAGATCGTGCTATTGAGCAAATCGTGCCATTTAAATTGCTGAAGCAAAACCCGGATCCGGAAGATTACGTAAGGGAAATCAGGGGACACAAAAGGAAATTAAGGACAGCTTATAACATACGACACGATAGTTACAAGCATTTTCGAAAGTTTAAATTATTATCGAAACGGCTAGTCCTCAAAACGAAGGCAGCTCACGATAATTAAATTCAAAACGGAGTGATGGGTGGAAAAGAATGTTATAGTTACGTTAGAAGGCTCAAAGGAAATCCCAACGGTCTATGATAAAATCCGGAGATGATGAATTAAAAACTGAGAAACAGGCAATTGCAAATGAATTAACTACTGTATATGGTATGATAGGGTATTTAATATATTTCATAGCTGTGTGCTGGACCTTAACTATGATTCTGTTAGCCAACCTTAGATATATACCGCTAGTCCCATACAATATTTGTGGAGATGTGCTAAAATTGTGCGATACAGTCATTGGACGATACTTGTGGGTGCTGTTCAATGTATCAATTAATAACACACAAATTCTGGAAGACTGGAAAAGTGCTACAGAAGTTCCAATATTTAAGGGAGGGAACAGATTGGTAATGGGAAACTCAAGGCCTATTAGCCTAACATCCGGCATATGTAAACTGATGGAGCACCTTATCTCTGATTACTTACGGGAACAGTCGGGAAAGTTATCATGGCTTAATGGGGGACAACACGGATTTAGACAAGGGTACTCATGTGAGGGCCAAATTATATCACTCCTTCAGGATAATAATTACTCGCTAGACAAGCGGGTGAAAGTTGACGCTGTAATTATAGATTTTGCGATGGCAGATGATGTCGTCCCACATGGCCTACTTCTCCGTAAATTAGCGGTAACGAAGATTTATAAAAGAGTAATTTCATGGATTCAAGAGTCCTTAACTGGTCGGTCACAAAAGGTTAAAATAGATAATGTATTCTCGGAGGACATTTTTACAACGTAAGGTGTCCCTCAGGGTAGTGTGATTGGGCCCCTGTTATTTCTGTCACTTATTAACGAACTACCCACTGGGATTCAAAGTGACTGCCGATTATTTGCGGATGATTGTGTAATATACCGAAACATTCATAGCTCAGTTACAAACTGACCTCAACCTGGTTCATAACCGGGCATTTGACAACAAAATGGAGATAAATACGAGTAAATGTAGTCTCATGAGAATAGGGAGAGGGCGAAGGCATGATTTTCAATATAATATCTGCTCGGAAATACTTGTAGAAGAAGACTCGTGCTAATACTTGGGCATCCGTGTAAGGAATGATAAGAAATGGAGTCCCCATGTGAGTTGTGTCGTCTCCAAATCCTACAAATCACTTCATTTTGTAATACGGGTATTAGAAGGCAGTAGCTCTACCGCAAAAGAATTAGGATATTTGACCCCAGTGAGGCCAATCTTGGAATACGGCTCAACTGTTTGGGACCCATATCAGGTAGGGCTCATCACTGGGCTGGAGATGGTATAAAGGAAGGCTGCGGGTTTGAGCTCAACTGTTTGGGACCCATATCAGGTAGGGCTCATCACTGGGCTGGAGATGGTATAAAGGAAGGCTGCGGGTTTGAGCTCAACAGTTCGGGACCCATATCAGGTAGGGCTCATCACTGGGCTGGAGATGGTATAAAGGAAGGCCGCGGGTTTGAGCTCAACGGTTTGGGACCCATATCAGGTAGGGCTCATCACTGGGCTGGAGATGGTATAAAGGAAGGCTGCGGGTTTGTGCCCAACAGTTTGGGACCCATATCAGGTAGGGCTCATCACTGGGCTGGAGATGGTATAAAGGAAGGCCGCGGGTTTGAGCTCAACGGTTTGGGACCCATATCAAGTAGGGCTCATCACTGGGCTGGAGATGGTATAAAGGAAGGCCGCGGGTTTGAGCTCAACTATTTTAATCATAGAAGTAGTGTAACTCAAATTATAGAAAAACTAGGATGGGAATCTCTGGATGATAGAATATGGAATAATACCTTCGCGATCAAGATATCTAACTAGTGACTAAACTAGTGCAATTTCAGCAGTTGCATTACTCGGCAACTTTTCCTTTAAATACGAGGAACTGGGCTCGTTTCTACTCTTCAATCATGAGGTGTTCGTGCAATCAATATATAATGTACAGACAATACTGTTTTATATGTCAGAGATTATGGATTAATAGTTCTTTCGAATGAACGTGTTAATCCTTCTACAGCACGATACAAGCGATTGTACCTAGAGAAAGATCCAACTACAGCTGTTATTTCTTAACAGTCAACATAGTCTTCCATCGTCTCGATTAAGTGGCTAAGTACAAATCGGGTGCTAGTTTATATTCTTAAATACAGCGTTTAACTTTCGTTTCTCTCACTTATTGCAGTGGAATGTTGCCACTCATTCACATGCTTTTCCTGTAACGAGATGCGATGACGGATTACGTCTGTTAGAGGATATTACAATTAATTCATTAAAACGGGCAACAGAACACCAAGTAACAGGCAATGTGCTGTTCGTTAAAGTGACACACATCTATTCGATTATAATCCACTATGTATTAGCGATATTGCCAAGTAAACATTTTGTAAACATATGGGCTATCATACTTCACTTACGGATGAATGGATAGCACTATTTAGGGGTTGTGTCGAGTTGATTGATTTACCTGGACTTTAAACAAAACCCAGTAGTCCTACCAAGCGAGCGTAGCCCAGCTATTTGGCTTGCAGATTATGGGGTGACGCGTGGTCAGCGCATTGGATCCCCTCGGCCGTTAATCCTGGTTTCTGTCTCACTGTCAGACAGCTACTCAATTGTCGTCATTTATAGGGTTATGTTTTGAAATATATCCCCCGCAGTTGGTAATGTTACTTATGTTAATTAACGACTAGTGGTAATGTTACTTACATTAACTAACGACTCACTGAATGAGCAAAATAGTAAGCAGTTCAGTTAGCCACAGGAGAGTCAGAGAGATGGCCGCAGCACAATCCACCCTCATCTGCTATATAAAATACACCACTGGTCACTTGACATCAGTGAAAGTAATAAAGAGTCATTTTGATAAGTGAAATTATGTTGTAATACTATGTTAATTATTTTAGGAAACTGTGGTTGATTAGTGTGTATATTAATGGCAACAAAAAGAAAGGCCAAGACGATTCGCGAAATTGGACTTAATATTATAATACCAACATATATTACGGTTTGTTAAGTTCGGTTTATATATTAATATTTTTACCATAAGCTACAAAATGAACCACAATCAAACTTTTGAGTTTGCCCTAAATAATAATACATTAATAACGCCTAATTAATTAATAGCGTGGAAATGCGCGAGATACATTTTGAAGCTGAATGTTTAGCACTCGCAATAAAAAAGGAAAAGCCTGAACATCCGAATAAAGATGGTAAATATAAGATCAACGGTGAAGAGCAGCACAAATCAGGTACTAAAACTTTTAAAAAGGATAAAACTAGTTACGAATTCAATTTTGAAGATATTAAACTTTGCTTCTAATAGAATGATGTGTGTGTAATACGTAATTATAATTGTTGAACACGACCTACGAGAGGCTCGGCTATAATAATAATAATATCCTTATTGTTGAACACAATCTATGAGCGGCTCGCCAATAATAATAATATCGTTATTGTTGAACACGATCTATGAGCGCCTCGGCTATATTAATAATAATATCGTTATTGATGAACACGATTTAGGAGTGGCTCGGCTATAATAATAATATCGTTATTGTTGTACACGATCTATCAGAGGCTCGGCATTAATAATAATATCGTTATTGATGAACACGATCTATGAGCGGCTCTGATATAATAATAATATCGTTATTTTTGAACAGGACCTACGAGCGGCTCGGCTATAATAATACTATCCTTATTGTTGAACACGATCTATCACAGGCTCGGCATTAATAATAATATCGTTATTGTTGAACACAATCCATGAGAGGCTCGCCTATCATAATAACATTATTGATGAACACCATCTATGAGAGGCTCGGCATTAATAATAATATAGTTATTGTTCTACACGATCTATGAGCGGCTCGGCTATAATAATAATATCCTTATTGTTGAACACGATCTGTGCGAGGCACGGCTATAATAATAATATCGTTATTGTTGAACACGATCTATGAGAGGCTCGGCTATAACAATAATATCGTTATTGTTGAACATGATCTATGAGAGGCTCGGCAATAATAATAATAATATCCTTATTGGTTGAACACGATCTATGAGCGGCTCGGGTATAATAATAATAATATCGTTATTATTGAACACGATCTATGAGCGGCTCGGCTATAATAATAATATTGTTCTTGTTGAACACGATCTATGAGAGGCTCGGCTATAATAATAATATCGTTATTGTTGAACACGATCTATGCGCGGGTCGGCTATAATAAAATATCGATATTGTTGAACACGATCTATGAGCGACTCGGCTATAATAATATCCTTATTGTTGAACACGATCTATGAGAGGCTCGGCTATAATAGTAATATCGTTATTGTTGAACACGATCATTGAGCGGCTCGACTATATTAATAATATCGTTATTGTTGAACACGATCTATGCGTGGCTCAGCTAAAATACTAATATCGTTATTGTTGATCACGATCTATGAGCGGCTTGGCTATAATAATATTGTTATTGTTGAACACGATCTATGAGCGATTCGGCTATAATATTAATATCGTTGTTGTGGAACACGATCTATGAGCGGCTCGGCTATAAAACAATATCGTTATAGTTGAACACGATTTATGAGTGGCTTGGCTATCATAATAATATCGTTATTGTTGAACACGATCTATGAGCGGCTCGGCTATAATAATAATATCGTTATTGTTGAACACGATCTATGAGAGGCTCGGCTATAATAATAAAATCATTATTGTTGAACACGTTCTATGAGTGGCTTGGCTATCATAATAGTATCGTTATTGTTGAACACGATCTATGAGCGACTCAGCTATAATATTAATATCGTTATTGGGGAACACGATCTATGAGCAGCTCGGCTATAATAACAATATCGTTATAGTTGAACACGATTTATGAGTGGCTTGGCTATCATAATAATTTCGTTATTGTTGAACACGATCTATGAGCGGCTCGGCTATGATAATAATATCGTTATTGTTGAACACGATCTATGAGCGACTCGGCTATAATATAAATATCGTTATTGTGGAACACGATCTATGAGCAGCTCGACTATAATAACAATATCGTTATAGTTGAACACGATTTATGAGTGGCTGGGCTATCATAATAATATCGTTATTGTTGAACACGATCTATGAGCGGCTCGGCTATAATAATAATATCGTTATTGTTGAACACGATCTATGAGCGGCTTGGCTATCATAATAATATAGTTATTGTTGAACACGATCTATGAGCGGCTCGACTATAATAATAATATCGTTATTGTTGAACACGTTCTATGAGAGACTCGGCTATAATAATAATATTATTATTGTTGAACGCGATCTATGAGCGGCTCGGCTATAATAATATCGTTATTGTTGAACACGATCTATGAGAGACTCGGCTATAATAATAATATCATTATTGTTTAACACGATCTATGAGCGGCTCGGCTATATTAATAATATCGTTATTGTTGAACGCCATCTATGAGCGGTTCGGCTATAATAATAATATCGTTATTGTTGAAAACGATCTATGAGAGACTCTGCTATAATAATAATATCGTTATTGTTGAACACGATCTATGAGCGGCTCGGCTATGATAATAATATCGTTATTGTTGAACACGATCTATGAGCAACTCGGCTATAATATAAATATCGTTATTGTGGAACACGATCTATGAGCAGCTCGACTATAATAACAATATCGTTATAGTTGAACACGATTTATGAGTGGCTTGGCTATCATAATAATATCGTTATTGTTGAACACGATCTATGAGCGACTCGGCTATAATAATAATATCGTTATTGTTGAACACGATCTATGAGAGGCTCAGCTATATTAATAATAATATCGTTACTGTTGAACATGATCTATGAGCGGCTCGGCTATAATAATAATATCATTATTGTTGAACAGGATCTATGAGCGGCTCGGCTATAATAATATTGTTATTGCTGAACACGATCTATGTGTGGCTCGGCTATAATAATAATATCGTTATGGTTGAACACGATCTATGTGTGGCTCGGCTATAATGATAATATCGTTATTGTTGAACACGATCTATGTGTGGCTCGGCTATAATAATAATATCGTTATTGTTGAACACGATCTATGAGCGGCTCGGCTATAATAATTATATCGTTATTGTTGAACACGATCTATGAGCGGTTCGGCAATAATAATAATATCGTTATTGTTGAAGACGATCTATGAGAGGCTCAGCTATAATTATAATATCGTTATTGTTGAACACGATCTATGAGAGGCTCGGCTATAACAATAATATCGTTTTTGTTTTGGCGCCTTATGCTGCATGTTCACCTTTAAATCAAATGTTTATGGGAGAGCGAATATACCTCCAACATTAGCAAAATACGTCTGACATAATTTACATCTCTATTTAATTTAACAACATCCAATGAACCAAGTCTTCGTATAGCCCAAGTATCATCGATAATGGCTAATAAGATGTTCCTTTGCATAAACAAATTTGCCCATTTTCGAGCTTTACACATTGATATGTTTAAATAGCCTACAACGCATAAAATGCCTTCGAAATCAAACAAGAAAAAAGTAAATCCCAGGTTTCTAACTTTCGTTAACGTGGTTTTGCTTTTATTGATTATGCCTCATTTTGCTCGAGTCCTGACACACAATTTAATTTTAAATCCGGTGAGAAACAAATCCTACTTACGACACTGAGTACATTCGAAGACAAGGTAAAATACTCCTAGTGTCGATATTACTTTATTATTGTATAAATTGCAGCCCATGTTTTATTTAATTGAACGCCCGAGGCTCCCAACAAGGTTAATGTCAAGTAGTTTCCACCTTGGCTACCAGATACCACCTAGCGGCGAGCGTTGGAACTTGATAGAACACTTCTAACTAGCCAAATATAATCTACAAATTGTACTACACACTATTAGTTTTAGTGGTAGGTTCCTATGACACGGAGCAACCGGCTGTACTTCCCCTCTGAAGGAAGGCATACCGACGCTCTTGATAATGCGACGACTACGGTTGGGTTTGAACCCGCGATCTTGGGCATGGTTACCGACGACCCCACCGAAGCGAGGGAGAGAGGCACAGCACTAGAATCAGCAGAGTTTGGACTCAACATGTTAAAACTTTTGCAAAGTTATCTGGAATATTATTGTAGACACACCTTAACTACTCGTGTTTTGCTTCCCAGAGATAAGCATTCATGTCTTCGCACGTTCCACAGCGGATAATGTATGAGCATAGCCCACTCTGAAATGCCAACAGCATAACCAGGAGGTCCATTTTCGTCCAGAACCGTCGACAGCAACTAATATTAGTAGGCTTGCTATTTCTTTTCTCCTTAGGCGGAGCTGTGTACCATGACGCTGCCTCAGAGAATATACAGTTGCAGGTTTTACACTGATAGAAGACCCCGCACGAATTTCCACGCTGGGTTCTATTTTACTCTAGCGAGAAAGAGTATCCATATTTTTCAAACTAAACTTTAAAAGACCTAAATTATGGTTTATCAGTCATGAAAAGAAAATACAAGTCCTCTCCACGTAAAATAAGAATATTTCAAATGCACTAGATTTGTGAATTGTGTACCTACAAAAGTTCCACATGCTATGCAAACAAGCAAGCTCCTATACAGCAAGTACTAACATACTTTGCTCATCCCTTGGCGTAAGGGTCGGTCGTATCAAAAAACCTTTCCGACTGACGATTTAGGTGATTTTTAGGTGAGTATTGACTATTTCAATCGGATTTGACATTGTAACTATTAAGGAATGTACTAACTTTTTGTCAAAACTCCATTGTTCCCACTCCTTCAGGATCTTGTGTCAGTTGTAGAACCTATCACTAAGAACTCCTGAGAAAAGTGCATTGTAATACTTTAGGAGCTACAATGGAAACGGATATGAAAATTCCAGTCTTGAGAAAATGAACGACCAAGTTATCTGACTCTCCAAATAGTCTGTACTAGTCTAAATTTTAAAATCTAAAAAATAAATTATTGCAGATAGTTATAAAATTCTTTCTCCAAAATGAACTATAAGAGTAGTTTTCTTTTAAAACAAGTTAATTTTCACAGTGCTAAGTCATACTGATCACAATTCAACCAGCCCTAACGCATCAAGTTCAGTCGCGAGTATCATTTCTTCCCAGTAACATCAATAAAACATCCGGTAAGCTCTATGACTTCTCATTCTTATTTGCATGGATTCTCAGCCATCAGCCCTGTAGAGTCTACATTTTATTAAGTGGACGATCCAGACAGACTAGAGACATTGTTCAGGCAGAGGAGTTTTGATATCGGCTTTGCAGTTCACACACCTCAGCACTGCGAACTGAAGCAGGCAACTTGCTCCTCGTAGGGCTGACATTACGAGCAGTTTTGAAATGGGCTTCTGTTCAGTCAGTCAACCAAGCGAAAACCTTGCCCCGAAACAACCACAGTGGTCAAGACTTGCAGCGAAAAAAACAGTCGGAGGAACCAAAAACCTGACGTGAATGGCAAGGAGATCGAAATAGTACATTTAACGGACAAAAATAAGTGGGCTAGAACCACAAGGTTGACGCAGCAACTCTGTCACTACTTGCACAGAGAGAAAACACCCCAAAATCGTGAAAAATGTGTAGTGACCAAGGCTAAAATAGCAAACGAAAAGAGGCGAGCAGTTCCAGCATTAGCCCCTGGCCTCTGGGTTTCGTATCCGCTCTACTGATGAATGTTAAGTAGTTGAACATCTACACTGTGTACTTTCCTCATAAGTCATGTCAACTCTAGAAGTCCTGTCTACCAAATATGTATGCATTTACAAGACTTGTCTACCCAATGTATAATTCTCTACAAGTCCTGCCTACCGAATATGTACTGCTCTACCTGAACAAGATACCCAATAACCACCACTGGGAAATTTCAAGGTGCTTACTAAACCCTGGGATATCATTCCGCGTTGTCACAAACTATGAAGTGTTATCCAACAAAAAACCAGCATCAACTTTTCGTACTATGTTCGTACATTGCAAATATCTAAAATTCTCCTTGGTTTTATCACTAGCTGTAATGTATTTTCCTAGTAGTACCTTCAAGTAACGAGGAATCTGTTTACGCTTTTCGTTTCGGGTTCGGATTACAGAAGAATGATATGATACTCTGGTAACAGTAGGATAGTTTGAAGCAATGGATGTCCTCACTAAAACTTATTCACATAATTGTCACTGCATCATGTGTGTATTTTCCAGATCAATTTACAGAAGACAGAAATAGCTCCCATCAACAGACTGACCGACGTTTCTTAAACATACCCCGACAGTGAGAACACTGAACGAGAATGGATAATTAGTGGGCTGCTAAATAGAAAGTTAATATCAGTATCTACTTCATGAGACACAAAAAATGAGAGACACATCTCACATTGCAAACAAATCATATTCAAATCCAAAACTTACAGCTATGCACATTTAAAGCGATAAATCGCGTAGTTTGTGTGTTGAACACTTACTCATTTGAGTGATTTCCTCTTCGGACACTTTCTCGTTCCTGGATATCTTCTTCAACATCCTAGGGATAAGATGGAATAATTTATTTCTATGCTTACACTTTTACATAAATAGCACACCATGTAATTATACTGCACTGGTCCGCTGAAGTGGAGATGTAAATAATAAGATTATAAGATGAGATAATTAAATTCACCATCTTTCTATCAACAAGGATTGTGCTTGCTGTACAAAACACAACCTAACAACCAAACGCTTCTGTTTGTCATCAACACAATTGTGATAAAACAACTCTTAATCCCTTACTACTATTACGTGAAAAGGAGATGTCTTGTAAAAAGGCATGAAGATACTTACCTCATTTGGATCTAAAGATGGTGTTTCTGTTTTCCGGCAGGGAACGATCTCCGGAATAGAAGTTTCCTCAATTTTAATATCAGATTGATGGTCTGTATAGTCCTGCAAGGAAATGTCTTGATTTACAAACACGTTCCTTGAAAACATGCATTGAAAGATTCAAGGAATTAACAAACTGAGGTTGAAATCGCCTCCCATTAACAATCTGCTTACGTCAATAGTGACAGTTTTTGTGAAGTTTACAGTTGTTATACACTCCTAGCACATTGTGGGTGTGTAGCGACATTGCGGCCCAGATGCAGTTTTTACAGTTAGAATATAATGATAATAATAACAAGCAAAGTTGAATAATGTTGTGTTCAAAAATCTCGCACCAATCGTAGTTTGTTTTACCCTCTTGTGACCAGATTAAAGCAATATACATATCAAGGATACTTAAGGCAGGGAGGATTTTAACACGAGTGATAAATACATTCCTAAGAAGTGGCAAGTTCTTGAAATTTCATACCAATTCACATTTAAGACATAATTCATGGTCCTTTGACATTGTCGAGATTAGGCAATGTGGTAACAAATATAGAATACTAGCTGAAGTACCCGTGCTTCGCTACGGGTCGTAAATAAATTAAAATGTGAAGGTGACAGGTAAAACAGGGGATAGGCGAGGTGCTGCGCAGAGGGAGATTAAGGATGGAACATTTTGTCCAACTACACCGCTCTGCCTTGACCGTGTTTTATAGCACACATTTAGGTTTTACTCGCTAACGGTTGGAGATACATTTCGGATGGAAAATGCAATTTTTAACCTCGTACATGCCATCGAAAGTTTGCTATTTCTTAGCGTTCTCTTTTTATTTGAAATGGAAATATGAAAGTTAAAAACCAAAGGGTAGAGTGACGTCACTAAAATGGTCGCCATCTTTAATTAGTGCAAAGGATTGAAATCAAAAGTAACCTGTATGTTAAACAGGTAAATCTGCTACTTCCATGTAAAATTCATGTAAATCGGACCAGTGGTACTTGCGTGATTGAGTAATACACAGACACACACCATCTCATTTTTAGTCTCGCTTCGCTCGCGTCATAGTCGTGTCATATTGTTATTCAATGAAATGCAGGTTTAACCCCATTAACACCCCTTTAGAACCTGAATATCCAAAAATCCCTCCTTAGTAGATGTTTTCGACACACGACAAACATATCCTCAAAATATCATTCTTCTAACATTAATAGTTTTGGTTGGTCGATGAGAGTGAACATCCAAAAATCCTTCCTTAGTGGACGTTTTTCTTCCAGAATTTCACCCCTCCCCATAGACCCCTTAAATTGGATTTATGAAAAGACAGTCGAACACCTATTTATTTTATTTATTTATTTATTTTAAGCTGATTGACTTCCTCCGAGTTTCAAACTCCTCGCCTATGTCGTTTAAGAGATAAACGCTCCGTTAAGAATCTTTCAACCCCCACTTTTCATCCCTTTCACCTCATAATATACACTATATCGAAAAACCATTAGACATGTGTCAGCTTATTTTTAATGATTAGTATATATGCCAAGTATCAATCCCCAAATGAAACCACTCGTGAGATATTGTTATTCAATGAAATGCACGTTTACCCCCTTAACACCTATTTAGAACCTGAATATTCAAAACTCTTACCTTAGTGGACGTTTTCGACATAAAACGAACATATCCCCAAAATTTCATGTTTCCAACTTCAATAATTTTGGCTGGGCGATGATGAGTGAGTGAGTCAGTCAGGACATTTTCTTTCATTTATATTTGATAATTTCACCCCTCCCCATGAACCCCTTAAATTGGATTTATGAAACAAACGGTCGAACACCTATTTACTTATTTAAAGCTGATTTCCCCCTGAGTTTGATGAGTGAGTAAGTGAGTCAATCAGTTAGGACACTTTCTTTCCTGTTTTAGCCCCCCAGAATTTCACCCCTCTCCAAGGGCCCCTTAAATTGGATTTTTGAAAAAACGGTCGAACACATATTTACTTGTATTTTAAGCTGTTTTATCCCGCCGAATTTCAAACTTCTCGCCTATGTCGTTTAAGAGATACACGCTCCGTTAAGAATCCCTCAATCCCCAATTTTCACCCCTTTCACCTCATAATATACACCACATCGAAAACCCCTCAGAGACGTGTCTTCTTCCTTTTTAATGATGAGTTTATATGCCGTGTATCATATCCCCCAATGAAACCAATCGGGAGATATTGTTATTCAATGGAACGCAGGTTTAACCCCCTTAAGACCCCTTCAGAACCTGAATATCCGAAAATCCTCCCTTAGTAGACGGTTTTGACATACAATGAACATATCCCCAAACTGTCATGTTTCTAACTTCAATAATTTTGGCTGGGCGATGATGAGTGTGTGAGTGAGTGAGTGAGTCAGGACATTATCTTTCAATTTTCTTTTTTCAGAATTTCACCCCTCCCCAAGAACCCCTTAAATTTGATTTATGAAAAAAACTGTCGAACAGCTATTTACTTACTTTAAAGCAGTTTTATCCCCCTGAGTTTGATGAGTGAGTGAGTCAGTCAATCAGTTAGGACACTTTCTTCCTGTCTCCCCCCCCAGAATTTCACCCCTCCCCATGGGCCCCTTAAATTGGATTTATGAATAAACGGTCCAACACATATTTACGTATTTTGTATGCTGATTGTTTTCCGCTGAGTTTCAAACTCCTCACCTATGTCGTTTAAGAGATACACGCTCCGTTAGGAATCTTTCAATCCCCACTTTTCACCCCTTTCACCTCATAATATACACCACATCCAAAAACCCTCAGACTCGTATCTTCTTATTTTTAATGATGAGTTTACGTGCCGAGTATCACATCCCCCAATGAAACCAATCGGGAGATATTGAAATTCAATGAAATGCAGGTCAACCCCCTTAACACCCCTTTAGAACCTGAATATCCAAAAATCCTATCTTAGGGGGCATTTTCGGCCCTTTGGGAAGCTGCATACCAAATTTCATTCCAATCCGTAGGTGGTTTCTGAGATTTCGTGATGAATGAATGAGTGAGTGGTATTTCACAAATATATATAGTAGATGATAGTGTCAAGTCTTGGTTATGCTAAACTCGGTTGACAGTGCTGTGTGAGTAGTTGAGTAACTAACGGGATTTCAAGTAAAGATCCTCTTTTTCTATACCGGTAGTGCAGAGCAGAACTGGCATCCAGTCGGCCGTGTCTCGACTTTAGCTATGTTGCCGTGGAAACTATCTGGCTTGCCATTCCTTCATGAGTATATTTTATGATTTGATTAGCCAGTGCTTGAGTGCAAAAGGGCCGAAATCAGAAGAATGAGAAAGACTATCGAAGAATCATGTAGCCAGTGGTTCCTTCTGGATCCTAAACTATATGTATGCAAAATTTGTTTGAGATTGGCGGAACGGTGTAGATTTGTATACGGAACAGACCCACATACATACCCACATATATATATACAGACTTTCACTCTTATATATAAGATGAATATTTTTATAGGCGACAGCTTAAGAGCTTTTATGAACGAAATTGCCGACTGCAGTCTAATAATGGCTGAGGCACACCGCCATACACCATCTCTAGGGTGACTATGTGCCAGTCTAATAATGGCTGAGGCACACCACCATACACCATCTCTAGGGTGAATATGTGCCAGTCTAATAATGGCTGAGGCACACCGCCATACACCATCTCTAGCGGCTTCGGTGGCGTAGTTGGTTGCATGCTGAACTGCTGTGCCCAAGATAGCGGGTTCAAACCCGGCCGAAGTCGTCGGATTTTTTAAGAGCGTTAAAAATCCTTCAGTATACCTTCCTTCGGAGGTGATGTAAAGTCGGCGGTCCCTTGTCATAGATTTATGGCATGTAAAAGATCCTTTCACAGACTTAACTTGTGTAAAGCAAAATTTGTTAGGTTAGATTTCGTCAGAACGCTCTATCAAAGTTCCAACGTTCACCACTAGGTATCATTGATATCTGGTGGCGAAAGTTAGAACTACTTGAAATTGAACGGAACTTGTATCTCGCTCCTTAGGGTGTCCGCTGAAAGCAGCTACAGACTCAGGCGAGCCGAACAAGTCCTCGGACACTCCCGGCACTAAAAGCCATACCATATATAAATAAATAAATAAATAAATAAATAAATCTAGGGTGACTATGTTCCAGTCTAATAATGGCTGAGGCACACCGCCATACACCATCTCTAGGGTGACTATGTGCCAGTCTAATAATGGCTGAGACACATCGCCATACACCATCTCTAGGGTGACTATGTGCCGGTCTAATAATGGCTGAGACACACCGTCATACACCATCTCTAGGGTCACTATGTGCCAGTCTAATAATGGCTGAGACACACTTCCATAAACCATCTCTAGGGTGACTATGTGCCAGTCTAATAATGGCTGAGGCACATCGCCATACACCATCTCTAGGGTGTCTATGGGCCAGTCTAATAATTGCTGAGGCACACCGCCATACACCATCTCTAGGGTGACTATGTGCCAGTCTAATGATGGCTGAGGCACTCCACCATACACCATCTCTAGGGTGACAATGTGCCGGTCTAATGATGGCTGAGACACACCACCATACACCATCTCTAGGGTGACTATGTGCCAGTCTAATAATGGCTGAGGGATACGGCTATACACCATCTCTAGGATGACTATGTGCCAGTCTAATAATGGCTGAGGCACACCGCCATACACCATCTCTAGGGTGACTATGTGCCGGTCTAATAATGGCTGAGACACACCGTCATACACCATTTCTAGGGTGACTATGTGCCAGTCTAATAATGGCTGAGACACACCGCCATACACCATCTCTAGGGTGACTATGTGCCAGTCTAATAATGGCTGAGGCACACCGCCATACACCATCTCTAGGGTGACTATGTGCCAGTCTAATAATGGCTGAGACACATCGCCATACACCGTCTCTAGGGTGACTATGTGCCAGTCTAATAATGGCTGAGACACACCACCATACACCATCTCTAGGGTGACTATGTGCCAGTCTAATAATGGCTGAGGCACACCACCATACACCATCTCTAGGGTGACTATGTGCCGGTCTAATAATGGCTGAGACACACCGCCATACACCATCTCTAGGGTGACTATGTGCTAGTCTAATAATGGCTGAGGCACACCACCATACACCACATCTAGGGTGACTATGTGCCAGTCTAATAATGGCTGAGACACACCGCCATACACCATCTCTAGGGTGACTATGTGCCAGTCTAATAATGGCTGAGACACACCGTCATACACCATCTCTAGGTTGACTATGTGCCAGTCTAATAATGGCTGAGGCACACCGCCATACACCATCTCTAGGGTGACTATGTGCCAGTCTAATAATGGCTGAGGTACACCGCCATACACCATCTCTAGGTTGACTATGTGCCAGTCTAATAATGGCTGAGGCACACCGCCATACACCATCTCTAGGGTGACTATGTGCCAGTCTAATAATGGGTGAGGCACACCACCATACACCATCTCTAGAGTGACTATGTGCCGGTCTAATAATGGCTGAGACACACCGCCATACACCATCTCTAGGGTGACTATGTGCCAGTCTAATAATGGCTGGGGCACTCCGCCATACACCATCTCTAGGGTGACTATGTGCCAGTCTAATAATGGCTGAGACACATCGCCATACACCATCTCTAGAGTGACTATGTGCCAGTCTAATAATGGCTGAGGCACATCACCATACACCATCTCTAGGGTGACTATGTGCCGGTCTAATAATGGCTGTGGCACATCACCATACACCATCTCTAGGGTGACTATGTGCCAGTCTAATAATGGCAAGGGCACACCGCCATTCACCGTCTCTAGGGTAACTATGTGCCGGTCTAATAATGGCTGAGGCACACCACCATTCACCATCTCTAGGGTGACTATGTGCCAGTCTAATAATGGGTGAGGCACACCACCATACACCATCTCTAGGGTGACTATGTGCCGGTCTAATAATGGCTGAGACACACCGCCATACACCATCTCTAGGGTGACTATCTGCCAGTCTAATAATGGCTGGGGCACTCCGCCATACACCATCTCTAGGGTGACTATGTGCCAGTCTAATAATGGCTGAGACACATCGCCATACACCATCTCTAGAGTGACTATCTGCCAGTCTAATAATGGCTGAGGCACACCACCATTCACCATCTCTAGGGTAACTATGTGCCGGTCTAATAATGGCTGTGGCACATCACCATACACCATCTCTAGAGTGACTATGTGCCGGTCTAATAATGGCTGAGGCACACCGCCATACACCATCTCTAGGGTCACTATGTGCCAGTCTAATAATGGCTGAGGCACACCGCAATACACCATCTCTAGGGTGACTATGTGCCAGTCTAATAATGGCTGAGACACACCGCCATACACCATCTCTAGGGAGACTATGTGCCGGTCTAATAATGGCTGTGGCACATCACCATACACCATCTCTAGGGTGACTATGTGCCAGTCTTATAATGGCTGTGGCACACCGCCATACACCATCTCTAGAGTGACTATGTGCCGGTCTAATAATGGCTGAGGCACATCGCCATACACCTTCTCTAGGGTGACTATGTGCCAGACTAATAATGGCTGAGGCACATCGCCATACACCATCTCTAGAGTGACTATGTGCCAGACTAATAATGGCTGAGGCACATCGCCATACACCATCTCTAGAGTGACTATGTGCCGGTCTAATAATGGCTGAGGCACATCGCCATACACCATCTCTAGGGTGACTATGTGCCAGACTAATAATGGCTGAGGCACATCGCCATACACCATCTCTAGGGTGACTATGTGCCAGACTAATAATGGCTGAGGCACATCGCCATACACCATCTCTAGGGTGACTATGTGCCAGACTAATAATGGCTGTGGCACACCGCCATACACCATCTCTAGAGTGACTATGTGCCGGTCTAATAATGGCTGAGGCACATCGCCATACACCATCTCTAGGGTGACTATGTGCCAGTCTAATAATGGCTGAGGCACACCGCCATACACCATCTTTAGGGTAACTATGTGCCGGTCTAATAATGGCTGTGGCACATCACCATACACCATCTCTAGAGTGACTATGTGCCAGTCTAATAATGGCTGAGGCACACCGCCATACACCATCTCTAGGGTGACTATGTGCCGGTATAATAATGGCTGAGGCACACCACCATACACCATCTCTAGGGTGACTATGTGCCAGTCTAATAATGGCTGGGGCACTCCGCCATACACCATCTCTAGGGTCACTATGTGCCGGTCTAATAATGGCTGTGGCACATCACGATACACCATCTCTAGGGTGACTATGTGCCAGTCTAATAATGGCTGAGGGATACCGCCATACACCATCTCTAGAGTGACTATGTGCCGGTCTAATAATGGCTGAGGCACATCACCATACACCATCTCTAGGGTGACCATGTGCCGGTCTAATAATGGCTGTGGCACATCACCATACACCATCTCTAGAGTGACCATGTGCCGGTCTAATAATGGCTGTGGCACATCACCATACACCATCTCTAGAGTGACTATGCGCCAGTCTAATAATGGCTGTGGCACACTGCCACACACCATCTCTAGAGTGACTATGTGCCGGTCTAATAATGGCTGTGGCACATCACCATACACCATCTCTAGGGTGACTATGTGCCGGTCTAATAATGGCAGTGGCACATCACCATACACCATCTCTAGAGTGACTATGTGCCAGTCTAATAATGGCTGAGGCACACCGCCATACACCATCTCTAGGGTGACTATGTGCCGGTCTAATAATGGCTGAGACACACCACCATACACCATCTCTAGGGTGACTATGTGCCGGTCTAATAATGGCTGAGGCACACCGCCATACACCATCTCTAGGGTGACCATGTGCCGGTCTAATAATGACTGAGGCACACCACCATACACCATCTCTAGGATGACTATGTGCCGGTCTAATAATGGCTGAGGCACATCACCATACACCATCTATAGGGTGACCATGTGCCGGTCTAATAATGACTGAGGCACATCACCATACACCATCTCTAGGGTGACCATGTGCCGGTCTAATAATGGCTGAGGCACATCACCATACACCATCTCTAGAGTGACTATGTGCCAGTCTAATAATGGCTGAGGCACATCACCATACACCATCTCTAGAGTGACTATGTGCCAGTCTAATAATGGCTGAGGCACATCACCATACACCATCTCTAGGGTGACCATGTGCCGGTCTAATAATGGCTGAGGCACATCACCATACACCATCTCTAGAGTGACTATGTGCCAGTCTAATAATGGCTGAGGCACATCACCATACACCATCTCTAGGGTGACTATGTGCCGGTCTAATAATGGCTGAGGCACATCACCATACACCATCTCTAGAGTGACTATGTGCCAGTCTAATAATGGCTGAGGCACATCACCATACACCATCTCTAGGGTGACTATGTGCCGGTCTAATAATGGCTGAGGCACATTACCATACACCATCTCTAGGGTGACTATGTGCCGGTCTAATAATGGCTGAGGCACATCACCATACACCATCTCTAGAGTGACTATGTGCCAGTCTAATAATGGCTGAGGCACATCACCATACACCATCTCTAGGGTGACTATGTGCCGGTCTAATAATGGCTGAGGCACATCACCATACACCATCTCTAGAGTGACTATGTGCCAGTCTAATAATGGCTGAGGCACATCACCATACACCATCTCTAGGGTGACTATGTGCCGGTCTAATAATGGCTGAGGCACACCGCCATACACCATCTCTAGGGTGACTATGTGCCAGTCTAATAATGGCTGAGGCACACCGCCATACACCATCTCTAGGGTGACTATGTGCCGGTCTAATAATGGCTGAGGCACACCGCCATACACCATCTCTAGAGTGACTATGTGCCAGTCTAATAATGGCTGAGACACACCACCATACACCATCTCTAGAGTGACTATGTGCCAGTCTAATAATGGCTGAGGCACATCACCATACACCATCTTTAGAGTGACTATGTGCCGGTCTAATAATGGCTGAGGCACACCACCATACACCATCTCTAGAGTGACTATGTGCCGGTCTAATAATGGCTGAGGCACATCACCATACACCATCTCTAGAGTGACTATGTGCCGGTCTAATAATGGCTGAGGCACACCACCATACACCATCTCTAGAGTGACTATGTGCCGGTCTAATAATGGCTGAGGCACACCGCCATACACCATCTCTAGCGGCTTCGGTGGCGTAGTTGGTTGCATGCTGAACTGCTGTGCCCAAGATAGCGGGTTCAAACCCGGCCGAAGTCGTCGGATTTTTTAAGAGCGTTAAAAATCCTTCAGTATACCTTCCTTCGGAGGTGATGTAAAGTCGGCGGTCCCTTGTCATAGATTTATGGCATGTAAAAGATCCTTTCACAGACTTAACTTGTGTAAAGCAAAATTTGTTAGGTTAGATTTCGTCAGAACGCTCTATCAAAGTTCCAACGTTCACCACTAGGTATCATTGATATCTGGTGGCGAAAGTTAGAACTACTTGAAATTGAACGGAACTTGTATCTCGCTCCTTAGGGTGTCCGCTGAAAGCAGCTACAGACTCAGGCGAGCCGAACAAGTCCTCGGACACTCCCGGCACTAAAAGCCATACCATATATAAATAAATAAATAAATAAATAAATAAATAAATCTAGGGTGACTATGTTCCAGTCTAATAATGGCTGAGGCACACCGCCATACACCATCTCTAGGGTGACTATGTGCCAGTCTAATAATGGCTGAGACACATCGCCATACACCATCTCTAGGGTGACTATGTGCCGGTCTAATAATGGCTGAGACACACCGTCATACACCATCTCTAGGGTCACTATGTGCCAGTCTAATAATGGCTGAGACACACTTCCATAAACCATCTCTAGGGTGACTATGTGCCAGTCTAATAATGGCTGAGGCACATCGCCATACACCATCTCTAGGGTGTCTATGGGCCAGTCTAATAATTGCTGAGGCACACCGCCATACACCATCTCTAGGGTGACTATGTGCCAGTCTAATGATGGCTGAGGCACTCCACCATACACCATCTCTAGGGTGACAATGTGCCGGTCTAATGATGGCTGAGACACACCACCATACACCATCTCTAGGGTGACTATGTGCCAGTCTAATAATGGCTGAGGGATACGGCTATACACCATCTCTAGGATGACTATGTGCCAGTCTAATAATGGCTGAGGCACACCGCCATACACCATCTCTAGGGTGACTATGTGCCGGTCTAATAATGGCTGAGACACACCGTCATACACCATTTCTAGGGTGACTATGTGCCAGTCTAATAATGGCTGAGACACACCGCCATACACCATCTCTAGGGTGACTATGTGCCAGTCTAATAATGGCTGAGGCACACCGCCATACACCATCTCTAGGGTGACTATGTGCCAGTCTAATAATGGCTGAGACACATCGCCATACACCGTCTCTAGGGTGACTATGTGCCAGTCTAATAATGGCTGAGACACACCACCATACACCATCTCTAGGGTGACTATGTGCCAGTCTAATAATGGCTGAGGCACACCACCATACACCATCTCTAGGGTGACTATGTGCCGGTCTAATAATGGCTGAGACACACCGCCATACACCATCTCTAGGGTGACTATGTGCTAGTCTAATAATGGCTGAGGCACACCACCATACACCACATCTAGGGTGACTATGTGCCAGTCTAATAATGGCTGAGACACACCGCCATACACCATCTCTAGGGTGACTATGTGCCAGTCTAATAATGGCTGAGACACACCGTCATACACCATCTCTAGGTTGACTATGTGCCAGTCTAATAATGGCTGAGGCACACCGCCATACACCATCTCTAGGGTGACTATGTGCCAGTCTAATAATGGCTGAGGTACACCGCCATACACCATCTCTAGGTTGACTATGTGCCAGTCTAATAATGGCTGAGGCACACCGCCATACACCATCTCTAGGGTGACTATGTGCCAGTCTAATAATGGGTGAGGCACACCACCATACACCATCTCTAGAGTGACTATGTGCCGGTCTAATAATGGCTGAGACACACCGCCATACACCATCTCTAGGGTGACTATGTGCCAGTCTAATAATGGCTGGGGCACTCCGCCATACACCATCTCTAGGGTGACTATGTGCCAGTCTAATAATGGCTGAGACACATCGCCATACACCATCTCTAGAGTGACTATGTGCCAGTCTAATAATGGCTGAGGCACATCACCATACACCATCTCTAGGGTGACTATGTGCCGGTCTAATAATGGCTGTGGCACATCACCATACACCATCTCTAGGGTGACTATGTGCCAGTCTAATAATGGCAAGGGCACACCGCCATTCACCGTCTCTAGGGTAACTATGTGCCGGTCTAATAATGGCTGAGGCACACCACCATTCACCATCTCTAGGGTGACTATGTGCCAGTCTAATAATGGGTGAGGCACACCACCATACACCATCTCTAGGGTGACTATGTGCCGGTCTAATAATGGCTGAGACACACCGCCATACACCATCTCTAGGGTGACTATCTGCCAGTCTAATAATGGCTGGGGCACTCCGCCATACACCATCTCTAGGGTGACTATGTGCCAGTCTAATAATGGCTGAGACACATCGCCATACACCATCTCTAGAGTGACTATGTGCCAGTCTAATAATGGCTGAGGCACACCACCATTCACCATCTCTAGGGTAACTATGTGCCGGTCTAATAATGGCTGTGGCACATCACCATACACCATCTCTAGAGTGACTATGTGCCGGTCTAATAATGGCTGAGGCACACCGCCATACACCATCTCTAGGGTCACTATGTGCCAGTCTAATAATGGCTGAGGCACACCGCAATACACCATCTCTAGGGTGACTATGTGCCAGTCTAATAATGGCTGAGACACACCGCCATACACGATCTCTAGGGAGACTATGTGCCGGTCTAATAATGGCTGTGGCACATCACCATACACCATCTCTAGGGTGACTATGTGCCAGTCTTATAATGGCTGTGGCACACCGCCATACACCATCTCTAGAGTGACTATGTGCCGGTCTAATAATGGCTGAGGCACATCGCCATACACCATCTCTAGGGTGACTATGTGCCAGACTAATAATGGCTGAGGCACATCGCCATACACCATCTCTAGAGTGACTATGTGCCAGACTAATAATGGCTGAGGCACATCGCCATACACCATCTCTAGAGTGACTATGTGCCGGTCTAATAATGGCTGAGGCACATCGCCATACACCATCTCTAGGGTGACTATGTGCCAGACTAATAATGGCTGAGGCACATCGCCATACACCATCTCTAGGGTGACTATGTGCCAGACTAATAATGGCTGAGGCACATCGCCATACACCATCTCTAGGGTGACTATGTGCCAGACTAATAATGGCTGTGGCACACCGCCATACACCATCTCTAGAGTGACTATGTGCCGGTCTTATAATGGCTGAGGCACATCGCCATACACCATCTCTAGGGTGACTATGTGCCAGTCTAATAATGGCTGAGGCACACCGCCATACACCATCTTTAGGGTAACTATGTGCCGGTCTAATAATGGCTGTGGCACATCACCATACACCATCTCTAGAGTGACTATGTGCCAGTCTAATAATGGCTGAGGCACACCGCCATACACCATCTCTAGGGTGACTATGTGCCGGTATAATAATGGCTGAGGCACACCACCATACACCATCTCTAGGGTGACTATGTGCCAGTCTAATAATGGCTGGGGCACTCCGCCATACACCATCTCTAGGGTCACTATGTGCCGGTCTAATAATGGCTGTGGCACATCACCATACACCATCTCTAGGGTGACTATGTGCCAGTCTAATAATGGCTGAGGGATACCGCCATACACCATCTCTAGAGTGACTATGTGCCGGTCTAATAATGGCTGAGGCACATCACCATACACCATCTCTAGGGTGACCATGTGCCGGTCTAATAATGGCTGTGGCACATCACCATACACCATCTCTAGAGTGACCATGTGCCGGTCTAATAATGGCTGTGGCACATCACCATACACCATCTCTAGAGTGACTATGCGCCAGTCTAATAATGGCTGTGGCACACTGCCACACACCATCTCTAGAGTGACTATGTGCCGGTCTAATAATGGCTGTGGCACATCACCATACACCATCTCTAGGGTGACTATGTGCCGGTCTAATAATGGCAGTGGCACATCACCATACACCATCTCTAGAGTGACTATGTGCCAGTCTAATAATGGCTGAGGCACACCGCCATACACCATCTCTAGGGTGACTATGTGCCGGTCTAATAATGGCTGAGACACACCACCATACACCATCTCTAGGGTGACTATGTGCCGGTCTAATAATGGCTGAGGCACACCGCCATACACCATCTCTAGGGTGACCATGTGCCGGTCTAATAATGACTGAGGCACACCACCATACACCATCTCTAGGATGACTATGTGCCGGTCTAATAATGGCTGAGGCACATCACCATACACCATCTATAGGGTGACCATGTGCCGGTCTAATAATGACTGAGGCACATCACCATACACCATCTCTAGGGTGACCATGTGCCGGTCTAATAATGGCTGAGGCACATCACCATACACCATCTCTAGAGTGACTATGTGCCAGTCTAATAATGGCTGAGGCACATCACCATACACCATCTCTAGAGTGACTATGTGCCAGTCTAATAATGGCTGAGGCACATCACCATACACCATCTCTAGGGTGACCATGTGCCGGTCTAATAATGTTTGAGGCACATCACCATACACCATCTCTGGAGTGACTATGTGCCAGTCTAATAATGGCTGAGGCACATCACCATACACCATCTCTAGGGTGACTATGTGCCGGTCTAATAATGGCTGAGGCACATCACCATACACCATCTCTAGAGTGACTATGTGCCAGTCTAATAATGGCTGAGGCACATCACCATACACCATCTCTAGGGTGACTATATGCCGGTCTAATAATGGCTGAGGCACATTACCATACACCATCTCTAGGGTGACTATGTGCCGGTCTAATAATGGCTGAGGCACATCACCATACACCATCTCTAGAGTGACTGTGTGCCAGTCTAATAATGGCTGAGGCACATCACCATACACCATCTCTAGGGTGACTATGTGCCGGTCTAATAATGGCTGAGGCACATCACCATACACCATCTCTAGAGTGACTATGTGCCAGTCTAATAATGGCTGAGGCACATCACCATACACCATCTCTAGGGTGACTATGTGCCGGTCTAATAATGGCTGAGGCACACCGCCATACACCATCTCTAGGGTGACTATGTGCCAGTCTAATAATGGCTGAGGCACACCGCCATACACCATCTCTAGGGTGACTATGTGCCGGTCTAATAATGGCTGAGGCACACCGCCATACACCATCTCTAGAGTGACTATGTGTCAGTCTAATAATGGCTGAGACACACCACCATACACCATCTCTAGAGTGACTATGTGCCAGTCTAATAATGGCTGAGGCACATCACCATACACCATCTCTAGAGTGACTATGTGCCGGTCTAATAATGGCTGAGGCACACCACCATACACCATCTCTAGAGTGACTATGTGCCGGTCTAATAATGGCTGAGGCACATCACCATACACCATCTCTAGAGTGACTATGTGCCGGTCTAATAATGGCTGAGGCACACCACCATACACCATCTCTAGAGTGACTATGTGCCGGTCTAATAATGGCTGAGGCACACCGCCATACACCATCTCTAGAGTGACTATGTGCCAGTCTAATAATGGCTGAGGCACATCACCATACACCATCTCTAGAGTGACTATGTGCCGGTCTAATAATGGCTGAGGCACACCACCATACACCATCTCTAGAGTGACTATGTGCCGGTCTAATAATGGCTGAGGCACACCACCATACACCATCTCTAGGGTGACTATGTGCCAGTCTAATAATGGCTGAGGCACATCGCCATACACCATCTCTAGAGTGACTATGTGCCGGTTTAATAATGGCTGAGGCACACCGCCATACACCATCTCTAGAGTGACTATGTGCCAGTCTAATAATGGCTGAGGCACACCACCATACACCATCTCTAGAGTGACTATGTGCCGGTCTAATAATGGCTGAGGCACACCGCCATACACCATCTCTAGGGTGACTATGTGCCAGTCTAATAATGGCTGAGGCACATCGCCATACACCATCTCTAGAGTGACTATGTGCCGGTCTAATAATGGCTGAGGCACACGGCTATACACCATCTCTAGGGTGACTATGTGCCAGTCTAATAATGGCTGAGGCACATCACCATACACCATCTCTAGAGTGACTATGTGCCAGTCTAATAATGGCTGAGGCACATCGCCATACACCATCTCTAGAGTGACTATGAGCCGGTCTAATAATGGCTGAGGCACACCGCCATACACCACCTCTAGGGTGACTATGTGCCAGTCTAATAATGGCTGAGGCACATCACCATACACCATCTCTAGAGTGACTATGTGCCAGTCTAATAATGGCTGAGGCACATCGCCATACACCATCTCTAGGGTGACTATGTGCCAGTCTAATAATGGCTGAGGCACATCGCCATACACCATCTCTAGGGTGACTATGTGCCAGTCTAATAATGGCTGAGGCACATCGCCATACACCATCTCTAGGGTCACTATGTGCCAGTCTAATAATGGCTGAGACACATCGCCATACACCATCTCTAGGGTCACTATGTGCCGGTCTAATAATGGCTGAGGCACACCACCATACACCATCTCTAGGGTGACTATGTGCCAGTCTAATAATGGCTGAGGCACATCGCCATACACCATCTCTAGGGTGTCTATGTGCCGGTCTAATAATGGCTGAGGCACATCGCCATACACCATCTCTAGGGTGACTATGTGCCAGTCTAATAATGGCTGAGGCACATCGCCATACACCATCTCTAGGGTGACTATGTGCCAGTCTAATAATGGCTGAGGCACACCGCCATACACCATCTCTAGGGTCACTATGTGCCGGTCTAATAATGGCTGAGGCACACCGCCATACACCATCTCTAGGGTGACTATGTGCCAGTCTAATAATGGCTGAGGCACACCGCCATACACCATCTCTAGGGTGACTATGTGCCAGTCTAATAATGGCTGAGGCACACCGCAATACACCATCTCTAGGGTCACTATGTGCCAGTCTAATAATGGCTGAGGCACACCGCAATACACCATCTCTAGGGTGACTATGTGCCAGTCTAATAATGGCTGAGGCACACCGCCATACACCATCTCAAGGGTGACTATGTGCCAGTCTAATAATGGCTGAGACACACCGCCATACACCATCTCTAGGGTGACTATGTGCAAGTCTAATAATGGCTGAGACACACCGTCATACACCATCTCTAGGGTCACTATGTGCCAGTCTAATAATGGCTGAGACACACCACCATACACCTTCTCTAGGGTGACTATGTGCCGGTCTAATAATGGCTGAGGCACACCGCCATACACCATCTCTAGGGTCACTATGTGCCAGTCTAATAATGGCTGAGGCACACCGCAATACACCATCTCTAGGTTGACTATGTGCTAGTCTAATAATGGCTGAGACACACCGCAATACACCATCTCTAGGGTCACTATGTGCCGGTCTAATAATGGCTGAGGCACACCGCCATACACCATCTCTAGGGTGACTATGTGCCAGTCTAATAAAGGCTGAGACACACCGCCATACACCATCTCTAGGGTGACTATGTGCCAGTCTAATAATGGCTGAGACACACCGTCATACACCATCTCTAGGGTCACTATGTGCCAGTCTAATAATGGCTGAGGCACACCGCAATACACCATCTCTAGGGTCACTATGTGCCGGTCTAATAATGGCTGAGGCACATCGCCATACACCATCTCTAGGGTGACTATGTGCCAGTCTAATAATGGCTGAGACACATCGCCATACACCATCTCTAGGTTGACTCTGTGCCAGCCTAATAATGGCTGAGACACACCGCCATACACCATCCCTAGGGTGACTATGTGCCAGTCTAATAATGGCTGAGGCACACCGCCATACACCATCCCTAGGGTGACTATGTGCCGGTCTAATAATGGCTGAGGCACACCGCCATACACCATCTCTAGGGTGACTATGTGCCGGTCTAATAATGGCTGAGGCACATCGCCATACACCATCTCTAGGGTGACTATGTGCCAGTCTAATAATGGCTGAGACACATCGCCATGCACCATCTCTAGGTTGACTCTGTGCCAGCCTAATAATGGCTGAGACACACCGCCATACACCATCCCTAGGGTGACTATGTGCCAGTCTAATAATGGCTGAGGCACACCGCCATACACCATCTCTAGGGTGACTATGTGCCGGTCTAATAATGGCTGAGGCACACCGCAATACACCATCTCTAGGGTCACTATGTGCCGGTCTAATAATGGCTGAGGCACATCGCCATACATCATCTCTAGGGTGACTATGTGCCAGTCTAATAATGGCTGAGGCACACTGCCATACACCATCTCTAGGGTGACAATGTGCCAGTCTAATAATGACTGAGGTACACCACCATACACCATCTCTAGGGTGACTATGTGCCAGTCTAATACTGGCTGAGGTACACCACCATACACCATCTCTAGGGTGACTATGTGCCAGTCTAATAATGGCTGAGGCACACCGCCATACACCATCTCTAGGGTGACTATGTGCCAGTCTAATAATGGCTGAGGCACACCGCCATACACCATCTCTAGGGTGACTATGTGCCAGTCTAATAATGGCTGAGGCACACCGCCATACACCATCTCTAGGGTGACTATGTGCCAGTCTAATAATGGCTGAGACACACCGTCATACACCATCTCTAGGTTGACTATGTGCCAGTCTAATAATGGCTGAGGCACACCGACATACACCATCTCTAGGGTGACTATGTGCCAGTCTAATAATGGCTGAGGCACACCGCCATACACCATCTCTAGGGTGACTATGTGCTAGTCTAATAATGGCTGAGGCACACCGCCATACACCATCTCTAGGGTGACTATGTGCTAGTCTAATAATGGCTGAGGCACATCGCCACACACCATCTCTAGGGTGACTATGTGCCGGTCTAATAATGACTGAGGCACACCGTCATACACCATCTCTAGGGTGACTATGTGCCGGTCTAATAATGGCTGAGGCACACCGTCATACACCATCTCTAGGGTGACTATGTGCCGGTCTAATAATGGCTGAGGCACACCGTCATACACCATCTCTAGGGTGACTATGTGCCAGTCTAATAATGGCTGAGGCACACCGCCATACACCATCTCTAGGGTGACTATGTGCTAGTCTAATAATGGCTGAGACACACCGCCATACACCATCTCTAGGGTGACTATGTGCCAGTCTAATTATGGCTGAGGCACATCGCCACACACCATCTCTAGGGTGACTATGTGCCGGTCTAATAATGACTGAGGCACACCGCCATACACCATCTCTAGGGTGACTATGTGCCAGTCTAATAATGGCTGAGGCACACCGCCATACACCATCTCTAGGGTGACTATGTGCCAGTCTAATAATGGCTGAGGCACACCGCCATACACCATCTCTAGGGTGACTATGTGCCAGTCTAATAATGGCTGAGGCACACCGCCATACACCATCTCTAGGGTGACTATGTGCTAGTCTAATAATGGCTGAGACACACCGCCATACACCATCTCTAGGGTGACTATGTGCCGGTCTAATAATGGCTGAGGCACACCGTCATACACCATCTCTAGGGTGACTATGTGCCGGTCTAATAATGGCTGAGGCACACCGCCATACACCATCTCTAGGGTGACTATGTGCCAGTCTAATAATGGCTGAGGCACATCGCCATACACCATCTCTAGGATGACTATGTGCCAGTCTAATTATGGCTGAGGCACATCGCCATACACCATCTCTAGGGTGACTATGTGCCAGTCTAATAATGGCTGAGGCACATCGCCATACACCATCTCTAGGATGACTATGTGCCAGTCTAATTATGGCTGAGGCACACCGCCATACACCATCTCTAGGGTGACTATGTGCCGGTCTAATAATGGCTGAGGCACATCGCCATACACCATCTCTAGGGTGTCTATGTGGCAGTCTAATAATGGCTGAGGCACACCGCCATACACCATCTCTAGGGTGACTATGTGCCAGTCTAATTATGGCTGAGGCACACCGCCATACACCATCTCTAGGGTGTCTATGTGCCAGTCTAATAATGGCTGAGGCACACCGCCATACACCATCTCTAGGGTGACTATGTGCCAGTCTAATAATGGCTGAGGCACACCGCCATACACCATCTCTAGGGTGTCTATGTGCCAGTCTAATAATGGCTGAGGCACATTGCCATACACCATCTCTAGGATGACTATGTGCCGGTCTAATAATGGCTGAGGCACATCGCCATACACCATCTCTAGGGTGACTATGTGCCGGTCTAATAATGGCTGAGGCACACCGCCATACACCATCTCTAGGGTGACTATGTGCCAGTCTAATAATGGCTGAGGCACACCGCCATACACCATCTCTAGGGTGACTATGTGCCAGTCTAATAATGGCTGAGGCACACCGCCATACACCATCTCTAGGGTGACTATGTGCCGGTCTAATAATGGCTGAGGCACATCGCCATACACCATCTCTAGGGTGACTATGTGCCAGTCTAATAATGGCTGAGGCACATCGCCATACACCATCTCTAGGGTGACTATGTGCCGGTCTAATAATGGCTGAGGCACACCGCCATACACCATCTCTAGGATGACTATGTGCCGGTCTGATAATGGCTGAGGGACATCGCCATACACCATCTCTAGGGTGACTATGTGCCAGTCTAATTATGGCTGAGGCACACCGCCATACACCATCTCTAGGGTGACTATGTGCCAGTCTAATTATGGCTGAGGCACATCGCCACACACCATATCTAGGGTGACTATGTGCCAGTCTAATAATGGCTGAGGCACATCGCCATACACCATCTCTAGGATGACTATGTGCCAGTCTAATAATGGCTGAGGCACATCGCCATACACCACCTCTAGGGTGACTATGTGCCAGTCTAATAATGGCTGAGGCACACCGCCATACACCATCTCTAGGGTGACTATGTGCCAGTCTCATAATGGCTGAGGCACACCGCCATACACCATCTCTAGGATGACTATGTGCCAGTCTAATTATGGCTGAGGCACATCGCCACACACCATCTCTAGGGTGACTATGTGCCAGTCTAATAATGGCTGAGGCACACCGCCATACACCATCTCTAGGGTGACTATGTGCCAGTCTAATAATGGCTGAGGCACACCGCCATACACCATCTCTAGGATGACTATGTGCCAGTCTAATTATGGCTGAGGCACATCGCCACACACCATCTCTAGGATGACTATGTGCCAGTCTCATAATGGCTGAGGCACACCACCATACACCATCTCTAGGGTGACTATGTGCCAGTCTCATAATGGCTGAGACACATCGCCATACACCATCTCTAGGGTGACAATGTGCCGGTCTAATAATGGCTGAGGCACACCGCCATACACCATCTCTAGGGTGACTATGTGCCAGTCTAATAATGGCTGAGGCACACCACCATACACCATCTCTAGGGTGACTATGTGCCAGTCTAATAATGGCTGAGGCACACCGCCATACACCATCTCTAGGATGACTATGTGCCAGTCTAATAATGGCTGAGACACACCACCATACACCATCTCTAGGGTGACTATGTGCCAGTCTAATAATGGCTGAGGCACACCACCATACACCATCTCTAGGGTGACTATGTGCCAGTCTAATAATGGCTGAGGCACACCGCCATACACCATCTCTAGGGTGACTATGTGCCAGTCTAATAATGGCTGAGGCACACCACCATACACCATCTCTAGGGTGACTATGTGCCAGTCTAATAATGGCTGAGGCACACCGCCATACACCATCTCTAGGATGACTATTTGCCAGTCTAATAATGGCTGAGGCACACCACCATACACCATCTCTAGGATGACTATGTGCCAGTCTCATAATGGCTGAGACACACCACCATACACCATCTCTAGGGTGACTATGTGCCAGTCTCATAATGGCTGAGGCACACCACCATACACCATCTCTAGGGTGACTATGTGCCAGTCTCATAATGGCTGAGGCACACCACCATACACCATCTCTAGGGTGACTATGTGCCAGTCTAATAATGGCTGAGGCACACCGCCATACACCATCTCTAGGGTGACTATGTGCCAGTCTAATAATGGCTGAGGCACATCGCCATACACCATCTCTAGGGTGACTATGTGCCAGTCTAATAATGGCTGAGGCACATCGCCATTCAGCATCTCTAGGGTGACTATGTGCCAATCTAATAATGGCTGAGGCACATCGCCATTCAGCATCTCTAGGGTGACTATGTGCCAGTCTAATAATGGCTGAGGCACATCGCCATACACCATCTCTAGGATGACTATGTGCCGGTCTAATAATGGCTGAGGCACACCACCATACACCATCTCTAGGGTGACTATGTGCCAGTCTCATAATGGCTGAGACACACCACCATACACCATCTCTAGGGTGACTATGTGCCGGTCTAATAATGGCTGAGGCACACCACCATACACCATCTCTAGGATGACTATGTGCCAGTCTAATAATGGCTGAGGCACACCACCATACACCATCTCTAGGATGACTATGTGCCAGTCTAATAATGGCTGAGGCACACCACCATACACCATCTCTAGGATGACTATGTGCCAGTCTCATAATGGCTGAGGCACACCACCATACACCATCTCTAGGGTGACTATGTGCCGGTCTAATAATGGCTGAGGCACACCACCATACACCATCTCTAGGATGACTATGTGCCAGTCTAATAATGGCTGAGGCACACCGCCATACACCATCTCTCGGATGACTATGTGCCAGTCTAATAATGGCTGAGACACTCCACCATACACCATCTCTAGGATGACTATGTGCCAGTCAAATAATGGCTGAGGCACACCACCATACACCATCTCTAGGATGACTATGTGCCAGTCTCATAATGGCTGAGACACACCACCATACACCATCTCTAGGGTGACTATGTGCCAGTCTCATTATGGCTGAGGCACACCGCCATACACCATCTCTAGGGTGACTATGTGCCAGTCTCATAATGGCTGAGGCACACCACCATACACCGTCTCTAGGGTGACTATGTGCCAGTCTTATAATGGCTGAGGCACACCGCCATACACCATCTCTAGGGTGACTATGTGCCAGTCTAATAATGGCTGAGACACACCGCCATACACCATCTCTATTGTGACTATGTGCCAGTCTTATAATGGCTGAAGCACACCACCATACACCATCTCTAGGGTGACTATGTGCCAGTCTTATAATGGCTGAGGCACACCGCCATACACCATCTCTAGGGTGACTATGTGCCAGTCTTATAATGGCTCAGGCACACCACCATACACCATCTCTAGGGTGACTATGTGCCAGTCTAATAATGGCTGAGGCACACCGCCATACACCATCTCTAGGGTGACTATGTGCCAGTCTAATAATGGCTGAGACACACCGCCATACACCATCTCTAGGGTGACTATGTGCCAGTCTAATAATGGCTGAGGCACACCGCCATACACCATCTCTAGGGTGACTATGTGCCAGTCTAATAATGGCTGAGGCACACCGCCATACACCATCTCTAGGGTGTCTATGTGCCAGTCTAATAATGGCTGAGGCACATTGCCATACACCATCTCTAGGATGACTATGTGCCGGTCTAATAATGGCTGAGGCACATCGCCATACACCATCTCTAGGGTGACTATGTGCCGGTCTAATAATGGCTGAGGCACACCGCCATACACCATCTCTAGGGTGACTATGTGCCAGTCTAATAATGGCTGAGGCACACCGCCATACACCATCTCTAGGGTGACTATGTGCCAGTCTAATAATGGCTGAGGCACACCGCCATACACCATCTCTAGGGTGACTATGTGCCGGTCTAATAATGGCTGAGGCACATCGCCATACACCATCTCTAGGGTGACTATGTGCCAGTCTAATAATGGCTGAGGCACATCGCCATACACCATCTCTAGGGTGACTATGTGCCGGTCTAATAATGGCTGAGGCACACCGCCATACACCATCTCTAGGATGACTATGTGCCGGTCTGATAATGGCTGAGGCACATCGCCATACACCATCTCTAGGGTGACTATGTGCCAGTCTAATTATGGCTGAGGCACACCGCCATACACCATCTCTAGGGTGTCTATGTGCCAGTCTAATAATGGCTGAGGCACACCGCCATACACCATCTCTAGGGTGACTATGTGCCAGTCTAATAATGGCTGAGGCACACCGCCATACACCATCTCTAGGGTGTCTATGTGCCAGTCTAATAATGGCTGAGGCACATTGCCATACACCATCTCTAGGATGACTATGTGCCGGTCTAATAATGGCTGAGGCACATCGCCATACACCATCTCTAGGGTGACTATGTGCCGGTCTAATAATGGCTGAGGCACACCGCCATACACCATCTCTAGGGTGACTATGTGCCAGTCTAATAATGGCTGAGGCACACCGCCATACACCATCTCTAGGGTGACTATGTGCCAGTCTAATAATGGCTGAGGCACACCGCCATACACCATCTCTAGGGTGACTATGTGCCGGTCTAATAATGGCTGAGGCACATCGCCATACACCATCTCTAGGGTGACTATGTGCCAGTCTAATAATGGCTGAGGCACATCGCCATACACCATCTCTAGGGTGACTATGTGCCGGTCTAATAATGGCTGAGGCACACCGCCATACACCATCTCTAGGATGACTATGTGCCGGTCTGATAATGGCTGAGGCACATCGCCATACACCATCTCTAGGGTGACTATGTGCCAGTCTAATTATGGCTGAGGCACACCGCCATACACCATCTCTAGGGTGACTATGTGCCAGTCTAATTATGGCTGAGGCACATCGCCACACACCATATCTAGGGTGACTATGTGCCAGTCTAATAATGGCTGAGGCACATCGCCATACACCATCTCTAGGATGACTATGTGCCAGTCTAATAATGGCTGAGGCACATCGCCATACACCACCTCTAGGGTGACTATGTGCCAGTCTAATAATGGCTGAGGCTCACCGCCATACACCATCTCTAGGGTGACTATGTGCCAGTCTCATAATGGCTGAGGCACACCGCCATACACCATCTCTAGGATGACTATGTGCCAGTCTAATTATGGCTGAGGCACATCGCCACACACCATCTCTAGGGTGACTATGTGCCAGTCTAATAATGGCTGAGGCACACCGCCATACACCATCTCTAGGGTGACTATGTGCCAGTCTAATAATGGCTGAGGCACACCGCCATACACCATCTCTAGGATGACTATGTGCCAGTCTAATTATGGCTGAGGCACATCGCCACACACCATCTCTAGGATGACTATGTGCCAGTCTCATAATGGCTGAGGCACACCACCATACACCATCTCTAGGGTGACTATGTGCCAGTCTCATAATGGCTGAGACACATCGCCATACACCATCTCTAGGGTGACAATGTGCCGGTCTAATAATGGCTGAGGCACACCGCCATACACCATCTCTAGGGTGACTATGTGCCAGTCTAATAATGGCTGAGGCACACCACCATACACCATCTCTAGGGTGACTATGTGCCAGTCTAATAATGGCTGAGGCACACCGCCATACACCATCTCTAGGATGACTATGTGCCAGTCTAATAATGGCTGAGACACACCACCATACACCATCTCTAGGGTGACTATGTGCCAGTCTAATAATGGCTGAGGCACACCACCATACACCATCTCTAGGGTGACTATGTGCCAGTCTAATAATGGCTGAGGCACACCGCCATACACCATCTCTAGGGTGACTATGTGCCAGTCTAATAATGGCTGAGGCACACCACCATACACCATCTCTAGGGTGACTATGTGCCAGTCTAATAATGGCTGAGGCACACCGCCATACAACATCTCTAGGATGACTATTTGCCAGTCTAATAATGGCTGAGGCACACCACCATACACCATCTCTAGGATGACTATGTGCCAGTCTCATAATGGCTGAGACACACCACCATACACCATCTCTAGGGTGACTATGTGCCAGTCTCATAATGGCTGAGGCACACCACCATACACCATCTCTAGGGTGACTATGTGCCAGTCTCATAATGGCTGAGGCACACCACCATACACCATCTCTAGGGTGACTATGTGCCAGTCTAATAATGGCTGAGGCACACCGCCATACACCATCTCTAGGGTGACTATGTGCCAGTCTAATAATGGCTGAGGCACATCGCCATACACCATCTCTAGGGTGACTATGTGCCAGTCTAATAATGGCTGAGGCACATCGCCATTCAGCATCTCTAGGGTGACTATGTGCCAATCTAATAATGGCTGAGGCACATCGCCATTCAGCATCTCTAGGGTGACTATGTGCCAGTCTAATAATGGCTGAGGCACATCGCCATACACCATCTCTAGGATGACTATGTGCCGGTCTAATAATGGCTGAGGCACACCACCATACACCATCTCTAGGGTGACTATGTGCCAGTCTCATAATGGCTGAGACACACCACCATACACCATCTCTAGGGTGACTATGTGCCGGTCTAATAATGGCTGAGGAACACCACCATACACCATCTCTAGGATGACTATGTGCCAGTCTAATAATGGCTGAGGCACACCACCATACACCATCTCTAGGATGACTATGTGCCAGTCTAATAATGGCTGAGGCACACCACCATACACCATCTCTAGGATGACTATGTGCCAGTCTCATAATGGCTGAGGCACACCACCATACACCATCTCTAGGGTGACTATGTGCCGGTCTAATAATGGCTGAGGCACACCACCATACACCATCTCTAGGATGACTATGTGCCAGTCTAATAATGGCTGAGGCACACCGCCATACACCATCTCTAGGGTGACTATGTGCCAGTCTAATAATGGCTGAGGCACACCACCATACACCATCTCTAGGGTGACTATGTGCCAGTCTAATAATGGCTGAGGCACACCGCCATACACCATCTCTAGGGTGACTATGTGCCAGTCTAATAATGGCTGAGGCACACCACCATACACCATCTCTAGGGTGACTATGTGCCAGTCTAATAATGGCTGAGGCACACCGCCATACACCATCTCTAGGATGACTATTTGCCAGTCTAATAATGGCTGAGGCACACCACCATACACCATCTCTAGGATGACTATGTGCCAGTCTCATAATGGCTGAGACACACCACCATACACCATCTCTAGGGTGACTATGTGCCAGTCTCATAATGGCTGAGGCACACCACCATACACCATCTCTAGGATGACTATGTGCCAGTCTCATAATGGCTGAGACACACCACCATACACCATCTCTAGGGTGACTATGTGCCAGTCTCATAATGGCTGAGGCACACCACCATACACCATCTCTAGGGTGACTATGTGCCAGTCTCATAATGGCTGAGGCACACCACCATACACCATCTCTAGGGTGACTATGTGCCAGTCTAATAATGGCTGAGGCACACCGCCATACACCATCTCTAGGGTGACTATGTGCCAGTCTAATAATGGCTGAGGCACATCGCCATACACCATCTCTAGGGTGACTATGTGCCAGTCTAATAATGGCTGAGGCACATCGCCATTCAGCATCTCTAGGGTGACTATGTGCCAATCTAATAATGGCTGAGGCACATCGCCATTCAGCATCTCTAGGGTGACTATGTGCCAGTCTAATAATGGCTGAGGCACATCGCCATACACCATCTCTAGGATGACTATGTGCCGGTCTAATAATGGCTGAGGCACACCACCATACACCATCTCTAGGGTGACTATGTGCCAGTCTCATAATGGCTGAGACACACCACCATACACCATCTCTAGGGTGACTATGTGCCGGTCTAATAATGGCTGAGGCACACCACCATACACCATCTCTAGGATGACTATGTGCCAGTCTAATAATGGCTGAGGCACACCACCATACACCATCTCTAGGATGACTATGTGCCAGTCTAATAATGGCTGAGGCACACCACCATACACCATCTCTAGGATGACTATGTGCCAGTCTCATAATGGCTGAGGCACACCACCATACACCATCTCTAGGGTGACTATGTGCCGGTCTAATAATGGCTGAGGCACACCACCATACACCATCTCTAGGATGACTATGTGCCAGTCTAATAATGGCTGAGGCACACCGCCATACACCATCTCTCGGATGACTATGTGCCAGTCTAATAATGGCTGAGACACTCCACCATACACCATCTCTAGGATGACTATGTGCCAGTCAAATAATGGCTGAGGCACACCACCATACACCATCTCTAGGATGACTATGTGCCAGTCTCATAATGGCTGAGACACACCGCCATACACCATCTCTAGGGTGACTATGTGCCAGTCTCATTATGGCTGAGGCACACCGCCATACACCATCTCTAGGGTGACTATGTGCCAGTCTCATAATGGCTGAGGCACACCACCATACACCGTCTCTAGGGTGACTATGTGCCAGTCTTATAATGGCTGAGGCACACCGCCATACACCATCTCTAGGGTGACTATGTGCCGGTCTAATAATGGCTGAGGCACACCACCATACACCATCTCTAGGATGACTATGTGCCAGTCTAATAATGGCTGAGGCACACCACCATACACCATCTCTAGGATGACTATGTGCCAGTCTAATAATGGCTGAGGCACACCACCATACACCATCTCTAGGATGACTATGTGCCAGTCTCATAATGGCTGAGGCACACCACCATACACCATCTCTAGGGTGACTATGTGCCAGTCTCATTATGGCTGAGGCACACCGCCATACACCATCTCTAGGGTGACTATGTGCCAGTCTCATAATGGCTGAGGCACACCACCATACACCGTCTCTAGGGTGACTATGTGCCAGTCTTATAATGGCTGAGGCACACCGCCATACACCATCTCTAGGGTGACTATGTGCCAGTCTAATAATGGCTGAGACACACCGCCATACACCATCTCTATTGTGACTATGTGCCAGTCTTATAATGGCTGAAGCACACCACCATACACCATCTCTAGGGTGACTATGTGCCAGTCTTATAATGGCTGAGGCACACCGCCATACACCATCTCTAGGGTGACTATGTGCCAGTCTTATAATGGCTGAGGCACACCACCATACACCATCTCTAGGGTGACTATGTGCCAGTCTAATAATGGCTGAGGCACACCGCCATACACCATCTCTAGGGTGACTATGTGCCAGTCTAATAATGGCTGAGACACACCGCCATACACCATCTCTAGGGTGACTATGTGCCAGTCTAATAATGGCTGAGGCACACCGCCATACACCATCTCTAGGGTGACTATGTGCCAGTCTAATAATGGCTGAGGCACACCGCCATACACCATCTCTAGGGTGTCTATGTGCCAGTCTAATAATGGCTGAGGCACATTGCCATACACCATCTCTAGGATGACTATGTGCCGGTCTAATAATGGCTGAGGCACATCGCCATACACCATCTCTAGGGTGACTATGTGCCGGTCTAATAATGGCTGAGGCACACCGCCATACACCATCTCTAGGGTGACTATGTGCCAGTCTAATAATGGCTGAGGCACACCGCCATACACCATCTCTAGGGTGACTATGTGCCAGTCTAATAATGGCTGAGGCACACCGCCATACACCATCTCTAGGGTGACTATGTGCCGGTCTAATAATGGCTGAGGCACATCGCCATACACCATCTCTAGGGTGACTATGTGCCAGTCTAATAATGGCTGAGGCACATCGCCATACACCATCTCTAGGGTGACTATGTGCCGGTCTAATAATGGCTGAGGCACACCGCCATACACCATCTCTAGGATGACTATGTGCCGGTCTGATAATGGCTGAGGCACATCGCCATACACCATCTCTAGGGTGACTATGTGCCAGTCTAATTATGGCTGAGGCACACCGCCATACACCATCTCTAGGGTGTCTATGTGCCAGTCTAATAATGGCTGAGGCACACCGCCATACACCATCTCTAGGGTGACTATGTGCCAGTCTAATAATGGCTGAGGCACACCGCCATACACCATCTCTAGGGTGTCTATGTGCCAGTCTAATAATGGCTGAGGCACATTGCCATACACCATCTCTAGGATGACTATGTGCCGGTCTAATAATGGCTGAGGCACATCGCCATACACCATCTCTAGGGTGACTATGTGCCGGTCTAATAATGGCTGAGGCACACCGCCATACACCATCTCTAGGGTGACTATGTGCCAGTCTAATAATGGCTGAGGCACACCGCCATACACCATCTCTAGGGTGACTATGTGCCAGTCTAATAATGGCTGAGGCACACCGCCATACACCATCTCTAGGGTGACTATGTGCCGGTCTAATAATGGCTGAGGCACATCGCCATACACCATCTCTAGGGTGACTATGTGCCAGTCTAATAATGGCTGAGGCACATCGCCATACACCATCTCTAGGGTGACTATGTGCCGGTCTAATAATGGCTGAGGCACACCGCCATACACCATCTCTAGGATGACTATGTGCCGGTCTGATAATGGCTGAGGCACATCGCCATACACCATCTCTAGGGTGACTATGTGCCAGTCTAATTATGGCTGAGGCACACCGCCATACACCATCTCTAGGGTGACTATGTGCCAGTCTAATTATGGCTGAGGCACATCGCCACACACCATATCTAGGGTGACTATGTGCCAGTCTAATAATGGCTGAGGCACATCGCCATACACCATCTCTAGGATGACTATGTGCCAGTCTAATAATGGCTGAGGCACATCGCCATACACCACCTCTAGGGTGACTATGTGCCAGTCTAATAATGGCTGAGGCTCACCGCCATACACCATCTCTAGGGTGACTATGTGCCAGTCTCATAATGGCTGAGGCACACCGCCATACACCATCTCTAGGATGACTATGTGCCAGTCTAATTATGGCTGAGGCACATCGCCACACACCATCTCTAGGGTGACTATGTGCCAGTCTAATAATGGCTGAGGCACACCGCCATACACCATCTCTAGGGTGACTATGTGCCAGTCTAATAATGGCTGAGGCACACCGCCATACACCATCTCTAGGATGACTATGTGCCAGTCTAATTATGGCTGAGGCACATCGCCACACACCATCTCTAGGATGACTATGTGCCAGTCTCATAATGGCTGAGGCACACCACCATACACCATCTCTAGGGTGACTATGTGCCAGTCTCATAATGGCTGAGACACATCGCCATACACCATCTCTAGGGTGACAATGTGCCGGTCTAATAATGGCTGAGGCACACCGCCATACACCATCTCTAGGGTGACTATGTGCCAGTCTAATAATGGCTGAGGCACACCACCATACACCATCTCTAGGGTGACTATGTGCCAGTCTAATAATGGCTGAGGCACACCGCCATACACCATCTCTAGGATGACTATGTGCCAGTCTAATAATGGCTGAGACACACCACCATACACCATCTCTAGGGTGACTATGTGCCAGTCTAATAATGGCTGAGGCACACCACCATACACCATCTCTAGGGTGACTATGTGCCAGTCTAATAATGGCTGAGGCACACCGCCATACACCATCTCTAGGGTGACTATGTGCCAGTCTAATAATGGCTGAGGCACACCACCATACACCATCTCTAGGGTGACTATGTGCCAGTCTAATAATGGCTGAGGCACACCGCCATACAACATCTCTAGGATGACTATTTGCCAGTCTAATAATGGCTGAGGCACACCACCATACACCATCTCTAGGATGACTATGTGCCAGTCTCATAATGGCTGAGACACACCACCATACACCATCTCTAGGGTGACTATGTGCCAGTCTCATAATGGCTGAGGCACACCACCATACACCATCTCTAGGGTGACTATGTGCCAGTCTCATAATGGCTGAGGCACACCACCATACACCATCTCTAGGGTGACTATGTGCCAGTCTAATAATGGCTGAGGCACACCGCCATACACCATCTCTAGGGTGACTATGTGCCAGTCTAATAATGGCTGAGGCACATCGCCATACACCATCTCTAGGGTGACTATGTGCCAGTCTAATAATGGCTGAGGCACATCGCCATTCAGCATCTCTAGGGTGACTATGTGCCAATCTAATAATGGCTGAGGCACATCGCCATTCAGCATCTCTAGGGTGACTATGTGCCAGTCTAATAATGGCTGAGGCACATCGCCATACACCATCTCTAGGATGACTATGTGCCGGTCTAATAATGGCTGAGGCACACCACCATACACCATCTCTAGGGTGACTATGTGCCAGTCTCATAATGGCTGAGACACACCACCATACACCATCTCTAGGGTGACTATGTGCCGGTCTAATAATGGCTGAGGAACACCACCATACACCATCTCTAGGATGACTATGTGCCAGTCTAATAATGGCTGAGGCACACCACCATACACCATCTCTAGGATGACTATGTGCCAGTCTAATAATGGCTGAGGCACACCACCATACACCATCTCTAGGATGACTATGTGCCAGTCTCATAATGGCTGAGGCACACCACCATACACCATCTCTAGGGTGACTATGTGCCGGTCTAATAATGGCTGAGGCACACCGCCATACACCATCTCTAGGGTGACTATGTGCCGGTCTAATAATGGCTGAGGCACATCGCCATACACCATCTCTAGGGTGACTATGTGCCAGTCTAATAATGGCTGAGGCACATCGCCATACACCATCTCTAGGGTGACTATGTGCCGGTCTAATAATGGCTGAGGCACACCGCCATACACCATCTCTAGGATGACTATGTGCCGGTCTGATAATGGCTGAGGCACATCGCCATACACCATCTCTAGGGTGACTATGTGCCAGTCTAATTATGGCTGAGGCACACCGCCATACACCATCTCTAGGGTGTCTATGTGCCAGTCTAATAATGGCTGAGGCACACCGCCATACACCATCTCTAGGGTGACTATGTGCCAGTCTAATAATGGCTGAGGCACACCGCCATACACCATCTCTAGGGTGTCTATGTGCCAGTCTAATAATGGCTGAGGCACATTGCCATACACCATCTCTAGGATGACTATGTGCCGGTCTAATAATGGCTGAGGCACATCGCCATACACCATCTCTAGGGTGACTATGTGCCGGTCTAATAATGGCTGAGGCACACCGCCATACACCATCTCTAGGGTGACTATGTGCCAGTCTAATAATGGCTGAGGCACACCGCCATACACCATCTCTAGGGTGACTATGTGCCAGTCTAATAATGGCTGAGGCACACCGCCATACACCATCTCTAGGGTGACTATGTGCCGGTCTAATAATGGCTGAGGCACATCGCCATACACCATCTCTAGGGTGACTATGTGCCAGTCTAATAATGGCTGAGGCACATCGCCATACACCATCTCTAGGGTGACTATGTGCCGGTCTAATAATGGCTGAGGCACACCGCCATACACCATCTCTAGGATGACTATGTGCCGGTCTGATAATGGCTGAGGCACATCGCCATACACCATCTCTAGGGTGACTATGTGCCAGTCTAATTATGGCTGAGGCACACCGCCATACACCATCTCTAGGGTGACTATGTGCCAGTCTAATTATGGCTGAGGCACATCGCCACACACCATATCTAGGGTGACTATGTGCCAGTCTAATAATGGCTGAGGCACATCGCCATACACCATCTCTAGGATGACTATGTGCCAGTCTAATAATGGCTGAGGCACATCGCCATACACCACCTCTAGGGTGACTATGTGCCAGTCTAATAATGGCTGAGGCTCACCGCCATACACCATCTCTAGGGTGACTATGTGCCAGTCTCATAATGGCTGAGGCACACCGCCATACACCATCTCTAGGATGACTATGTGCCAGTCTAATTATGGCTGAGGCACATCGCCACACACCATCTCTAGGGTGACTATGTGCCAGTCTAATAATGGCTGAGGCACACCGCCATACACCATCTCTAGGGTGACTATGTGCCAGTCTAATAATGGCTGAGGCACACCGCCATACACCATCTCTAGGATGACTATGTGCCAGTCTAATTATGGCTGAGGCACATCGCCACACACCATCTCTAGGATGACTATGTGCCAGTCTCATAATGGCTGAGGCACACCACCATACACCATCTCTAGGGTGACTATGTGCCAGTCTCATAATGGCTGAGACACATCGCCATACACCATCTCTAGGGTGACAATGTGCCGGTCTAATAATGGCTGAGGCACACCGCCATACACCATCTCTAGGGTGACTATGTGCCAGTCTAATAATGGCTGAGGCACACCACCATACACCATCTCTAGGGTGACTATGTGCCAGTCTAATAATGGCTGAGGCACACCGCCATACACCATCTCTAGGATGACTATGTGCCAGTCTAATAATGGCTGAGACACACCACCATACACCATCTCTAGGGTGACTATGTGCCAGTCTAATAATGGCTGAGGCACACCACCATACACCATCTCTAGGGTGACTATGTGCCAGTCTAATAATGGCTGAGGCACACCGCCATACACCATCTCTAGGGTGACTATGTGCCAGTCTAATAATGGCTGAGGCACACCACCATACACCATCTCTAGGGTGACTATGTGCCAGTCTAATAATGGCTGAGGCACACCGCCATACAACATCTCTAGGATGACTATTTGCCAGTCTAATAATGGCTGAGGCACACCACCATACACCATCTCTAGGATGACTATGTGCCAGTCTCATAATGGCTGAGACACACCACCATACACCATCTCTAGGGTGACTATGTGCCAGTCTCATAATGGCTGAGGCACACCACCATACACCATCTCTAGGGTGACTATGTGCCAGTCTCATAATGGCTGAGGCACACCACCATACACCATCTCTAGGGTGACTATGTGCCAGTCTAATAATGGCTGAGGCACACCGCCATACACCATCTCTAGGGTGACTATGTGCCAGTCTAATAATGGCTGAGGCACATCGCCATACACCATCTCTAGGGTGACTATGTGCCAGTCTAATAATGGCTGAGGCACATCGCCATTCAGCATCTCTAGGGTGACTATGTGCCAATCTAATAATGGCTGAGGCACATCGCCATTCAGCATCTCTAGGGTGACTATGTGCCAGTCTAATAATGGCTGAGGCACATCGCCATACACCATCTCTAGGATGACTATGTGCCGGTCTAATAATGGCTGAGGCACACCACCATACACCATCTCTAGGGTGACTATGTGCCAGTCTCATAATGGCTGAGACACACCACCATACACCATCTCTAGGGTGACTATGTGCCGGTCTAATAATGGCTGAGGAACACCACCATACACCATCTCTAGGATGACTATGTGCCAGTCTAATAATGGCTGAGGCACACCACCATACACCATCTCTAGGATGACTATGTGCCAGTCTAATAATGGCTGAGGCACACCACCATACACCATCTCTAGGATGACTATGTGCCAGTCTCATAATGGCTGAGGCACACCACCATACACCATCTCTAGGGTGACTATGTGCCGGTCTAATAATGGCTGAGGCACACCACCATACACCATCTCTAGGATGACTATGTGCCAGTCTAATAATGGCTGAGGCACACCGCCATACACCATCTCTAGGGTGACTATGTGCCAGTCTAATAATGGCTGAGGCACACCACCATACACCATCTCTAGGGTGACTATGTGCCAGTCTAATAATGGCTGAGGCACACCGCCATACACCATCTCTAGGGTGACTATGTGCCAGTCTAATAATGGCTGAGGCACACCACCATACACCATCTCTAGGGTGACTATGTGCCAGTCTAATAATGGCTGAGGCACACCGCCATACACCATCTCTAGGATGACTATTTGCCAGTCTAATAATGGCTGAGGCACACCACCATACACCATCTCTAGGATGACTATGTGCCAGTCTCATAATGGCTGAGACACACCACCATACACCATCTCTAGGGTGACTATGTGCCAGTCTCATAATGGCTGAGGCACACCACCATACACCATCTCTAGGGTGACTATGTGCCAGTCTCATAATGGCTGAGGCACACCACCATACACCATCTCTAGGGTGACTATGTGCCAGTCTAATAATGGCTGAGGCACACCGCCATACACCATCTCTAGGGTGACTATGTGCCAGTCTAATAATGGCTGAGGCACATCGCCATACACCATCTCTAGGGTGACTATGTGCCAGTCTAATAATGGCTGAGGCACATCGCCATTCAGCATCTCTAGGGTGACTATGTGCCAATCTAATAATGGCTGAGGCACATCGCCATTCAGCATCTCTAGGGTGACTATGTGCCAGTCTAATAATGGCTGAGGCACATCGCCATACACCATCTCTAGGATGACTATGTGCCGGTCTAATAATGGCTGAGGCACACCACCATACACCATCTCTAGGGTGACTATGTGCCAGTCTCATAATGGCTGAGACACACCACCATACACCATCTCTAGGGTGACTATGTGCCGGTCTAATAATGGCTGAGGCACACCACCATACACCATCTCTAGGATGACTATGTGCCAGTCTAATAATGGCTGAGGCACACCACCATACACCATCTCTAGGATGACTATGTGCCAGTCTAATAATGGCTGAGGCACACCACCATACACCATCTCTAGGATGACTATGTGCCAGTCTCATAATGGCTGAGGCACACCACCATACACCATCTCTAGGGTGACTATGTGCCGGTCTAATAATGGCTGAGGCACACCACCATACACCATCTCTAGGATGACTATGTGCCAGTCTAATAATGGCTGAGGCACACCGCCATACACCATCTCTCGGATGACTATGTGCCAGTCTAATAATGGCTGAGACACTCCACCATACACCATCTCTAGGATGACTATGTGCCAGTCTAATAATGGCTGAGGCACACCACCATACACCATCTCTAGGATGACTATGTGCCAGTCTCATAATGGCTGAGACACACCACCATACACCATCTCTAGGGTGACTATGTGCCAGTCTCATTATGGCTGAGGCACACCGCCATACACCATCTCTAGGGTGACTATGTGCCAGTCTCATAATGGCTGAGGCACACCACCATACACCGTCTCTAGGGTGACTATGTGCCAGTCTTATAATGGCTGAGGCACACCGCCATACACCATCTCTAGGGTGACTATGTGCCAGTCTAATAATGGCTGAGACACACCGCCATACACCATCTCTATTGTGACTATGTGCCAGTCTTATAATGGCTGAAGCACACCACCATACACCATCTCTAGGGTGACTATGTGCCAGTCTTATAATGGCTGAGGCACACCGCCATACACCATCTCTAGGGTGACTATGTGCCAGTCTTATAATGGCTGAGGCACACCACCATACACCATCTCTAGGGTGACTATGTGCCAGTCTAATAATGGCTGAGGCACACCGCCATACACCATCTCTAGGGTGACTATGTGCCAGTCTAATAATGGCTGAGACACACCGCCATACACCATCTCTAGGGTGACTATGTGCCAGTCTAATAATGGCTGAGGCACACCGCCATACACCATCTCTAGGGTGACTATGTGCCAGTCTAATAATGGCTGAGGCACACCGCCATACACCATCTCTAGGGTGTCTATGTGCCAGTCTAATAATGGCTGAGGCACATTGCCATACACCATCTCTAGGATGACTATGTGCCGGTCTAATAATGGCTGAGGCACATCGCCATACACCATCTCTAGGGTGACTATGTGCCGGTCTAATAATGGCTGAGGCACACCGCCATACACCATCTCTAGGGTGACTATGTGCCAGTCTAATAATGGCTGAGGCACACCGCCATACACCATCTCTAGGGTGACTATGTGCCAGTCTAATAATGGCTGAGGCACACCGCCATACACCATCTCTAGGGTGACTATGTGCCGGTCTAATAATGGCTGACGCACATCGCCATACACCATCTCTAGGGTGACTATGTGCCAGTCTAATAATGGCTGAGGCACATCGCCATACACCATCTCTAGGGTGACTATGTGCCGGTCTAATAATGGCTGAGGCACACCGCCATACACCATCTCTAGGATGACTATGTGCCGGTCTGATAATGGCTGAGGCACATCGCCATACACCATCTCTAGGGTGACTATGTGCCAGTCTAATTATGGCTGAAGCACACCGCCATACACCATCTCTAGGGTGTCTATGTGCCAGTCTAATAATGGCTGAGGCACACCGCCATACACCATCTCTAGGGTGACTATGTGCCAGTCTAATAATGGCTGAGGCACACCGCCATACACCATCTCTAGGGTGTCTATGTGCCAGTCTAATAATGGCTGAGGCACATTGCCATACACCATCTCTAGGATGACTATGTGCCGGTCTAATAATGGCTGAGGCACATCGCCATACACCATCTCTAGGGTGACTATGTGCCGGTCTAATAATGGCTGAGGCACACCGCCATACACCATCTCTAGGGTGACTATGTGCCAGTCTAATAATGGCTGAGGCACACCGCCATACACCATCTCTAGGGTGACTATGTGCCAGTCTAATAATGGCTGAGGCACACCGCCATACACCATCTCTAGGGTGACTATGTGCCGGTCTAATAATGGCTGAGGCACATCGCCATACACCATCTCTAGGGTGACTATGTGCCAGTCTAATAATGGCTGAGGCACATCGCCATACACCATCTCTAGGGTGACTATGTGCCGGTCTAATAATGGCTGAGGCACACCGCCATACACCATCTCTAGGATGACTATGTGCCGGTCTGATAATGGCTGAGGCACATCGCCATACACCATCTCTAGGGTGACTATGTGCCAGTCTAATTATGGCTGAGGCACACCGCCATACACCATCTCTAGGGTGACTATGTGCCAGTCTAATTATGGCTGAGGCACATCGCCACACACCATATCTAGGGTGACTATGTGCCAGTCTAATAATGGCTGAGGCACATCGCCATACACCATCTCTAGGATGACTATGTGCCAGTCTAATAATGGCTGAGGCACATCGCCATACACCACCTCTAGGGTGACTATGTGCCAGTCTAATAATGGCTGAGGCACACCGCCATACACCATCTCTAGGGTGACTATGTGCCAGTCTCATAATGGCTGAGGCACACCGCCATACACCATCTCTAGGATGACTATGTGCCAGTCTAATTATGGCTGAGGCACATCGCCACACACCATCTCTAGGGTGACTATGTGCCAGTCTAATAATGGCTGAGGCACACCGCCATACACCATCTCTAGGGTGACTATGTGCCAGTCTAATAATGGCTGAGGCACACCGCCATACACCATCTCTAGGATGACTATGTGCCAGTCTAATTATGGCTGAGGCACATCGCCACACACCATCTCTAGGATGACTATGTGCCAGTCTCATAATGGCTGAGGCACACCACCATACACCATCTCTAGGGTGACTATGTGCCAGTCTCATAATGGCTGAGACACATCGCCATACACCATCTCTAGGGTGACAATGTGCCGGTCTAATAATGGCTGAGGCACACCGCCATACACCATCTCTAGGGTGACTATGTGCCAGTCTAATAATGGCTGAGGCACACCACCATACACCATCTCTAGGGTGACTATGTGCCAGTCTAATAATGGCTGAGGCACACCGCCATACACCATCTCTAGGATGACTATGTGCCAGTCTAATAATGGCTGAGACACACCACCATACACCATCTCTAGGGTGACTATGTGCCAGTCTAATAATGGCTGAGGCACACCACCATACACCATCTCTAGGGTGACTATGTGCCAGTCTAATAATGGCTGAGGCACACCGCCATACACCATCTCTAGGGTGACTATGTGCCAGTCTAATAATGGCTGAGGCACACCACCATACACCATCTCTAGGGTGACTATGTGCCAGTCTAATAATGGCTGAGGCACACCGCCATACACCATCTCTAGGATGACTATTTGCCAGTCTAATAATGGCTGAGGCACACCACCATACACCATCTCTAGGATGACTATGTGCCAGTCTCATAATGGCTGAGACACACCACCATACACCATCTCTAGGGTGACTATGTGCCAGTCTCATAATGGCTGAGGCACACCACCATACACCATCTCTAGGGTGACTATGTGCCAGTCTCATAATGGCTGAGGCACACCACCATACACCATCTCTAGGGTGACTATGTGCCAGTCTAATAATGGCTGAGGCACACCGCCATACACCATCTCTAGGGTGACTATGTGCCAGTCTAATAATGGCTGAGGCACATCGCCATACACCATCTCTAGGGTGACTATGTGCCAGTCTAATAATGGCTGAGGCACATCGCCATTCAGCATCTCTAGGGTGACTATGTGCCAATCTAATAATGGCTGAGGCACATCGCCATTCAGCATCTCTAGGGTGACTATGTGCCAGTCTAATAATGGCTGAGGCACATCGCCATACACCATCTCTAGGATGACTATGTGCCGGTCTAATAATGGCTGAGGCACACCACCATACACCATCTCTAGGGTGACTATGTGCCAGTCTCATAATGGCTGAGACACACCACCATACACCATCTCTAGGGTGACTATGTGCCGGTCTAATAATGGCTGAGGAACACCACCATACACCATCTCTAGGATGACTATGTGCCAGTCTAATAATGGCTGAGGCACACCACCATACACCATCTCTAGGATGACTATGTGCCAGTCTAATAATGGCTGAGGCACACCACCATACACCATCTCTAGGATGACTATGTGCCAGTCTCATAATGGCTGAGGCACACCACCATACACCATCTCTAGGGTGACTATGTGCCGGTCTAATAATGGCTGAGGCACACCACCATACACCATCTCTAGGATGACTATGTGCCAGTCTAATAATGGCTGAGGCACACCGCCATACACCATCTCTCGGATGACTATGTGCCAGTCTAATAATGGCTGAGACACTCCACCATACACCATCTCTAGGATGACTATGTGCCAGTCTAATAATGGCTGAGGCACACCACCATACACCATCTCTAGGATGACTATGTGCCAGTCTCATAATGGCTGAGACACACCACCATACACCATCTCTAGGGTGACTATGTGCCAGTCTCATTATGGCTGAGGCACACCGCCATACACCATCTCTAGGGTGACTATGTGCCAGTCTAATAATGGCTGAGGCACACTGCCATACACCATCTCTAGGGTGACAATGTGCCAGTCTAATAATGACTGAGGTACACCACCATACACCATCTCTAGGGTGACTATGTGCCAGTCTAATACTGGCTGAGGTACACCACCATACACCATCTCTAGGGTGACTATGTGCCAGTCTAATAATGGCTGAGGCACACCGCCATACACCATCTCTAGGGTGACTATGTGCCAGTCTAATAATGGCTGAGGCACACCGCCATACACCATCTCTAGGGTGACTATGTGCCAGTCTAATAATGGCTGAGGCACACCGCCATACACCATCTCTAGGGTGACTATGTGCCAGTCTAATAATGGCTGAGACACACCGTCATACACCATCTCTAGGTTGACTATGTGCCAGTCTAATAATGGCTGAGGCACACCGACATACACCATCTCTAGGGTGACTATGTGCCAGTCTAATAATGGCTGAGGCACACCGCCATACACCATCTCTAGGGTGACTATGTGATAGTCTAATAATGGCTGAGGCACACCGCCATACACCATCTCTAGGGTGACTATGTGCTAGTCTAATAATGGCTGAGGCACATCGCCACACACCATCTCTAGGGTGACTATGTGCCGGTCTAATAATGACTGAGGCACACCGTCATACACCATCTCTAGGGTGACTATGTGCCGGTCTAATAATGGCTGAGGCACACCGTCATACACCATCTCTAGGGTGACTATGTGCCGGTCTATTAATGGCTGAGGCACACCGTCATACACCATCTCTAGGGTGACTATGTGCCAGTCTAATAATGGTTGAGGCACACCGCCATACACCATCTCTAGGGTGACTATGTGCTAGTCTAATAATGGCTGAGACACACCGCCATACACCATCTCTAGGGTGACTATGTGCCAGTCTAATTATGGCTGAGGCACATCGCCACACACCATCTCTAGGGTGACTATGTGCCGGTCTAATAATGACTGAGGCACACCGCCATACACCATCTCTAGGGTGACTATGTGCCAGTCTAATAATGGCTGAGGCACACCGCCATACACCATCTCTAGGGTGACTATGTGCCAGTCTAATAATGGCTGAGGCACACCGCCATACACCATCTCTAGGGTGACTATGTGCCAGTCTAATAATGGCTGAGGCACACCGCCATACACCATCTCTAGGGTGACTATGTGCTAGTCTAATAATGGCTGAGACACACCGCCATACACCATCTCTAGGGTGACTATGTGCCGGTCTAATAATGGCTGAGGCACACCGTCATACACCATCTCTAGGGTGACTATGTGCCGGTCTAATAATGGCTGAGGCACACCGCCATACACCATCTCTAGGGTGACTATGTGCCAGTCTAATAATGGCTGAGGCACATCGCCATACACCATCTCTAGGATGACTATGTGCCAGTCTAATTATGGCTGAGGCACATCGCCATACACCATCTCTAGGGTGACTATGTGCCAGTCTAATAATGGCTGAGGCACATCGCCATACACCATCTCTAGGATGACTATGTGCCAGTCTAATTATGGCTGAGGCACACCGCCATACACCATCTCTAGGGTGACTATGTGCCGGTCTAATAATGGCTGAGGCACATCGCCATACACCATCTCTAGGGTGTCTATGTGGCAGTCTAATAATGGCTGAGGCACACCGCCATACACCATCTCTAGGGTGACTATGTGCCAGTCTAATTATGGCTGAGGCACACCGCCATACACCATCTCTAGGGTGTCTATGTGCCAGTCTAATAATGGCTGAGGCACACCGCCATACACCATCTCTAGGGTGACTATGTGCCAGTCTAATAATGGCTGAGGCACACCGCCATACACCATCTCTAGGGTGTCTATGTGCCAGTCTAATAATGGCTGAGGCACATTGCCATACACCATCTCTAGGATGACTATGTGCCGGTCTAATAATGGCTGAGGCACATCGCCATACACCATCTCTAGGGTGACTATGTGCCGGTCTAATAATGGCTGAGGCACACCGCCATACACCATCTCTAGGGTGACTATGTGCCAGTCTAATAATGGCTGAGGCACACCGCCATACACCATCTCTAGGGTGACTATGTGCCAGTCTAATAATGGCTGAGGCACACCGCCATACACCATATCTAGGGTGACTATGTGCCGGTCTAATAATGGCTGAGGCACATCGCCATACACCATCTCTAGGGTGACTATGTGCCAGTCTAATAATGGCTGAGGCACATCGCCATACACCATCTCTAGGGTGACTATGTGCCGGTCTAATAATGGCTGAGGCACACCGCCATACACCATCTCTAGGATGACTATGTGCCGGTCTGATAATGGCTGAGGCACATCGCCATACACCATCTCTAGGGTGACTATGTGCCAGTCTAATTATGGCTGAGGCACACCGCCATACACCATCTCTAGGGTGACTATGTGCCAGTCTAATTATGGCTGAGGCACATCGCCACACACCATATCTAGGGTGACTATGTGCCAGTCTAATAATGGCTGAGGCACATCGCCATACACCATCTCTAGGATGACTATGTGCCAGTCTAATAATGGCTGAGGCACATCGCCATACACCACCTCTAGGGTGACTATGTGCCAGTCTAATAATGGCCGAGGCACACCGCCATACACCATCTCTAGGGTGACTATGTGCCAGTCTCATAATGGCTGAGGCACACCGCCATACACCATCTCTAGGATGACTATGTGCCAGTCTAATTATGGCTGAGGCACATCGCCACACACCATCTCTAGGGTGACTATGTGCCAGTCTAATAATGGCTGAGGCACACCGCCATACACCATCTCTAGGGTGACTATGTGCCAGTCTAATAATGGCTGAGGCACACCGCCATACACCATCTCTAGGATGACTATGTGCCAGTCTAATTATGGCTGAGGCACATCGCCACACACCATCTCTAGGATGACTATGTGCCAGTCTCATAATGGCTGAGGCACACCACCATACACCATCTCTAGGGTGACTATGTGCCAGTCTCATAATGGCTGAGACACATCGCCATACACCATCTCTAGGGTGACAATGTGCCGGTCTAATAATGGCTGAGGCACACCGCCATACACCATCTCTAGGGTGACTATGTTCCAGTCTAATAATGGCTGAGGCACACCACCATACACCATCTCTAGGGTGACTATGTGCCAGTCTAATAATGGCTGAGGCACACCGCCATACACCATCTCTAGGATGACTATGTGCCAGTCTAATAATGGCTGAGACACACCACCATACACCATCTCTAGGGTGACTATGTGCCAGTCTAATAATGGCTGAGGCACACCACCATACACCATCTCTAGGGTGACTATGTGCCAGTCTAATAATGGCTGAGGCACACCGCCATACACCATCTCTAGGGTGACTATGTGCCAGTCTAATAATGGCTGAGGCACACCACCATACACCATTTCTAGGGTGACTATGTGCCAGTCTAATAATGGCTGAGGCACACCGCCATACACCATCTCTAGGATGACTATTTGCCAGTCTAATAATGGCTGAGGCACACCACCATACACCATCTCTAGGATGACTATGTGCCAGTCTCATAATGGCTGAGACACACCACCATACACCATCTCTAGGGTGACTATGTGCCAGTCTCATAATGGCTGAGGCACACCACCATACACCATCTCTAGGGTGACTATGTGCCAGTCTCATAATGGCTGAGGCACACCACCATACACCATCTCTAGGGTGACTATGTGCCAGTCTAATAATGGCTGAGGCACACCGCCATACACCATCTCTAGGGTGACTATGTGCCAGTCTAATAATGGCTGAGGCACATCGCCATACTCCATCTCTAGGGTGACTATGTGCCAGTCTAATAATGGCTGAGGCACATCGCCATTCAGCATCTCTAGGGTGACTATGTGCCAATCTAATAATGGCTGAGGCACATCGCCATTCAGCATCTCTAGGGTGACTATGTGCCAGTCTAATAATGGCTGAGGCACATCGCCATACACCATCTCTAGGATGACTATGTGCCGGTCTAATAATGGCTGAGGCACACCACCATACACCATCTCTAGGGTGACTATGTGCCAGTCTCATAATGGCTGAGACACACCACCATACACCATCTCTAGGGTGACTATGTGCCGGTCTAATAATGGCTGAGGCACACCACCATACACCATCTCTAGGATGACTATGTGCCAGTCTAATAATGGCTGAGGCACACCACCATACACCATCTCTAGGATGACTATGTGCCAGTCTAATAATGGCTGAGGCACACCACCATACACCATCTCTAGGATGACTATGTGCCAGTCTCATAATGGCTGAGGCACACCACCATACACCATCTCTAGGGTGACTATGTGCCGGTCTAATAATGGCTAAGGCACACCACCATACACCATCTCTAGGATGACTATGTGCCAGTCTAATAATGGCTGAGGCACACCGCCATACACCATCTCTCGGATGACTATGTGCCAGTATAATAATGGCTGAGACACTCCACCATACACCATCTCTAGGATGACTATGTGCCAGTCTAATAATGGCTGAGGCACACCACCATACACCATCTCTAGGATGACTATGTGCCAGTCTCATAATGGCTGAGACACACCACCATACACCATCTCTAGGGTGACTATGTGCCAGTCTCATTATGGCTGAGGCACACCGCCATACACCATCTCTAGGGTGACTATGTGCCAGTCTCATAATGGCTGAGGCACACCACCATACACCGTCTCTAGGGTGACTATGTGCCAGTCTTATAATGGCTGAGGCACACCGCCATACACCATCTCTAGGGTGACTATGTGCCAGTCTAATAATGGCTGAGACACACCGCCATACACCATCTCTATTGTGACTATGTGCCAGTCTTATAATGGCTGAAGCACACCACCATACACCATCTCTAGGGTGACTATGCGCCAGTCTTATAATGGCTGAGGCACACCGCCATACACCATCTCTAGGGTGACTATGTGCCAGTCTTATAATGGCTGAGGCACACCACCATACACCATCTCTAGGGTGACTATGTGCCAGTCTAATAATGGCTGAGGCACACCGCCATACACCATCTCTAGGGTGACTATGTGCCAGTCTAATAATGGCTGAGACACACCGCCATACACCATCTCTAGGGTGACTATGTGCCAGTCTAATAATGGCTGAGGCACACCGCCATACACCATCTCTAGGGTGACTATGTGCCAGTCTAATAATGGCTGAGGCACACCGCCATACACCATCTCTAGGGTGTCTATGTGCCAGTCTAATAATGGCTGAGGCACATTGCCATACACCATCTCTAGGATGACTATGTGCCGGTCTAATAATGGCTGAGGCACATCGCCATACACCATCTCTAGGGTGACTATGTGCCGGTCTAATAATGGCTGAGGCACACCGCCATACACCATCTCTAGGGTGACTATGTGCCAGTCTAATAATGGCTGAGGCACACCGCCATACACCATCTCTAGGGTGACTATGTGCCAGTCTAATAATGGCTGAGGCACACCGCCATACACCATCTCTAGGGTGACTATGTGCCGGTCTAATAATGGCTGAGGCACATCGCCATACACCATCTCTAGGGTGACTATGTGCCAGTCTAATAATGGCTGAGGCACATCGCCATACACCATCTCTAGGGTGACTATGTGCCGGTCTAATAATGGCTGAGGCACACCGCCATACACCATCTCTAGGATGACTATGTGCCGGTCTGATAATGGCTGAGGCACATCGCCATACACCATCTCTAGGGTGACTATGTGCCAGTCTAATTATGGCTGAGGCACACCGCCATACACCATCTCTAGGGTGACTATGTGCCAGTCTAATTATGGCTGAGGCACATCGCCACACACCATATCTAGGGTGACTATGTTCCAGTCTAATAATGGCTGAGGCACATCGCCATACACCATCTCTAGGATGACTATGTGCCAGTCTAATAATGGCTGAGGCACATCGCCATACACCACCTCTAGGGTGACTATGTGCCAGTCTAATAATGGCTGAGGCACACCGCCATACACCATCTCTAGGGTGACTATGTGCCAGTCTCATAATGGCTGAGGCACACCGCCATACACCATCTCTAGGATGACTATGTGCCAGTCTAATTATGGCTGAGGCACATCGCCACACACCATCTCTAGGGTGACTATGTGCCAGTCTAATAATGGCTGAGGCACACCGCCATACACCATCTCTAGGGTGACTATGTGCCAGTCTAATAATGGCTGAGGCACACCGCCATACACCATCTCTAGGATGACTATGTGCCAGTCTAATTATGGCTGAGGCACATCGCCACACACCATCTCTAGGATGACTATGTGCCAGTCTCATAATGGCTGAGGCACACCACCATACACCATCTCTAGGGTGACTATGTGCCAGTCTCATAATGGCTGAGACACATCGCCATACACCATCTCTAGGGTGACAATGTGCCGGTCTAATAATGGCTGAGGCACACCGCCATACACCATCTCTAGGGTGACTATGTGCCAGTCTAATAATGGCTGAGGCACACCACCATACACCATCTCTAGGGTGACTATGTGCCAGTCTAATAATGGCTGAGGCACACCGCCATACACCATCTCTAGGATGACTATGTGCCAGTCTAATAATGGCTGAGACACACCACCATACACCATCTCTAGGGTGACTATGTGCCAGTCTAATAATGGCTGAGGCACACCACCATACACCATCTCTAGGGTGACTATGTGCCAGTCTAATAATGGCTGAGGCACACCGCCATACACCATCTCTAGGGTGACTATGTGCCAGTCTAATAATGGCTGAGGCACACCACCATACACCATCTCTAGGGTGACTATGTGCCAGTCTAATAATGGCTGAGGCACACCGCCATACACCATCTCTAGGATGACTATGTGCCAGTCTAATAATGGCTGAGGCACACCACCATACACCATCTCTAGGATGACTATGTGCCAGTCTCATAATGGCTGAGACACACCACCATACACCATCTCTAGGGTGACTATGTGCCAGTCTCATAATGGCTGAGGCACACCACCATACACCATCTCTAGGGTGACTATGTGCCAGTCTCATAATGGCTGAGGCACACCACCATACACCATCTCTAGGGTGACTATGTGCCAGTCTAATAATGGCTGAGGCACACCGCCATACACCATCTCTAGGGTGACTATGTGCCAGTCTAATAATGGCTGAGGCACATCGCCATACACCATCTCTAGGGTGACTATGTGCCAGTCTAATAATGGCTGAGGCACATCGCCATTCAGCATCTCTAGGGTGACTATGTGCCAATCTAATAATGGCTGAGGCACATCGCCATTCAGCATCTATAGGGTGACTATGTGCCAGTCTAATAATGGCTGAGGCACATCGCCATACACCATCTCTAGGATGACTATGTGCCGGTCTAATAATGGCTGAGGCACACCACCATACACCATCTCTAGGGTGACTATGTGCCAGTCTCATAATGGCTGAGACACACCACCATACACCATCTCTAGGGTGACTATGTGCCGGTCTAATAATGGCTGAGGCACACCACCATACACCATCTCTAGGATGACTATGTGCCAGTCTAATAATGGCTGAGGCACACCACCATACACCATCTCTAGGATGACTATGTGCCAGTCTAATAATGGCTGAGGCACACCACCATACACCATCTCTAGGATGACTATGTGCCAGTCTCATAATGGCTGAGGCACACCACCATACACCATCTCTAGGGTGACTATGTGCCGGTCTAATAATGGCTGAGGCACACCACCATACACCATCTCTAGGATGACTATGTGCCAGTCTAATAATGGCTGAGGCACACCGCCATACACCATCTCTCGGATGACTATGTGCCAGTCTAATAATGGCTGAGACACTCCACCATACACCATCTCTAGGATGACTATGTGCCAGTCTAATAATGGCTGAGGCACACCACCATACACCATCTCTAGGATGACTATGTGCCAGTCTCATAATGGCTGAGACACACCACCATACACCATCTCTAGGGTGACTATGTGCCAGTCTCATTATGGCTGAGGCACACCGCCATACACCATCTCTAGGGTGACTATGTGCCAGTCTCATAATGGCTGAGGCACACCACCATACACCGTCTCTAGGGTGACTATGTGCCAGTCTTATAATGGCTGAGGCACACCGCCATACACCATCTCTAGGGTGACTATGTGCCAGTCTAATAATGGCTGAGACACACCGCCATACACCATCTCTATTGTGACTATGTGCCAGTCTTATAATGGCTGAAGCACACCACCATACACCATCTCTAGGGTGACTATGTGCCAGTCTTATAATGGCTGAGGCACACCGCCATACACCATCTCTAGGGTGACTATGTGCCAGTCTTATAATGGCTGAGGCACACCACCATACACCATCTCTAGGGTGACTATGTGCCAGTCTAATAATGGCTGAGGCACACCGCCATACACCATCTCTAGGGTGACTATGTGCCAGTCTAATAATGGCTGAGACACACCGCCATACACCATCTCTAGGGTGACTATGTGCCAGTCTAATAATGGCTGAGGCACACCGCCATACACCATCTCTAGGGTGACTATGTGCCAGTCTAATAATGGCTGAGGCACACCGCCATACACCATCTCTAGGGTGTCTATGTGCCAGTCTAATAATGGCTGAGGCACATTGCCATACACCATCTCTAGGATGACTATGTGCCGGTCTAATAATGGCTGAGGCACATCGCCATACACCATCTCTAGGGTGACTATGTGCCGGTCTAATAATGGCTGAGGCACACCGCCATACACCATCTCTAGGGTGACTATGTGCCAGTCTAATAATGGCTGAGGCACACCGCCATACACCATCTCTAGGGTGACTATGTGCCAGTCTAATAATGGCTGAGGCACACCGCCATACACCATCTCTAGGGTGACTATGTGCCGGTCTAATAATGGCTGAGGCACATCGCCATACACCATCTCTAGGGTGACTATGTGCCAGTCTAATAATGGCTGAGGCACATCGCCATACACCATCTCTAGGGTGACTATGTGCCGGTCTAATAATGGCTGAGGCACACCGCCATACACCATCTCTAGGATGACTATGTGCCGGTCTGATAATGGCTGAGGCACATCGCCATACACCATCTCTAGGGTGACTATGTGCCAGTCTAATTATGGCTGAGGCACACCGCCATACACCATCTCTAGGGTGACTATGTGCCAGTCTAATTATGGCTGAGGCACATCGCCACACACCATATCTAGGGTGACTATGTGCCAGTCTAATAATGGCTGAGGCACATCGCCATACACCATCTCTAGGATGACTATGTGCCAGTCTAATAATGGCTGAGGCACATCGCCATACACCACCTCTAGGGTGACTATGTGCCAGTCTAATAATGGCTGAGGCACACCGCCATACACCATCTCTAGGGTGACTATGTGCCAGTCTCATAATGGCTGAGGCACACCGCCATACACCATCTCTAGGATGACTATGTGCCAGTCTAATTATGGCTGAGGCACATCGCCACACACCATCTCTAGGGTGACTATGTGCCAGTCTAATAATGGCTGAGGCACACCGCCATACACCATCTCTAGGGTGACTATGTGCCAGTCTAATAATGGCTGAGGCACACCGCCATACACCATCTCTAGGATGACTATGTGCCAGTCTAATTATGGCTGAGGCACCTCGCCACACACCATCTCTAGGATGACTATGTGCCAGTCTCATAATGGCTGAGGCACACCACCATACACCATCTCTAGGGTGACTATGTGCCAGTCTCATAATGGCTGAGGCACACCGCCATACACCATCTCTAGGGTGACTATGTGCCAGTCTAATAATGGCTGAGGCACACCACCATACACCATCTCTAGGGTGACTATGTGCCAGTCTTATAATGGCTGAGGCACACCGCCATACACCATCTCTAGGGTGACTATGTGCCAGTCTCATAATGGCTGAGGCACACCACCATACACCATCTCTAGGGTGACTATGTGCCAGTCTAATAATGGCTGAGGCACACCGCCATACACCATCTCTAGGGTGACTATGTGCCAGTCTAATAATGGCTGAGGCACATCGCCATACACCATCTCTAGGGTGACTATGTGCCAGTCTAATAATGGCTGAGGCACATCGCCATTCAGCATCTCTAGGGTGACTATGTGCCAATCTAATAATGGCTGAGGCACATCGCCATTCAGCATCTCTAGGGTGACTATGTGCCAGTCTAATAATGGCTGAGGCACATCGCCATACACCATCTCTAGGATGACTATGTGCCGGTCTAATAATGGCTGAGGCACACCACCATACACCATCTCTAGGGTGACTATGTGCCAGTCTCATAATGGCTGAGACACACCACCATACACCATCTCTAGGGTGACTATGTGCCGGTCTAATAATGGCTGAGGAACACCACCATACACCATCTCTAGGATGACTATGTGCCAGTCTAATAATGGCTGAGGCACACCACCATACACCATCTCTAGGATGACTATGTGCCAGTCTAATAATGGCTGAGGCACACCACCATACACCATCTCTAGGATGACTATGTGCCAGTCTCATAATGGCTGAGGCACACCACCATACACCATCTCTAGGGTGACTATGTGCCGGTCTAATAATGGCTGAGGCACACCACCATACACCATCTCTAGGATGACTATGTGCCAGTCTAATAATGGCTGAGGCACACCGCCATACACCATCTCTCGGATGACTATGTGCCAGTCTAATAATGGCTGAGACACTCCACCATACACCATCTCTAGGATGACTATGTGCCAGTCTAATAATGGCTGAGGCACACCACCATACACCATCTCTAGGATGACTATGTGCCAGTCTCATAATGGCTGAGACACACCACCATACACCATCTCTAGGGTGACTATGTGCCAGTCTCATTATGGCTGAGGCACACCGCCATACACCATCTCTAGGGTGACTATGTGCCAGTCTAATAATGGCTGAGGCACACTGCCATACACCATCTCTAGGGTGACAATGTGCCAGTCTAATAATGACTGAGGTACACCACCATACACCATCTCTAGGGTGACTATGTGCCAGTCTAATACTGGCTGAGGTACACCACCATACACCATCTCTAGGGTGACTATGTGCCAGTCTAATAATGGCTGAGGCACACCGCCATACACCATCTCTAGGGTGACTATGTGCCAGTCTAATAATGGCTGAGGCACACCGCCATACACCATCTCTAGGGTGACTATGTGCCAGTCTAATAATGGCTGAGGCACACCGCCATACACCATCTCTAGGGTGACTATGTGCCAGTCTAATAATGGCTGAGACACACCGTCATACACCATCTCTAGGTTGACTATGTGCCAGTCTAATAATGGCTGAGGCACACCGACATACACCATCTCTAGGGTGACTATGTGCCAGTCTAATAATGGCTGAGGCACACCGCCATACACCATCTCTAGGGTGACTATGTGATAGTCTAATAATGGCTGAGGCACACCGCCATACACCATCTCTAGGGTGACTATGTGCTAGTCTAATAATGGCTGAGGCACATCGCCACACACCATCTCTAGGGTGACTATGTGCCGGTCTAATAATGACTGAGGCACACCGTCATACACCATCTCTAGGGTGACTATGTGCCGGTCTAATAATGGCTGAGGCACACCGTCATACACCATCTCTAGGGTGACTATGTGCCGGTCTATTAATGGCTGAGGCACACCGTCATACACCATCTCTAGGGTGACTATGTGCCAGTCTAATAATGGTTGAGGCACACCGCCATACACCATCTCTAGGGTGACTATGTGCTAGTCTAATAATGGCTGAGACACACCGCCATACACCATTTCTAGGGTGACTATGTGCCAGTCTAATTATGGCTGAGGCACATCGCCACACACCATCTCTAGGGTGACTATGTGCCGGTCTAATAATGACTGAGGCACACCGCCATACACCATCTCTAGGGTGACTATGTGCCAGTCTAATAATGGCTGAGGCACACCGCCATACACCATCTCTAGGGTGACTATGTGCCAGTCTAATAATGGCTGAGGCACACCGCCATACACCATCTCTAGGGTGACTATGTGCCAGTCTAATAATGGCTGAGGCACACCGCCATACACCATCTCTAGGGTGACTATGTGCTAGTCTAATAATGGCTGAGACACACCGCCATACACCATCTCTAGGGTGACTATGTGCCGGTCTAATAATGGCTGAGGCACACCGTCATACACCATCTCTAGGGTGACTATGTGCCGGTCTAATAATGGCTGAGGCACACCGCCATACACCATCTCTAGGGTGACTATGTGCCAGTCTAATAATGGCTGAGGCACATCGCCATACACCATCTCTAGGATGACTATGTGCCAGTCTAATTATGGCTGAGGCACATCGCCATACACCATCTCTAGGGTGACTATGTGCCAGTCTAATAATGGCTGAGGCACATCGCCATACACCATCTCTAGGATGACTATGTGCCAGTCTAATTATGGCTGAGGCACACCGCCATACACCATCTCTAGGGTGACTATGTGCCGGTCTAATAATGGCTGAGGCACATCGCCATACACCATCTCTAGGGTGTCTATGTGGCAGTCTAATAATGGCTGAGGCACACCGCCATACACCATCTCTAGGGTGACTATGTGCCAGTCTAATTATGGCTGAGGCACACCGCCATACACCATCTCTAGGGTGTCTATGTGCCAGTCTAATAATGGCTGAGGCACACCGCCATACACCATCTCTAGGGTGACTATGTGCCAGTCTAATAATGGCTGAGGCACACCGCCATACACCATCTCTAGGGTGTCTATGTGCCAGTCTAATAATGGCTGAGGCACATTGCCATACACCATCTCTAGGATGACTATGTGCCGGTCTAATAATGGCTGAGGCACATCGCCATACACCATCTCTAGGGTGACTATGTGCCGGTCTAATAATGGCTGAGGCACACCGCCATACACCATCTCTAGGGTGACTATGTGCCAGTCTAATAATGGCTGAGGCACACCGCCATACACCATCTCTAGGGTGACTATGTGCCAGTCTAATAATGGCTGAGGCACACCGCCATACACCATCTCTAGGGTGACTATGTGCCGGTCTAATAATGGCTGAGGCACATCGCCATACACCATCTCTAGGGTGACTATGTGCCAGTCTAATAATGGCTGAGGCACATCGCCATACACCATCTCTAGGGTGACTATGTGCCGGTCTAATAATGGCTGAGGCACACCGCCATACACCATCTCTAGGATGACTATGTGCCGGTCTGATAATGGCTGAGGCACATCGCCATACACCATCTCTAGGGTGACTATGTGCCAGTCTAATTATGGCTGAGGCACACCGCCATACACCATCTCTAGGGTGACTATGTGCCAGTCTAATTATGGCTGAGGCACATCGCCACACACCATATCTAGGGTGACTATGTGCCAGTCTAATAATGGCTGAGGCACATCGCCATACACCATCTCTAGGATGACTATGTGCCAGTCTAATAATGGCTGAGGCACATCGCCATACACCACCTCTAGGGTGACTATGTGCCAGTCTAATAATGGCCGAGGCACACCGCCATACACCATCTCTAGGGTGACTATGTGCCAGTCTCATAATGGCTGAGGCACACCGCCATACACCATCTCTAGGATGACTATGTGCCAGTCTAATTATGGCTGAGGCACATCGCCACACACCATCTCTAGGGTGACTATGTGCCAGTCTAATAATGGCTGAGGCACACCGCCATACACCATCTCTAGGGTGACTATGTGCCAGTCTAATAATGGCTGAGGCACACCGCCATACACCATCTCTAGGATGACTATGTGCCAGTCTAATTATGGCTGAGGCACATCGCCACACACCATCTCTAGGATGACTATGTGCCAGTCTCATAATGGCTGAGGCACACCACCATACACCATCTCTAGGGTGACTATGTGCCAGTCTCATAATGGCTGAGACACATCGCCATACACCATCTCTAGGGTGACAATGTGCCGGTCTAATAATGGCTGAGGCACACCGCCATACACCATCTCTAGGGTGACTATGTTCCAGTCTAATAATGGCTGAGGCACACCACCATACACCATCTCTAGGGTGACTATGTGCCAGTCTAATAATGGCTGAGGCACACCGCCATACACCATCTCTAGGATGACTATGTGCCAGTCTAATAATGGCTGAGACACACCACCATACACCATCTCTAGGGTGACTATGTGCCAGTCTAATAATGGCTGAGGCACACCACCATACACCATCTCTAGGGTGACTATGTGCCAGTCTAATAATGGCTGAGGCACACCGCCATACACCATCTCTAGGGTGACTATGTGCCAGTCTAATAATGGCTGAGGCACACCACCATACACCATTTCTAGGGTGACTATGTGCCAGTCTAATAATGGCTGAGGCACACCGCCATACACCATCTCTAGGATGACTATTTGCCAGTCTAATAATGGCTGAGGCACACCACCATACACCATCTCTAGGATGACTATGTGCCAGTCTCATAATGGCTGAGACACACCACCATACACCATCTCTAGGGTGACTATGTGCCAGTCTCATAATGGCTGAGGCACACCACCATACACCATCTCTAGGGTGACTATGTGCCAGTCTCATAATGGCTGAGGCACACCACCATACACCATCTCTAGGGTGACTATGTGCCAGTCTAATAATGGCTGAGGCACACCGCCATACACCATCTCTAGGGTGACTATGTGCCAGTCTAATAATGGCTGAGGCACATCGCCATACTCCATCTCTAGGGTGACTATGTGCCAGTCTAATAATGGCTGAGGCACATCGCCATTCAGCATCTCTAGGGTGACTATGTGCCAATCTAATAATGGCTGAGGCACATCGCCATTCAGCATCTCTAGGGTGACTATGTGCCAGTCTAATAATGGCTGAGGCACATCGCCATACACCATCTCTAGGATGACTATGTGCCGGTCTAATAATGGCTGAGGCACACCACCATACACCATCTCTAGGGTGACTATGTGCCAGTCTCATAATGGCTGAGACACACCACCATACACCATCTCTAGGGTGACTATGTGCCGGTCTAATAATGGCTGAGGCACACCACCATACACCATCTCTAGGATGACTATGTGCCAGTCTAATAATGGCTGAGGCACACCACCATACACCATCTCTAGGATGACTATGTGCCAGTCTAATAATGGCTGAGGCACACCACCATACACCATCTCTAGGATGACTATGTGCCAGTCTCATAATGGCTGAGGCACACCACCATACACCATCTCTAGGGTGACTATGTGCCGGTCTAATAATGGCTAAGGCACACCACCATACACCATCTCTAGGATGACTATGTGCCAGTCTAATAATGGCTGAGGCACACCGCCATACACCATCTCTCGGATGACTATGTGCCAGTATAATAATGGCTGAGACACTCCACCATACACCATCTCTAGGATGACTATGTGCCAGTCTAATAATGGCTGAGGCACACCACCATACACCATCTCTAGGATGACTATGTGCCAGTCTCATAATGGCTGAGACACACCACCATACACCATCTCTAGGGTGACTATGTGCCAGTCTCATTATGGCTGAGGCACACCGCCATACACCATCTCTAGGGTGACTATGTGCCAGTCTCATAATGGCTGAGGCACACCACCATACACCGTCTCTAGGGTGACTATGTGCCAGTCTTATAATGGCTGAGGCACACCGCCATACACCATCTCTAGGGTGACTATGTGCCAGTCTAATAATGGCTGAGACACACCGCCATACACCATCTCTATTGTGACTATGTGCCAGTCTTATAATGGCTGAAGCACACCACCATACACCATCTCTAGGGTGACTATGCGCCAGTCTTATAATGGCTGAGGCACACCGCCATACACCATCTCTAGGGTGACTATGTGCCAGTCTTATAATGGCTGAGGCACACCACCATACACCATCTCTAGGGTGACTATGTGCCAGTCTAATAATGGCTGAGGCACACCGCCATACACCATCTCTAGGGTGACTATGTGCCAGTCTAATAATGGCTGAGACACACCGCCATACACCATCTCTAGGGTGACTATGTGCCAGTCTAATAATGGCTGAGGCACACCGCCATACACCATCTCTAGGGTGACTATGTGCCAGTCTAATAATGGCTGAGGCACACCGCCATACACCATCTCTAGGGTGTCTATGTGCCAGTCTAATAATGGCTGAGGCACATTGCCATACACCATCTCTAGGATGACTATGTGCCGGTCTAATAATGGCTGAGGCACATCGCCATACACCATCTCTAGGGTGACTATGTGCCGGTCTAATAATGGCTGAGGCACACCGCCATACACCATCTCTAGGGTGACTATGTGCCAGTCTAATAATGGCTGAGGCACACCGCCATACACCATCTCTAGGGTGACTATGTGCCAGTCTAATAATGGCTGAGGCACACCGCCATACACCATCTCTAGGGTGACTATGTGCCGGTCTAATAATGGCTGAGGCACATCGCCATACACCATCTCTAGGGTGACTATGTGCCAGTCTAATAATGGCTGAGGCACATCGCCATACACCATCTCTAGGGTGACTATGTGCCGGTCTAATAATGGCTGAGGCACACCGCCATACACCATCTCTAGGATGACTATGTGCCGGTCTGATAATGGCTGAGGCACATCGCCATACACCATCTCTAGGGTGACTATGTGCCAGTCTAATTATGGCTGAGGCACACCGCCATACACCATCTCTAGGGTGACTATGTGCCAGTCTAATTATGGCTGAGGCACATCGCCACACACCATATCTAGGGTGACTATGTTCCAGTCTAATAATGGCTGAGGCACATCGCCATACACCATCTCTAGGATGACTATGTGCCAGTCTAATAATGGCTGAGGCACATCGCCATACACCACCTCTAGGGTGACTATGTGCCAGTCTAATAATGGCTGAGGCACACCGCCATACACCATCTCTAGGGTGACTATGTGCCAGTCTCATAATGGCTGAGGCACACCGCCATACACCATCTCTAGGATGACTATGTGCCAGTCTAATTATGGCTGAGGCACATCGCCACACACCATCTCTAGGGTGACTATGTGCCAGTCTAATAATGGCTGAGGCACACCGCCATACACCATCTCTAGGGTGACTATGTGCCAGTCTAATAATGGCTGAGGCACACCGCCATACACCATCTCTAGGATGACTATGTGCCAGTCTAATTATGGCTGAGGCACATCGCCACACACCATCTCTAGGATGACTATGTGCCAGTCTCATAATGGCTGAGGCACACCACCATACACCATCTCTAGGGTGACTATGTGCCAGTCTCATAATGGCTGAGACACATCGCCATACACCATCTCTAGGGTGACAATGTGCCGGTCTAATAATGGCTGAGGCACACCGCCATACACCATCTCTAGGGTGACTATGTGCCAGTCTAATAATGGCTGAGGCACACCACCATACACCATCTCTAGGGTGACTATGTGCCAGTCTAATAATGGCTGAGGCACACCGCCATACACCATCTCTAGGATGACTATGTGCCAGTCTAATAATGGCTGAGACACACCACCATACACCATCTCTAGGGTGACTATGTGCCAGTCTAATAATGGCTGAGGCACACCACCATACACCATCTCTAGGGTGACTATGTGCCAGTCTAATAATGGCTGAGGCACACCGCCATACACCATCTCTAGGGTGACTATGTGCCAGTCTAATAATGGCTGAGGCACACCACCATACACCATCTCTAGGGTGACTATGTGCCAGTCTAATAATGGCTGAGGCACACCGCCATACACCATCTCTAGGATGACTATGTGCCAGTCTAATAATGGCTGAGGCACACCACCATACACCATCTCTAGGATGACTATGTGCCAGTCTCATAATGGCTGAGACACACCACCATACACCATCTCTAGGGTGACTATGTGCCAGTCTCATAATGGCTGAGGCACACCACCATACACCATCTCTAGGGTGACTATGTGCCAGTCTCATAATGGCTGAGGCACACCACCATACACCATCTCTAGGGTGACTATGTGCCAGTCTAATAATGGCTGAGGCACACCGCCATACACCATCTCTAGGGTGACTATGTGCCAGTCTAATAATGGCTGAGGCACATCGCCATACACCATCTCTAGGGTGACTATGTGCCAGTCTAATAATGGCTGAGGCACATCGCCATTCAGCATCTCTAGGGTGACTATGTGCCAATCTAATAATGGCTGAGGCACATCGCCATTCAGCATCTATAGGGTGACTATGTGCCAGTCTAATAATGGCTGAGGCACATCGCCATACACCATCTCTAGGATGACTATGTGCCGGTCTAATAATGGCTGAGGCACACCACCATACACCATCTCTAGGGTGACTATGTGCCAGTCTCATAATGGCTGAGACACACCACCATACACCATCTCTAGGGTGACTATGTGCCGGTCTAATAATGGCTGAGGCACACCACCATACACCATCTCTAGGATGACTATGTGCCAGTCTAATAATGGCTGAGGCACACCACCATACACCATCTCTAGGATGACTATGTGCCAGTCTAATAATGGCTGAGGCACACCACCATACACCATCTCTAGGATGACTATGTGCCAGTCTCATAATGGCTGAGGCACACCACCATACACCATCTCTAGGGTGACTATGTGCCGGTCTAATAATGGCTGAGGCACACCACCATACACCATCTCTAGGATGACTATGTGCCAGTCTAATAATGGCTGAGGCACACCGCCATACACCATCTCTCGGATGACTATGTGCCAGTCTAATAATGGCTGAGACACTCCACCATACACCATCTCTAGGATGACTATGTGCCAGTCTAATAATGGCTGAGGCACACCACCATACACCATCTCTAGGATGACTATGTGCCAGTCTCATAATGGCTGAGACACACCACCATACACCATCTCTAGGGTGACTATGTGCCAGTCTCATTATGGCTGAGGCACACCGCCATACACCATCTCTAGGGTGACTATGTGCCAGTCTCATAATGGCTGAGGCACACCACCATACACCGTCTCTAGGGTGACTATGTGCCAGTCTTATAATGGCTGAGGCACACCGCCATACACCATCTCTAGGGTGACTATGTGCCAGTCTAATAATGGCTGAGACACACCGCCATACACCATCTCTATTGTGACTATGTGCCAGTCTTATAATGGCTGAAGCACACCACCATACACCATCTCTAGGGTGACTATGTGCCAGTCTTATAATGGCTGAGGCACACCGCCATACACCATCTCTAGGGTGACTATGTGCCAGTCTTATAATGGCTGAGGCACACCACCATACACCATCTCTAGGGTGACTATGTGCCAGTCTAATAATGGCTGAGGCACACCGCCATACACCATCTCTAGGGTGACTATGTGCCAGTCTAATAATGGCTGAGACACACCGCCATACACCATCTCTAGGGTGACTATGTGCCAGTCTAATAATGGCTGAGGCACACCGCCATACACCATCTCTAGGGTGACTATGTGCCAGTCTAATAATGGCTGAGGCACACCGCCATACACCATCTCTAGGGTGTCTATGTGCCAGTCTAATAATGGCTGAGGCACATTGCCATACACCATCTCTAGGATGACTATGTGCCGGTCTAATAATGGCTGAGGCACATCGCCATACACCATCTCTAGGGTGACTATGTGCCGGTCTAATAATGGCTGAGGCACACCGCCATACACCATCTCTAGGGTGACTATGTGCCAGTCTAATAATGGCTGAGGCACACCGCCATACACCATCTCTAGGGTGACTATGTGCCAGTCTAATAATGGCTGAGGCACACCGCCATACACCATCTCTAGGGTGACTATGTGCCGGTCTAATAATGGCTGAGGCACATCGCCATACACCATCTCTAGGGTGACTATGTGCCAGTCTAATAATGGCTGAGGCACATCGCCATACACCATCTCTAGGGTGACTATGTGCCGGTCTAATAATGGCTGAGGCACACCGCCATACACCATCTCTAGGATGACTATGTGCCGGTCTGATAATGGCTGAGGCACATCGCCATACACCATCTCTAGGGTGACTATGTGCCAGTCTAATTATGGCTGAGGCACACCGCCATACACCATCTCTAGGGTGACTATGTGCCAGTCTAATTATGGCTGAGGCACATCGCCACACACCATATCTAGGGTGACTATGTGCCAGTCTAATAATGGCTGAGGCACATCGCCATACACCATCTCTAGGATGACTATGTGCCAGTCTAATAATGGCTGAGGCACATCGCCATACACCACCTCTAGGGTGACTATGTGCCAGTCTAATAATGGCTGAGGCACACCGCCATACACCATCTCTAGGGTGACTATGTGCCAGTCTCATAATGGCTGAGGCACACCGCCACACACCATCTCTAGGATGACTATGTGCCAGTCTAATTATGGCTGAGGCACATCGCCACACACCATCTCTAGGGTGACTATGTGCCAGTCTAATAATGGCTGAGGCACACCGCCATACACCATCTCTAGGGTGACTATGTGCCAGTCTAATAATGGCTGAGGCACACCGCCATACACCATCTCTAGGATGACTATGTGCCAGTCTAATTATGGCTGAGGCACCTCGCCACACACCATCTCTAGGATGACTATGTGCCAGTCTCATAATGGCTGAGGCACACCACCATACACCATCTCTAGGGTGACTATGTGCCAGTCTCATAATGGCTGAGGCACACCGCCATACACCATCTCTAGGGTGACTATGTGCCAGTCTAATAATGGCTGAGGCACACCACCATACACCATCTCTAGGGTGACTATGTGCCAGTCTTATAATGGCTGAGGCACACCGCCATACACCATCTCTAGGGTGACTATGTGCCAGTCTTATAATGGCTGAGGCACACCACCATACACCATCTCTAGGGTGACTATGTGCCAGTCTAATAATGACCGAGGCACACCGTCATACACCAACTCTAGGGTGACTATGTGCCGGTCTAATAATGGCTGAGACACACCGCCATACACCATCTCTAGGGTGACTATGTGCCAGTCTAATAATGGCTGAGGCACACCGCCATACACCATCTCTAGGGTAACTATGTGCCAGTCTAATAATGACTGAGGCACACCGCCATACACCAGCTCTAGGGTGACTATGTGCCAGTCTAATAATGGCTGAGGCACACCGCCATACACCTTCTCTAGGGTGACTATGTGCCAGTCTAATAATGGCTGAGGCACACCACCTTACACCATCTCTAGGGTGATTATGTGCCAGTCTCATAATGGCTGAGGCACATCGCCATACACCATCTCTAGGGTGACTATGTGCCGGTCTAATAATGGCTGAGGCACACCACCTTACACCTTCCCTAGGGTGACTATGTGCCAGTCTCATAATGGCTGAGGCACATCGCCATACACCATCTCTAGGGTGACTATGTGCCGGTCTAATAATGGCTGAGGCACACCACCTTACACCATCTCTAGGGTGACTATGTGCCAGTCTAATAATGGCTGAAGCACACCACCATACACCATCTCTAGGGTGACTATGTGCCGGTCTAATAATGGCTGAGGCACACCGCCATACACCATCTCTAGGGTGACTATGTGCCAGTCTAATAATGGCTGAGGCACACCGCCATACACCATCTCTAGGGTGACTATGAGCCAGTCTAATAATGGCTGAAGCACACCACCATACACCATCTCTAGGGTGATTATGTGCCAGTCTAATAATGGCTGAGGCACACCGCCATACACCATCTCTAGGGTGACTATGAGCCAGTCTAATAATGGCTGAGGCACACCGCCATACACCATCTCTAGGGTGACTATGAGCCAGTCTAATAATGGCTGAGGCACATCGCCACACACCATCTCTAGGGTGACTATGTGCCAGTCTAATAATGGCTGAGGCACACCACCATACACCATCTCTAGGGTGACTATGAGCCAGTCTAATAATGGCTGAGGCACACCGCCATACACCATCTCTAGGGTGACTATGTGCCAGTCTAATAATGGCTGAGGCACATCGCCACACACCATCTCTAGGGTGACTATGTGCCAGTCTAATAATGGCTGAAGCACACCACCATACACCATCTCTAGGGTGACTATGTGCCAGTCTAATAATGGCTGAGGCACATCGCCACACACCATCTCTAGGGTGACTATGAGCCAGTCTAATAATGGCTGAAGCACACCACCATCTCTAGGGTGACTATGTGCCAGTCTAATAATGGCTGAGGCACACCGCCATACACCATCTCTAGGGTGACTATGAGCCAGTCTAATAATGGCTGAGGCACACCGCCATACACCATCTCTAGGGTGACTGTGAGCCAGTCTAATAATGGCTGAGGCACATCGCCACACACCATCTCTAGGGTGACTATGTGCCAGTCTAATAATGGCTGAGGCACACCACCATACACCATCTCTAGGGTGACTATGAGCCAGTCTAATAATGGCTGAGGCACACCGCCATACACCATCTCTAGGGTGACTATGTGCCAGTCTAATAATGGCTGAGGCACATCGCCACACACCACCTCTAGGGTGACTATGTGCCAGTCTAATAATGGCTGAAGCACACCACCATACACCATCTCTAGGGTGACTATGTGCCAGTCTAATAATGGCTGAGGCACATCGCCTCACACCATCTCTAGGGTGACTATGTGCCAGTCTAATAATGGCTGAGGCACATCGCCACACACCATCTCTAGGGTGACTATGTGCCGGTCTAATAATGGCTGAAGCACACCACCATACACCATCTCTAGGGTGACTATGTGCCAGTCTAATAATGGCTGAGGCACATCGCCACACACCATCTCTAGGGTGACTATGTGCCAGTCTAATAATGGCTGAAGCACACCACCATACACCATCTCTAGGGTGACTATGTGCCAGTCTAATAATGGCTGAGGCACATCACCATACACCATCTCTAGGGTGAATATGTGCCAGTCTAATAATGGCTGAGGCACATCGCCACACACCATCTCTAGGGTGACTATGTGCCAGTCTAATAATGGCTGAGGCACTCCGCCATACACCGTCCCTAGGGTGACTATGTGCCGGTCTAATAATGGCTGAGACACAACGCCATACACCATCTCTAGGGTAACTATGTGCCAGTCTAATAATGGCTGAGGCACATCGCCACACACCATCTCTAGGGTGACTATGTGCCGGTCTAATAATGGCTGGGGCACTCCGCCATACACCATCTCTAGGGTGACTATGTGCCAGTCTAATAATGGCTGAGACACACCGCCATACACCATCTCTAGGGTGACTATGTGCCAGTCTAATAATGGCTGAGGCACATCGCCACACACCATCTCTAGGGTGAATATGTGCCAGTCTAATAATGGCTGAGGCACACCACCATACACCATCTCTAGGGTGACTATGTGCCAGTCTAATAATGGCTGAGACACACATCGCCATACACCATCTCTAGGGTGACTATGTGCCAGTCTAATAATGGCTGAGGCACACCGCCACACACCATCTCTAGGGTGACTATGTGCCAGTCTAATAATGGCTGAGACACACCACCATACACCATCTCTAGGGTGACTATGTGCCAGTCTAATAATGGCTGAGGCACATCGCCATACACCATCTCTAGGATGACTATGTGCCGGTCTAATAATGGCTGAGGCACACCACCATACACCATCTCTAGGGTGACTATGTGCCAGTCTCATAATGGCTGAGACACACCACCATACACCATCTCTAGGGTGACTATGTGCCGGTCTAATAATGGCTGAGGCACACCACCATACACCATCTCTAGGATGACTATGTGCCAGTCTAATAATGGCTGAGGCACACCACCATACACCATCTCTAGGATGACTATGTGCCAGTCTAATAATGGCTGAGGCACACCACCATACACCATCTCTAGGATGACTATGTGCCAGTCTCATAATGGCTGAGGCACACCACCATACACCATCTCTAGGGTGACTATGTGCCGGTCTAATAATGGCTGAGGCACACCACCATACACCATCTCTAGGATGACTATGTGCCAGTCTAATAATGGCTGAGGCACACCGCCATACACCATCTCTCGGATGACTATGTGCCAGTCTAATAATGGCTGAGACACTCCACCATACACCATCTCTAGGATGACTATGTGCCAGTCTAATAATGGCTGAGGCACACCACCATACACCATCTCTAGGATGACTATGTGCCAGTCTCATAATGGCTGAGACACACCACCATACACCATCTCTAGGGTGACTATGTGCCAGTCTCATTATGGCTGAGGCACACCGCCATACACCATCTCTAGGGTGACTATGTGCCAGTCTCATAATGGATGAGGCACACCACCATACACCGTCTCTAGGGTGACTATGTGCCAGTCTTATAATGGCTGAGGCACACCGCCATACACCATCTCTAGGGTGACTATGTGCCAGTCTAATAATGGCTGAGACACACCGCCATACACCATCTCTATTGTGACTATGTGCCAGTCTTATAATGGCTGAAGCACACCACCATACACCATCTCTAGGGTGACTATGTGCCAGTCTTATAATGGCTGAGGCACACCGCCATACACCATCTCTAGGGTGACTATGTGCCAGTCTTATAATGGCTGAGGCACACCACCATACACCATCTCTAGGGTGACTATGTGCCAGTCTAATAATGGCTGAGGCACACCGCCATACACCATCTCTAGGGTGACTATGTGCCAGTCTAATAATGGCTGAGACACACCGCCATACACCATCTCTAGGGTGACTATGTGCCAGTCTAATAATGGCTGAGGCACACCACCATACACCAGCTCTAGGGTGACCATGTGCCGGTCTAATAATGGCTGAGGCACACCACCATACACCATCTCTAGGGTGACTATGTGCCAGTCTAATAATGGCTGAGGCACACCACCATACACCATCTCTAGGGTGACTATGTGCCAGTCTAATAATGGCTGAGACACACCGCCATACACCATCTCTAGGGTGACTATGTGCCAGTCTAATAATGGCTGAGGCACACCACCATACACCATCTCTAGGGTGACTATGTGCCAGTCTAATAATGGCTGAGGCACACCGCCATACACCATCTCTAGGGTGACTATGTGCCAGTCTAATAATGGCTGAGGCACACCACCATACACCATCTCTAGGGTGACTATGTGCCAGTCTTATAATGGCTGAGGCACACCGCCATACACCATCTCTAGGGTGACTATGTGCCAGTCTTATAATGGCTGAGGCACACCACCATACACCATCTCTAGGGTGACTATGTGCCAGTCTAATAATGACCGAGGCACACCGTCATACACCAACTCTAGGGTGACTATGTGCCGGTCTAATAATGGCTGAGACACACCGCCATACACCATCTCTAGGGTGACTATGTGCCAGTCTAATAATGGCTGAGGCACACCGCCATACACCATCTCTAGGGTAACTATGTGCCAGTCTAATAATGACTGAGGCACACCGCCATACACCAGCTCTAGGGTGACTATGTGCCAGTCTAATAATGGCTGAGGCACACCGCCATACACCTTCTCTAGGGTGACTATGTGCCAGTCTAATAATGGCTGAGGCACACCACCTTACACCATCTCTAGGGTGATTATGTGCCAGTCTCATAATGGCTGAGGCACATCGCCATACACCATCTCTAGGGTGACTATGTGCCGGTCTAATAATGGCTGAGGCACACCACCTTACACCTTCCCTAGGGTGACTATGTGCCAGTCTCATAATGGCTGAGACACATCGCCATACACCATCTCTAGGGTGACTATGTGCCGGTCTAATAATGGCTGAGGCACACCACCTTACACCATCTCTAGGGTGACTATGTGCCAGTCTAATAATGGCTGAAGCACACCACCATACACCATCTCTAGGGTGACTATGTGCCAGTCTAATAATGGCTGAGGCACATCGCCACACACCATCTCTAGGGTGACTATGTGCCGGTCTAATAATGGCTGAGGCACACCGCCATACACCATCTCTAGGGTGACTATGTGCCAGTCTAATAATGGCTGAGGCACACCGCCATACACCATCTCTAGGGTGACTATGAGCCAGTCTAATAATGGCTGAAGCACACCACCATACACCATCTCTAGGGTGATTATGTGCCAGTCTAATAATGGCTGAGGCACACCGCCATACACCATCTCTAGGGTGACTGTGAGCCAGTCTAATAATGGCTGAGGCACACCGCCATACACCATCTCTAGGGTGACTATGAGCCAGTCTAATAATGGCTGAGGCACATCGCCACACACCATCTCTAGGGTGACTATGTGCCAGTCTAATAATGGCTGAGGCACACCACCATACACCATCTCTAGGGTGACTATGAGCCAGTCTAATAATGGCTGAGGCACACCGCCATACACCATCTCTAGGGTGACTATGTGCCAGTCTAATAATGGCTGAGGCACATCGCCACACACCATCTCTAGGGTGACTATGTGCCAGTCTAATAATGGCTGAAGCACACCACCATACACCATCTCTAGGATGACTATGTGCCAGTCTAATAATGGCTGAGGCACATCGCCACACACCATCTCTAGGGTGACTATGAGCCAGTCTAATAATGGCTGAAGCACACCACCATCTCTAGGGTGACTATGTGCCAGTCTAATAATGGCTGAGGCACACCGCCATACACCATCTCTAGGGTGACTATGAGCCAGTCTAATAATGGCTGAGGCACACCGCCATACACCATCTCTAGGGTGACTATGAGCCAGTCTAATAATGGCTGAGGCACATCGCCACACACCATCTCTAGGGTGACTATGTGCCAGTCTAATAATGGCTGAGGCACACCACCATACACCATCTCTAGGGTGACTATGAGCCAGTCTAATAATGGCTGAGGCACACCGCCATACACCATCTCTAGGGTGACTATGTGCCAGTCTAATAATGGCTGAGGCACATCGCCACACACCACCTCTAGGGTGACTATGTGCCAGTCTAATAATGGCTGAAGCACACCACCATACACCATCTCTAGGGTGACTATGTGCCAGTCTAATAATGGCTGAGGCACATCGCCTCACACCATCTCTAGGGTGACTATGTGCCAGTCTAATAATGGCTGAGGCACATCGCCACACACCATCTCTAGGGTGACTATGTGCCGGTCTAATAATGGCTGAAGCACACCACCATACACCATCTCTAGGGTGACTATGTGCCAGTCTAATAATGGCTGAGGCACATCGCCACACACCATCTCTAGGGTGACTATGTGCCAGTCTAATAATGGCTGAAGCACACCACCATACACCATCTCTAGGGTGACTATGTGCCAGTCTAATAATGGCTGAGGCACATCACCATACACCATCTCTAGGGTGAATATGTGCCAGTCTAATAATGGCTGAGGCACATCGCCACACACCATCTCTAGGGTGACTATGTGCCAGTCTAATAATGGCTGAGGCACTCCGCCATACACCGTCCCTAGGGTGACTATGTGCCGGTCTAATAATGGCTGAGACACAACGCCATACACCATCTCTAGGGTAACTATGTGCCAGTCTAATAATGGCTGAGGCACATCGCCACACACCATCTCTAGGGTGACTATGTGCCGGTCTAATAATGGCTGGGGCACTCCGCCATACACCATCTCTAGGGTGACTATGTGCCAGTCTAATAATGGCTGAGACACACCGCCATACACCATCTCTAGGGTGACTATGTGCCAGTCTAATAATGGCTGAGGCACATCGCCACACACCATCTCTAGGGTGAATATGTGCCAGTCTAATAATGGCTGAGGCACACCACCATACACCATCTCTAGGGTGACTATGTGCCAGTCTAATAATGGCTGAGACACACATCGCCATACACCATCTCTAGGGTGACTATGTGCCAGTCTAATAATGGCTGAGGCACACCGCCACACACCATCTCTAGGGTGACTATGTGCCAGTCTAATAATGGCTGAGACACACCACCATACACCATCTCTAGGGTGACTATGTGCCAGTCTAATAATGGCTGAGACACATCGCCATACACCATCTCTAGGGTGACTATGTGCCGGTCTAATAATGGCTGAGGCACACCGCCATACACCATCTCTAGGGTGACTATGTGCCAGTCTAATAATGGCTGAGGCACACCGCCACACACCATCTCTAGGGTGACTATGTGCCAGTCTAATAATGGCTGAGGCACACCGCCATACACCATCTCTAGGGTGACTATGTGCCAGTCTAATAACGGCTGAGGCACACCACCATACACCATCTCTAGGGTGACTATGTGCCAGTCTAATAATGGCTGAGACACACCGCCATACACTATCTCTTGGGTGACTATGTGCCAGTCTAATAATGGCTGAGGCACACCGCAATACACCATTTCTAGGGTGACTATGTGCCGGTCTAATAATGGCTGAGGCACATCGCCATACACCATCTCTAGGGTGACTATGTGCCAGTCTAATAATGGCTGAGGCACACCACCATACACCATCTCTAGGGTGACTATGTGCCGGTCTAATAATGGCTGAGGCACACCGCAATACACCATTTCTAGGGTGACTATGTGCCGGTCTAATAATGGCTGAGGCACACCACCATACACCATCTCTAGGGTGACTATGTGCCAGTCTAATAATGGCTGAGGCACATAGCCATACACCATTTCAAGGGTGACTATGTGCCAGTCTAATAATGGCTGGGGCACTCCGCCATACACCATCTCTAGGGTGACTATGTGCCAGTCTAATAATGGCTGAGGCACACCACCATACACCATCTCTAGGGTGACCAAGTGCCGGTCTAATAATGACTGAGGCACACCGCCATACACCATCTCTAGGGTGACCATGTGCCGGTCTAATAATGACTGAGGCACACCGCCATACACCATCTCTAGGGTGACTATGTGCCAGTCTAATAATGGCTGAGGCACACCGCCATACACCATCTCTAGGGTCACTATGTGCCAGTCTAATAATGGCTGAGGCACACCGCCATACACCATCTCTAGGGTCACTATGTGCCAGTCTAATAATGGCTGAGGCACACCGCCATACACCATCTCTAGGGTGACTATGTGCCAGTCTAATAATGGCTGAGGTACACCACCATACACCATCTCTAGGGTCACTATGTGCCGGTCTAATAATGGCTGGGGCACTCCGCCATACACCATCTCTAGGGTGACTATGTGCCAGTCTAATAATGGCTGGGGCACTCCGCCATACACCATCTCTAGGGTGACTATGTGCCGGTCTAATAATGGCTGGGGCACTCCGCCATACACAATCTCTAGGGTGACTATGTGCCGGTCTAATAATGACTGAGGCACACCACCATACACCATCTCTAGGGTGACTATGTGCCGGTCTAATAATGGCTGAGGCACACGGCTATACACCATCTCTAGGGTGACTATGTGCCAGTCTAATAATGGCTGGGGCACTCCGCCATACACCATCTCTAGGGTGACTATGTGCCGGTCTAATAATGACTGAGGCACACGGCTATACACCATCTCTAGGTTGACTATGTGCCAGTCTAATAATGGCTGGGGCGCACCACCATACACCATCCCTAGGGTGACTATGTGCCAGTCTAATAATGGCTGAGGCACACCACCATACACCATCTCTAGGGTGACTATGTGCCAGTCTAATAATGGCTGGGGCACTCCGCCATACACCATCTCTAGGGTGACTATGTGCCAGTCTAATAATGGCTGAGGCACACCACCATACACCATCCCTAGGGTGACTATGTGCCAGTCTAATAATGGCTGGGGCACTCCGCCATACACCATCTCTAGGGTGACTATGTGCCAGTCTAATAATGGCTGGGGCACTCCGCCATACACCATCTCTAGGGTGACTATGTGCCAGTCTAATAATGGCTGAGGCACACCGTCATACACCATCTCTAGGGTGACTATGTGCCAGTCTAATAATGGCTGAGGCACACCACCATACACCATCCCTAGGGTGACTATTTGCCAGTCTAATAATGGCTGAGGCACACCGTCATACACCATCTATAGGGTGACTATGTGCCAGTCTAATAATGGCTGAGGCACACCGCCATACACCATCTCTAGGATGACTATGTGCCAGTCTAATAATGGCTGGGGCACTCCGCCATACACCATCTCTAGGGTCACTATGTGCCGGTCTAATAATGGCTGGGGCACTCCGCCATACACCATCTCTAGGGTGACTATGTGCCAGTCTAATAATGGCTGAGGCACACCGCCATACACCATCTCTAGGGTGACTATGTGCCAGTCTAATAATTGCTGAGGCACACCGCCATACACCATCTCTAGGATGACTATGTGTCGGTCTAATAATGGCTGAGGCACTCCACCATACACCATCTCTAGGGTGACTACGTGCCAGTCAAATAATGGCTGAGACACACCGCCATACACCATCTCTAGGGTGACTATGTGCCAGTCTAATAATGGCTGAGGCACACCACCATACACCATCTCTAGGGTGAGTATGAGCCAGTCTAATAATGGCTGAGGCACATCGCCATACACCATCTCTAGGGTGACTATGTGCCAGTCTAATAATGGCTGAGGCACACCGCCATACACCATCTCTAGGATGACTATGTGCCAGTCTAATAATGGCTGGGGCACTCCGCCATACACCATCTCTAGGGTCACTATGTGCCAGTCTAATAATGGCTGAGGCACACCACCATACACCATCCCTAGGGTGACTATGTGCCAGTCTAATAATGGCTGGGGCACTCCGCCATACACCATCTCTAGGGTGACTATGTGCCAGTCTAATAATGGCTGGGGCACTCCGCCATACACCATCTCTAGGGTGACTATGTGCCAGTCTAATAATGGCTGAGGCACACCGTCATACACCATCTCTAGGGTGACTATGTGCCAGTCTAATAATGGCTGAGGCACACCACCATACACCATCCCTAGGGTGACTATGTGCCAGTCTAATAATGGCTGAGGCACACCGTCATACACCATCTCTAGGATGACTATGTGCCAGTCTAATAATGGCTGAGGCACACCGCCATACACCATCTCTAGGATGACTATGTGCCAGTCTAATAATGGCTGGGGCACTCCGCCATACACCATCTCTAGGGTGACTATGTGCCGGTCTAATAATGGCTGGGGCACTCCGCCATACACCATCTCTAGGGTGACTATGTGCCAGTCTAATAATGGCTGAGGCACACCGCCATACACCATCTCTAGGGTGACTATGTGCCAGTCTAATAATTGCTGAGGCACACCGCCATACACCATCTCTAGGATGACTATGTGCCAGTCTAATAATGGCTGGGGCACTCCGCCATACACCATCTCTAGGGTCACTATGTGCCGGTCTAATAATGGCTGGGGCACTCCGCCATACACCATCTCTAGGGTCACTATGTGCCGGTCTAATAATGACTGAGGCACACCACCATACACCATCTCTAGGGTGTCTATGTGCCGGTCTAATAATGACTGAGGCACACGGCTATACACCATCTCTAGGGTCACTATGTGCCGGTCTAATAATGGCTGGGGCACTCCGCCATACACCATCTCTAGGGTGACTATGTGCCAGTCTAATAATGGCTGAGGCACACCGCCATACACCATCTCTAGGGTGACTATGTGCCAGTCTAATAATGGCTGAGGCACACCGCCATACACCATCTCTAGGGTGACTATGTGCCAGTCTAATAATGGCTGGGGCACTCCGCCATACACCATCTCTAGGGTGACTATGTGTCAGTCTAATAATGGCTGAGGCACACCGCCATACACCATCTCTAGGATGACTATGTGCCAGTCTAATAATGGCTGGGGCACTCCGCCATACACCATCTCTAGGGTCACTATGTGCCGGTCTAATAATGGCTGGGGCACTCCGCCATACACCATCTCTAGGGTGACTATGTGCCAGTCTAATAATGGCTGAGGCACACCGCCATACACCATCTCTAGGGTGACTATGTGCCAGTCTAATAATTGCTGAGGCACACCGCCATACACCATCTCTAGGATGACTATGTGCCGGTCTAATAATGGCTGAGGCACTCCACCATACACCATCTCTAGGGTGACTACGTGCCAGTCAAATAATGGCTGAGACACACCGCCATACCCCATTTCTAGGGTGAGTATGTGCCAGTCTAATAATGGCTGATGCACACCGACATACACCATCCCTAGGGTGACTATGTGCCAGTCTAATAATGGCTGAGGCACACCGCCATACACCATCTCTAGGGTGACAATATGCCAGTCTAATAATGGCTGAGGCACTCCGCCATACACCATCTCTAGGATGACTATGTGCCGGTCTAATAATGGCTGAGGCACAACGCCATACACCATCTCTAGGGTGACTATGTGCCAGTCTAATTATGGCTGAGGCACACCGCCATACACCATCTCTAGGGTGACTATGTGCCAGTCTAATAATGGCTGAGACACATCGCCATACACCATCTCTAGGGTGACTATGTGCCAGTCTAATAATGGCTGAGGCACTCCGCCATACACCATCTCTAGGGTGACTATGTGCCGGTCTAATAATGGCTGAGGCACACCGCCATACACCATCTCTAGGGAGACTATGTGCCAGACAAATAATGGCAGAGACACACCGCCATACACCATCTCAAGGATAACTATGTGCCAGTCTAATAATGGCTGAGGCACACCACCATACACCATTTCTAGGGTGGCTATGTGCCAGTCTAATAATGGCTGAGACACACCACCATACACCGTCTCTAGGGTGACTATGTGCCGGTCAAATAATGGCTGAGACACATCGCCATACCCCATTTCTAGGGTCACTATGTGCCAGTCTAATAATGGCTGAGGCACACCGCCATACACCATCTCTAGGGAGACTATGTGCCAGACAAATAATGGCAGAGACACACCGACATACACCATCTCAAGGATAACTATGTGCCAGTCTAATAATGGCTGAGGCACACCACCATACACCATTTCTAGGGTGACTATGTGCCAGTCTAAGAATGGCTGAGACACATCGCCATACACCATCTCTAGGGTGACTATGTGCCAGTCTAATAATGGCTGAGGCACACCGCCATACACCATCTCTAGGGTGACTATGTGCCAGTCTAATAATGGCTGAGACACACCGTCATACTCCATCTCTAGGGTGACTATGAGCCAGTCTAATAATGGCTGAGGCACATCGCCATACACCAAATCTAGGGTGACTATGTGCCGGTCTAATAATGGCTAAGACACACCGCCATACACCATCTCTAGGGTGACTATGTGCCAGTCTAAGAATGGCTGAGACACATCGCCACACACCATCTCTAGGGTGACTATGTGCCAGTCTAATAATGGCTGAGGCACACCACCATACACCATCTCTAGGGTGACTATGAGCCAGTCTAATAATGGCTGAGGCACACCGCCATACACCATCTCTAGGGTGACTATGTGCCAGTCTAATAATGGCTGAGGCACATCGCCACACACCATCTCTAGGGTGACTATGTGCCAGTCTAATAATGGCTGAAGCACACCACCATACACCATCTCTAGGGTGACTATGTGCCAGTCTAATAATGGCTGAGGCACATCGCCACACACCATCTCTAGGGTGACTATGAGCCAGTCTAATAATGGCTGAAGCACACCACCATACACCATCTCTAGGGTGACTATGTGCCAGTCTAATAATGGCTGAGGCACACCGCCATACACCATCTCTAGGGTGACTATGAGCCAGTCTAATAATGGCTGAGGCACACCGCCATACACCATCTCTAGGGTGACTATGAGCCAGTCTAATAATGGCTGAGGCACATCGCCACACACCATCTCTAGGGTGACTATGTGCCAGTCTAATAATGGCTGAGGCACACCACCATACACCATCTCTAGGGTGACTATGAGCCAGTCTAATAATGGCTGAGGCACACCGCCATACACCATCTCTAGGGTGACTATGTGCCAGTCTAATAATGGCTGAGGCACATCGCCACACACCACCTCTAGGGTGACTATGTGCCAGTCTAATAATGGCTGAAGCACACCACCATACACCATCTCTAGGGTGACTATGTGCCAGTCTAATAATGGCTGAGGCACATCGCCTCACACCATCTCTAGGGTGACTATGTGCCAGTCTAATAATGGCTGAGGCACATCGCCACACACCATCTCTAGGGTGACTATGTGCCGGTCTAATAATGGCTGAAGCACACCACCATACACCATCTCTAGGGTGACTATGTGCCAGTCTAATAATGGCTGAGGCACATCGCCACACACCATCTCTAGGGTGACTATGTGCCAGTCTAATAATGGCTGAAGCACACCACCATACACCATCTCTAGGGTGACTATGTGCCAGTCTAATAATGGCTGAGGCACATCACCATACACCATCTCTAGGGTGAATATGTGCCAGTCTAATAATGGCTGAGGCACATCGCCACACACCATCTCTAGGGTGACTATGTGCCAGTCTAATAATGGCTGAGGCACTCCGCCATACACCGTCCCTAGGGTGACTATGTGCCGGTCTAATAATGGCTGAGACACAACGCCATACACCATCTCTAGGGTAACTATGTGCCAGTCTAATAATGGCTGAGGCACATCGCCACACACCATCTCTAGGGTGACTATGTGCCGGTCTAATAATGGCTGGGGCACTCCGCCATACACCATCTCTAGGGTGACTATGTGCCAGTCTAATAATGGCTGAGACACACCGCCATACACCATCTCTAGGGTGACTATGTGCCAGTCTAATAATGGCTGAGGCACATCGCCACACACCATCTCTAGGGTGAATATGTGCCAGTCTAATAATGGCTGAGGCACACCACCATACACCATCTCTAGGGTGACTATGTGCCAGTCTAATAATGGCTGAGACACACATCGCCATACACCATCTCTAGGGTGACTATGTGCCAGTCTAATAATGGCTGAGGCACACCGCCACACACCATCTCTAGGGTGACTATGTGCCAGTCTAATAATGGCTGAGACACACCACCATACACCATCTCTAGGGTGACTATGTGCCAGTCTAATAATGGCTGAGACACATCGCCATACACCATCTCTAGGGTGACTATGTGCCGGTCTAATAATGGCTGAGGCACACCGCCATACACCATCTCTAGGGTGACTATGTGCCAGTCTAATAATGGCTGAGGCACACCGCCACACACCATCTCTAGGGTGACTATGTGCCAGTCTAATAATGGCTGAGGCACACCGCCATACACCATCTCTAGGGTGACTATGTGCCAGTCTAATAACGGCTGAGGCACACCACCATACACCATCTCTAGGGTGACTATGTGCCAGTCTAATAATGGCTGAGACACACCGCCATACACTATCTCTTGGGTGACTATGTGCCAGTCTAATAATGGCTGAGGCACACCGCAATACACCATTTCTAGGGTGACTATGTGCCGGTCTAATAATGGCTGAGGCACATCGCCATACACCATCTCTAGGGTGACTATGTGCCAGTCTAATAATGGCTGAGGCACACCACCATACACCATCTCTAGGGTGACTATGTGCCGGTCTAATAATGGCTGAGGCACACCGCAATACACCATTTCTAGGGTGACTATGTGCCGGTCTAATAAGGCTGAGGCACACCACCATACACCATCTCTAGGGTGACTATGTGCCAGTCTAATAATGGCTGAGGCACATCGCCACACACCATCTCTAGGGTGACTATGAGCCAGTCTAATAATGGCTGAAGCACACCACCATCTCTAGGGTGACTATGTGCCAGTCTAATAATGGCTGAGGCACACCGCCATACACCATCTCTAGGGTGACTATGAGCCAGTCTAATAATGGCTGAGGCACACCGCCATACACCATCTCTAGGGTGACTGTGAGCCAGTCTAATAATGGCTGAGGCACATCGCCACACACCATCTCTAGGGTGACTATGTGCCAGTCTAATAATGGCTGAGGCACACCACCATACACCATCTCTAGGGTGACTATGAGCCAGTCTAATAATGGCTGAGGCACACCGCCATACACCATCTCTAGGGTGACTATGTGCCAGTCTAATAATGGCTGAGGCACATCGCCACACACCACCTCTAGGGTGACTATGTGCCAGTCTAATAATGGCTGAAGCACACCACCATACACCATCTCTAGGGTGACTATGTGCCAGTCTAATAATGGCTGAGGCACATCGCCTCACACCATCTCTAGGGTGACTATGTGCCAGTCTAATAATGGCTGAGGCACATCGCCACACACCATCTCTAGGGTGACTATGTGCCGGTCTAATAATGGCTGAAGCACACCACCATACACCATCTCTAGGGTGACTATGTGCCAGTCTAATAATGGCTGAGGCACATCGCCACACACCATCTCTAGGGTGACTATGTGCCAGTCTAATAATGGCTGAAGCACACCACCATACACCATCTCTAGGGTGACTATGTGCCAGTCTAATAATGGCTGAGGCACATCACCATACACCATCTCTAGGGTGACTATGTGCCAGTCTAATAATGGCTGAGGCACATCGCCACACACCACCTCTAGGGTGACTATGTGCCAGTCTAATAATGGCTGAAGCACACCACCATACACCATCTCTAGGGTGACTATGTGCCAGTCTAATAATGGCTGAGGCACATCGCCTCACACCATCTCTAGGGTGACTATGTGCCAGTCTAATAATGGCTGAGGCACATCGCCACACACCATCTCTAGGGTGACTATGTGCCAGTCTAATAATGGCTGAGGCACACCGCCATACACCATCTCTAGGGTCACTATGTGCCAGTCTAATAATGGCTGAGGCACACCGCCATACACCATCTCTAGGGTCACTATGTGCCAGTCTAATAATGGCTGAGGCACACCGCCATACACCATCTCTAGGGTGACTATGTGCCAGTCTAATAATGGCTGAGGTACACCACCATACACCATCTCTAGGGTCACTATGTGCCGGTCTAATAATGGCTGGGGCACTCCGCCATACACCATCTCTAGGGTGACTATGTGCCAGTCTAATAATGGCTGGGGCACTCCGCCATACACCATCTCTAGGGTGACTATGTGCCGGTCTAATAATGGCTGGGGCACTCCGCCATACACAATCTCTAGGGTGACTATGTGCCGGTCTAATAATGACTGAGGCACACCACCATACACCATCTCTAGGGTGACTATGTGCCGGTCTAATAATGGCTGAGGCACACGGCTATACACCATCTCTAGGGTGACTATGTGCCAGTCTAATAATGGCTGGGGCACTCCGCCATACACCATCTCTAGGGTGACTATGTGCCGGTCTAATAATGACTGAGGCACACGGCTATACACCATCTCTAGGTTGACTATGTGCCAGTCTAATAATGGCTGGGGCGCACCACCATACACCATCCCTAGGGTGACTATGTGCCAGTCTAATAATGGCTGAGGCACACCACCATACACCATCTCTAGGGTGACTATGTGCCAGTCTAATAATGGCTGGGGCACTCCGCCATACACCATCTCTAGGGTGACTATGTGCCAGTCTAATAATGGCTGAGGCACACCACCATACACCATCCCTAGGGTGACTATGTGCCAGTCTAATAATGGCTGGGGCACTCCGCCATACACCATCTCTATTGGTGACTATGTGCCAGTCTAATAATGGCTGGGGCACTCCGCCATACACCATCTCTAGGGTGACTATGTGCCAGTCTAATAATGGCTGAGGCACACCGTCATACACCATCTCTAGGGTGACTATGTGCCAGTCTAATAATGGCTGAGGCACACCACCATACACCATCCCTAGGGTGACTATTTGCCAGTCTAATAATGGCTGAGGCACACCGTCATACACCATCTCTAGGGTGACTATGTGCCAGTCTAATAATGGCTGAGGCACACCGCCATACACCATCTCTAGGATGACTATGTGCCAGTCTAATAATGGCTGGGGCACTCCGCCATACACCATCTCTAGGGTCACTATGTGCCGGTCTAATAATGGCTGGGGCACTCCGCCATACACCATCTCTAGGGTGACTATGTGCCAGCCTAATAATGGCTGAGGCACACCGCCATACACCATCTCTAGGGTGACTATGTGCCAGTCTAATAATTGCTGAGGCACACCGCCATACACCATCTCTAGGATGACTATGTGTCGGTCTAATAATGGCTGAGGCACTCCACCATACACCATCTCTAGGGTGACTACGTGCCAGTCAAATAATGGCTGAGACACACCGCCATACACCATCTCTAGGGTGACTATGTGCCAGTCTAATAATGGCTGAGGCACACCACCATACACCATCTCTAGGGTGAGTATGAGCCAGTCTAATAATGGCTGAGGCACATCGCCATACACCATCTCTAGGGTGACTATGTGCCAGTCTTATAATGGCTGAGGCACACCGCCATACACCATCTCTAGGATGACTATGTGCCAGTCTAATAATGGCTGGGGCACTCCGCCATACACCATCTCTAGGGTCACTATGTGCCAGTCTAATAATGGCTGAGGCACACCACCATACACCATCCCTAGGGTGACTATGTGCCTGTCTAATAATGGCTGGGGCACTCCGCCATACACCATCTCTAGGGTGACTATGTGCCAGTCTAATAATGGCTGGGGCACTCCGCCATACACCATCTCTAGGGTGACTATGTGCCAGTCTAATAATGGCTGAGGCACACCGTCATACACCATCTCTAGGGTGACTATGTGCCAGTCTAATAATGGCTGAGGCACACCACCATACACCATCCCTAGGGTGACTATGTGCCAGTCTAATAATGGCTGAGGCACACCGTCATACACCATCTCTAGGGTGACTATGTGCCAGTCTAATAATGGCTGAGGCACACCGCCATACACCATCTCTAGGATGACTATGTGCCAGTCTAATAATGGCTGGGGCACTCCGCCATACACCATCTCTAGGGTGACTATGTGCCGGTCTAATAATGGCTGGGGCACTCCGCCATACACCATCTCTAGGGTGACTATGTGCCAGTCTAATAATGGCTGAGGCTCACCGCCATACACCATCTCTAGGGTGACTATATGCCAGTCTAATAATTGCTGAGGCACACCGCCATACACCATCTCTAGGATGACTATGTGCCAGTCTAATAATGGCTGGGGCACTCCGCCATACACCATCTCTAGGGTCACTATGTGCCGGTCTAATAATGGCTGGGGCACTCCGCCATACACCATCTCTAGGGTCACTATGTGCCGGTCTAATAATGACTGAGGCACACCACCATACACCATCTCTAGGGTGTCTATGTGCCGGTCTAATAATGACTGAGGCACACGGCTATACACCATCTCTAGGGTCACTATGTGCCGGTCTAATAATGGCTGGGGCACTCCGCCATACACCATCTCTAGGGTGACTATGTGCCAGTCTAATAATGGCTGAGGCACACCGCCATACACCATCTCTAGGGTGACTATGTGCCAGTCTAATAATGGCTGAGGCACACCGCCATACACCATCTCTAGGGTGACTATGTGCCAGTCTAATAATGGCTGGGGCACTCCGCCATACACCATCTCTAGGGTGACTATGTGTCAGTCTACTAATGGCTGAGGCACACCGCCATACACCATCTCTAGGATGACTATGTGCCAGTCTAATAATGGCTGGGGCACTCCGCCATACACCATCTCTAGGGTCACTATGTGCCGGTCTAATAATGGCTGGGGCACTCCGCCATACACCATCTCTAGGGTCACTATGTGCCGGTCTAATAATGACTGAGGCACACCACCATACACCATCTCTAGGGTGTCTATGTGCCGGTCTAATAATGACTGAGGCACACGGCTATACACCATCTCTAGGGTCACTATGTGCCGGTCTAATAATGGCTGGGGCACTCCGCCATACACCATCTCTAGGGTGACTATGTGCCAGTCTAATAATGGCTGAGGCACACCGCCATACACCATCTCTAGGGTGACTATGTGCCAGTCTAATAATGGCTGAGGCACATCGCCACACACCATCTCTAGGGTGACTATGAGCCAGTCTAATAATGGCTGAAGCACACCACCATACACCATCTCTAGGGTGACTATGTGCCAGTCTAATAATGGCTGAGGCACACCGCCATACACCATCTCTAGGGTGACTATGAGCCAGTCTAATAATGGCTGAGGCACACCGCCATACACCATCTCTAGGGTGACTATGAGCCAGTCTAATAATGGCTGAGGCACATCGCCACACACCATCTCTAGGGTGACTATGTGCCGGTCTAATAATGGCTGAGGCACATCGCCATACACCATCTCTAGGTTGACTATGTGCCAGTCTAATTATGGCTGAGACACATCGCCATACACCGTCTCTAGGGTGACTATGTGCCAGTCTAATAATGGCTGAGACACACCGTCATACACTATCTCTAGGGTGACTATGTGCCAGTCTAATAATGGCTGAGGCACACCGCCATACACTATCTCTAGGTTGACTATGTGCCAGTCTAATTATGGCTGAGACACATCGCCATACACCGTCTCTAGGGTGACTATGTGCCAGTCTAATAATGGCTGAGGCACACCACCATACACTATCTCTAGGGTGACTATGTGCCAGTCTAATAATGGCTGAGACACACCGTCATACACCATCTCTAGGGTGACTATGAGCCAGTCTAATAATGGCTGAGGCACACCGCCATACACCATCTCTAGGGTGACTATGTGCCGGTCTCATAATGGCTGAGGCACACCACCATACACCATCTCTAGGGTGACTATGTGCCGGTCTAATAATGGCTGAGGCACATCGCCATACACCATCTCTAGGGTGACAATGTGCCAGTCTAATAATGGCTGGGACACTCCACCATACACCATCTCTAGGGTGACTATGTGCCAGTCTAATAATGGCTGAGGCACACCGCCATACACCATCTCTAGGGTGACTATGTGCCAGTCTAATAATGGCTGAGACACACCACCATACACCATCTCTAGGGTGACTATGTGCCAGTCTAATAATGGCTGAAGCTCACCGCCATACACCATCTCTAGGGTGACTATGTGCCGGTCTAATAATGGCTGAGACACACCGTCATACACCATCTCTAGGGTGACTATGTGCCGGTCTAATAATGGCTGAGGCACACCACCATACACCATCTCTAGGGTGACTATGTGCCAGTCTAATAATGGCTGAGGCACACCACCATACACCATCTCTAGGGTGACTATGTGCCAGTCTAATAATAGCTGAGACACAACGCCATACACCATCTCTAGGGTGACTATGTGCCAGTCTAATAATGGCTGAGACACATCGCCATACACCATCTCTAGGGTGACTATGTGCCAGTCTAATAATGGCTGAGACACATCGCCATACACCATCCCTAGGGTGACTATGTGCCAGTCTAATAATGGCTGAGACACATCGCCATACACCATCTCTAGGGTGACTATGTGCCAGTCTAATAATGGCTGAGACACACCGCCATACACCGTCTCTAGGGTGACTATGTGCCAGTCTAATAATGGCTGAGGCACATCGTCATACACCATCTCTAGGGTCACTATGTGCCAGTCTAATAATGGCTGAGACACACCGCCATACACCATCTCTAGGGTCACTATGTGCCAGTCTAATAATGGCTGAGACACACCGCCATACACCGTCTCTAGGGTGACTATGTGCCAGTCTAATAATGGCTGAGGCACATCGCCATACACCATCTCTAGGGTCACTATGTGCCAGTCTAATAATGGCTGAGGCACATCGCCATACACCATCTCTAGGGTGACTATGTGCCAGTCTAATAATGGCTGAGACACACCGCCATACACCATCTCTAGGGTGACTATGTGCCAGTCTAATAATGGCTGAGACACATCGTCATACACCATCTCTAGGGTGACTATGTGCCAGTCTAATAATGGCTGAGACACATCGCCATACACCTTCTCTAGGGTGACTATGTGCCGGTCTCATAATAGCTGAGGCACACCGCCATACACCATCTCTTGGGTGACTATGTGCCGGTCTCATAATGGCTGAGGCACACCGTCATACACCATCTCTAGGTTGACTATATGCCAGTCTAATAATGGCTGAGGCACACCACCATACACCATCTCTAGGGTGACTATGAGCCAGTCTAATAATAGCTGAGGCACACCGCCATACACCATCTCTAGGGTGACTATATGCCAGTCTAATAATGGCTGAGGCACACCACCATACACCATCTCTAGGTTGACTATATGCCAGTCTAATAATGGCTGAGGCACACCGTCATACACCATCTCTAGGTTGACTATATGCCAGTCTAATAATGGCTGAGGCACACCACCATACACCATCTCTAGGGTGACTATGAGCCAGTCTAATAATGGCTGAGGCACACCGCCATACACCATCTCTAGGGTGACTATGTGCCGGTCTCATAATGGCTGAGGCACACCACCATACACCATCTCTAGGGTGACTATGTGCCAGTCTAATAATGGCTGAGGCACACCGTCATACACCATCTCTAGGGTGACTATGTGCCGGTCTAATAATGGCTGAGACACATCGCCATACACCAAATCTAGGGTGACTATGCGCCAGTCTAATAATGGCTGAGACACACCGCCATACACCATCTCTAGGGTGACTATCTGCCAGTCTAATAATGGCTGAGGCACACCACCATACACCTTCTCTAGGGTGACTATGTGCCAGTCTAATAATGGCTGAGGCACAACGCCATACACCATCTCTAGGGTGACTATGTGCCAGTCTAATAATGGCTGAGGCACAACGCCATACACCATCTCTAGGATGACTATGTGCCAGTCTAATAATGGCTGAGGCACACCGCCATACACCGTCTCTAGGGTCACTATGTGCCAGTCTAATAATGGCTGAGGCACATCGCCATACACCATCTCTAGGTTGACTATGTGCCAGTCTAATTATGGCTGAGACACATCGCCATACACCGTCTCTAGGGTGACTATGTGCCAGTCTAATAATGGCTGAGACACACCGTCATACACTATCTCTAGGGTGACTATGTGCCAGTCTAATAATGGCTGAGGCACACCGCCATACAATATCTCTAGGTTGACTATGTGCCAGTCTAATTATGGCTGAGACACATCGCCATACACCGTCTCTAGGGTGACTATGTGCCAGTCTAATAATGGCTGAGGCACACCACCATACACTATCTCTAGGGTGACTATGTGCCAGTCTAATAATGGCTGAGACACACCGTCATACACCATCTCTAGGGTGACTATGAGCCAGTCTAATAATGGCTGAGGCACACCGCCATACACCATCTCTAGGGTGACTATGTGCCGGTCTCATAATGGCTGAGACACACCACCATACACTATCTCTAGGGTGACTATGTGCCAGTCTAATAATGGCTGAGGCACACCGCCATACACCATCTCTAGGGTCACTATGTGCCGGTCTAATAATGGCTGAGGCACACCGCCATACACCATCTCTAGGGTGACTATGTGCCAGTCTAATAATGGCTGAGGCACACCGCCATACACCATCTCTAGGGTGACTATGTGCCGGTCTCATAATGGCTGAGACACACCACCATACACTATCTCTAGGGTGACTATGTGCCAGTCTAATAATGGCTGAGACACACCACCATACACTATCTCTAGGGTGACTATGTGCCCGTCTAAAAATGGCTGAGGCACACCGCCATACACTATCTCTAGGGTGACTATGTGCCAGTCTAATGATGGCTGAGGCACACCACCATACACCATCTCTAGGGTGACTATGTGCCGGTCTCATAATGGCTGAGGCACACCACCGTACACCATCTCTATGGTGACTATGTGCCAGTCTAATAATGGCTGAGGCACACCGCCATACACCATCTCTAGGGTCACTATGTGCCGGTCTAATAATGGCTGAGGCACATCGCCATACACCATCTCTAGGGTGACAATGTGCCAGTCTAATAATGGCTGAGACACTCCACCATACACCATCTCTAGGGTGACTATGTGCCAGTCTAATAATGGCTGAGGCACATCGCCATACACCATCTCTAGGGTGACTATGTGCCAGTCTAATAATGGCTGAGGCACACCGTCATACACCATCTCTAGGGTGACTATGTGCCGGTCTAATAATGGCTGAGGCACACCGTCATACACCATCTCTAGCGTGACTATGTGCCAGTCTAATAATGGCTGAGGCACACCAACATACACCATCTCTAGGGTGACTATGTGCCAGTCTAATAATGGCTGAGGCACTCCACCATACACCATCTCTAGGGTGACTATGTGCCGGTCTAATAATGGCTGAGACACTCCACCATACACCATCTCTAGGGTGACTATGTGCCAGTCTAATAATGGCGGAGACACACCGCCATACACCATCTCTAGGGTGACTATGTGCCGGTCTCATAATGGCTGAGGCACACCGCCATACACCATCTCTAGGGTGACTATGTGCCGGTCTCATAATGGCTGAGGCACACCGCCATACACCATCTCTAGGGTGACTATGTGCCAGTCTAATAATGGCTGATTCACTCCACCATACACCATCTCTAGGGTGACTATGTGCCGGTCTAATAATGGCTGAGGCACTCCACCATACACCATCTCTAGGGTGACTATGTGCCAGTCTAATAATGGCTGAGACACACCGCCATACACCAACTCTAGGGTGACTATGAGCCAGTCTAATAATGGCCGAGGCACACCGCCATACACCATCTCTAGGGTGACTATGTGCCGGTCTCATAATGGCTGAGGCACACCGCCATACACCATCTCTATGGTGACTATGTGCCGGTCTCATAATGGCTGAGGCACACCACCATACACCATCTCTAGGGTGACTATGTGCCAGTCTAATAATGGCTGAGACACACCGCCATACACCATCTCTAGGGTGACTATGTGCCGGTCTAATAATGGCTGAGACACACCGCTATACACCGTCTCTAGGGTGACTATGTGCCAGTCTAATAATGGCTGAGACACACCGCCATACACCATCTCTAGGGTGACTATGTGCCGGTCTCATAATGGCTGAGGCACACCGCCATACACCATCTCTAGGGTGACAATGTGCCGGTCTAATAATGGCTGAGGCACACCGCCATACACCATCTCTAGGGTGACTATGTGCCAGTCTAATAATGGCTGAGACACACCGCCATACACCATCTCTAGGGTGACAATGTGCCGGTCTCATAATGGCTGAGGCACACCGCCATACACCATCTCTAGGGTGACTATGTGCCAGTCTAATAATGGCTGAGGCACACCGCCATACACCATCTCTAGGCTGACAATGTGCCGGTCTCATAATGGCTGAGACACACCGCCATACACCATCTCTAGGGTGACAATGTGCCGGTCTCATAATGGCTGAGGCACACCGCCATACACCATCTCTAGGGTGACTATGTGCCAGTCTAATAATGGCTGAGGCACACCACCATACACCATCTCTAGGGTGACTATGTGCCGGTCTCATAATGGCTGAGGCACACCGCCATACACCATCTCTAGGGTGACAATGTGCCGGTCTAATAATGGCTGAGGCACACCGCCATACACCATCTCTAGGGTGACTATGTGCCAGTCTAATAATGGCTGAGGCATACCACCATACACCATCTCTAGGGTGACTATGTGCCAGTCTAATAATGGCTGAGACACACCGCCATACACCATCTCTAGGGTGACTATGTGCCGGTCTAATAATGGCTGAGACACACCGCTATACACCATCTCTAGGGTGACTATGTGCCGGTCTAATAATGGCTGAGGCACACCGCCATACACCATCTCTAGGGTGACAATGTGCCGGTCTCATAATGGCTGAGGCACACCGCCATACACCATCTCTAGGGTGACTATGTGCCAGTCTAATAATGGCTGAGGCACACCGCCATACACCATCTCTAGGGTGACTATGTGCCGGTCTAATAATGGCTGAGACACACCGCCATACCCCATCTCTAGGGTGAATATGTGCCGGTCTTATAATGGCTGAGGCACACCACCATACACCATCTCTAGGGTGACTATGTGCCAGTCTAATAATGGCTGAGGCACACCGCCATACACCATCTCTAGGGTGACAATGTGCCGGTCTAATAATGGCTGAGACACACCGCTATACACCATCTCTAGGGTGACTATGTGCCAGTCTAATAATGGCTGAGGCACAACGCCATACACCATCTCTAGGGTGACTATGTGCCAGTCTAATAATGGCTGAGACACACCGCCATACACCATCTCAAGGGTGACAATGTGCCGGTCTAATAATGGCTGAGGCACACCACCATACACCATCTCTAGGGTGACTATGTGCCAGTCTAATAATGGCTGAGGCACACCGCCATACACCATCTCTAGGGTGACTATGTGCCAGTCTAATAATGGCTGAGACACACCGCCATACACCATCTCTAGGGTGACTATGTGCCGGTCTAATAATGGCTGAGACACACCGCTATACACCATCTCTAGGGTGACTATGTGCCAGTCTAATAATGGCTGAGACACACCGCCATACACCATCTCTAGGGTGACTATGTGCCGGTCTAATAATGGCTGAGGCACACCGCCATACACCATCTCTAGGGTGACAATGTGCCGGTCTCATAATGGCTGAGGCACACCGCCATACACCATCTCTAGGGTGACTATGTGCCAGTCTAATAATGGCTGAGGCACACCGCCATACACCATCTCTAGGGTGACTATGTGCCGGTCTAATAATGGCTGAGACACACCGCCATACACCATCTCTAGGGTGACTATGTGCCGGTCTCATAATGGCTGAGGCACACCACCATACACCATCTCTAGGGTGACTATGTGCCAGTCTAATAATGGCTGAGGCACACCGCCATACACCATCTCTAGGGTGACAATGTGCCGGTCTAATAATGGCTGAGACACACCGCTATACACCATCTCTAGGGTGACTATGTGCCAGTCTAATAATGGCTGAGGCACAACGCCATACACCATCTCTAGGGTGACTATGTGCCAGTCTAATAATGGCTGAGACACACCGCCATACACCATCTCTAGGGTGACAATGTGCCGGTCTAATAATGGCTGAGGCACACCACCATTCATCTCTAGGGTGACTATGTGCCAGTCTAATAATGGCTGAGGCACACCGCCATACACCATCTCTAAGGTGACTATGTGCCAGTCTAATAATGGCTGAGGCACACCGCCATACACCATCTCTAGGGTGAATATGTGCCAGTCTAATAATGGCTGAGGCACACCGTCATACACCATCTCTAGGGTGACTATGTGCCGGTCTAATAATGGCTGAGGCACACCGTCATACACCATCTCTAGCGTGACTATGTGCCAGTCTAATAATGGCTGAGGCACACCAACATACACCATCTCTAGGGTGACTATGTGCCAGTCTAATAATGGCTGAGGCACTCCACCATACACCATCTCTAGGGTGACTATGTGCGGTCTAATAATGGCTGAGACACTCCACCATACACCATCTCTAGGGTGACTATGTGCCAGTCTAATAATGGCTGAGACACACCGCCATACACCATCTCTAGGGTGACTATGTGCCGGTCTCATAATGGCTGAGGCACACCGCCATACACCATCTCTAGGGTGACTATGTGCCGGTCTCATAATGGCTGAGGCACACCGCCATACACCATCTCTAGGGTGACTATGTGCCAGTCTAATAATGGCTGAGGCACTCCACCATACACCATCTCTAGGGTGACTATGTGCCGGTCTAATAATGGCTGAGGCACTCCACCATACACCATCTCTAGGGTGACTATGTGCCAGTCTAATAATGGCTGAGACACACCACCATAAACCATCTCTAGGGTGACTATGTGCCAGTCTAATAATGGCTGAGACACACCGCCATACACCATCTCTAGGGTGACTATGTGCCGGTCTAATAATGGCTGAGACACACCGCTATACACCATCTCTAGGGTGACTATGTGCCAGTCTAATAATGGCTGAGACACACCGCCATACACCATCTCTAGGGTGACTATGTGCCGGTCTCATAATGGCTGAGGCACACCGCCATACACCATCTCTAGGGTGACAATGTGCCGGTCTAATAATGGCTGAGGCACACCGCCATACACCATCTCTAGGGTGACTATGTGCCAGTCTAATAATGGCTGAGACACACCGCCATACACCATCTCTAGGGTGACAATGTGCCGGTCTCATAATGGCTGAGGCACACCGCCATACACCATCTCTAGGGTGACTATGTGCCAGTCTAATAATGGCTGAGGCACACCGCCATACACCATCTCTAGGGTGACAATGTGCCGGTCTCATAATGGCTGAGACACACCGCCATACACCATCTCTAGGGTGACAATGTGCCGGTCTCATAATGGCTGAGGCACACCGCCATACACCATCTCTAGGGTGACTATGTGCCAGTCTAATAATGGCTGAGGCACACCACCATACACCATCTCTAGGGTGACTATGTGCCGGTCTCATAATGGCTGAGGCACACCGCCATACACCATCTCTAGGGTGACTATGTGCCGGTCTCATAATGGCTGAGGCACACCACCATACACCATCTCTAGGGTGACTATGTGCCAGTCTAATAATGGCTGAGACACACCGCCATACACCATCTCTAGGGTGACTATGTGCCGGTCTAATAATGGCTGAGACACACCGCTATACACCATCTCTAGGGTGACTATGTGCCAGTCTAATAATGGCTGAGACACACCGCCATACACCATCTCTAGGGTGACTATGTGCCGGTCTAATAATGGCTGAGGCACACCGCCATACACCATCTCTAGGGTGACAATGTGCCGGTCTCATAATGGCTGAGGCACACCGCCATACACCATCTCTAGGGTGACTATGTGCCAGTCTAATAATGGCTGAGGCACACCGCCATACACCATCTCTAGGGTGACTATGTGCCGGTCTAATAATGGCTGAGACACACCGCCATACACCATCTCTAGGGTGACTATGTGCCGGTCTCATAATGGCTGAGGCACACCACCATACACCATCTCTAGGGTGACTATGTGCCAGTCTAATAATGGCTGAGGCACACCGCCATACACCATCTCTAGGGTGACAATGTGCCGGTCTAATAATGGCTGAGACACACCGCTATACACCATCTCTAGGGTGACTATGTGCCAGTCTAATAATGGCTGAGGCACAACGCCATACACCATCTCTATGGTGACTATGTGCCAGTCTAATAATGGCTGAGACACACCGCCATACACCATCTCTAGGGTGACAATGTGCCGGTCTAATAATGGCTGAGGCACATCACCATACACCATCTCTAGGGTGACTATGTGCCAGTCTAATAATGGCTGAGGCACACCGCCATACACCATCTCTAGGGTGACTATGTGCCAGTCTAATAATGGCTGAGGCACACCGCCATACACTATCTCTAGGTTGACTATGTGCCAGTCTAATTATGGCTGAGACACATCGCCATACACCGTCTCTAGGGTGACTATGTGCCAGTCTAATAATGGCTGAGGCACACCACCATACACTATCTCTAGGGTGACTATGTGCCAGTCTAATAATGGCTGAGACACACCGTCATACACCATCTCTAGGGTGACTATGAGCCAGTCTAATAATGGCTGACGCACACCGCCATACACCATCTCTAGGGTGACTATTTGCCGGTCTCATAATGGCTGAGACACACCACCATACACTATCTCTAGGGTGACTATGTGCCAGTCTAATAATGGCTGAGGCACACCGCCATACACCATCTCTAGGGTCACTATGTGCCGGTCTAATAATGGCTGAGGCACACCGCCATACACCATCTCTAGGGTGACTATGTGCCAGTCTAATAATGGCTGAGGCACACCGCCATACACCATCTCTAGGGTGACTATGTGCCGGTCTCATAATGGCTGAGACACACCACCATACACTATCTCTAGGGTGACTATGTGCCAGTCTAATAATGGCTGAGACACACCACCATACACTATCTCTAGGGTGACTATGTGCCAGTCTAATAATGGCTGAGGCACACCGCCATACACTATCTCTAGGGTGACTATGTGCCAGTCTAATGATGGCTGAGGCACACCACCATACACCATCTCTAGGGTGACTATGTGCCGGTCTCATAATGGCTGAGGCACACCAACGTACACCATCTCTATGGTGACTATGTGCCAGTCTAATAATGGCTGAGGCACACCGCCATACACCATCTCTAGGGTCACTATGTGCCGGTCTAATAATGGCTGAGGCACATCGCCATACACCATCTCTAGGGTGACAATGTGCCAGTCTAATAATGGCTGAGACACTCCACCATACACCATCTCTAGGGTGACTATGTGCCAGTCTAATAATGGCTGAGGCACATCGCCATACACCATCTCTAGGGTGACTATGTGCCAGTCTAATAATGGCTGTGGCACACCGTCATACACCATCTCTAGGGTGACTATGTGCCGGTCTAATAATGGCTGAGGCACACCGTCATACACCATCTCTAGCGTGACTATGTGCCAGTCTAATAATGGCTGAGGCACACCAACATACACCATCTCTAGGGTGACTATGTGCCAGTCTAATAATGGCTGAGGCACTCCACCATACACCATCTCTAGGGTGACTATGTGCCGGTCTAATAATGGCTGAGACACTCCACCATACACCATCTCTAGGGTGACTATGTGCCAGTCTAATAATGGCTGAGACACACCGCCATACACCATCTCTAGGGTGACTATGTGCCGGTCACATAATGGCTGAGGCACACCGCCATACACCATCTCTAGGGTGACTATGTGCCGGTCTCATAATGGCTGAGGCACACCGCCATACACCATCTCTAGGGTGACTATGTGCCAGTCTAATAATGGCTGAGGCACTCCACCATACACCATCTCTAGGGTGACTATGTGCCGGTCTAATAATGGCTGAGGCACTCCACCATACACCATCTCTAGGGTGACTATGTGCCAGTCTAATAATGGCTGAGACACACCGCCATACACCATCTCTAGGGTGACTATGAGCCAGTCTAATAATGGCTGAGGCACACCGCCATACACCATCTCTAGGGTGACTATGTGCCGGTCTCATAATGGCTGAGGCACACCGCCATACACCATCTCTATGGTGACTATGTGCCGGTCTCATAATGGCTGAGGCACACCACCATACACCATCTCTAGGGTGACTATGTGCCAGTCTAATAATGGCTGAGACACACCGCCATACACCATCTCTAGGGTGACTATGTGCCGGTCTAATAATGGCTGAGACACACCGCTATACACCATCTCTAGGGTGACTATGTGCCAGTCTAATAATGGCTGAGACACACCGCCATACACCATCTCTAGGGTGACTATGTGCCGGTCTCATAATGGCTGAGGCACACCGCCATACACCATCTCTAGGGTGACAATGTGCCGGTCTAATAATGGCTGAGGCACACCGCCATACACCATCTCTAGGGTGACTATGTGCCAGTCTAATAATGGCTGAGACACACCGCCATACACCATCTCTAGGGTGACAATGTGCCGGTCTCATAATGGCTGAGGCACACCGCCATACACCATCTCTAGGGTGACTATGTGCCAGTCTAATAATGGCTGAGGCACACCGCCATACACCATCTCTAGGGTGACAATGTGCCGCTCTCATAATGGCTGAGACACACCGCCATACACCATCTCTAGGGTGACAATGTGCCGGTCTCATAATGGCTGAGGCACACCGCCATACACCATCTCTAGGGTGACTATGTGCCAGTCTAATAATGGCTGAGGCACACCACCATACACCATCTCTAGGGTGACTATGTGCCGGTCTCATAATGGCTGAGGCACACCGCCATACACCATCTCTAGGGTGACTATGTGCCGGTCTCATAATGGCTGAGGCACACCACCATACACCATCTCTAGGGTGACTATGTGCCAGTCTAATAATGGCTGAGACACACCGCCATACACCATCTCTAGGGTGACTATGTGCCGGTCTAATAATGGCTGAGACACACCGCTATACACCATCTCTAGGGTGACTATGTGCCAGTCTAATAATGGCTGAGACACACCGCCATACACCATCTCTAGGGTGACTATGTGCCGGTCTAATAATGGCTGAGGCACACCGCCATACACCATCTCTAGGGTGACAATGTGCCGGTCTCATAATGGCTGAGGCACACCGCCATACACCATCTCTAGGGTGACTATGTGCCAGTCTAATAATGGCTGAGGCACACCGCCATACACCATCTCTAGGGTGACTATGTGCCGGTCTAATAATGGCTGAGACACACCGCCATACACCATCTCTAGGGTGACTATGTGCCAGTCTAATAATGGCTGAGGCACACCGCCATACACCATCTCTAGGGTGACTATGTGCCAGTCTAATAATGGCTGAGGCACACCGCCATACACTATCTCTAGGTTGACTATGTGCCAGTCTAATTATGGCTGAGACACATCGCCATACACCGTCTCTAGGGTGACTATGTGCCAGTCTAATAATGGCTGAGGCACACCACCATACACTATCTCTAGGGTGACTATGTGCCAGTCTAATAATGGCTGAGACACACCGTCATACACCATCTCTAGGGTGACTATGAGCCAGTCTAATAATGGCTGACGCACACCGCCATACACCATCTCTAGGGTGACTATTTGCCGGTCTCATAATGGCTGAGACACACCACCATACACTATCTCTAGGGTGACTATGTGCCAGTCTAATAATGGCTGAGGCACACCGCCATACACCATCTCTAGGGTCACTATGTGCCGGTCTAATAATGGCTGAGGCACACCGCCATACACCATCTCTAGGGTGACTATGTGCCAGTCTAATAATGGCTGAGGCACACCGCCATACACCATCTCTAGGGTGACTATGTGCCGGTCTCATAATGGCTGAGACACACCACCATACACTATCTCTAGGGTGACTATGTGCCAGTCTAATAATGGCTGAGACACACCACCATACACTATCTCTAGGGTGACTATGTGCCAGTCTAATAATGGCTGAGGCACACCGCCATACACCATCTCTAGGGTGACTATGTGCCGGTCTAATAATGGCTGAGGCACACCGCCATACACCATCTCTAGGATGACTATGTGCCGGTCTGATAATGGCTGAGGCACATCGCCATACACCATCTCTAGGGTGACTATGTGCCAGTCTAATTATGGCTGAGGCACACCGCCATACACCATCTCTAGGGTGACTATGTGCCAGTCTAATTATGGCTGAGGCACATCGCCACACACCATATCTAGGGTGACTATGTGCCAGTCTAATAATGGCTGAGGCACATCGCCATACACCATCTCTAGGATGACTATGTGCCAGTCTAATAATGGCTGAGGCACATCGCCATACACCACCTCTAGGGTGACTATGTGCCAGTCTAATAATGGCTGAGGCACACCGCCATACACCATCTCTAGGGTGACTATGTGCCGGTCTAATAATGGCTGAGGCACACCGTCATACACCATCTCTAGCGTGACTATGTGCCAGTCTAATAATGGCTGAGGCACACCAACATACACCATCTCTAGGGTGACTATGTGCCAGTCTAATAATGGCTGAGGCACTCCACCATACACCATCTCTAGGGTGACTATGTGCCGGTCTAATAATGGCTGAGACACTCCACCATACACCATCTCTAGGGTGACTATGTGCCAGTCTAATAATGGCTGAGACACACCGCCATACACCATCTCTAGGGTGACTATGTGCCGGTCACATAATGGCTGAGGCACACCGCCATACACCATCTCTAGGGTGACTATGTGCCGGTCTCATAATGGCTGAGGCACACCGCCATACACCATCTCTAGGGTGACTATGTGCCAGTCTAATAATGGCTGAGGCACTCCACCATACACCATCTCTAGGGTGACTATGTGCCGGTCTAATAATGGCTGAGGCACTCCACCATACACCATCTCTAGGGTGACTATGTGCCAGTCTAATAATGGCTGAGACACACCGCCATACACCATCTCTAGGGTGACTATGAGCCAGTCTAATAATGGCTGAGGCACACCGCCATACACCATCTCTAGGGTGACTATGTGCCGGTCTCATAATGGCTGAGGCACACCGCCATACACCATCTCTATGGTGACTATGTGCCGGTCTCATAATGGCTGAGGCACACCACCATACACCATCTCTAGGGTGACTATGTGCCAGTCTAATAATGGCTGAGACACACCGCCATACACCATCTCTAGGGTGACTATGTGCCGGTCTAATAATGGCTGAGACACACCGCTATACACCATCTCTAGGGTGACTATGTGCCAGTCTAATAATGGCTGAGACACACCGCCATACACCATCTCTAGGGTGACTATGTGCCGGTCTCATAATGGCTGAGGCACACCGCCATACACCATCTCTAGGGTGACAATGTGCCGGTCTAATAATGGCTGAGGCACACCGCCATACACCATCTCTAGGGTGACTATGTGCCAGTCTAATAATGGCTGAGACACACCGCCATACACCATCTCTAGGGTGACAATGTGCCGGTCTCATAATGGCTGAGGCACACCGCCATACACCATCTCTAGGGTGACTATGTGCCAGTCTAATAATGGCTGAGGCACACCGCCATACACCATCTCTAGGGTGACAATGTGCCGCTCTCATAATGGCTGAGACACACCGCCATACACCATCTCTAGGGTGACAATGTGCCGGTCTCATAATGGCTGAGGCACACCGCCATACACCATCTCTAGGGTGACTATGTGCCAGTCTAATAATGGCTGAGGCACACCACCATACACCATCTCTAGGGTGACTATGTGCCGGTCTCATAATGGCTGAGGCACACCGCCATACACCATCTCTAGGGTGACTATGTGCCGGTCTCATAATGGCTGAGGCACACCACCATACACCATCTCTAGGGTGACTATGTGCCAGTCTAATAATGGCTGAGACACACCGCCATACACCATCTCTAGGGTGACTATGTGCCGGTCTAATAATGGCTGAGACACACCGCTATACACCATCTCTAGGGTGACTATGTGCCAGTCTAATAATGGCTGAGACACACCGCCATACACCATCTCTAGGGTGACTATGTGCCGGTCTAATAATGGCTGAGGCACACCGCCATACACCATCTCTAGGGTGACAATGTGCCGGTCTCATAATGGCTGAGGCACACCGCCATACACCATCTCTAGGGTGACTATGTGCCAGTCTAATAATGGCTGAGGCACACCGCCATACACCATCTCTAGGGTGACTATGTGCCGGTCTAATAATGGCTGAGACACACCGCCATACACCATCTCTAGGGTGACTATGTGCCGGTCTCATAATGGCTGAGGCACACCACCATACACCATCTCTAGGGTGACTATGTGCCAGTCTAATAATGGCTGAGGCACACCGCCATACACCATCTCTAGGGTGACAATGTGCCGGTCTAATAATGGCTGAGACACACCGCTATACACCATCTCTAGGGTGACTATGTGCCAGTCTAATAATGGCTGAGGCACAACGCCATACACCATCTCTAGGGTGACTATGTGCCAGTCTAATAATGGCTGAGACACACCGCCATACACCATCTCTAGGGTGACAATGTGCCGGTCTAATAATGGCTGAGGCACACCACCATACACCATCTCTAGGGTGACTATGTGCCAGTCTAATAATGGCTGAGGCACACCGCCATACACCATCTCTAGGGTTATTTATTTAATCGTATGGTGATACAATACAGAATACAAATAAGACAAAATTAAACTTTAAAGTCCTTCCTTTTCAACCATTCGGTTAGACTAGGTGTGAGATCAAACAAGTCGTCAGGAATTCCAGGGTATGAATGAAGAGGACAGCGTAGGACCAGGTGTTCAATCGTCTGTTCTTCTAAGTTACATTCACACATTGGTGAACTAATCCAGCCCCACTTGTACCTGAAATAATTACAACACCCATGTCCAGTCCTCAACCTGTTGATACGGCACCAGAGGTTCCTTGGTAGGTCAAAACCATTTGGCTTCTTTGTGGGATCAAGATGGTGGACACTTGTTCCCAATGTTTTTGTTGACCACTCATGCTTCCAGCTTTCCTTTATGTCAAATCCATCCGCGATGAGTTGCCTTGCAGTGACACTTGCCGGTCTTCTGGATTGCAATCGTTGTTGTGACGGATGGCAGAATTCCTGATGCAGTGGCAAAGAGGGTGATGCAAAGATTTTCTTAGCCTCCCTCAGTAGAGCTTGCTTCCGCCTTAAGTGAGGTGGAGGGATGTGGCTCAGCACGGGTAACCAGTGACATGGAGTTGATTTGATGGTACCAGTAATGCAACGCATTGTATCGTTCAGTTTCGTGTCTATCTTCTTCACATGTACGCTTTCCAACCAGACAGGCGCACAGTACTCAGCAGCTGAGTAAACAAGACTGATGCCAGTTAAACGTAGACAGTCAGCAGAGGCTCCCCAGGAGGTACCACTGAGCTTATGCAGTATGTTGTTTCTTGCGGCGACTTTGTGAGAGAGCTTGGTGATGTGCTCTTTGTAGCTCAGGGTTCTGTTTAAAGTGACTCCGAGATATTTTGGGAAAGGATTGTACCTCAGCTCTTGTCCATTGAACAGGACTCTAGGTTTGTAGTTTGCGACACGATTCGCTAGATGGAAACAAGAGACTTCAGTTTTTGTTGTGCTTGGGATCAATCTCCAGGTTTTAAAGAAAGTTGACATCTTCTCCAGGTCCTCCGTAATGATTTGTTCGCCATCTTCAAAGTTATTGCTCTGAGCTACCAGCGCGATATCATCAGCATAGATGAACTTACTTGATGTTGTAGTTGGTAAATCATGGATGTACAAATTGAATAGCAGTGGGGCTAAAACAGATCCCTGTGGTAGGCCGTTATTTAGTTTTCGTTTGCGGCTTTTAGTGTTTCCTAGGAACACTTCAAATTGCCTTTCACTAAGCATGCTAGATATTAGATCCACAATTTCTCGGCTTGGTACAACTTGCAATAGTTTGTAGATCAGTCCTTGTCGCCAAACAGTATCATACGCAGCTGTCAAGTCGATGAAAACAGCTGTTGATTTCCGTTTACCTTGAAAACCTGCTTCAATGTGTGTAGTTAGGGCAAGAACTTGATCAGTGCAGCTGCGTCCGTGTCTGAAGCCAGCTTGTTCAGGAGGGATAACAGCCTCAATGAGCGGTGCTATTCTGGTTAGAAGGATTCGTTCAAAAAAGTTTTAATATGCAACTGAGCAGTGCTATTGGACGATAGCTTTCGGGGCTGTCTTCAGGTTTGCCAGGTTTGAGAATGGCTATAACATTTGACAGTGACTATGTGCCAGTCTAATAATGGCTGAGGCACACCGCCATACACCATCTCTAGGGTGAATATGTGCCAGTCTAATAATGGCTGAGGCACACCGCCATTCACCATCTCTAGGGTGAATATGTGCCAGTCTAATAATGACTAAGGCACACCGCCATACACCATCTCTAGGGTGAATATGTGCCAGTCTAATAATGGCTGAGGCACACCGCCATTCACCATCACTAGGGTGACTATGTGCCAGTCTAATAATGGCTGAGGCACACCCCCATACACCATCTCTAGGGTGACTCTGTGCCAGTCCTAAACGAACCACAAACCGTTCCCTCCCCTATTCAAGGCTCCGAGAAAAGCTATTAGCACAACATGCGGTGTACACTTCACCTATAATAGGGCCCAGGTTGCCAGTAGAGTGAACATGCATTATGAATACTATAACATCAGCAACTGTTAGCCGCTATAATAAGTAACAACACTGAATGATCAAAATGTTCAAATGCTGATAAAATCATGCACATTACTATAAGAACCTATGATCACCTGTGTTTGGTTTTCCACTTTGATAACCTTGCCTTCGTCTTCAAAATGACCACCTGCCTCATGCAGCAGATTGCTGTATGTTGTCCTAGAATCCTAGAAGGTATCATAAAAGTATGAACCAATGTAAATCATACAGACAGAATAACAGTCCCTTGGCTTGCACATGTTATGTTACACAATATGAAAATTAAATACAACTTACAATATTAGGGACTTCGTCAGTGTCAGACAAACATTCAGGCTCTCTCTTAATGATTGGCTGTTGCTCCATGATGTCCAGGAAACTAGAACACACAAAGTGCATTCGAGAATTATTAGGAGCCGTACTTATAAAAGTTCGCCGCATAATTATCATATATAACACATCAAGTGAGATATTTTCAGAACTCCGAATGCAAGTTAGGCCACTGTGAATATATCCCACCAGGTGCACAGTGAGAACAAGAGGCTAACGGTAAAACTTATTCGACAATGACGCTCGACTTTATACGATATAGGGCAGAATATCGAGCAAAATGTTAGTGACTATCATTGCGATACGATGAGGAATTACTGGAGCCAGCTTGTGGAGCAGTGAAATGAAGCGTCTTATAATTGGTTTCTCTATTCCTAAGTAGGCTACACACAAACCTTAACACAATTTGATGGGGCAAGTGGGATTGTCCGACACTAAATTAAATTACATACCAATCAAAGTGGAAGTAAACTTCAGTTACTGCACGAGTATGAAATAGGCAGTAACTGGATAGGCCTACAGTGAATCTTGATTTCGCCACGTGTTACAAGGAACCCACTTCAAATGAGACACATCAATTCTCCCTTATTGAACAGACATTGAACGCAAGGGACTGGAAGATGTATTTATCCTTACAAACTTATAAATACTGTTACCGGGTAAAATGAATATAATATCGTCATAAAAAGTTCCCAGTAACAGTCTGTGTATCCTAGACAATTAAATATTGGAAATTTTTCTACACAAGGCACTGACACATCTTAGCAGAACTCCGGTTGTAAGACTTATATTTAATATTATATTTAGTCACGTCTGTGGAGAGTATTTCAAATATCCCCACACGGAACTAGAAATTCTCAGACTTGAGTATTTCGCCACGAGGTACATCAAATACACGATGACGCACTTATCACGACACATACCGGTACGGAACATGACTAAAGGGAAATAGATAGATAGATTTTTATTAATTCCATTTGATCAAATACATGCATTCAATACATTTTTGATTTAGGACAAGTCAGAATTTACATGCATAAAATAAAAGAACTAACAGGTATATATTACTAATATTATAACTATTTAACTTATTATAATAGCAAATCTTAATAGATACAATCTTATTGCACAACTATTTACACCTCACTCTATTATCATAATATGAAAATTTAATTATATAAATACAACAACATACAGCTAGGTATTAAAATTAAATTAAAAAAGTAAAATATAGTTATAGATTCCATCACTCCTATACGCTAAAATATTCAACTACTGAGTAAAAACAATGGCACTGCAGATAAGCTTTCAACATTCTATCAAAGGTTTTTATTTTTGGGGCCAGTTTTATATACTGGGGTAGTTTATTGTATAATTTAACTCCAGTGTGAAAAGTTCCTTTTTGATATATGCTTGTGTGTGTGTGTGAAATATGAATGTTTTGATTTTGTCTTGTGTTATGCCTATGAACATCATTGTTTGTTTTAAGAAAAACATCTTTATTCATTAAATTCTTTTTAAAAAACATAATACTTTCAAAGATATATATGCAGGGCAGTGGGAGAATGTTTAAATCTTTAAACAGAGGTCTACATGATTCTCTAGAGTTTAAATTTGCCATAATTCTAATCGCCCTCTTTTGTATCCTAAGCGTGCTTAGTACATCTGGCGACATACCCCAAAATATGATCCCATATCTTAAGTATGAATGGAAATAAGCAAAATAAGTATTTCTTAATGTGTGCATGCTAGTGCAGGTTTTCAAAATACGTAACGCAAAGCACATCGAGTTCAGTTTAGTACGATTATAAATGCATTTCTAACACAATAGAAAACATATCAGTTATTATTTTATATAGTTATGCCCTTGAGACAAATTACAAACCTTAATAAATACTTATTCCACCAATAGCCAAAAGTCAACTGAACTTACTGGTATCACAATCTTAAAATTATCCAACACGCAGTCACTTCCCTTCCTTCCGCTCCACTGGCTGAAGAGATGTTTAACCTTCCTCATATAAACTGGATTCAAGCTATGAACTGCGCCATACCATGACACGCTTCGCAGTTCATGGATTCCACCACAAGCTGTGCTACAGGAGGGCGTTCCATGAACCAGACGCAAACTGTATATGTGTACTGTGCGGGAAAAAGTGTGAACGCTATCATGCGGAGATATGCGTCAAAAGAACAATAACTCTTTTGGACCTGTGTACTCAACACTAGGATTTTTATGTATGCACATTGTGCGATATTCCGTTATAATATAAACTGGAAGGACTTCAACAAGCTGATTCACTCAGCTAACCGTGTCCCTCGGTGCCAGTATGTTTTCATCTAATAGAGACACCTCGTCGTTTCCCGTCGCATGCATTTTAGCAAGTGATTCGGCAGCCAAGTCGGATAAAACCAATCATTGCGTTTTGAGCCATTTATTCTCACTAAACAGCTATGACAATGCCGAGCATGGTTGAAGTTTGTTGCAACTTTCAACTCCCTATGTGCCACATAAATACCACCTTAAAACTTCATCCCTTAATTGGCATCCTCTCTCCCGAATTCTGCCACTTAAACTCCAATGCACAAATTACCTAGGCTCACCAGTTTTCTTAGTTTCTCCTTAGGGAACTGCGATTTGGAACATATGATATGAGAAGCCAAGCCATACCGGTACCGCACCTGTCCGTCTCGTTGTGTAGTGCTATCTTTCTTGGCTGTTACCGCGGAGACACGGGTTCAATTCCCAGCTCACCCAGGATATTAAATTATTGTCTGAGGGCTCGTGAGGCACAGAGGTTTTCGTGCTTTCCACTCCTACTCCATGAAAATGCCGGGATCAGTGGCGTAACCAAAGGGGGCGGGGGGGAGTTTGAACCACCCCCATTGGAAAATCGGCAGGTTGTGATTTGTGTCTGTGGTGATGTACTGTTGTCGCCTTTCCGCCCAGGTCCCCATTTGTTGCTACACACGTCTTCATGACAACGTAGATTATAACCACAATCTATCTACAGATCGCGAAGCTTGGCTCATATTTTCTACCGCCAGACAATAATGCTCTCATGCAGCCAGCAAGAATGTGCCGACTGCACTGTGTGTGTGTATGTTATTGTTGCTGTGTGAGCATTGTGAAAAGGTTATATCTTTAATTTAACTTGTGCTTTACAAGAGGATATACAGGTATGCAGATCAATAAACAGCAATATTTCAGTGTTGCTAAGTAACCAATATGATCGCTTTTCAGTCGGACAACACGAGTGCACGCTACCCAATTAGATCAGGAGGGCAGTGCCAATTTATCTCCTAATGCCCGAAATAAATCTACATGAATCGTGTATACACTTAATAAAACATTTCTCACATAAAGGGGGGTGTATCTAAATGGGTGTATTCGTGTTGACCGACAGGGAAGTCAGACTGTTCAAATAGCAAGACGACACCCGAGTTTCCAAAGGACCCTAAAAGGTAAGATTTGAGCTATGGATTTTAGGATAGTGTCTGTCTGCGACATACGTGCCCCAGATGAAACATCAGGGGATAAATGAAAATGTCGAATTAACTCTAGTGGACTGTATTTACAAAAATGTACATGTTACAAAAGACACAACACTTGATATGCGAAAGAGCTGTTGCTCCGAAACACAAACACATTCAGCCATGATGGCAACTTCACTCTCTGTCTCTAGGTCACTGCTGCCAACCTAAACATAAATAAATGTCCTTTGCCAACTGTGGAAATAACACAATTATATAAGTATATTCTCTCTGAGAGCAAACAGATAGTATTATAAAGCTTTTCAAGGGGAGCGTGATGATGCAGTGGCATAGCTGCTCGTCAATCACCCGGACGGCCGGAAATTCCAATCCCGCTGACAGTGGGGTGGAATTTTCACCTGAAAAATTACGTGGCGTCAGGAAGGGCATCTGGCCTTAAATCCACGGCCAAAACCAAAATGAGCCTGATTGGCAATTAATTGGGATACGGAGTAGAAAGTATTATAAATCTTTACAATCAAACAACGGAACTAGGTCTTTAACTGGTTATAAATCAATAAAAATGTTATTGATTTTAGGTCCCAGAAGGGGATTTTTAACGTGCCAGTAAATCTACAGACACGGTTCCCTCGCATTTATGCACCCTCAAATGCCAGCTGACTGCGCCAGGATTAGATCCTGCAATGTTGGGAACAGCAGGCGAGAACGTTACCGCTGCGTCACGGAGCCAGTCGGTTAAAATCAGAAGCATGTCTCGTTAGGACAACTATGCATGGCTTTGGTTGAGAAGTCCGTAGCATACTGAACTGCTATGCCCAAGTTCGCGGGTTCAAACCCAGTCGAATTCATCGGGCCCATGCATAGATTTATGGCACGTAATAGAACTTACTACTACAATTGGAAGTGTGTAGCCAAAATTTGTAGGCTATTGGGTTAGACACGCTCGATCAGGTTCAAACGTACGCCGTTGGATTTCAGTGACAGTGGCGTCTGGTAGCTTAAGTTGGAACTACTTGACATTGAAATTGGGGAACCTACGAGCGTTCATGTGAAATGCCCTGTTATGGCCATTGGCTGCAAATCAAATATAAATATCTATGCATTTTGAGAATTAAAACAAACGGTAGGCCAAGTATACGTAAAAGGTGTCATCTCAAACGCGTGCCGACGTTTTAATTTTCAGATGCAGAAAATGTTTTTTTAATAGTCAGAGAGCTGATTTAATGAATAAAGATTTTGTACAATAATATAAACTTATTCTCGAATCATTTGGAAGCAAGCCAATTTATGTCGTCAGGATAATGCTCACAAACTTAGATGTGGTACACTTTTTATAAATTCTCTAATGAAGTACCTGGTCTCCCACATGGCTGCTATGAAGATGCGGTACACAATGTTATTGCAGATATTTTGTAAAATTGATATTGTATTCTTTTTGTCAAATTCAGGAATGAAAGGTTTCAAACCCACAGAAAAAATACGAAGTACCTACAATTGGGCCATTTAAGACGATAGGATATTTATATACTTTTCGTTTCACAAACCACACTGGTATTTTTACTAACTAACTATAATGTTACTCAATTTTACGGAATAACTAGCTTTGGTACTGCCCCCGTAAATTGAATTATATTGAGACCACGATGGCTGTATTGGCATATTTGAAGAAAGTTATGGCTGTCATAGTTGTGAAGTGGATATTCATGACGTAGGCACGGATGACGCAGACTTTATGCAAGTAGGCTGGTTAAGCTGAGATTCTTGGTGACGTCATGAGTTTGTTCGAGAAAGATCTGAGATTTACGACGCAGTCGCAAGGAAACGTGGAATTGTGCTGAGGAAGAAGTTACGCTATTGGAGGAGAGACTCGAACCAATGAATGATAGTTTGGAGGGAGACGGAGATTACTGAAACTACCATATTTAATTACTTTTGGAATGCAGAATTGTGGAAATCCATTTTCAGTTATGGCATTGATTTGGAATTTTGAAGAAATTAATTTTGAGTTTTTGAAATTTGAAAATCCGTCAAGTATAGCCAAAGTTAGAACTTCCAGCAATGACGGAGAAACAAGCTATGGAAGGGATGGATACGCCCCTTAAGAAGTTGATAAAAGGTCTTGCACAGCAGAGAGAAGCTCTCATATATGTCTCATATCTCATATCTCATATCTCATTTTCTGGTGTCTCATAGTCGTTTTCGAGTTATTCAGTGAAGCAAGTCGTCTTTAGCGTGTGGTAGAGCCCACCGCATTGAACGAGCACGGAGCAGTGCAGCAGTTCCATTTTACGGTTTTTGAAACTAGGCCAAGTTGAAACGCACACATAAACGAGTCTACAAGATAACATATCAAGAGTTAGCGACTGCCTTTAAGCTAATTCTATTGTGCATAACAGTATTGAGGTGTGTAGGAAAGTTGAACATTTTCACGATTATACTTTGAAAGATATTGGCATTTTAAGACTGCAGACAAAAGTGATTTTCTCGCCACCTGAGAAGCACTTTTATGACACCACATTCTACGCTACGGCTGACACGTGTATTACAACCGTGATACTACATATTGCATTTGGTGATACAACGCTACATTCTACTATGGAACAATATAATCTGGCAGTTCTTTCGACTACTATTATAACAGAAGTGGAGATGGAAGGCTAAACCTTTAATGCAATTGGGACATATATCAGTGGAGTGAAATAGCAGCATGGAACTTCGCTAATCGTCTTTCTACAAAAGCGAGCATGTAGTGAACATCCAACTACACTCATGCATCGTAGTCCAACGCTGAATAATATCAAATGACAGTGGAAATATTTTCATACTCTACAATTATGAACATTTCTGCGGAAATAATTGCAATAAACTTCATGGCGAATTGCTACCAGAACTTCAGGGAACTATCAAGAGAGGCCAGGGTAGACCCGGCTCACAAAGAAGAGTTTTGCCAGAAGGATGTCTATCGGCTACACGGAACAGTGCAATTTCCGGAGGAGGAAGCAGTTCTATTCTCCGAGGGCGCTGATTCCAGGTTCGAGGTCGGAGCACATCTTTACGTTGGTGAAATGGAACCATCACCAGTCTTCTTTGGAAATTTTCCTCTAGAACTTCAATCAACAGATAAGGTAGTCGTGAACGTTTCTTGTTTTATTTGAGCCATTTAGCGATATCTGAGCAACCATTTTTCTCATATTTTCTGTCCCATATATTTTGCCCCATATTCTTGCTTGATATTTCTGTACTCCGTACACTTTGATGATTTATGCCTTTCTCTTCGATTTATTGAGACATTGTCATGTCATTGGCATATTTAAATAATTTTGGATCAGTTGAGACTGATATTAAATTTTTATATTCTTTCAGTAATTTGCATATTTTTGTAGTCACGATTTGACTGTAAAGTTAACGATTTTCTATGGCAAATTTGAATTCAGACAGCGTGTCATTTTATTAAAGTAATTCTATTCAGTAAATTACTTTGACCAATTTTCTGTCATCCTCAAGAAAGAAGAATAATTAAAAGATTTTAGAGCGTTAAAATCTATTACTGTATCGACGATCTTGGAAATACTAGTCGTTTTATGAACATGATTGCAACATAGACATTTATCGTCAGTTCTGAAATACCATTGCATTATAGACAATTTTATGAAATATGAACTTTGAATACGATTTATTGAGTTCACTATAGTAATGAACATTTGATAGGAGTTTTTCTCAATTCTAGATTGAAACAATAATGTTTGCATTCCACAGTCTAATTGTATTCTATTCGATTATTTATGGAGTTTAGATGAACTTTGATTGAAGATAGTATTTTTATACTGCGATACTTTGAAGATATTAATCTCAATTTTGATAGACCAGGGAGGCGTGTCTAATCGTATATGCTATTAAATTTATTTGTGATTGGCAAATTTTTACTTCATATCGATTCATGAATGAAACCCACGAAGGTCAAATATAACAACAGTTTTGATACAATTAATGAATATAAGAATTTTTAAAGTGGAACTATGGATGTATAATCGTTAGTTCAGTGGACGTGTAAAAGTCGCTGATGAATAGTGCCCTTGAATAATTGAAGGAGGTTCCCACAGTAATATTAATGAAGTTAATGAATTTGTAAGTGGAGTTTTTTTTTTGTATGTATTGTGGAAGATTTTGATGCCATATATATGGAGATATATGATGAATTCTGGGCCTATTTTGTGCAATTTTGTGCGTTTGAGCGAGGTATTTTTCCCCTGAGTGTATTGTCCAGGTTCTTTGAAAATTTATCATGTGAAGTTACTGTTAAAATTAACAAGAGTGTTTAAATAATTTGAGATAACGATTTTGAATGGAGGTTACCGTCACAAATAATAATAATTATTATTAAACCTTATTAAACCTGAATCTAACACTTAAATATAACTAACCTTCATTGGTCGATTATATTAACACGATTTAATTAATTATCAACCGGATAGACGTGTGGTTTAATGTATTTCTAAAATGAATAATATAAATATTGTAAATAAATTATGTAAATATCTTTAATAATAATTTGAAACGAAAGGGATTAAGAGAGGCGTGTATAAATTTTTCAATTGTCGTTTGACAATATTATAAACAATTTAATTGTTATAAATAATTAAGGAGCATTTTGTTATAAACATTTAGCGTTTTGTTATTATACTCTAAACAACGCTAATTAAACAATTGGATTAACAATTAAACAAGTTGTGGGATTATTAGAGTAATCCAGTGATATTTGAATGGAGCATTTGAAAGATTTGCGTGATAATATTTGAGTTGAGTTGAGGACATTTAAAGTGTTTTGAAAAGGAGCTAGGCTCTGATGTAACTAGCATATGCTAACGCTGGCTGGACAGGTGGGTCCATTTAACGATGCGAGCATGCGGCATGGTGCAGGTGGCCTTACAACTGTATGATAGCGGCCAAGGTCACCTACATAGCAGCCTTGCAGTTATAAATAAATTGTGATGTTTATGAAAAAGGAAAACAATTGCTACATGTCTCGTCCCAACTCCCTTATCCATCCCAAGTGTATTATTATTATTACGTTCTTTTGAGCTAGAAAGCTGAAATTTTGTATGTAAAGTCTACAAGTCCTACAGGAGGACATGATTACATTGACAATGGCTTTTGATTGCCACGTATATTTTGTTGTTCTATTTTTGTTATATTATTCCTTTATGTGATATAAAGTATTGTACAGTTTAAAGTTTCTTGTTTCCGTTTTGGTTCATTTTAAATATCATGGTGGAGGTTATTGTGAGGGCATACTTTAAGTGATCCAGTTGGCAACCCATACCCGAGATTAATTTGAATAGGTAAGTAAAGGTAAGTATGAACCCCCGTATATTTTGGTGTGTTCCACAATAATTTCTTGTTAACTACTGTGCTCTAATCTCGATAGTATCTGTCAGTGCCATTTTCATTGATGTAGCTGTGCCGGTGCGATTGATTATTGGCAATCCGATTGAGGGGGCGGATATCTGACAGCCTACTATCCGGGTTAACGGGGACAGTAGGATTGGCGCCGCAATTCGGTGGGGCTCGATTGACAACACTGGATTACCAGGTTGAACGCCAGTAGAATTGGCACAATCGAAGTTCGGAAGGCTTGAATAACATTGGATTACCAAGTTATTGGAGTAGAATTGGCACCGCAATTTTGTGGAGTGTTCGAATAACATTGGATTACCAAGTTATCGATGTCAATGGGATTGTGAAGACTCAAATAAAGAGGTTGATTCTTTGTTAGATGTCTTGGCCAATTGTAGAATTTGAGAGTGTGATTATATAGGGATTAAATGTTGTGTTGTATTAGGAAAATTACACTCAGAAAAGATCAGTTCTTATACAACTTGAGAGAGGTTAAATAGGCTGGAAACTTAGAAAAATCGCCTATGATCTGGAGTCTTATTTTATTTGACCGGCTTATGACATGTTTAGTCATATTAAAGATAAAATTAAATTATTTGGATGGTAAATGTAAATTATTTGTGTTAGGATATTTTAAAATGAACCAAAGAAATTTGAACATGTGCTTGAGTTTATTTCAACATGAAGTGTCTACGAAGGTTAATTATAAGGTAATTATAAGTTAGATTTAAGAGAGAAAATTGCTCAAACTTATATATGGTGAAAAATGTTGCTCAGATGTTGTTATTTTGCTCTGTTTGATGTATGTCCCTAAAGCAGTCTATTATTGAAATATTATTGAAATGGCAGATGAGAGTATGAGGAAGATGTTGGAGGAGATGTCTGCTAATTTGAAAGATAGCATGAAAGAGATGGAAGCTAGGAATACTAGTCGAATGCAGGAGATGATGGAGGAGAATTCTAGTAATATGTCTGCTAATTTGAAAGCTAGCATGAATGAAAGTGTAAAGCAGATGCTGGATGAAAATTTGAAAGTTCTTCAGACCAGTTCTGCAAACTTAGAAAATGATATGTCGCGTTTACAGATCAGTACCCAGGGAATCGAGAATGCTGTAACTGACATGCGCACAGACGTGTCCAATGTCCATAAAGATTTATCCAATGTCCATAAAGATGTCTCAGAGGTTAAAGTAGATTTGTCCAATGTGCATAAAGATGTTTCAGATGTTAAGACTGATGTTTCTAAGCTACAGAAAGACCTTACTATGTTGAATCTTGATGTTGCTAATGTTCGGGGTGATATTTCATGTGCTAGAGCAGAAGTAATTGTTGTTAGGAATGCTGTTGCTACTGTACAAGACAAGGTTGAAGAGGTTCAAAGAGAGATTAAAAATGTTCGAACCGATGTGTCAAACGTTCAAGTAGACATAAATAACATTCATTCTGATGTAAATGAGATGCAAAGCGACATTAATAAGATACAAGTAGAAGTTAATACAGTTTTTGTAGACATTGCTAAAGTTCAAACTGATGTTAATAAAGTCAGAGAAGAAATCGAAACTTCAAAAACGCTTTGTACTCGTAACATTAGTGCTTTAACAACTCGATTAGTTGACGAGTCTGTTAGGACAACAGCTTCTTTAGCTGGATTAAAATATGATGTAGAGGTCATGAGAACCCAAGTCTTAGATCATAATCGTTTACTTAAGGAAGACATTGAAGTAGATATTGCGGAAATGTTAACTGCAAATGTAACGGTTTGGAAAGATGAATGGAACAGGTCAAGTGGGGAACATGTCACTCAGATTCAGGAGCGAATTGAACGAAAACTTGCCAGTACACAAGTAGATATCAATAATGAAGTAGTTCAAATTAGAAAGGATTTGAGTATAAGGATGGATTCGCTATCCGAAAAGCAGGTAGAGGATAGAACTCAAATAGGTCAGGACGTGCAAGCATTAAAACCGCGTTAGAGGAACAAATTCATAAAGTTGTCTCTGATGTCAATGAAACTACGAGCAAACTTCAGAATTTGAAACTAGGAGAAGCTAGCATGATGGAAACCTATAAAGAAGAGTTGATTAGGAAAGTCATCACGGAAATCACAGATAAGGATTCAGAAGGATTGACGTGTGAAGATGATAGGAATGACGTCAGAAGATGTAACCTCGCTACAGAAGAGAGAGATATTAGTCCTGAGGAACGTATATCCAGATTTCGGGAAGAAGAAGAGGATAGGAATATTGAACCTGAATGGAAATATCGTGATAGTGGGAAGAATTACATGGATTCATATCCAAGAAATGTGACAGTCATCCGAAACTTTGAGGACAAACCTCAAAAATTTAGTAACACTGATAGTCTAACACCGATAGAATATATCAGGAACCTGAAAGACTATTTTATTGAAGCTCATATTCCCAGAGAAAGAGAGATGAGAATCGTAGAAAGATTTCTAGCTGGAGGACCCCTTGAATGGTTCAGAGCATTTCGGTACACTTTCAGTAATTTTGACGAATTTGCAGAGGCACTGATAAAACGATTCTGGTCAATAGAAGCACAGAATTCATTAAGAGCTGAGGTATACTCGAGGAAGTATTCAGGTACTCTTCCAACACGGTACGCTGATTTCTTCACGAGCCAGTTATCGCGCTTGAGATTTTTGCAACCCCCATTGTCGACAGAGCAGTTGATAGATGCTATTTCTCGTATGCTGCCTGTGGAGGTGAGAAGACTCATCATATCGTCAAATATCAGGGATTTGACCAGTATGGACGAACTATTGAGAAGGCTTGACTACACGAGTCCAATGCCAAATGTGGTTCAAAAAGGTCAGAGGCACGAATTCAAAGACATTAATACAGTCTATATGGATCAAGTTCAGCAAACTGATAAGCCTGCTGAGGAAGAGAAAACTGAAAATGTAGGTCCTCATAGGAATAATTATTTTCGCAACAGATCACAAGGTTACGGTCCATATCAGCAAAGACGAGGCTGGAACAACAATAGAGGGAATTATAATAACGGAAGAGGTAGATACTATAATAACCAGGGTTACAATAGGAACTACAACAGAAATAACCAGTACCAGAATCGAAATCAGAATTCTCAAGGTCAGGTTATGACACCCGACAAGTATCAAGAGAGAGAGAAAGAAAGTCAGCAGTATCTGAAGGAATTTCGAGAGAAGGAAGCTGAAAACCAGAAGAAAAGACAGGATGTGGTGATCGATCCTGGTCCTTCTACAAGCCAGCAGAACTTGGAAAACAGGAATTCAGGACAGAAGAGAAAGTAGAGAGTAGAGAATGCATTAGCCACACACAACCCAGAGTAGAAGAGACTTATGATTAAGGAACATAGAGGAAATATTATCCAAGAGTAAGCCAATAATAATTCAATTTCGTGTTCAAGTGAATTCTGATATTTATAACACAGAGTTTAAAAACAATTTGCAACTGTTTTTAAAACGTGGTGAAGGGAGAATGCCCCCGTAAATTGAATTATATTGAGACCACGATGGCTGTAATGGCATATTTGAAGAAAGTTATGGCTGTCATAGTTGTGACGTGGATATTCATGACGTAGGCACGGATGACGCAGACTTTATGCAAGTAGGATGGTTAAGCTGAGATTCTTGGTGACGTCATGAGTTTGTTCGAGAAAGATCTGAGATTTACGACGCAGTCGCAAGGAAACGTGGAATTGTGCTGAGGAAGAAGTTACGCTATTGGAGGAGAGACTCGAACCAATGAATGATAGTTTGGAGGGAGACGGAGATTACTGAAACTACCATATTTAATTACTTTTGGAATGCAGAATTGTGGAAATCCATTTTCAGTTATGGCATTGATTTGGAATTTTGAAGAAATTAATTTTGAGTTTTTGAAATTTGAAAATCCGTCAAGTATAGCCAAAGTTAGAACTTCCAGCAATGACGGAGAAACAAGCTATGGAAGGGATGGATACGCCCCTTAAGAAGTTGATAAAAGGTCTTGCACAGCAGAGAGAAGCTCTCATATATGTCTCATATCTCATATCTCATATCTCATTTTCTGGTGTCTCATAGTCGTTTTCGAGTTATTCAGTGAAGCAAGTCGTCTTTAGCGTGTGGTAGAGCCCACCGCATTGAACGAGCACGGAGCAGTGCAGCAGTTCCATTTTACGGTTTTTGAAACTAGGCCAAGTTGAAACGCACACATAAACGAGTCTACAAGATAACATATCAAGAGTTAGCGACTGCCTTTAAGCTAATTCTATTGTGCATAACAGTATTGAGGTGTGTAGGAAAGTTGAACATTTTCACGATTATACTTTGAAAGATATTGGCATTTTAAGACTGCAGACAAAAGTGATTTTCTCGCCACCTGAGAAGCACTTTTATGACACCACATTCTACGCTACGGCTGACACGTGTATTACAACCGTGATACTACATATTGCATTTGGTGATACAACGCTACATTCTACTATGGAACAATATAATCTGGCAGTTCTTTCGACTACTATTATAACAGAAGTGGAGATGGAAGGCTAAACCTTTAATGCAATTGGGACATATATCAATGGAGTGAAATAGCAGCATGGAACTTCGCTAATCGTCTTTCTACAAAAGCGAGCATGTAGTGAACATCCAACTACACTCATGCATCGTAGTCCAACGCTGAATAATATCAAATGACAGTGGAAATATTTTCATACTCTACAATTATGAACATTTCTGCGGAAATAATTGCAATAAACTTCATGGCGAATTGCTACCAGAACTTCAGGGAACTATCAAGAGAGGCCAGGGTAGACCCGGCTCACAAAGAAGAGTTTTGCCAGAAGGATGTCTATCGGCTACACGGAACAGTGCAATTTCCGGAGGAGGAAGCAGTTCTATTCTCCGAGGGCGCTGATTCCAGGTTCGAGGTCGGAGCACATCTTTACGTTGGTGAAATGGAACCATCACCAGTCTTCTTTGGATTTTTTCCTCTAGAACTTCAATCAACAGATAAGGTAGTCGTGAACGTTTCTTGTTTTATTTGAGTCATTTAGCGATATCTGAGCAACCATTTTTCTCATATTTTCTGTCCCATATATTTTGCCCCATATTCTTGCTTGATATTTCTGTACTCCGTACACTTTGATGATTTATGCCTTTCTCTTCGATTTATTGAGACATTGTCATGTCATTGGCATATTTAAATAATTTTGGATCAGTTGAGACTGATATTAAATTTTTATATTCTTTCAGTAATTTGCATATTTTTGTAGTCACGATTTGACTGTAAAGTTAACGATTTTCTATGGCAAATTTGAATTCAGACAGCGTGTCATTTTATTAAAGTAATTCTATTCAGTAAATTACTTTGACCAATTTTCTGTCATCCTCAAGAAAGAAGAATAATTAAAAGATTTTAGAGCGTTAAAATCTATTACTGTATCGACGATCTTGGAAATACTAGTCGTTTTATGAACATGATTGCAACATAGACATTTATCGTCAGTTCTGAAATACCATTGCATTATAGACAATTTTATGAAATATGAACTTAGAATACGATTTATTGAGTACACTATAGTAATGAACATTTGATAGGAGTTTTTCTCAATTCTAGATTGAAACAATAATGTTTGCATTCCACAGTCTAATTGTATTCTATTCGATTATTTATGCAGTTTAGATGAACTTTGATTGAAGATAGTATTTTTATACTGCGATACTTTGAAGATATTAATCTCAATTTTGATAGACCAGGGAGGTGTGTCTAATCGTATTTGCTATTACATTTATTTGTGATTGGCAAATTTTTACTTCATATCGATTCATGAATGAAACCCACGAATGTTAAATATAACAACAGTTTTGATACAATTAATGAATATAAGAATTTTTAAAGTGGAACTATGGATGTATAATCGTTAGTTCAGTGGACGTGTAAAAGTCGCTGATGAATAGTGCCCTTGAATAATTGAAGGAGGTTCCCACAGTAATATTAATGAAGTTAATGAATTTGTAAGTGGAGTTTTTTTTGTATGTATTGTGGAAGATTTTGATGCCATATATATGGAGATATATGATGAATTCTGGGCCTATTTTGTGCAATTTTATGCGTTTGAGCGAGGTATTTTTCCGCTGAGTGTATTGTCCAGGTCCTTTGAAAATTAATCATGTGAAGTTACTGTTAAAATTAACAAGAGTGTTTAAATAATTTGAGATAACGATTTTGAATGGAGGTTACCGTCACAAATAATAATAATAATTATTAAACCTTATTAAACCTGAATCTAACACTTAAATATAACTAACCTTCATTGGTCGATTATATTAACACGATTTAAGTAATTATCAACCGGATAGACGTGTGGTTTAATGTATTTCTAAAATGAATAATATAAATATTGTAAATAAATTATGTAAATATCTTTAATAATAATTTGAAACGAAAGGGATTAAGAGAGGCGTGTATAAATTTTTCAATTGTCGTTTGACAATATTATAAACAATTTAATTGTTATAAATAATTAAGGAGCATTTTGTTATAAACATTTAGCGTTTTGTTATTATACTCTAAACAACGCTAATTAAACAATTGGATTAACAATTAAACAAGTTGTGGGATTATTAGAGTAATCCAGTGATATTTGAATGGAGCATTTGAAAGATTTGCGTGATAATATTTGAGTTGAGTTGAGGACATTTAAAGTGTTTTGAAAAGGAGCTAGGCTCTGATGTAACTAGCATATGCTAACGCTGGCTGGACAGGTGGGTCCATTTGACGATGCATGCATGCGGCATGGTGCAGGTGGCCTGACAACTGTATGATAGCGGCCAAGGTCACCTACATAGCAGCCTTGCAGTTATAAATAAATGGTGATGTTTATGAAAAAGGAAAACAATTGCTACATGTCTCGTCCCAACTCCCTTATCCATCCCAAGTGTATTATTATTATTAAGTTCTTTTGAGCTAGAAAGCTGAAATTTTGTATGTAAAGTCTACAAGTCCTACAGGAGGACATGATTACATTGACAATGGCTTTTGATTGCCACGTATATTTTGTTGTTCTATTTTTGTTATATTATTCCTTTATGTGAAATAAATTATTGTACAGTTTAAAGTTTCTTGTTTCCGTTTTGGTTCATTTTAAATATCATGGTGGAGGTTATTGTGAGGGCATACTTTAAGTGATCCAGTTGGCAACCCATACCCGAGATTAATTTGAATAGGTAAGTAAAGGTAAGTATGAACCCCCGTATATTTTGGTGTGTTCCACAATAATTTCTTGTTAACTATTGTGCTCTAATCTCGATAGTATCTGTCAGTGCCATTTTCATTGATGTAGCTGTGCCGGTGCGATTGATTATTGGCAATCCGATTGAGGGGGCGGATATCTGACAGCCTACTATCCGGGTTAACGGGGACAGTACGGTTAAGAATTTGATATAACTTATATATTGTATCCATACTATCAACCCGCCCCGGCTTCGCCTGGTATCTTAAGGGGGACATTCAGTGCAAGCTTAAAAGGCGCACGGACGGTAGGTCTCAGACGCAATTCAGGAAAGCCAAGGTGAACAGCGAAACTCCAAACACTTACAGTCTACTCATCTCTGAAGTCTTAACTCGACAGTTAATGCTGGCCGAAGCTGGGGTGATGGGCTCGTTCGTAAACTTGCTCCGAAGCTAGTCATTTAATTTTCCACTGAATGGAGATTGTTGGAAGAAATTAAGACTTAAAATCACTTATAGTTGGCGACGTATTAAAGATAAAGATATGCTGTCGGGGACTTCTTTGTAGAACTTTTCATGCTGACCAATTCTTACACTCATAGTATGTGAATATTTTTAATGGTTTACCCAGCGTAAGATTAAAAGGCGCAAGGACGGCAGGTTTTCCTTCAACACGATTCACTTAAATCGTTACTGCTCGGCTTCCTTTGGTCGTTTTCCTACAGAAACCATCCTTGAGAAACTCTTTACAGAATGGTGAAAACCGCATCCATTCAGTGGATTTAGAGATTACCCGTTACATCCAGGAATCGTGCACTTGGTTTTCTGTGGAGATGCCAGCAACTATCATTAAAACTAATACATGAATTTATAACTAGTAGGGACTATGAATTCTACGTAAGACTCATTTAATACGTCATACAACTGTACCTACGGCTACTTACAGAGGGCTGAACTAATATAAACAGAGCATTCTTTTTATGTTTCTATGAATTAAAAGAATACATTATATCAACATTGTGGCTTTTTTCTGTAGTAGTTGGTGATTTAACGTGACATATGTTCACAATGGAAATAATCACTGAGGTTAGTTTAAAAAACCTTGCAAAAGTGAAATCATCTGTACCGCGAATAACATGCTCAAGGCAGCTTGCTCAAGACCGCCGCGAGTGCTAGTGTCGCTTCACCTACAAAGAGGATGCAATTTCGTAGCGCAGCAACTGTGGTAATACAACTCCGTCCTCCCAGGGTTGCCGATCTAATATAGATCAGGATAAGTTAGACTTGAATGGGAAAAGAAAAGCTTCCTACTTACATGAAATTGGTCAGAAGTTACAGAACTTAAACTTAGGAAGACCCAAGAGCTTCGAGGCTATTAAGGTCGATCTTAGGAACGAAGTTAGGATGGATATTAGAGAAATGTTAGGGAATCCTGACGAGAGAGGTAAAGAAGAGAGAGAATTACACCAAGCAAGTATAGCAAGAAATGACGATTTAAGAGATACAAGAATTAATTCAACCCCAGTAGGACAGTCAGGTCAAAATGAATATGGAACACCAGCGATAGAGAGAGAAATAGGGAATTTGAAGATGAATTTGCCTATGAACCTAACTCATAATGTTACTGGATACATAATTTCGAAAAAGCGCCTAGATTTAACCATTTAGATGGAATTACGCCAATAGAATTCGAAGCTGTAATAAAACGATTCTGGTCCATTGAAGCGCCGCAAAATCTAAGAGCGGAGATTTATTCAAAAAAGTACTCGAGTTCACTGCTTACAAAGTATGCTGACTATTTCACTTCTCAGTTGGCATAATAACGATTTCTACAACCACCTTTATCACAGGGAGAGCTTATAGTAGCAATTTCCAGACAACTACCTGCAGACGTGAGGAGGTATATCGGGAGTAAATGATCCGTCTAAGATGGATGTACTTTTACATAGACTAGATTATACCAGTATATTAACCAACCCAACAATAAGAAATGTGAGCCAAGAAAATAGAGTTGTCGACACTATTGTTATCGACCAGACTCAGCAGATCGAAAATTCTTACAAGGGTAATTCAGAATTATTTGAAATAATTATTTTCAAGGTCGCAGATATGCATCAAGTTATTCAAGATTTCGGGAGCGACGACCTTACTAGTTGCAGAATTACAGGAATGGGGAAATGCATCGAAGATCCGATTATCATTATAACAATAGTTATCGTGGGAATTATTATAATAACCGTGAAAATAAAAATAATCCAGTTTATAATAGATATAAGAATTAAAACGATGAAGTGTTCACTAGGGAGCAGTATAATGACAGACACAGAGAAAGTCAACAGTCAACAGTGTTTGAAGAATATGAGACAAAAATATAAACCAGTCGATAATAGGAATGACAGGAATATTAATCCAAACCGAGTACCAGTCAGCAGGGGAAAAATTAAGAGGCGGCCCCTGTACAAAGAAAGCCGATGCGCAATGCAGCTAGAAATGTCTAAATCATTAACATCGAATGCACTGACCTTAAATAAAATTTACCAGGTGACTGACGAAGATTTACTTTATGAGGGAAAAAAAGGAGAAAAAAAAGACCAGCGGAATTGCCTAATAACAATATTCAAGTGGAAGAGAAATGTTGTAAATCACTTAAGGATACTGGAACTGTTATGTCAATCCTTTCAGAGGAAAGTTATCAGAGATTACTTAAGAGAAACTGTATGGCAATGTTGCCAGCGTCGACAGTTTCAGTACGAGGAATTTTCCAGGATAAGTAAGAAAAGTGAAAAAATCAAGTTTTGCTTTATTTTATAATTAACAATCGAGCCTATGAACACGTCTTCATTGTAGTGCACAAGATAAATTTTGATGCCATTTTCGGAAAAGATTTCATATCAATATAAAAATAGAATTATATTTAACGAAGAAGATATGGAAATAGAAGCATAAGAAAAATAGGATATAGAGAGCAATCTAGATGAAGATTTTATGGAAGAAATTCTCGAAAATGTCATTAATGAAATCGAAGATGAAAGTGAGCATCATGCATTTAAAGCCTAAAGATTCGAGGAAATTCAAGAGGAATTTGAAAACTTGATTTGTGAATTCAATGCCATTTTCGACGAGAAGCCCGGTTTACTTAAATATTTTCGATTCAGAATTAGATTGAAAAACGAAGCCACTTATCAAAAGAAAATGTATCCTATACCAGGGAAGTATTAACCTACGTAGAAGTACGAGGGATAAACAAGAAAATGGAACAGGACGGCATAATTAGAAAGCAACCATCTCCCTACGTCAATCCCATAACTGTTGTTAAGAAAATCAATGGTCAGTCACGTCTCTGCCTTGACCCACGCAATATCAACTCCAAAAAGTTGCCTGAAATGGATAGACCACTTAAGATTCGTGACATGCTAAGAAAATTTAAAGGAAAGGCATGTTTCAGCGTTCTTGGCCTGCTTCATTCTATCAGGTAGAGCTCACTGAAGACAGTAAACAGTATACAGGATTCCTGTTTGATCAATCCACTTATATATTCCACGGCCTACCTTTTGGCGTAGTGAATAGCGGTCCAGAGCCCTTGACAACAAGCTTAGTGATGAAGTAAAGCACAATATATTATGTTATATCGATCATCAGATCATATCGCCTGCAACAGTGGAAGGACACGTAATTCACATAAGAAAGTTATTTTTGAACTTATGAGAAGCTAATATAAAAGTGAATTTTGAAGAATGTCACTTCTTGCATGATAGGATTAACTTTAAGGCCACACAATTCAACAAAATTATAAAAATCCCAATCAGAAAAAGATAGAGGCCATAGTAAAGTTTTCCACTCCTACCAAGGTGAAGCAAGTTCGAGAATTAGCAGGAATGTGTCAATTCCTAGGCAACCATTGTCCTAGATACTCCGAAATTATGGCTCTGTTATGTGGTCATTTAAAAAAGAATAATAGATGGAGTTGAAATAGTGCCTCAGAAGAGGCTTGCGAAAAAGGAAAAGAAATAATGTGAATATGATCGTATCTTCTATATTGAATCTGGCGCATCTTGAATTGGAATTAGTTCTGTATTATTTCAGAAAGACGACGAAGGGAATAAGCACTACATCGCTTTTTGTGGTAGAAAAATGACGTAACACGAAAACAATTATTTCACTATTGAACTGGAGGCTTTGGCATTTGTAACGGCGATACAACAACGGAAAAATATTTTTATCGGACATCGGATTATAATTGTAACAGACCACAAAGCACTACAAATAAAATTAATGTCAGATTTGTGTAGCGATTGACATACGAGATGGGCTCTTTTTACGCAGCAATTTAATGCTACGATTGTTCACCAGCCAGGGAGGGAAAATTTGTTAGCAGATGCACTATCCAGAAACCCTCTTGAAAATATCCAGATCAGTATGGTACAATTGGAGCAGAAAGACCAGAAAACCCTGGAAAAGCTAAAGATGATAGCTGTGCCATAGAAGAGACACACTTCAATAAGATTAATGTAACGATTTTGAGGGATTACATGGATAACACAGACCCTGATAACAAGGAAGTGCAGAAACGCCGTGCGCCATGTTCCTACTGGTGATGTCGTTTGTAGGTACACCGATGCGTAAAAGACGAAAGTAAGAAGTGGGACACCCAACTTGATAAGCCGACTTGTATGGATGACATTTCGCAGTGTAGGCCATGGAGGTCTCGATTAGACAATGAACAAACTTCATGAAATGTTTCTTTGGAAGAAACTTGGAACGTCAGTCGCTGATATTGTAAGGCCCCTTGAAAAATGTCAGAGGGGAAATATTGCATCTGAGTTGATGAAGCAAAAGTCTAAAGCGATCATCCCTTCATACCATTATCAATCATCATGTGCTGTTTTAAATGACCTTTAGAAGTAGCATAGGAATGAGTCTCGAAACCACTATGAGTTAACATGAGATGTTCAAACCGCTTCTGTGCGTAAAGTTTGATCCCCATGTACCACAGGAAAGGACTTTGAACCACTATTGATGAATATGTGTTTCCTATGAAACTGCCTCCACTCGAAGACATTGTCCGTATATACGACAGGAATGTGGCTTAAGTCCACTGCTTAATATGCGTTTTAGGTAGATTTCATTAGAACGCTAACTATTGCAATGCGTACCATGTTTCGACTTCCGGAAAATTTCGACATATCTTCGCGTTTCACATCCCCCAGACCCCAAAACCACCGTCAGTTCAAAAGTTTATATATAATTTATGTATATATGTATCTATATATATATCAGTTTCTTGTGGACACGATAACTGCCGTAATTGTGCACTAATCACTTTGAATTTTTACATAATATCTATCCCTATAAAATCTCGGTCGAGTTCGTTAAAGAGCAAAATCGGTCGAAGGGGGTAAACATGGGGGGCTTTTTTTCGAAAAAATGAAATATCATTATAACTCTCTTAATATGTGAAATATCGCATCCCTTCAAAGTTTATATTATGTGTCGGATAAGTGCCAAAAATTTATGTAAAAAAAGTTTTTTGATAGGACCAACCATTGGCCAATGAGGTGGAAAAAGTGGCACAATAGGCACAATATCAAAACCGTACAAAATGGACGATATTCCCCTAATAATTACCTAAATCTTTTGTCAGAAAGAATTTTTGATACAACCCACCATTACGCCTAGGGATGAGACAAATGATTTCGTAATTAGAAGAAAATGCCAAGAGCCATCAGATGTTACCATGACAATGCTTCTAAATTGATGAGGGATGAGCTATCAGAGGTTGCCATGACAACGAGATCACATTCAGTTTTCCATCTGACTATGTGGGAAGCGGCTTCGGTGACTTAGCCTAGCTGGTAGCATGCTGAACTTCTTTGCCCAAGGTCGCGGTTTCAAAGCCGGCCGAAGTCGTCGGATTTTCAAAGAGCGCTGAAAATCCCTCAGTATGCTTTACTTCAGAGGGGAAGTCCAACGTTCGTTGCAAGTTACTGGTTGCGGTGGCATCTAGTAGCCAAGTTCACAGCTAGGTGTCGTTGACGGTATATTTGGTACCAACATTAGGAACTACTACTTGAAATTGACCGTCTGCAGTCCTTACCTGAATTACAGCTTGCCACGGTGGGTGAGTGGTTATAGTGGCGGACTACTAACCCCAAGATTGCAGGTTCGCCCCTGGCCATGGTAAGTGATTTTTGAAGGCGACAAAAATCACGATACCCATGTCATACGTTGTTGGCATGTTAAAGAACCCATTTGAATTCAGTAGGCCGTGTTCAATGGCAAAATTAATCTCGGGATTTTCCACCAACACAAAGTTCCTCCATTCTCTACTTGAAAGTGCTGTAGTGTCAAGGAGTTTACATATCTAACCTCCTTGACTTTCATAGCGTTCAAAGGAATGACGAAATTTGACATGCAAGCTACCCTCTGGGTGTCAATTAACAAAGCTTGCACCAGGCACCCGAGGCCATACGATATTATATTTTATTACCAGAATTACAGACTAATACTGCCATCACAATTAACACCGTTTATCAGACAGATTCTACACACACACCCAAAGTACACGGGGTTACATGACCGCGTTGTCGCAGGCCTAAACTGAAGAATCAACCAACGTCTCTGCCGGAGGTAAAATTTGACGTGAAGAAGTAACAGACTGTTAGATAGTTACACATCAGTTCCAAACCTTGCATAAGGACGGTGTGACCACAAGTATAAAAATGGACCCCAAATGATAAGAAGGTTACCGTCCCCCTAACACAATAAAATGTTAAAAATATGCATAGTAAGAGGAAAGAAAAGTTAATTGAGCTCGAATTACATTGTAAAAAAATCCTCTCGGCACGCCGGAAGGCGGAGGTAGATTTCACCGGGCAAACTAGGGGATTGGCTATAATAGGCAAAATATGCAGGTTTTCGTAGGAGGATCAGACCTCATTGATTGCAAGAAAGTATTTTACATTTGGAGGTTAAAAATCAACTTTTTTTCGTTTTTGTATGCATATTTTTATCATTTTATTGTCTTATGGGGATGGTAACCTTCTTGTCATTCGGGGTTCATTTTTATACTTCTGATCACACTGTCCTTATGCAAGGTTTGGAACTGATGTGTAACTATCAGACAGTCTGTTACTTCTTCTCGCAAAATTTTATCTCCCGCAGAGATTTTTGTTGGTTCCTCAGTTTAGGGGCTGCGACAACGTGGTCATGTAACCCCGGGTGTGTAGAATCTGATAAATGGTGTTAATTGTGATGACTGTTTTAGTCTGTAATTCAGGTAAGGTCTGCAGACGGTCAATTTTAAGTAGTAGTTCCTAATTTTGTACCATATCCTAACGTGAACGACACCTAGCTGTGAACTTGGCTACTAGATGCCACCGCAACCAGCAACTTGCAACGAACGTTGGAACTTCTCCTCCAAAGGAAAGCATGCTGAGGGTTTTTTAGCGCTCTTAGAAAATCCGACGACTTTGGCCGGCTTTGAACCAGCGACCTTGGGCATATAAGTTCAGCATGCTACCAGTTAGCCGCTTCCCACAGTCAGATGAAAAAATGAATGTGATCTCGTGCAATGGCGTTGTCTTGGCAACCTCTGATAGCTCATCCCTCATCAATTTAGAAGCGTTGTCACGGTAACCTCTGATGGCACTTGGCATGTTCTTTAATTCCGAAATCATTTTTCTCTTCCCTTGGCGTAATGGTAGGTCAGATCAAAAATTCTTTCAGACAAAGTTTTAGGAAATTATTAGGGGAATATTTTCCATTATGTACGGGTTTGATATTGTGCCTATTAAGAGAGATATGATTATTGTTTCCCGAAAAAAACACTTTTTTCCACCCCTTTTGTCAATGGTTGGTGCTATCAAAAAACTTATTTGACATACATTTTTGGCACTTATCCGACACATATTATGAACTTTGAATGGATTCGATATTTCACGTATTAAGAGAGTTATAGCGAAATTTCACTTTTTCGAAAAAAGCCCCCCATTTTCACCCCCTTCGACCAATTTTGCCCATTAACACACTCGACCGAGATTTTATAGGGATACATGATATGTAAAAAATTCAAAGTGATTGGTGCAAAACTACGGCAGTTATCGTGTCCACAAGAAACTGATATATATCTATATATATAAAAATCAATGTAACGTGATAGTTTGTCTGTGGGTGTGTGTGTATGTCTCCTATGCGTTCATATACCATTCGTCCGATTGCGATGAAACTTGGGTGAGATGTTGAGTACACTCCAAGGAAGGTTTCTGACTTAGTAAATCCATTTTACAATAGGTAGCGCACGCGTAGATTCAACAAATGAGCGACGATGCGCGAAGCATTTCAACAAAGTCCCGTATGTGTTCATATACCATTCGTCCGATTGCGATGAAACTTGGGTGAGATGTTGAGTACACTCCAAGGAAGGTTTCTGACTTAGTAAATCCATTTTACAATAGGTAGCGCACGCGTAGATTCAACAAATGAGCGACGATGCGCGAAGCATTTCAACAAAGTCCCGTATGCATTCATATACCATTCGTCCGATAGCGATGAAACTTGGGTGAGATGTTGAGTACACTCCAAGGAAGGTTTCTGACTTAGTAAATCCATTTTAGAATAGGTAGCGCACGCGTAGATTCAACAAATGAGCGACGATGCGCGAAGCATTTCAACAAAGTCCCGTTTGTGTTCATATACCATTCGTCCGATAGCGATGAAACTTGGGTGAGATGTTGAGTACACTCCAAGGAAGGTTTCTGACTTAGTAAATCCAATTTACAATAGGTAGCGCACGCGTAGATTCAACAAATGAGCGACGATGCGCGAAGCATTTCAACAAAGTCCCGTATGTGTTCATATACCATTCGTCCGATTGCGATGAAACTTGGGTGAGATGTTGAGTACACTCCAAGGAAGGTTTCTGACTTAGTAAATCCATTTTACAATAGGTAGTGCACGCGTAGATTCAACAAATGAGCGACGATGCGCGAAGCATTTCAACAAAGTCCCGTATGCATTCATATACCATTCGTCCGATAGCGATGAAACTTGGGTGAGATGTTGAGTACACTCCAAGGAAGGTTTCTGATTTAGTAAATCCATTTTACAATAGGTAGCGCACGCGTAGATTCAACAAATGAGCGACGATGCGCGAAGCATTTCAACAAAGTCCCGAATGCATTCATATAGCATTCGTCCGATAGCTATGAAACTTGCGTAAAATGTTGTGTACACTGCAGGGAAATTTTCTGGCTTAGTATATCCACTTTACAATAGGCAGCGCACGATTAGATTCAACAAATGAGCTACGACGCGCGAAGCATTTCAACAAAGTCACGTTTGCGTTCATATACCATTCGTCCGATAGCGATGAAACTAGGCTGAGATTTTGTGTGCACTCCAGGGAAGGTTTCTAGCTTAGTAAGTCCCTTTAAAAATAGGTAGAGCACGAGTAGAATCAACAAATGAGCAACGGCGCGCGAAGCGTTTCAACAAAGTCCCATTTAATTTCATATACCATTCATCCGATAGCGATGAAACTTGGGTGAGATGCTGTGTACACTCCAGGGAAGGTTTCTGGCTTAGTACATACATTTTACAATAGGTAGCGCACCAGTAGATTCAACAAATGAGCGATGACACGCGAAGCATTTCAACAAAGTCCCGTATAAAGTCATATACCATTCGTCTGATAGTGATAAATGTTTGGTGAATTGTTGTGTACACTCCAGGAAAGGTTTCTGGCTAAGTAAATCCATTTTACAATACGAAGCGCACGTTTATGTTCAACAAATGTGTGACTACGCGCAAAGCGTTTCGACAACGTCCCGTATACGTTCACATACCATTCATCCGATTGCGATGAAACTTGGGTGAGATGTTGTGTACACTCCAGGGAAGGTTTCTGGCTGAGTACATCCATATTACAATATGTAGCGCAAGGGTAGAATCAACACATGAGCGACGACACGCGAAGCGTTTCAACCAAGTCCCGTATGCATACATGTACCATTCGTCCATACCTATGAAACTTGGGTGAGATGTTGTGTACACGTCATGGAAAATTTCTGGCTTAGTAAATCCCCTATACAATATGCAGCGCACAAGTTGATTCAACAAATGAGGGACGACGCGCGAAGCGTTTCAACAAAGTCCCGTATAAGGTCATATACCATTCTGCCGTTAGCGGTGAAACTTGGGTGAAATATGGTTGACACTCCAAGGAAGGTTTCTGGCTTAGTAAATACATTTCACAGTAGGTAGCACACGAGTAGATTCGACAAATGAACGACGATAGCGATGAAACTTGGGTGAGATGTTGTGGACACTTACGTGACGGTTTCTAACTTAGTAAATACATTTTACAGTAGGTAGCGCACGAGTAGATTCAACAAATGAGTGACGGAGTGCGAATCGTTTAAACAAACTCAGGTATGCGTTCATATACTATTCATCCGATTGCGATGAAACATTGATCAGTTATTTTGTACCCGCCAGGGAAGGGGACATAGTAAATCCATTTCACAATAAGTAGCGCAAGAGTAGATGCAACAAATGGGTGACGACGCGCGAAGCGTTTCAACAAAATTCCCTATTGCGTTCATATAACATTCTTCGATTGCGATGAAACCTTGATGAGTTATTGTGTACACGCCAGGGAAGGGCTTCGACTTAGTAATACATTTCTCAATAGGTAGCGCACGAGTAGATTCAACAAATGAGTGACAGCGCACGAATCGTTTAAACAAAAACCCCTATACGTGCATATACCATTCATCCGATTGCGATGAATCATTGACGAGTCATTGTGTACACGCCAGGGAAGGGTTTCGACTTAGTAAATCCATTTCACAATAGGTAGCGTACGATTAGATTCAACAGATGAGTGACAGCGATGAAACTTTTTGAAAGTTGTTGTGCACGCTCCCTCGAATGGTTCTAAATTAGAAAATCCATTTTATGATAGCTTAGAGGCAGTTAACATGTTGTGTATCCAAAAGCACTTCAAGAAACAGAATTTCAACGCCAACACTTTCTTTGATTGGCATTGCAACGCATGCCGGGTACAGCTTGTATATATATATATATATATATATATATATATATATATACACATAAATTATATATAAACTTTTGAACTGACGGTGGTTTTGGGGTCTGGGGGATGTGAAACGCGAAGATATGTCGAAATTTTCCGGAAGTCGAAACATGGTACCCATTGCAATAGTTAGCTTTCTAATGAAATCTACCTAATACTTTCTCGCAATAAATGAGGTCTGATCCTTCTACGAAAACCTGCATATTTTGCCTATTATAGCCTATCCCCTAGTTTGCCCGGTGAAATCTACCTCCGCCTTCCGGCGTGCCGAGAGGAATTTTTTAGGAAGATTTCATTAGAAAGCTAACTATTGCAATGGGTACCATGTTTCGACTTCCGGAAAATTTCGACATATCTTCGCGTTTCACATCCCCCATACCCCAAAATCACCGTCAGTTCAAAAGTATATACATAATTTATGTATATATGTATCTATATCTTTATATAATTCTTCGACACGTGTGTATGTGACTGAACTCCTCCTAAACGACTGAACCGATTTTGATGGAATTTGGTATGCATATTACGATGGGTCCATGTATGGTTTAGATTCACAATCTGACTCGGTAGGTGGAATGAACACAAATTTAAACCACAATTTACACACAATTTTAGAACCACAATATACAGTCAAAAACAGTCGTCATGGAAACCGTTAGCCTTGGCCTTGGTGAAAGCTGATGTCTTTGGACGGTTGGTCTCTGCCCGTAGAGCCACCTGGTCACAACCTGTGGCGGAAAGTTATGTTTGGTACCTTAGGTGGCGGTGATGTCGAATTCTACTGATTGTCTCTGCACGTTGGAGCGTTTCCAAGTCCCGTATGCGTTCATATACCTATCATCCAATTGCGATGAAACTTGGGTGAGATGTTGAGTGTACTCCAGGGAAGGTGTTTGGCTTAGTAAATTATTTTACAATAGATAGCGCACGAGTAGATTCAACAAATGAGCGACGACGCACGAAGCGTTTCAAGAAGGTCCCGTATGCGTTCAAATACCATTCGTCCGATCTCGATGAAACTTGGGTGAGATGTTGTGTACACTCCAGGGAGAGGCTTCTGGATTAGTAAATCCATTTTACCATAGGTAGCGCACGAGTAGATTCAACAAATGAGCGACGACGCGCGAACGTTTAAACTAAGTCCCGTATGCGTTCATATACCATTCATCCGATTGCAATGAAACTTGGGTGAGATGTGGTGTACACTTACGTGAGGGTTTCAAACTTAGTAAATCCATTTCACAGGAGGTTGCGCACGAGTATATTCAACAAATGAGCGATGACGTGCGAAGCGTTTCAACAAGGTCCCGTATGCGTTCAAATACCATTCGTCCGATCGCGAAGAAACTTGGGTGAGATGTTGTGTACACTCCAGGGGGAGGCTTCTGGATTAGTAAATCCGTTTTACAATAGGTAGCGCACAAGTAGATTCAACAAATGAGCGACGACACGCGAACGTTTAAACAAACTCCCGTATGCGTTCATATACCATTCATCCGATTGCAATGAAACTAGGGTGAGATATTGTGTACACTTACGTGAGGGCTTCTAACTTTGTAAATCCATTTCACAGGAGGTTGCGCACGAGTGCATTTAACAAATGAACGACGACGCGCGAAGCGTTTCAATAAGGTCCCGTATGCGTTCAAATAACATTCGTCCGATTACGATGAAACTTGGGTGAGATGTTGTGTACATCCTACGGAAGGTTTCTGGCTTAATACATCCATTTTACAATAGGTAGCGCACGAGTAGATTCAACAAATTAGCAACGGGGCGCGAATCATTTTCACAATGTCCCGTATGCGGTCATATATCATTCATCCGATTGCGATGAAACCATGGTGAATCATTGAGTACACTCCAGAGAAGGTTTCGGGCCTAGTAACTCTGTTTTACAATAGGTAGCGCATGAGTAGATTCAACAAATGAGTGACGGCACGCGAATCGTTTAAGGAAAATCCCTTATGCGTTCATATGTCATTCATCCGATTGCGATGAAACTTTGATGAGTTTTTGTGTACACGCCAAAGAAGGTGTTCAGCTTGGTAAATCCATTTTACAATATTGGTAGCGCACGAGTAGATGTAACAAATGAGTGACGACGCGCGAATCGTTCCAACAAAATCCTGTAGGCGTCCATGTACTATTCATCGATTGCGATGAAACATTGACGAGTTGTTGTGTACACTTACGTGAAGCTTTCTAACTTAGTAAATCAATTCCACAGTTGGTAGAGCACAAGTAGATTCAACAAATGAGTGACAGCGCACGAATCATTTAAACCAAATCCCGTATGCGTTAAATGCTATTTATCCGATGCGATGAAACTTTGGATAGTTGTTGTGCATGCTCCCACGAATATTTCTAGATTAGTTAATTCAATTCACGATAGTTTAGAGGCAGTTAACAGAAATTGAAAAAATATTGTGTATCCAAAAGCACTTCAAGAAACAAAGTTACGACACTTTATTTGATTGGCAGGTCAACGTCTGCTGGGTCAGCTTGTATATATATATATATATATATATATATATATATATATATATATCAGTTTCTTGTGGACACGATAACTGCCGTAATTTTATACCAATCACTTTGAATTTTTTACATAATATCTATCCCTATAAAATCTCCGTCGAGTTCGTTAAAGAGCAAAATCGGTCGAAGGGGGTAAACATAGGGGGCTTTTATCGAAAAAGGGAAATATCACTATAACTCTCTTAATATGTGAAATATCGAATCCCTTCAAAGTTCATATTATGTGTCGAATAAGTGCAAAAAATGTATGTTAAAAAGTTTTTTGATAGCACCAACCATTGGCCAATGGGGTGGAAAAAAGTGAGTTTTTCGGGAAACATTAATCATATCTCTCTTAATAGGCACAATATCAAAACCGTACAAAATGGACGATATTCCCCTAATAATTACCTAAATCTTTTATCTGAAAGAATTTTTGATACAACCCACCATTACGCCAAGGGATGAGAAAAACGATTTCGGAATTAGAAGAAAATGCCAAGAGCCATCAGAGGTTACCGTGACAACGCTTCTAAATTGATGAGGGATGAGCTATCAGAGGTTGCCATGACAACGAGATCACATTCAGTTTTCCATCTGACTATGTGGGAAGCGGCTTCTGTGACGTAGCCTAGCTGGTAGCATGATGAACTTCTATGCCCAAGATCACGGGTTCAAAGCCGGTCGAAGTCGTCGGATTTTCAAAGAGCGCTGAAAATCCCTCAGTATGCTTTCCTTCAGAGGGGAAGTCCAACATTCTTTGCAAGTTACTGGTTGCGGTGGCATCTAGTAGCCAAGTTCACAGCTAGGTGTCGTTGACGGTATATTTGGTACCAACATTAAGAACTACAACTTGAAATTGACCGCCTGCACTCCTTACCTGAATTACAGACTAATACAGCCATCACAATTAACACCGTTTATTAGACAGATTCTACACACACCCAAAGTACACGGGGTTACATGACCGCGTTGTCGCAGCCCTAAACTGAGGAATCAACCAACGTCTCTGCGGGAGGTAAAATTTGACGTGAAGAAGTAACAGACTGTTAGATAGTTACACATCAGTTCCAAACCTTGCATAAGGACGGTGTGACCACAAGTATAAAAATGGACCCCAAATGACAAGGAGGTTACCGTCCCCCTAACACAATAAAATGTTAAAAATATGCATAGTAAGACGAAAGAAAAGTTAATTGAGCTCCAATTACATTGTAAAATACTTTCTCGCAATAAATGAGGTCTGATCCTGCTACGAAAACCTGCATATTTTGCCTATTATTGCCTATCCCCTAGTTTGCCCGGTGAAATCTACCTCCGCCTTCCGGCGTGCCGAGAGGCACAAAATGCCCTTTTCAGGGGAGTTTGCTTCACATACATCACATGAATGTATCCTTAGTCCACTGCGGATTAACACGTGTCCTTGTGTATCGCATGAATTGTTTTTGAGACCACTACGAATTAAGAAGGGCGCTTTCAAATTGGATCTCAGGCCAAACGTTGATCCACATGTACCATTTTGTTTGACTTGTTAAGATGTTCTCCGATCTGTGGAAGATAGGTTGTTTATGTGGGTAATTTCTCGTGCTAGCACTTACTATTTTGAATCAAGTGTTAGTTATTGAGGTTTTGAGGTGTGGAACTACGAGGTCATCTGCATCTCTTAAGACAGATTGAAAAATACAAATTTAGGATGAAAAAATTAAGAATATAGAGGCGGGCACTTAAATATGAATCGATGGAAATTTCATAAAACACAATTTAAACAAAAATAATAATTATATTAATGTACAAAAATGACGGAGAACCAGAAATTCAAAATTCATAAAAGAACAAGTCTTTGAGTAAATAACCTACTCTCACTTTTAAAGCGGATGACGGGATCAACAATCACCAAGTCATCTGTTAATATTAGTTTGAGTGTCATCAGCAAACCAAGGTTCCTTCGTATGTCGGCAGGATCCATACATTGGGTTAAAATGTGGGACACGTTGAATACGGCTCCCACAGGTACAAAGGAAGCTAGTAGTTTACCCTTACCTTAAATCGCGCGATCATGAGCCACGGGACCTCCTCTTTACGTGGAATACGAATCGCTGGACATGGCATTTCACTTCGAAAATCTTACATGTATTGTCCGGGAATCGAACCTTGGTAAGAGGCAAACAGCTGGATCGCTTAGCGAACACGCGCCCTCCACAGGTACAAAGTGGGGACTTCCCTCCTCATTAGGTACGAGTGGGTGGATCTTGCATGACCTATCCTTAGCCTACTAAAAAGACGGACTTCCACCGTGACCAGAAAGTGCTCCACCACACGCGAAAACTTCCCCTTCATCGCTCTCAGTTTATTGGGCATTGGGTCAGCTTTCCTCTGACTCGCCTAGAATGACAGTACTTGTTGGTGTACCAGAGAGCAAATACCTATAGCGGGTACCTTCATTGGTCGAGGTGGTATTGATACGGCAGCTTTTGCAGCTTGGTCGGCTAACTCATTTCCAGCAATTCGCATGTGGCTTGGAAGCCACAGAAAGGTGATTCGAGTGTCAGCGCAGCATAACCCGGCTAGTAGATTATGGATTTGCTGCACAAGGGGGTGTTGCAGGAAACATGTAGAAAATCACTGCAACGAGCTCAAAGAATCGATACACACGAGAAAGAGGATTCCTGTTGCAAACTGCAGACCTTCTTAGATGGCAACGAGCTCCGCAGTATACCCACTAGAGCTCACAAAAATGAATGACGGAGGTATTTGATGTTGAAATGCGAAACGTCGGTCATGAGTCCAGCTGTCGACCAAAACTTCCAGTGCAGTAATGTAGAGCCAAATTGTCTACATACAGCGGTGGAACTACCGTGAGCCCGGCGAAGGCAACAATGCCACTTTCGGTAACCACGAACAAGGTAACACACAGCACAGAACCCTGAGGAACTCCATTTTCCTGGGTGAAAATTTGCGATCATTTCCTACCAATTCCTACACGAAAGAGCAGGACGGACATAAAATTCGCAATAGGGATTTGTTGATTTCCACGGAGTCCCCACTCGTGAAGGGTGGAACGGATTTGTAGCGCATTGTGGTGTCATACGCTTTAATAAGATCAAAGGAAACCGTGACTGGCTGCTCCTTTCGGAGAAATGCCTCCTGTATGGCCATCTCAAGAAGCACCAGATGGTCAGTGGTGGACCTATGAGAGCGAAATCCACACTGGCACTCAGACAAGAGGCCTCTCTCTTCTAAGAACCATACCAGTCGAAGGTTAACCATCTTCTCCAGCAGCTTACATAGGCCATTTGTCAGACAAATGAGTCTATAGATGCTGACGAGCTTGAGATCCTCTCCAGCCTTGGGAATCGTTATCAAGATCCCCTCACGCCACTGAGATGGAAACTCCCTTTGAATCCATATACGATTGAAAAGGATCAACAGTATCTGTATCGTGGCATTGCAGAGATGTTTCAACATTTCATAACGGATGTTATCCGTACCAGGAGATGTATCCTTGCACAGTGCAAGTGTACTGCGCAGATACCATTCAGAGAATGGTACATTGTAGAACTCCGAAGCAGCAGTCACAAATAACAAGGAGGAGCCTCTGGTTCTCGCTTCAGAGTCACAAAAATAGGATCATAACTCCCAGAGCAGGATACATCACAAAGGTGCGATCCAATACTGTTGTCAATGGCGATATGGTCCTTGATGATGAGTCCGTTGATGGATACTCCGGGTATCGTCAATGATGTTGGGAGAGATTCCACGAAGCTCAGTCCACACAAGAGATGCAGGAGTATGCGCTGTCATGGACACATACTTTTCCCACGTTGTTTACTTACTCTCCCGAATCAGATATCGGGCTCTAGCATCCCTTTATAGATAACTAGCTGTTACCCGCGGCTTCGCAATAACATTTGGAATCCCGTTATAACATTAGTTATATAGATAGATAAGCATGGGTCCTAGTGGAAAATAATTCTATCACCTGAAACCAAAAATGCATCGGACGAAAAAAATCAAAATATCATGTTGGTTTCGGACCCTAAAAGACGTGAAAATCTGTCAAAATGTCTCCCTACACCGCTAGAAGTAGCGGAGCCCCTGATGGTGCTGAGGGCATTATAGAAGGGACTTCTTCTCCGATTGCTCCGCTTCAGTTGGCAATTGGTACTTTTATTTTAAATCTTAGCTTCTTTACAGAACTCAGGTCACTGCTTCGATCGTGGAGAGTGGCTTCTTTGGGAGTTAGGACACATCGGGAGAGGTGTACGCCTCTCACTCTCATGTAAGATGGGCGTCAGAGGCTTGTCATAAAAATATAATTTGAGGAGATTTTATAAATATCTTGGATCGTGAAGCAAAACCCGGATCCGGAATATTATGCAAGGACAAAAGGAAATTAAGGAAAACTAGTTACGAGCATATTCGAAAGTTGAAATTATTATCGAAACAGCTAGTCCTCAAAAAGAAGGCTGCTCATTATAATTACATTTAAATCTTAATTGGGGGAGGGGGTGATGGGTGAAAAACAATGTTATAGTTAGGTTAGAAGGCAGAAAGGAAATTCCAACGGTCTATGATAACGTCCAGAGATGATGAATTAAAAACTGAGAAACTGGAAATTGCTAATGAATTACCTATTTGATATGGTAGGGTGTTTAATACATTTCATAGCTGTGTGTTGGACCTTAACTATGATTCTGATAGCCAACGTTTCCGAATAAACCAATCGTCAGTTCTAACAAGAATTAAAAAGCTACGTAGATATACATCTCTTGTCCCAGACAATATTTGTGGAGATGTGCTAATATTGGGAGATACAGTCATTGGACGATAATTGTGGGTGCTGTTAATGTATCAATTAATAACACACAAATTCCGGAAGACTGGGAAAGTGCTACAGAAGTTCCCATATTTAAGTAAGGGAACAGCTTGGTGATGGTAAACTCAAGGCCTATAAGTCTAACCTCCGGCTTATGAAAACTTTGATTAATTACGGGTACAATGGGGAAAGTTATCATGGCTTAATGGGAGGCAACACGGATTTTGACAAGGTTACTCATATGAGAGCCAAATGCTATCACTCTTTCAGGATATTAATGACTCGCTAGACAAGGCGGTACAAGTTGACGCTGTAATTATAGATTTTTCGAAGGCATTTGATGTCGTCCCACATGACGTACTTCTCCGTAAATTATCGGCAACGAAGATTGATAAAAGAGTAATTTAATGGATTCAAGAGTCCTTGACTGATCGGTCGCAAAAGGTTTAAGTAGGTAATGTATTCTCGGAGGACATTTTTATAACGTCAGGTGTCCCCCAGGGTAGCGTGATTGGGCCCCTGTTATTTCTGTCACTTATTAACGACCTACCGAATGGGATTAAAAGTGACTGCCGATTGTTTGCGGATGATTGTGTAATATACCGAAACATTCATAGTTCTCAAGACAACGCTCAGTTACAAACTGACCTCAACCTGGTTCATAACTGGGCAGTTAACAACAACATGGAGATAAATACGAGTAAATGTAGTCCATGGGAACAGGGAGAGGGCTAAGGCATGATTTTCAATATAATATCGGCTCGGAAATACTTGTTGAAGAAGACTCGTGCTAATACTTGGGCATCCATGTAAGGAACGATAAGAAATGGAGTCCCCATGTGAGTTGTGTCGTCTCCAAATCCTACAAATCACTTCATTTTGTAATACGGGTATTAGAAGGCAGTAGCTCTACCGCAAAAGAATTAGGATATTTGACCCCGGTGAGGCCAATCTTGGAATACGGCTCAACGGTTTGGGACCCATATCAGGTAGGGCTCATCACTGGGCTGGAGATGGTATAAAGGAAGGCTGCGGGTTTGTGCTCAACGGTTTGGGACCCATATCAGGTAGGGCTCATCACTGGGCTGGAGATGGTATAAAGGAAGGCTGCGGGTTTGAGCTCAACGGTTTGGGACCCATATCAGGTAGGGCTCATCACTGGGCTGGAGATGGTATAAAGGAAGGCTGCGGGTTTGAGCTCAACTGTTTGGGACCCATATCAGGTAGGGATCATCATTGAGCTGGAGATGGTATAAAGGAAGGCTGCGGGTTTGAGCTCAACAGTTTGGGACCCATATCAGGTAGGGCTCATCACTGGGCTGGAGATGGTATAAAGGAAGGCCGCGGGTTTGTGCTCAACGGTTTGGGACCCATATCAGGTAGGGCTCATCACTGGGCTGGAGATGGTATAAAGGAAGGCCGCGGGTTTGAGCTCAACTGTTCGGGACCCATATCAGGTAGGGCTCATCATTGAGCTGGAGATGGTATAAAGGAAGGCTGCGGGTTTGAGCTCAACAGTTTGGGACCCATATCAGGTAGGGCTCATCACTGGGCTGGAGATGGTATAAAGGAAGGCCGCGGGTTTGTGCTCAACGGTTTGGGACCCATATCAGGTAGGGCTCATCACTGGGCTGGAGATGGTATAAAGGAAGGCCGCGGGTTTGAGCTCAACTGTTCGGGACCCATATCAGGTAGGGCTCATCATTGAGCTGGAGATGGTATAAAGGAAGGCTGCGGGTTTGAGCTCAACAGTTTGGGACCCATATCAGGTAGGGCTCATCACTGGGCTGGAGATGGTATAAAGGAAGGCCGCGGGTTTGTGCTCAACGGTTTGGGACCCATATCAGGTAGGGCTCATCACTGGGCTGGAGATGGTATAAAGGAAGGCCGCGGGTTCGAGCTCAACGGTTTGGGACCCATATCAGGTAGTGCTCATCACTGAGCTGGAGATGGTATAAAGGAAGGCCGCGGGTTTGAGCTCAACTGTTTGGGACCCATATCAGGTAGGGCTCATCATTGGGCTGGAGATGGTATAAAGGAAGGCCGCGGGTTTGAGCTCAACTGTTTGGGACCCATATCAGGTAGGGCTCATCACTGAGCTGGAGATGGTATAAAGGAAGGCCGCGGGTTTGAGCTCAACGGTTTGGGACCCATATCAGGTAGGGCTCATCACTGAGCTGGAGATGGTATAAAGGGAGGCTGCGGGTTTGAGCTCAACGGTTTGGGACCCATATCAGGTAGGGCTCATCACTGAGCTGGAGATGGTATAAAGGAAGGCCGCGGGTTTGAGCTCAACGGTTTGGGACCCATATCAGGTAGGGCTCATCATTGGGCTGGAGATGGTATAAAGGGAGGCTGCGGGTTTGAGCTCAACGGTTTGGGACCCATATCAGGTAGGGCTCATCACTGAGCTGGAGATGGTATAAAGGGAGGCTGCGGGTTTGAGCTCAACGGTTTGGGACCCATATCAGGTAGGGCTCATCATTGGGCTGGAGATGGTATTAAGGAAGGCCGCGGGTTTGAGCTCAACTATTTTCATCATAGAAGTAGTGTAACTCAAATGATAGAAAAACTAGGGTGGGAATCTCTGGATGACAGAAGGACAACATTCAGACCATACGCTATGTTTAACACTTACACTAATTGTGTATATTGTGTTTGATGTTATTGGTGGTAATTTTCTGTGTTTGTACAATTTGCCACCGGGGAAATATCACCATTTGCAAATATTATATTTAATAATAATATAATAAAGTACGGAGCTTGCTCGGTCACATTTTCGGGTACAGTACAATCGTGTTGACCGGCTGAAACGCATTTTATTTCGCTATGTAAGATGATCAAGGGAAGCGGAATAATAACTTCGCGATAAAGAGATCTAACTAGTGAATAAACTAGTGCAATTTCAGCAGTTGCATTACTCTGCAACTTTTCTTTTAAATACGAGGAACTAGGCTCGTTGTCTTCAATCATGAGGTGTTCTTGCAATCAATATATATTGTACAGACAATACTGTTTTATGTGTCGGAGATTTTCGATTACCAGTTCTTTGGGATAAACCTGTTCACCCTTCTACAGCACGATACAAGCGATTGTACAAAGAGAAAGATCCAACTACAGCTGTTACTTCCTAACAGTCAACACAGTCTTCCATCGTCTCGATTAAGTGGATAAGTAAAAATCGGTTCCTACTTTATATTCCTAAATACAGGCATTCAACTTTCGTTTCTCTCACTTATTGCAGTGGAGTGTTGCCATTCATTCACATGCTTTTCCTGTAACGAGAAGCGATGACGGATTACGTCTGTTCGAGGACATTAAATTAATTCATTTAAACGGGCAACAGAACACCAAGTAACAAGCAATGTGCTGTTCGTTAAAGTGACACACATTTATTCGACTTTAATCCACTACGTATTAGCGATATTGCCCAGTAAACATTTTGTGAACATATGGGCTATCATACTTCACTTTTTAAATCCTTACGGATGAATGGATAGCACTATTTAGGGGTTGTGTTGAGCTGATTGATTTACCTGGACTTTAAACAAAACCCGGTAGCACAGCCCATGAAGGGCCTAGTCCTACCAAACGAGCGTATCCCAGCTATTTGGCTTGCAGATTATGGGGTGACGCGTGGTCAGCACATTAGGTCTCCTCGGTCGTTAATCCTGGTTTCTGTCTCACTGTCAGACAGCTACTCAATTGTCGTCATGAGGCTGAGTGCACCCCATTCCCGCCCTCAGGCCAGTTTCTGAAATGCCTGACGGAAGCGGGAATCGAACCCGTGGTCTTCAGCTGCGAGGCAGGCGTACTACTCCAACACCAAGGCCACTATATACAAAGTACTTCTAAAATAATGTCTGGTGCACAAGAATATGGAAATAAGAGTTTCGGGCCTCTATTGACAAATGTTGTGCATAAATGAGAGTTAAAATGTGGGTCACGATACGCCATTAATTATTCTTAAAGAAATAACGTAACCTCTACAATTAAACTTTGTCAGTCTTGCTTTGTATCCTTGTGCCGTGGAGTGATGTGATAGCTTAGTTGTTGTGATTTTGATTCTAAGAGGATGGAAAAGGTTGATGGCTCGACCCGGTATACATGTTTTGTGGGGACGTGATCGACTGGTGTTGTTCACATCCCGATGCTTGGGTTGAACGGAAACTTATCTTTCATTTATAGGGTTATGTTTTGAATTTTATCCCCCTCAGTGGTAATGTTACTTACGTTAACTAACGACTAGTGGTAATGTATACTTATGTTAACTAACGACTTCTGAATGAGCAAAATGGTAAGCAGTTCAGTTAGCCACAGGAGAGTCAGAGAGATGGCCGCAGCATATTCCACCCTCATCTCCTTTATAAAATACACCACTAGTCACTTAACATTAGTAAAAGTAATAAAGAGTCATTTTGATAAGTGAAATTATGTTGTAATATTATGTTAATTATTTTAGGAAACTGTGGTTGATTAGTGTGTATATTAATGCCAACGAAAAGAAAGGTCAAGACGATTCGCGAAATTGGACTTAATATTATAATACCAACATATATTACGGTTCGGTTTATATATTAATATTACCTTAAGCTACAAAATGAAACACACTGAAACTTTTGTGGCATTAATAAGTCTTTCTTTGCAAATAACTTATGAGTTTGCCCTAAATAATAATAAATTAATAACGCCTAATTAATTAATGTAGTGCAAATGCGCGAGATACATTTTGAAGCTGAATGTTTAGCACTCGCAATAATAAAGGAAAAGCCTAAACATCCGAATAAAGATGGTAAATATAAGGTCAACGGTGAAGATCAGCCGAAAGCAAGTACTAACAAGTAGTTCCGTGAAAAACTATACAGCCTATTTTCATATTATCCTTCTCATGTTAATTACCTCTGTCAACATACAAAATTTCAGTTTGATTGTTTTGACAGATTCGTAGATATTGAGAACCGACTAAATATTGCGGATGGTCGTCATGTTGGATTTTTATATATGTAGGTCTTAGAGTTATATACTATTACATGAAGATTATTGTGTACGTGTAGTATTCAAACTTCAATCGCATGATTAGGACACAAAAAGTAAAAACAAGATTTTAAAATTTGCACAGCTCCCACCTTGTGGTTATGGAAACAATTGAAAAAATTAGATGCCAGTGGATTAACATTTGTATAAGGATATACTGTACCAAATGTCACTGCACTCGGATGGTTAAATTGCGAGAAACGACCATGTGAATATTTACATTTCGCGTCGCCGCCATGTTGGATTTGTGATCACCAGGTAATTGAAAGCCCGATAAGTGAACTTAAGTTCATATCCCCTATGAACATTAAAAAAATAAGTTTGATTGCTGTAATAGATTCGTAGATATTGAGATCCATCTACATATTTCGGATGGTCGCCATAATGGATTGTTATATGTATAGGCCATAGAGTCATGTACCATTAAAGGAAAATTATTGCGTAGGTTCATTATTCAAACTTTCACATCGATCGCATGATTACGACACAAGAAATAAAAACTTAATTTTAAGATTCGCACAGCCGCCATCTTGAGGTTATGTAAACAATTGAACTAAATTAGATACCAGTGCATTACAATGAGTATAAACATTTCCTGTTCTATGTTTCATTGCGTATGGATCATTATATAGCGAGTAAAGTCTATTTAAAATTTTCAACTTCGTTTGGCCGCCATATTCGTTTTGTAGTTAACCGGTTTTTGAAAGTCCTATAAATGAACTTCCAGTAGTGCCCTTTATCTCCGTACAAAATTTCAGGGTGATGCCGCTAAGAGTTTCCGAGATATAGAATGCCGTTGAAATAATTCGCACATCCGCCATCTTGGGGTTATTTAAACAATTGAACGAAGTTATAAGTCGGTGCATTACAATGTATATGAACATATACTGTACCAAGTTTTATTGCGTTTGGCTGGTTAAATCGAGAGAAAAGACTATTTAAATTCGCAAATTCGCTTGGCCGCCATGTTGGTATTGTAGTTACCAGGTTTTCAAATATCACATAAGTGAACTTCTTGTAGTTCCCTTTATCACCGCAAAATACTCCAGGGTGATATCGGTAATAGTTTCGGAGATATTGAATGCTGGTGAAATATTCGCACAGCCGCCATGTTGGATTGGTGAGACGTAACAAAATTTGAAGGGCACGGTCGGGGTCGTCCGGAATAGTGCTATGAACTTACCGATTTTCATTGAAATCGCACCAGCTGTTTAGATGTTATTAGCGGGGACACACACCATCAACCACACACACACAGACAGACACACGGACAAAAGGTGATCTCATAAGCCTATTTATTTCATAAATGAAAATAGGCTAAACATACAAAAAAAAGGATGAAAATAGTTACGAATTGAATTTTGAAGATATTAAACTTTGCTTCTAATAGAATGATGTGTGTGAAATACGTAATTATAATTGTTGAACACGATCTATGAGCGGCTCGGCTATAATAATAATATCGTTATTGTTGAACATGATCTATGATTATATTATCGGTATTGCTGTGGCCCCTTAAGCTGCATGTTCACCTTTAAATCAAATGTTTCTGAGAGAGCAAAAATACTTCCAACGTTAGCAATATGCGTATGACATAATTTACATCTCTATTTAATGTAACAACATCCAATGAACCAAGTCTTCGATTGCCCATTTTCGAGCTTTACACATTGATATGTTTAAATAGCCTACAACGCATAAAATGTCATCGTAATCAAACAAGAAAATGATAATAAGACAGTATGTCTGTTCATCGGGGCAAAGTAGTATACTTAACAGCTTTATCCTCAAACAATTACGAGGCAGAGGACATCGCAATTCTGCCCCTTAAATCAAGAATTATTAATGCCTAACAAGGACAATCACCTCCTTTTAACATCCGTTCTTCCGCTTCTAATCGCAACTTGTCACATCGTTTATACAATATTCATCAATATTGTTTACGAGAAACACGGCCTCAGTTTTTTTTAAAGTACTGTACCGGTTATTTTCGAGTTGAGAGTTGAGTAATATGTTGTTTATACAGCGTGAAGAAGCCCAGTTCGTATTCTTGGATTCTAGCCACAGATGTGAAAGCGGGGTTATTTTTCCTTTCGGTTCCAGGTGACAGCGCACGAACACCTCCGAAGCAAAAACGAAGATGTTGCCAATCAATAATATAGTCAATGACGTAATGTCATATATCGATCTCAAACTGAGAAGATCTTATTATGTTTATGAGAAAATAAGAGTATAAAAGGAAGAACTGGAGATGTTAGAATACACATCCTTATAGTAGAAGGCTATTTCATCTGTGGATTTGCATATATCAAGTGAAATCTAGAAATTAAAAGAGTATAACCCTCGCTACGACGATATATCGATAGGTGAGTACGACCTGGCGCGCTCGATGAGTGTCTCGTCACGAGCACGAGTGCGTACAGTGGCAGGAGTGAGTCCACTCTTAGTCAAGGCTTGTAACAGGTGACACTGAAGCCATTATTATTATAAATGTGAACGGTCCGCGACGTATAAGTGTTCGCTAGTGTGGACGACAAACGCGAGTGCATTATGTATCTGTTTCTTAGCAGCGAAAGGCCACTGATAAATGGAGTCTATAATGTTTTCAAAGACCCATTTGCAGCATAGATATTTAGAACTTAAAAGCTTGTATAATGAACTATACCGTGCATGCATATTTTGCTCAGTCCGGAGTTCATGTGGCCAGTGGGTGAGATAGTCGCAGATTTTCACGGGAGACGGCAGTGTTTTTCTTTTATCAGAACGCTTGCCGGTAATTTAACTGTACCCCAAAATGATACTATAACTATTACCGACATGTTTGTGAACCAGATGTCGGAGGGAATGTTTCAGAAGGACTTGATAGCTGTGACCATGTCACATTGAATATAATGGGGCTGCTGAATTCTTAGTGACAGCGAGTTTTATTGCACAAGCTAATACCTGTATATTCTAGGCAGGAAATGTGTCCATCTGCGATGGCACGTCCTAGTGGTGCTTTAAGAACGCTTGCGAGCTCTGTGATGCTGATAATCTGTTCCGGTGTTAAGCGTTTCTTTCGTTAGTGCACGCGGGTGATCTTAAGAGAGGCGTGTTGGAACACATGTCCGGTTCAACACCTGGGGAACGTGAGGAGTTCAGGGGTTCGAGGTGAGCCTCTAAGCAAGAAGATTGTGGTGCCGTGTTTCAGCGTGGAGGCTAACATGTTAGTTATTTATCCTTCTATTTCCACTGCTCCGAGAATCAACGTCAAGGTACTGGACACATCAGATTACTAATGTAGCTCAGCATAGCGTCTGGAAGCAATCACAATTTGCCTCAGTTATTTTTGTAGATTAAATGGATGTACACAGGCCTAGCTCTGATGTTTCTTTCAAAGTTGACCTGTTGTATATCCGGGATTTTGATCCAAGTAAATGCATGCATCCCTTTTGTAAAATTAGATTTGACATTGAACCTTCAGTAAATTGTAGTCGTATTTAATTGTTATGTTTATTTTCATTACGAGAAGTCACTTGAGGGAGAAGATCTACAGTATGTTGCATAAGTATAGAATAATTGTAGGCAACTTCGTTTAGCTGTGTCGAGAACTCTGTTAGTTTTTCTTGTGGTTAGTGCACCTTTATGTGCATTTTTTTGCTTTTTCGCTTCGTTATTTAGATGAGGTTCTCAGTCTTTCCGCTCATCTATTTTGATTTTGGAAAGTTTTCGGATTCCGCTGGATTGATCGCTTTGATCAGTGTTTTTTTTTCTTTTCTTTGAGAAAGCACTTAGCTTTGGTGTGCAGAGATCTACTGGTACACTTTCCTAATGAATTGTCATTGGACCGACCTTAGATGTTGGCTTTGTATTCAAGGTGTAGGAACGGTATACTGGTATTTCCGAGTTCACTTGAGTCAGGGGCGGCCTCATTGTAGGGGACATTGATCTTAACGTTTCCGTATAACCTCATTCTACAGTTACTGTTACGGTTTTGCAATATCATGCTTCGACATGTGTCTTAATTAATATAAAGTTAAATAATTGCTTTTAATGCAATAGTGTGAGTTTTATTACCACCGCATTTCGGAAAAACACTCAAGCTTCTGAATAAATTTATCCCAGGCAATAAAGACTTTGTCCATGAGTATAATGATATAAAATTATGAAAAGGTTTTTGTATAAGGCAAGATTCGTAGGCACTTGATGCATATTTATGAATCATATTGATGAACGACGTGCAATGGTATTGGGTTTGTTTTCAGGCATTTTAGAGGCAATTTGTAAGATCTTGGTGAGTCTGTGGTCAGCTAGTTGATATGCAGACCACACTTTCGCACGATAAACGAGCTAGATCAAGGTCGTGTGAACCTTAGTTAGAAGCACTGTGGTGCATATCAGGATTTTTGTGATACAGCTGTTTCTTTTGGATGTAATGCTTTGTGAAGCATTTTTGTATTTTTGTGATTGAGCCAATAATTGCCAAGTGTTGTCAGACTAGTCGTAGTCGTCTATCAGGTGTTCAGTATACCTGACCCATTTGGGGTTCATTTGTGGGATGTTAGTTTTGTCATCGTCAGCTGTTTATCAGGTCTTACAAATACCTCTGGCTTGAGAATAGACCATTGCAAAGCAATGCTCGGATAAGTTGTATGATCAAATAGATTAATATTTCTGCAGTCTTATGAGAAATGCCTATACAACCATTAAGATAATAATTAATTAAATAATTAATTAAATTACAATTGTGAACAGACATTTCGCTTAGCTTAATTGCTTGGCGGAATTTACCCAGCATTATGAATATTGACCATTCATGAAATCCTTACAGAAGCGAATATAGTATTTATGTCAGTATGTTAGGAACATTTGAATCTGTCCTAAATTCAACGTCTATACATTTTGTAAATTAATGTATATAGCGTAGATTGACGCCACAGTTCAAATAACCACTAACTTTACTGGTGATTAAAGTTTAAATTGAGTGAAATATGCATAAAATCACTATGGTGATTCTTTTGTGGTTGATTAGATAGTCCATTATTATTATTATTATTCAAGAATCTTGTATGATCATTCTGCGATGATTGGAATGTGTTTCCAATTCGGGTAACACAATTTTGAGGTGATCCAAGTATTTTTTTTTCTTTTTTTTTTAATGGTCACATTGCTTTTCTTAGGATTTTTGGGTCGTTTTAACGACAGTGCTCAGTTTTAATTTATTTTGTTTGTCGTTATTATGTATCTAGTTTATGTCCTCTATGGAACTTGGTCGGAGTGTATATATGCTTTTACTCTGTGACGATATTAGTTGTATTTCCACAATGTGGTAAGATCTAGATCGAGGTGTGTGTACATATTAAAGTGATATAAAGTGCTTTATTCAGCACATAATAGCTATAATGTGCTTTAATCAAAACATAATAGTTGGCGACGAGGAATTGGGACTTGATTCACCGGCACAGATATAGTCTATATCAATGAAGAACGGTATTTACGTCAGGTTTGTTTCAACGGCCACGTGAGTAAAATCAAGAATCAAGCAAATTGACATGAAATTTACACAGGGTACTTGTAAACTGTCATAAGCAACTCATCGTATATTCATCTGCGTGTGCCTGCATGCCACATATTCAAAATAATATTTATCGCAGTTCGGACTTTGAGGTTATGCGAAGTCATTTTTTCTCAAGCCCAGGACAATATTCGGTCATCGATCACGACCCAGTGTGTTTTAAATCGGTTATTTTGAAACATTTTATTATATTTGAACTGTGATTTTTAAAATTATTTCGAAATTCCGTCAAGATGGACGCAAACCAGTTTCAACAATTACTGAACATTTTTACTGATTCTCAAGAGAAGTTACTTGAAAGGTATCAAGCTCACCAGTTCGTCACAACCCCACAAGCCACTAACATCACACCTTTTGAAAATGTTGATTCTGAAAAGGAAAGGTCTGTGTCGTATTTAGAACGATTTAAAAATTACGCAAACTTCAACAATGCCACCGATCCAACAAAGAAAGCTCAACTCTTGTGTACATCAATAGGGGCAATTCATTATAACAATCTCTCTGCATTTTAGGCCCTGATAAACCAATCAATTCTCTCGGTTATAATGACCTAGTAAAACATTTCAAGCAAATACTGTCACCTCAAGTCTCAACCGTAGTTTCCCAACACTATTTTTTGAACGTCAATCAAAAAGAAAGTCAAAATATTGCAGGATTTGTTGCCACTCTTAGAAGCCACTTACTAGACTGTGACTTTTATATTCAGTGTACATGTGACGCCAGAATTTCAATCGCGGATGTTTTCTTCGTGCACAATTTATACGTGGCTTGCGAGATAATTGGATCAGAGAGAAACTTCTCCAGTCTAATGGCACGAAATTTGATGATCTCCAGAAGAAGGCTATAGCCTTGGAAGCATCACGGTATGAGAGTAATCAGCTGTCAAAACAGCTCACTGCACCATCAGACACTGTAGAAGACACAAACAAAGTAACAAAAGCCACAAGTTCATATAATGACCGAAGTATGAATCAATATAGCACTGATACTCAGTCACGTTTTGTTCAACAGCCTAGCCCAGGCTCTCACTCACGTTCACAGTCCAGGGGCCGCCGTAGTTCTGTCAATTATAGAGCACTAGGTATTGATGGATTATGCCTGAATTGTGGAAATTCAAACCACAGGTCAAGAGATTGTCGCACAAACAGAAACTCTCTTAAATGTAGGTCATGTAGGAAAGTGGGACATGTTGCAAAAGTTTGTATCACTACACTTCTTCAACAGTCAAATACACACAACATTGCAACTGAGAACATAGATGGCAACTTGCATGACCACCCTGAAACCAATTTCGGGATAGGACAACTGGAATGCATCGAAGATCTCTTTGAAGTAGGACAAGAATCAGATAAATATTTTATCACTGTTAAACTCAACAATAAATCAGAAAGATTTGAAGTCGACACGGGAGCAAAATATTCACTCATCCCAGAGAACGAATGTTCAACATTGGGTCTTGGTTTGCCATTGCAGCCAACAAATGTCTGTTTTCGATCATATTCTGATCATGTTATCAAACCCAGAGGAAAAATTGTTGTCACAGTATCATACAAAGGAACATAAATTGTTGCAGATCTGTTTGTAGTTCCGCAAGGTCATGCCGCATTGCTCGGTCGTGTTTGGATCAGGGGCCTGGGCCTTGATCTGAAGGAAATTGACAAAGACACAAATCAATCACTTCACACTGAATCTGCCAACTCAGTGCAGTCAATTCAGGATATTTTACATCAGTATAGTACAATCTTTGAAGAAAAAATTGGATGCGTTCCCAATATAGAAGTAAAACTGCAACTCAGAGAGGGGGTGAAACCTGTCTTCAATCGTGAACGTGATGTCCCTTTTGCTCTTCGGGAACGCGTTGAAAAGGAACTCGCTTCATTGGAATCAGAAGGAGTTATTTCTCCCACAGCTTTAAATGATTGGGGATCGCCTCTTGTTGTTATCCCAAAACCGGATGGGGGAGTTAGGTTATGTGTTGACTACAAATGTGGAGTAAATTCAAGGTTGATTTCCGCAAACCATCCCATAAGACAGTTAATGATGTTCTACATAGTCTTAGAAACTCAACATTTTTCTGCAAGTTAGACTTATACAAGGCATATCTACATCTGAAGGTCGATGAAGAAGGTAGTAGGATTCAAACTATATCCACTCACAAAGGAACCTTCAGGATGCACCGACTGAGTTTTGGCATCAAAACTGCCCCCTCAGTATTTAATAGGATATTATCACAGATCCTTCATGGTCTTCCAAAAGCTGAAACTTATTTTGACGACATCATAATACATGGTACAACGAAGGAGGAGTGCACCAAGAACTTAATAGCCTGTCTAGAATGGCTTTCAAAAAATAATCTGCATTTGAACAAAAGCAAATGCTCATTTTCAAGGAAAACATAGACTACCTAGGGCATATTGTATCATATAATGAAATCCGCAAGTCACCAGAGAAAGTTCAAGCTGTGTCACAAATGCCACGCCCTAAATTAATGAAGAAGTGAGACGCTTCCTTGGTATGGTGACGTATTATGCAAAGTTCATTCCTAATTTTTCAACGAAGTCCCACCCATTACGGCAGTTACTGCGGAAAGGTGAACGGTTTTACTGGTCTGCAACCTGTGAAGCAGCTTTCTTGAATCTCAAGTCCGAGTTATGTAGTGAACGTGTTCTTACCCCATTCAACCCATCACTGCCTATCATCTTGTCAACCGATGCCAGTCCTACTGGTGTTGGAGCAGTATTAAGTCATGAGATGGATGGCCAAGAAAGACCCATCGCCCATGCATCTCGTGCCCTAACACCAGCAGAATGTAATTACAGTCAGCTTGACCGGGAAGCGCTGGCAATAATTTTCGTCACAACACACTTCTACAACTATATTTTTGCAAGACATTTAATTCTTGTGACAGACAATGAACCTCTGTCTCGTATTTTTCATCAGAACAAGGGCCTGCCACAAATGACATCCGCAAGGCTCCTAAGATATGCATCGTTTCTCTCCGGGTTCGACTACACGGTAAGAGTGAAAAAAGGGAAAGATAACGAAAATGTTGATTGGCTATCCCGAGCCCCTCTTGCATCTAACTCGCCAAACATTGAAACATCAATAAATGCAGAAGTTTCACAACTCTGTGCTGAAACGATTCTTCAAGTGTCAAGTGAAGCCATTACGTACGAAACTATCCGTGATGAGACTATGTTAGACCCAGAACTTAGTGCCACCCTGCAACGTCTTCAAATTCAATCCTTGGATGAACCATATACCGTTGAAAATGGTATTCTATTCCGTCAAGACCGAATTGTTATCCCAAAGAAACTACAAAGAAACATTTTGGAAGAGTTACATTTAACACACCTCGGCATTGTGAAAACAAAACTGTTAGCAAGACGATATGTCTACTGGCAGCAATTAGACAAAGACATTGAGAAGCTTATCAAATCTTGTGAAGAGTGCGCGCAGACTCGTTAAAATCCACCAAAAGCTCCAATACACCCCTGGGATGAACCAGAAGAAAATTGGGAACGCACACACGTTGACTATGCGGGGCCATTTGATAACCACCATTTCTTGATGTGTATTGACGCGAAATCAAAGTGGGTCGAAGTACGAATGGTGAAAGACGCTCCATCCACAGCAACTACTATCAGTCTGCTTGACAATATCTTTACAGTACATGGGTACCCGAATGTCCTTGTTTCAGATAATGCCACTATCTTCACGAGTGATGTATTCAGATCCTATTGCAAGGAGAGAGGGATTTTTCAGAAATATATTGCACCAGGGCACCCAGCAACCAATGGACTAGCCGAGAGAAACATCCAAACTTTGAAGAGGCGACTTCGTGCTGCTGTAAATGACCCAGCACCATTATCGACTAAGTTACAGAACATCTTTTTTCAATACAGAGCAACGCCATTGGCATGTGGACAGTCTCCAGCTGAACTAGATTTGAAACGTCGGCTACGTATTCGGTTGGATGCTCTACTTCCAAACCAAATGAGCTTGACTACATCCAGTTTCTCACCACCTGTTCGCTCTTTCAAAGTGGGAGAGAGAGTGCAAGTCCGGATTCACCAGAAAAAACGTGATATTTGGCAGTTTGGTGTTATACAAACTAAACTCGGCCAGCGTCACTATGATGTGAAATTGGATTCGGGACGAATTTTAAAGCGGCATGTTGACCAGTTACTATCGATTCTCGTGCCAAAGAAAGATAAGCATGTCACTTTTGCTCCAACAAATCCTCCAGTGCGTGGTGTTCCAAATATACCAACACCAACCCAGTCAAGACTAGAGAATGATGATATTCCTCCTGCAACCACACTTCAGATGATAGAAGGCAGACCATCCTGCAACCAGATGATCGCCCTGATCGAAACAGCCTTCCACCACCTGCTGATAATTATTTAAGAAGATCAGCCAGAGACAGGCGGCCTCCTCAGTATCTGCAAGACTATGTGCCCAAATGAATATGAATAGTTCCTTTTATTTGTTTTTACATAAGTGGGGGAGACTATTATGTATCTAGTTTATGTCGTCTATGGAACTTGGTCCGAGTGGATATATGCTTTTACTCTGTGTCGATGTTAGTTGTAATTTGTTCATTGTGTTAGGATGTTGATTGAGATGTGTTTGCATATTAAAGTGCTATAATAATCTTTATTCAAAACATAATAGCTAAAATGTGCTTTATTCGAAACATAATACTGTGTAACCAATGATGGTCGTCCGTTGAAACATAACCGCTGTGGCGACGTACCAACTACACTACTGCTACTACTCTGCTACTGTGTGGTGTGATGTCGGAGTGGAGGGGGAAGGGATGGAACGATAAGTCATGGTCATGCGCTGAATGGGGAACAATGCATTGTCTGTCCGGCACCTGGGTCTGGCGCCCGGCTATCAAAAAAATACTCATAGAATACCACACAAATGGATGGATATATCTTACATCCAGATTGCAATGAACGTGACTAGTTTCTAAACACAAGTTTAGACGCGTAGTTCCGTACAATTGGGGCCCCTGAACTGAATTGAATTCTCAAATATTTCTTCCAGTACTACTTTTATTTATTTATTATTATTTATTTATAATTTATCTTTTACGGTTTGCGGGCCCCTAAACTCGGGGGCCCCGGGGCGGTGCCCGCTTGCCCCATTGTAGCTACGCCCCTGCTGTTTAGTGAGAATAAATGGCTCAAATCGCAATGATTGGTTTTATCCGACTTGGCTGCACAATCACTCGCTAAAATACATGCGACGGGAGACGAGGAGGTGTCTCTATTAGATGAAAACACGCTGGCACGGAGGGACACGGTTATCTGAGTGAAACAGCTTGTTGAAGCCCTTCCAGTTTATATGAGGAAGGTTAAACATTTCTTCAGACAGAGGAGCGCAAGAAAGGGAAGTGAGTGCGTGTTTGATAATTCTAAGATTGTGATATTTATTTTTTTAGTTCAGTTGACTTTTGGTTATTGGTGGAATAAGTGTTTATTAAGTTTTGTAATTTGTCTCCAGGGAATAACTATATAAAATAATAACCAATATGTTTTGTATTGTGTTAGAAATGCATTCATAATCGTACATTTTCCCTTTAGTCATGTTCCGTACCAGTATGTGTCGTGATAAGTGAGTGCGTCACCGTGTATTTGATGTACCTCGCGGCGAAATACTCAAGTCTGAGGATTTCTTGTTCCGTGTAGGGATATTTGAAATACTCTCTACAGACGTGACTAAATATAATATTAAATATAACTCTTACAACCGGAGTTCTGCTCAGATGTGTTAGTGCTGTGTGTAGATCATTTTCCAATATTTAATTGTCTAGGATACACAGGTTTAGGACTGTAACTGGGAACTTTTTATGACGATATTATATTCATGTTACCCGGTAACAGTATTTATAAGTTTGTAAGAATAAATACATCTTTCAGTCCCTTCCGTTCAATGTCTGTTCAATGAGGGAGAATTGATGTATCTCTTTCAAAGTGGGTTCCTTGTAACACATGGCGAAATCATTTTACTGTATTTTCCAAGATTCACTGTATGCAGTTACTGCCTATTTCATACTCGAGCAGTAACTTTAGTTTACTTCCACTTTGATAGGTTTGTAATATAATTTAGCGTCGGACAATCCCGTCTGCCCCATCAAATTGTGTTGAGGTTTGTGTGTAGCCTACTTAGGAATAGAGAAACCAATTATAAGACGCTTCAATTCACTGCTCCACAAGCTGGCACCAGTAATTCCTCATTCTATCGCAATTATAGTCACTACTATTTTGCTCGATATTCTGCCCTAAGTTATATCATATAAAGTCGAGCGTCATTGTCGAATAAATTTTACCGTTAGCCTCTTCTTCTCACTGTGCACCTGGTGGGATATATTCACAGTGGCCTAACTTGCATTCGGAGTCTTGAAAATATCTCACTTGATGTGTTATAAATGATAATTATGCGGCGAACTTTTATAAGTACGGCTCCTAATAATAAATTCTCGATTGCACTTTGTGTGTTCTAGTTTCCTGAACATCATGGAGCAACAACCAATCATTAAGAGAGAGCCTGAATGGTTGTCTGATACTGACGAAGTCCCTAATATTGTAAGTTGTGTTTAATTTTCATATTGTGTAACATAACATGTGCAAGCCAAGGGACTGTTATTCTGTCTGTATGATTTACATTGGTTCATACTTTTATGATACCTTCTAGGATTCTAGAACTACATATAGCAATCTGCTGCATGAGGCAGGTGGTCTATTTGAAGACGAAAGCAAGGTCATCAAAGCGGAAAACCAAATACAGGTGATCATAGGTTCTTATAGTAATCTGCTTGTTTTATCATAAATTGAACATTTTGATTATTCAGTTTTGTTTCTTATTTTAGTAGCTGATATTATTGTAATTACCACTTTACTGACAACCTCGGCCCTATTGTAGGGAAAGTGTACACCACGTGGTTTCTAAACAGTAGCTAATGCATTGGTAATGCAAGTAAACTCTGCAGGGATAATTGTTAGAGTTTGAAACACAGCCTCAATGATAACTGTTGGAGCAAAAATCTATCATTCTAAACTTGAAGCAGTTAAAAGGGACATAAACTTAACTGTTTGAAAATCCCAGCTGTATGTTCATGGAACCTAAACTAGAGGAAGTTAGCAGGTTTGTTCTTTTGAGAATACCTTTTAAATTGCCCTATCTGTGATTGTCAATATGACTTTGTTCGACTGTTGATGACACAGTCTGATGTTGTGTGTGACTGTCTATATATCGTAGGTCCACCCTTCATGATAGCCTCCAATGGTACACACATATTGTTAATTATTGATGGCAAGGATTTACCAGTTTTTCTCGGAGAGTTGGATTGAGGAGGAGAAGGTTTTGGACTGGCACATAGTCACCCTAGAGATGGTGTATGGCGGTGTGCCTCAGCCATTATTAGACTGGCACATAGTCACCCTAGAGATGGTGTATGGCGGTGTGCCTCAGCCATTATTAGACTGGCACATAGTCACCCTAGAGATGGTGTATAGCGGTGTGCCTCAGCCATTATTAGACTTGCACATGGTCACCCTAGAGATGGTGTATGGCGGTGTGCCTCAGCCATTATTAGACTGGCACATAGTCACCCTAGAGATGGTGTATAGCGGTGTGCCTCAGCCATTATTAGACTTGCACATAGTCACCCTAGAGATGGTGTATGGTGGTGTGCCTCAGCCATTATTAGACTGGCACATAGTCACCCTAGAGATGGTGTATGGTGGTGTGCCTCAGCCATTATTAGACTGGCACATAGTCACCCTAGAGATGGTGTATGGCGGTGTGCCTCAGCCATTATTAGACTTGCACATAGTCACCCTAGAGATGGTGTATGGTGGTGTGCCTCAGCCATTATTAGACTGGCACATAGTCACCCTAGAGATGGTGTATAGCGGTGTGCCTCAGCCATTATTAGACTTGCACATAGTCACCCTAGAGATGGTGTATGGTGGTGTGCCTCAGCCATTATTAGACTGGCACATAGTCACCCTAGAGATGGTGTATGGCGGTGTGCCTCAGCCATTATTAGACTGGCACATAGTCACCCTAGAGATGGTGTATGGCGGTGTGCCTCAGCCATTATTAGACTTGCACATAGTCACCCTAGAGATGGTGTATGACGGTGTGCCTCAGCCATTATTAGACTGGCACATAGTCACCCCAGAGATGGTGTATGGTGGTGTGCCTCAGCCATTATTAGACTGGCACATAGTCACCCTAGAGATGGTGTATGGCGGTGTGCCTCAGCCATTATTAGACTGGCAAATAGTCACCCTAGAGATGGTGTATGGCGATGCGCCTCAGCCATTATTAGACTGGCACATAGTCACCCTAGAGATGGTGTATGGTGGTGTGCCTCAGCCATTATTAGACTGGCACATAGTCACCCTAGAGATGGTGTATGGCGGTGTGCCTCAGCCATTATTAGACTGGGAAATAGTCACCCTAGAGATGGTGTATGGCGATGCGCCTCAGCCATTATTAGACTGGCACATAGTCACCCTAGAGATGGTGTATGGCGATGTGCCTCAGCCATTATTAGACTGTCACATAGTCACCCTAGAGATGGTTTATGGCGGTGTATCTCAGCCATAATTGGACTACAGTCGGCATTTTCGTTCAAAAAAGCTCTTTAGCTGTTGCCTATAAAGATATTAATATTCTATATTTGTTTCCACATTGCCTAATCTCGAGAATGTCAAAGGACCATGAATTATGTCTTATATGTGAACTGGTATGAAATTTCAAGTACTTGCCACTTCTTAGGAATGTATTTATCGTTCGTGTTAAAATCCTCCCTGCCTTAAGTATCCTTGATATGAATATTGCTTTAATCTGGTCACAAGAGGTAAAAAAAAAAGATTGGTGCGAGACTATTGAACACAACATTATTCAACTTTGCTTGTTATTATTCTCATTATATTCTAACTGTAAAACTGCATCTTGGCCGCAATGTCGTAACACACACACAATGTGCTAGGAGTCAATAACAACTGTAAACTCCACAAAACTGTCGCTATTGACGTAAGGAAACTATTAATGGGAGGCGGATTCACACTCAATTTGTTATTTTATTCCTTGAATCTTTCAAGTCAAGACTTTCAAGGCATCTGTAAGATATAATTCCATCTACGGAAAGAAACTTATTTGTGAACCAAGTCATTTCTTTGCAGGAAGATACAGACCATCAAACTGACATCAAAATTGAGAAAACTTCTATTCCGGACATCGTTCTATGCCTCAAGACAGAAACACCATCTTTAGATCCAAGCGATGTAAGTATCTACATGCCTCTATACAAGACATCTATTTATCCCGTAATATCATTTAGGGATTTAGAATTGGGTTATCGCAATTGTGTTGATAACAAACAGAAGCTTTCGGTTGTTAGGTTGTGTTTTGTGCAGCAAGCACAGTCCTTGTTGATGGAAAGATCGCGAATCAAATTATCTGTCCCATATAATACTTCCACCCGTGGCTGCCGGCTTTTAGGGATGTTCTGAGCACTGAGCTGCTGGGAGATGCATTATAATGCCATTGGGAAATAGTATATTGCGTGAAGCTAACAGATGTTTGGCTGAATCACCTTGTATTAGTTGCCCGCTGTGGACTTGAAGTCTGGGTGTGCAAATTATTTAGGATATCTTATATTCTGGTCAGAGATCTTCCCATGAATGCTACAGAGAGGAGGTGGGTTTGACGCTCCTCATGAGTGGAGGATATCTTATATTCTGGTCAGAGATCTTCCCATGAATGCTACAGAGAGGGGGTGGGTTTGACGCTCCTCATGAGTGGAGGATATCTTATATTCTGGTCAGATGTCTTCCCATGAATGCTACAGAGAGGAGGTGGGTTTGACGCTCCTCATGAGAGGAGGATATCTTATATTCTGGTCAGAGATCTTCCCATGAATGCTACAGAGAGGAGCCGGGTTTGATGCTCCTCATGAGTGGAGGATATCTTATATTCTGGTCAGAGATCTTCCCATGAATGCTACAGAGAGTAGGTGGGTTTGACGCTCCTCATGAGTGGAGGATATCTTATATTCTGGTCAGGGATCTTCCCATGAATGCAACAGAGAGGATGTGGGTTTGACCTCCTCATGAGTGGAGGATATCTTATATTCTGGTCACAGATCTTCCCATGAATGCTACGGAGAGGAGGTGGGTTTGACTCCCCTCAAGAGTGGTCATCTATTCTTTTTCACTTGAACTTCGGGCAATTGCTGGAATGTCTAAATTATCACTGTGAGGACCTCCTTCCCAATCATGAGCATTGCTGAAACATGTAGTTGACTGTAAGCATGAAGATAAAAAATAATTGAAGATAAGACTTGAAAGTAAAATAATTTTCTTGAACCATCCGGAGAAAGTAATTGCTAATACCAACTCCTCTTAGTTTTATTTGTAAGTACTAAGAAATCTTTCCTTCTTACCGTATTTCTTATTTCTTATATTTTTTAAGTTGTGTTTTCCCTAACCCTCAGCATTCCCATTTGTGAGGTGTCGGGGAGTAAGTGAAATGTGGGTGTATGTGGCAGGGATTTTTGCAGCCGAATGACCTTTTGTCCAGCCCTTAGGAGGTGTAGATGAGCTTTTAAATATAGTATTGAGGTACCGTCCCAGCATTACCCTGCATGTAAGAAGGTTGAACCGTGAAAAGCCAGTTACTGGAAGGTGGGGATTATGCCCACTCGTTCTCCGAGACGGATCACATGACCTGGTGCTTTTAAGTTGTGTGATGTGCTCAGTACCTAATCTGTTCTATACAGGAACTATAAAGATTGGATTCAGTTCCGGTATGCAGCAAAGAATCAAGTTTTCAATTAGTACCTACTTCAATCTCTTCATTGGCCTGTATCTCTACTACAAACTGTGAGTTCCCTTACGGTAGCAGACCTATATTTCGTGTTAAAAGCAGTGGAATTGATGTTACATACTCTAAAATGGACTCACTCTAGAGGGATTTAATAAGCATACCATGACTTCTGTTGAAACATTTGTATAATAAATTGCAGTGATTTGTTAAATGATGTCTTGTATAACATTCTAAATGTTGATTGATTTATGCCTGTATTCTCAATACGTATGCTGGTGCAAATATTGACAGTCTAGTTTCTTGTTACTGAATGATGCGTGCTCGTGTCGGATCCTTGGACCTCTTATAGTCTTTAGGCTAAAATTTAAACATACATGTTTGTTGTTGTTTGAGTCTTCAGTCTTTTGACTGGTTTGATGCAGCTCTCCATGCCTCCCTGTCCTGAGCCAATCGTTTCATCTCTACATAGCTACCACACCCTACATCCGAGGCTATCTGTTTAACATATTCTAACCTTGGTCTACCCCTACAGTTCTTGTCCTCGACCCTTCCTTCCATAACTAAGCTTGCTATTCCTGGGTGTCTTAGTATGTGTCCTACCAACCTATCTCTTCTCTTCATTAGCAGTCGCCAAAAACATCTCTCCTCTCCCACTCGCCTTAATACCTCTTCGTTTGTAACCCTATCTACCCATCTGATCTTCATCATTCTCCTGTAACACCACATTTCAAATGCTTCAATTCTCCTCTTTTCTGCTGCACCAATAGTCCAAGTTTCACTTCCATAGAGCGCTACGCTCCAGACAAAGGCTTTCAAAAATGACTTCCTAACACCTAAATCTATATTCGATGTCAACAGATTCCTTTTTTGTAGAAAGGCTTTCCTTGCCTGAGCCAACCTACTTTTTATATCCTCTTTGCTTCGTCCATCACTGGTTATTCTGCTTCCTAAGTAACAGAAGTCTCCTACTTCCTTCAGCTTTTCACCTGCCAATTTGATCTCCATAGAGGTTTCTGATTTATTTCGGCTGCATTCCAGTATTTTTGTTTTACATTTATTAATTTTCATCATGAATTCCTTCCGTAAAACGGAGTCCATACCATTCAAAAACTCATTTAAATCCTCAGGCTTGTCGGCCAAGATGACGATGTCATCAGCAAATCTCAGAGTTGAAATTATTTCTCCTTGAATCTTCACTCCCACTTTAAATTTTTCTCCAATTTCCTTCATTGCTTGTTCAATGTAAAGATTGAAAAGTATGGGTGATAAGTTGCAGCCTTGCCTTACACCTTTCTGAATAACAGCTTCTCTCTCATGTCCTTCAGCTCGAATGACTGCTGTCTGGTTTCTGTATAGATTGTATATCACCCTCCTATCCCTGTACTTTATTCCAATAGATTTCAAAATGTCAAACAATTTAGTCCAATCAACGTTATCAAAAGCCTTTTCTAAGTCTACAAATGCCATGAACGTTCTCTTATCTTTCCTTATTCTACCTTCCAAAATCAGCCTAAGACTTAGTACAGCTTCCCTTGTTCCTACATTTCTCCTGAAACCAAACTGGTCTTCACCTAACTCCGTTTCTATCTGGCTTTCAATCCTCTTGTAAATTATTCTAGACAGGATCTTTGAAGCATGAGTAATCAAGCTGATTGTACGGTAATCTTCACATCTGTCAGCTCCCACTTTCTTTGGTATAGGGATGATAACATTCTTCTTGAAATCAGAGGGTACCTCACCTGTCTCATAAATCCTACACACCAAGTGAAATAACCTGATCAGACCTTCATCTCCTATGCAGCGTAACAACTCAATCGGTATATCATCTATGCCTGGTGCTTTGTTCCTGCCAAAGTCCTCTAATGCTCTGTCAAATTCTGATCTCAATATTAAATCTCCTTTTGCATCCTCATCAATTTCCTCCTCCCTTTCCATTACATGATTCTCAATCTCCTTTCCCTTATACAAGCACTCTATGTAAGCTTTCCATCTCTCAACCTTTTCTTCCCTATCTGATAGAGGCTTTCCATTTGTGTCCTTAATATTACAGCACTTAGTCTTCTTTTCCCCAAAAGTATTCTTAATCCTTCGATAAGCTGTGTCTACTTTTCCTATTTTCAGACAATTTTCTATACCTGCACATTTCTCTTTCAACCATTTTTCTTTCGCTTCCTTGCACTTCTTGTTAACCTCATTTCTCAGACGTCTGTATTCTGATTTCCCCTTTTCATCTCTTAGATTCTTGTGTTTCCGCCTTTCATCCATCAATTCTAGTATATCCTGAGTGATCCACGGTTTTCTACCTATTCTTTCTTTCCTACCAATGTTTTCTTCTGCGGATTTTGTTATTTCATTCTTCAAAAGCTCCCATTCGTCTGCAATTGAAGTTTGTTTAGGGGTTTTGATTAGTCCTTCCTTTATACTCTTCTTGAATCTTTCGTTTACATCCTTCACTTTCAGTCTGTCTATTGCCCACCTTTTTGGCTTTTGACTTTTCTTCAGTTTCTTCAACTTTAATCTGCATTTCATTACAACCAGATTGTGGTCAGAGTTTATGTCAGCACCAGGATATGTTTTACAATCCAAAATCTGGTTTCGAAACCTCTGCTTGACCATAATGAAGTCGATTTGGTAACGCCCTGTATCTCCTGGTCTCATCCATGTGTATATTCTTCTATTGTGGTTATCGAACAAGGTGTTAGCTATGACCAACTCATGTTCGGTGCGGAATTCCATCAGCCTGCTTCCTCGATCATTCCTTTCACCTAATCCGAAATCTCCTACTATCTTCCCTTCTCTCCCTTTTCCTACCACAGCATTCCAATCTCCCATTACTATAACATTTACATCACCTTTGATATACCTCAGAATGTCATCTATTTCTTCGTAGACCTTTTCAACATCCTCATCATCAGCTTGACTGGTAGGCATATAGACTTGTACCACTGTGGTGCACGTAGGTTTAGTATTGATTTTTGCTACAATAATCCGTTCACTGTATTGTTCATAATATTCCACCCGCTGTCCAAGTTTCCTACTCAATATGAGACCAACCCCTGCTTGGCCATTGTTTGATTTAGTGCTAATGACCCTATAGTCTCCTGACCAAAAGTCCTGCTCTTCCTGCCAGCGCATTTCACTAATCCCAACTAAATCCAACCTCAACCTATCCATTTCCCTTTCTAAGTTTTCTAACTTTCCACTTCCTAGCAGACTTCTAACATTCCACGCTCCGATCCGTAGAATGTCAGATTTCCTCTTTGTCACTTCTGTGATGTTAACCCCCTCTCGAGTAGTCCCCACCCGGAGATCCGAACGGGGGACTAGTTTACCTCCGGATTGAAATTTTACAAGGGAGGAGGCCATCATCACATGTAATTATGCATAGAGAGGTGCATATCCTCGGGAATAGCATTACGGCTGTAGTTTCCCGTTGCTTTCAGCCGTGCAGCAGAACGCAGTGTAGCCATTAGTTGGCTTATATTATCAATATCTTAACCGTCTATTAGACTAGTAAAGAATTGATTTATTCTGAAAGGCTGCTACTCCCTTTCAGAATAAGTAAAGAGCAGTTCTACTACAAAATACTAACCTTCTACTAACAATTAAATACCAAAATTCTACTAACGAAAAAAATACTAAAGTTTCACCAACAAACAAATACTACCACTTAAACAGTCTGTCACCAGGCCCACTCACATGCACCCTCACCAGACACACTCACACACCACAGTCTAATAGAACAATGACATATATCTAATAAACAAATTAACTTCATACTTACAACTAAAACTAACTACATACTTGCTGTACTGTAATTAGAATTGACAATATTTACAAAATTTAAATGATAGTCTGGTAGCAAAAATATCTACCCCGTCCGGGATTCGAACCCGAGATCTCTAGGTAGGTCGGTAGATACCCACAAAACATCAAAGCAGATATTATAAAATTAAATTTAGATGATAATAATAATGATAATAATATTTACACTATTTACACTAAAAACAAAACAAACAAGGTCTCCCAAATGACTCCCACATAAATTAATAAAATGCCAAACTAGGCCTGATCTCAGGAGAGATCGTAAAATATCTGGACCAAATGTCCCAAATTACTACAATCTAGGTTATTGGCCCCTAATGGTCTGGGCGATAGCAAAAATGACAATCAAGTGGAAACCAGAACGAAAATTAAGTGAGACATACACTACTAGTTAGTTAGTAAGTTATTGTCATCTGCCCCTCTTAACAAAGATAAAATTATACAAATTTGTATGAATTTAAAAATTTAGAGGTGGGTGCCTAAATATGATTTAAAAAATCCTCTCGGCGGTAGATTTCACCGGGCAAACTAGGGGATTGGCTATAATAGGCAAAATATGCAGGTTTTCGTAGGAGGATCAGACCTCATTGATTGCAAGAAAGTATTTTACATTTGGAGGTTAAGAATCAACTTTTTTGTATGCATATTTTTTTGCAAACTCAAAAAACGAAAACATTATAACCAGACAAATAAAGCTTAACGAATTTTAACTGAAAAACAGGCCAAATTAAGGCTGGGAAAATCAAAAACCTTTTGGAAAAGAGGGAAAGAAAAATAAAGGTGTGGAAGCTAAAAGGGTGGGAGACAATGGACAAGTTCCAAGAGGATTTAAAAAAGGAAGTTCCCAAAGATGAAGCAAAAAGTGTAGAAGAGGAATGGGCATGTTTTAGGAATGGTTTTGTGAAGTGTGCAGTAAACACCTGTGGAAGATTATCAGGGAAGAAAAAGGAAAGGGAGACTCCTTGGTGGAACGACAGGGTAAAGGAAGCTGTTAAAGAAAAGCAAGTGGCATGGAGGAAGTGGATAGGCAGTAAAAATGCAGAGAAATTACAAAAATATAGAGAAGCAAAGATGGCATGCCAAAAATTGTACAAGAAGAAAAACGGAAAAGTTGGGAAAGATTCACAGAAACTTTGAAGGAGGATATCCAAGGAAGTAAGAAGGTGCTATATGGATTCGTTAAAAACAGTGTAAAAGGTAGGGAAAATACAAAATGTGTAAAAACTGAAGCAGGGCAGATATTGTATCAAAGAGATGATATATTAAATAGATGGGAAGAATACTTTTCAAAGCTACTAAATGTGAAATACATTGAACTGGAAGATGAAAGGGAACAAGAAGAAACAATGGAGGAAGAAGAACAAGAAAAGGAGATAACTATGCTAGAAATAGAGGAAGCCATACAGAAGATGAAGAGTGGTAAAGCAGCAGGAGTGGATGAGGTGACCACGGAAATGGAAGGAAGGAAGGAAGCTTGTAGTTTAACGTGACCGTTAATCTCGCGATCATAAGCCACGGGACCTCAGTTTTACGTGGAATCCGAACCACAGGACATGGCATTTCACATCGAAAATCTCACATGCAGTGACCGGGAATCGAACCCGGTCCGCCTTGGTGAGAGGCATACAGCTTGACCCCACGGAAATGATAAAAGCAGCGGGACCAATAGGGATACAGTGGCTGTATAGATTATTTAGAATAATTTGGAAGAAGAAAGAAATTCCAGAAGAATGGGGAAAGGGTTTAATTGTCCCGATTTTTAAGAAAGGCGACAAAAAGGAATGTAATAACTACAGAGGGATCACTCTTATTGCTCATGTAGCTAAGATCTTTGAGAGAGTATTGGAAGGCAGACTGAGGAGGAAGATAGAAGGAGAGTTGGACGAAGAACAGTATGGTTTTAGGAAAGACAGATCAACATTTGACCTAATCTTTACATTAAGGCAAATGATGGAGAAAAGATGGGAATTTGGAAAAGACATGGTGATGACATTTATTGATATTGAGAAAGCATATGACAGTGTGCCTAGACAGGTGGTTTGGGATGTATTAAGAAAGAGAAGAGTTATCAGAGCAGAAGTCCAAATGTTAAAAGCTATGTACAAAAATTGTGTCAGTAGCGTGAAGACCAGTATAGGAGAAACAGAATGGTTTAAAGTGGAAACGGGTCTCCGACAGGGAAGTGTATTGTCCCCATTACTATTCATCATAGTCATGGATGAAATCCACAAGAATGTCAAACAGAGATTGGGACAAGAAGCAACAAAGGCCATGCTGTTTGCAGATGATATAGTTATATGGGGTGAGGATGAAAAGGATGTACAAAAACAACTAGATGTATGGAACCAAGAGATATAGAAATTTGGGATGAAAGTAAGCACAGAGAAGAGCAAGATAATGGTAATGTCAAGAGGAAGGAAGAAAGGAAGAGGAAAGAAAGAATTGAATAGCAAAATTCTAGAAGTCGTTAAAAGTTTCAAGTATTTGGGAAGTGTGATCGCAGAAGATGGAAAGATAACTGAGGAAATTGGAAAGAGAATACAACAAGCGAACAGTTTTTACCAGAGTGTAAGGGGTATTGTGTGGAACCGAGATGTCTCAAAGAAATGCAAAAAAGTATTATATTCAACCTACTACAGACCCATACTAACATACGCAGCTGGAGCGTGGACTACTACAAAAAGAGAGGAGTAGAATACAAGCCGCAGAGATGAAATTCCTAAGAGGTATAGAGGGCAAGACCAGAAGAGATAGAGTTAGAAATGAAGAGATTAGAGAAAGGACAGGAATATTGAAGCTGCAGGACAGGATAGAAACAACAAAGTTAAAGTGGTATGGACATATGATGAGAATGGGAGAGGAGAGTGTACCAAAGAAAACTTTCTGTGAAAAGATGACAGGGAAGAGACCACGAGGAAGGCCCCGGAAGAGATGGGCAGATACAGTGTGGGAGTGTGTAGAAAAGAAGGGAGGAAAACTCGAAGATGTACTAAAATCAGGAGAGGAGTGGTGGAGAGACAGGCAACGATGGAGGTCCTTAATTCACAACCCGACCCAGGAAGATGGAAACGGGAAATGATTATATATATATATACAAGCAGTAACGATAACTTTTAATCTACGAAGAAGAACCTGAGGCCGTCAACTCCAATGAAGAACATCAGACGCAACGAGACTTCAAGCACGTGGGAGACAATGATTCCGTTGGCGAGCTCATGTAATCTACGACACACACTCTGTTTTTCGATAGGGACAATATAAATTCTTTAAGCATAAATTTGGAAATAAGTTAAATTCACGTTATTCTCCCGACCGGCGTATTAAGTAATTTTGTTCGTGGCAATGGTTAAAGTAGTATGCTCCGCTAATAGTGTTAATTTTATTCAAGATGCTATCATGTTTTCTAAGTATATTAAATTCAATTTTACAAAGTAGATTCTTTGATTCCAGTAGGTAGCAATAGTTGTAATACCACATCCTTCTCCACAATCAAATGTTGTCTGGGTTGATGATCCAATCATCCCACGGCCTAGTCATTAAGAGGTTCTCATACGTTCTACTCACGCTAGGGGTCGATATTAAGTATATAAATTTAGCTTGGAACACAGTGTATCCGGCTTGGCGCCCAACATAGATCAAACTTAGCAGTAGTATTTTCTGGTGAACAGTCCGCCCAAGTAAAAACATTTCATTTGGTTCCGACAACGTTGGGACGAAAACCCAGGAACATTTGAGGAAGGAGAAGAAGACATATTTCTGTGCCGGTATTTTGGGGGTTATTTGTCTTTATCAGTGTATATCATTATGGGGGATGAGAAAGAAAGACAGATGAGGTTACGTAGTGGTCATCAACTGGAGAGTGATGATACGAACAGTATGTCGAGTGATGGTAGTACCGGGGTAGCGGAGGTATATCCCGATACTGAAACAGGGAGTGTAGGCGGCCAACCAGAATTAAAAACTTTACTTCTCGAGTTCATGTTTCAGAACAATGTTAGTAGTGATGCCTTAAATGCAAAATTAGAACAAAACAGTAGGGAAAATAAAGAAAGTACAGATGCCTTAAACGCCAAATTAGAACAAAACAGTAGGGAAAATAAAGAAAGTACAGATGCCTTAAACGCCAAATTAGAACAAAACAGTAGGGAAAATAAAGAAAGTATAGATGCCTTAAACGCCAAATTAGAACAATACAGTAGGGAAAATAAAGAAAGTACAGAAGCTTTAAATAAAAAATTAGAACAGAATAATGCAAAATTAGATAAGAACAACAAGGAAATTAGTGTGAAATGGAGCAGATTAGAGGAGAAATCAGAGGAGTAATGGAAGAGAAGGTTAAAGAGATCATTGCAGGTTTAGACAAGAAATTAGGAAAAGTACAGGAGGAGTTGGAAAGTAGAATCAGCACACAGGCTGAAAATTTAAAGGAATTAGTTAAATTAGAAACACTGCAGGTTAATAAGAAATTGGGGGGGATTGACAAGATTCAGGTATCAACTAAAGAGGTTAAGGAACAGCTGGGGGGTAGAATTGAGAAAGTCCACTCGCAAATAGTTGCAGAAGTAAATGATTTAAGAGAGAGTAATAAAGAGAGCATTAGCAAGATTGAGGAGAAACAAGCAAAGCTATATGATAAATTAGAAGAATCAGAAGGAAACAATAAATTAACAGTAAACAGTATTGAGAGGAAGGCTGAGGAGAAAATCGCAGAATTAGAATTAAAATTAAAAGCTAGGATGAGGCAAGAAAATAGTCAGAATAGGCCAGTTTTTGTGAATAGCACACACAGGGAGGTAGAACTGGGTAAGTTCAGCAATCGACAGGGGTGCCCAATGGAGTTCATGAACACTATAGGAAATAAATTTGGAGAGAGGTTGGAAAATGGTAGTATTGAGTGGTGCCAGGTAGTGGAGTTCTTGGAACAGATGTTTGTGGGGGAAACGAGGAATTGGTTTGCTGTCTATAGAGACAAGTTTACTGATATTAATGATTTTAAAATGAAATTCTGTGAAAAGTTCTGGAATGAGGTTATTCAGTCGCAGCATCGTGAGGGAGTAGTGTGTGGTAAATATAACCCTAAAGGAAGCTCCACCATGACCGAATACTCTTTAGGGCAGGTTTTAGTGTGTAAATATCTGGATCGGTTGAAGGAGGAAAGTGATGTGGTGAGGTTGCTACTTAGGCACTTTCCCTATAGGATCAAGGAGGCTGCTTGTATCCAGAATGTAAAGACAATATCACAAGTAGAAAATTTGTTAAGCACATTTGATGCACTAGGCACAGGGGGTTATGACGACAATTTCAATAGGAACCAGGGTAATAATAATAATAATAATAGGCCTACTGAAGCCAGGCATCAGGAAGTTCAAGGGAACGGTGGCGATGGGGCCAACGCTCAAAATAGAAATATAATAATAATAATCAGCAACATCAGAACAGAGTAAATGGCTATGGTAGTCAGTACCAAGGTAGGAACTATGATTTCAGGGGAAATCAAGGGAGAAATAATGATTTCAGGGGAAATCAAGGGAGAAATTATAATGACAATAATTACAACCAGAATAGGGGTCAAGGAAGAGGACAGCCTAGTGGTAGTAATATACAGCCAAACAATGACAACACCGCCCAGAACAACCAGACCAGTGCAGTACATACATGTTTATTTGTCCTCAATTCTTATATCTATTACGTCACCTATGAAGGTACTGATCTCAGCATTCCTCTTCACTTCAAGATTCACTTAAAAGAAAATAGATTATTATGTTACAGAATTTGACTTATGTGTATAATGTGCTTCTCTAGCAGTAGGATGTGACGGTCAGTATCAGAGTCGACAGCGAATACACATCTCCACTTCAGCGGACCAGTGCAATTATGGTACATGGTGTGTTACTTATGTAAAAGTGTAAGCATAGAAATAAATTATTCCATCTTATCCCTAGGGTGTGGAAGAAGACATTCAGGAACGAGAACGTGTCCGAGGGGATAATCACTTAAATGAGTAAGTGTTCAACACACAAAATACGCGATTTATCGCTTTAAATGTTAATAGCTGTAAGTTTTGGATTTGAATATGATTTGTTTGCAATGTCAGATGTGTCTCTCATTGTTTGTGTCTCATGAAGTAGATACTGATATTGACTTTCCATTTAGCAGCCCACAAATTATCCATTCTCGTTCAGTGTTCTCACTGTCGGGGTATATTTAAGAAACGACTGTTAATGGGAGCTATTTCTGTCTTGTGTAAATTTATCTGGAAGATATACACCCGACGCAGTGATAATAATATGAATATGTTTTAGTGATTAACTTCCCCTCTGTGTCATGAGCACCACATGATTCTTCTGTAACCCGACGTGAAAAGCGTCACTCGAAGTTACTATTAGGAAAATACATTAGAACTAATGCAACTAGTGATAAATCCAAGGAAAATGTTAGATATTTGCCATGTATGAATATGATACAAAACGTTGATGCTGCATTTTTTCGTGGATATCACATTATAGCTTGTGAAAACACGGAATGATATCCCAGGGTTTAGTAAGCATCTTGAATTTTCCCAGTGGAGGTTTCTGGGTATCTTGTTCCGGTAGAGCAATACACTTTGGGCAGGACTTGTAGAGAATTACACATTGGGTAGACAAGTCTTGTAAAGGTGTACATATTTGGTAGACAGGACTTATGGAGAAGTACACAGTCTAGATGTTCAACTATTTAACATTCATCAGTAGAGCGGATACGAAACCCTGACGCCAGGGGCTAATGCTGGAATTACTCTGCCAGCTTCCTTTGCTATTTTGACTTTCGTTACTACCCTTGTTTCTCGATTTTTTTTCTCTCTGGACAGAGTTGCTGCGTCAACCTTGTGGTTCTAGCCTACTTATTTTTGCCCGAAAAAAGTACTATTTCAATCTCCTTGCCATTCACGTCGGGATTTTGGTTCCTCCGACAGGTTTTTTGTGCTGCAAGTGACAAAAACACGGTCTGGAACACTGTGGTTGTTTCGGAGACGAGGTTTTCGCTTGGTTGACCGAACAGCAGCCTAGTATATCCTGCGTGATACACGGTTGTCTACCTATTCTTTCTTTCCTACCAATGTTTTCTTCTGTGAATTTTGTTATTTCATTCTTCAAAAGTGCCCATTTCTCAGCAATTGTAGCTGGTTCAGGGGTTTTCATTAGTCCTTCCTCTATACTCGCCTTCACTCGTTTGTTCACGTTCTTCTCTTTCTGTCTGTGTATTGCCCACCTTCTTGGCTTTTGTATTTTCTGCAATTTATTCGACTTAAGTCTGCATTTCATAACAACCAGTTTGTGGTCAGAGTTTATGTCAGCACCGGGATATTTTTTGCAATCCAAAATCTGGACTCGAAATCTCGGCTTGACCATAATGCAGTCGATTTAGTAACGCTCTGTATCTCCTGGTCTCATCCATGTGTATATTCTCCTATTGTGGTTATTGAATAAGGTGTTAGCTATGACCAACTCATGCTCGGTGCAGAATTCCATCAGCCTGCTACCTCGATCATTCCTTTCACCTAATCCGAATTCTCCTACTATTTTGCTATCTATTCCTTTTCCTACCACAGCATTCCAATCTCCTATTACTGTAACATTTTCATCACCCTTGAAATACCTCAAAATTTCACATATTTCTTCGTAGACATTTTCAAAATCTTCATCATCAGCTTGACTAGTAGGCATAAAGACTTGTACCACTGTGGTGCACTTAGATTTTTGTTGATTTTTGCTACAATAATCCGTTCACTATATTGCTCACAGCATCCCATCCGCTGTCCAAGTTTCCTAGTCAATATGAGACCAACCCCTGCTTGGCCATTGTTTGATCCTATAGTCTCCTGACCAAAAGTCCTGAACTTCCTGCCAGCTCATTTCACTAGTGCCAACCTAATCCAACCTCATCCTATACATTTCCCTTTCTAGGTTTTATAACCTCCCACAGCCTGTCAGATTTGCAACTTTCCACGCTTCGATCCGTAGAATGTCAGATTACCTCTTTGTCACTTCTGTGATGTTAACCCCCTCTCGAGTAGTCTCCACCCAGAGATCCGAACGGGGACTAGTTTACAAGAGAGCATCATATGTAATTATGCACAGAGGGATGCACTTGGATACTTATATAATAATAAAGTTATATCGCCACTAGGAGTATTTTACCTTGTCTTCGAATGTACTAAGTGTCGTAAGTAGGATTTGTTTCTCACCGGATTCAAAATTAAATTGTGTATGAGGCATAATCAATAAAGGCAATACCTCTTTAACGAAAGTTAGAAACCTGGTATTTACTGTTTTTTCTGTTTGATTTCGATGGTATTTTATGCGTTGTAGGCTATTTAAACACATGAAAATGTAAAGCTCGAAAATGGGCAAATTTGTTTAAGGAAAGGAACATTTTACTAGCCGTTATCTAGGAAACATGGGCTATATGAAGACTTCGTTCATTGGATGTTGTTAAATTAAATAGAGATGTAAAATTATGTGGTAGATATTGTACCCGTAATTTTCATTAAGCTGACTTGTCGAAATCCTAGAATGAAGAGAGGATCGAAGAATCTTGAAGATCCCGGTTAAAAACCTGAAAATTCCTCCGACATGCACTTTTATGATAATCACACTGTTAGGCAAATTGCGTGCTTACCAGGAGAACTGCGTATGTTTAGGAGTTCTCCTGACCACATACGCAATTTGCCTATCAGTGGAGGCCAAACGGTAGGATATCTTACAGGGAGTCTTCACTCTCGTTTACGGGTCGGCGGCAAACTTCTGTGAAGAAGGTATCCAAAAACTTGTGCCTTGCTATGACAAATGCCTGCAAAAGTTCGCAGTTATGTGGAAAAGTAGTTTAAGAGGTGTAGAAGGTTGTGCAATAAATAATTTTTCTGTATCTGTACACAATTTAATATTATTACCAAACGGAACTTACTTTCTGGACGTGCCTCGTATTTAAATTTGGCATCTTTCATGTGAAATTATTTTCTTCATTAGGTCTAAAAGAGAATAGATAACTATTCTAGTTATGGTCTCAGAGTCTTCCAACTGAGAAGTCTTCCCTGATTGGCTATCAGCGTTTAGACAATTAGCTCGTGGATACCATATTTATCCCAATATAGGCGCAGTATCGCTACGTCTCCAAGGTGAAATAACCCGGCCAGGACGACCCATAATGCATCATAGACTTGCAACTGAGCTAAAAACTCGCTTTGTGTCACCGATCCAGCACCTACAATTCCATGCATTTTTAATACCACAGAATTGATACTGGCCTCAAAATCATCCTAAAATAAGCCTGATACGGGCTCAGTATATTGCTAACGTTGGAAGTTTTTTTCGCTCTCTCACAAACATTTTGATTTAATGGTGAACATAATGCTTAAGACGCCAAAGCAATAACGATATTATTATTATAGCCGAGCCTCTCATAGATCGTGTTCAACAATAACGATATTATTATTATAGCCGAGCTGCTCATAGATCGTTTTCAACAAGAACGATATTATTATAGCAGAGCCGCTCATAGATCGTTTAAAAAAACGATATTATTATTATAGCCGAGCCGCTCATACATCGTGTTCAACAATAACGATATTATTATTATTGCCGAGCCACTCATAGATCGTGTTCAACAATAACGATATTATTATTATAGCCGAGCCACTCATAGATCGTGTTCAACAATAACGATATTATTATTATAGCCGATCTTCTCATATATCGTGTTCATCAATAACGATATTATTATTATAGCCGAGCCTCTCATAGATCGTGTTCAACAATAACGATATTATTATTATAGCCGAGCCGCTCATAGATCGTGTTCAACAATAACGATATTATTATTATTGCCGAGCCGCTCAGAGGTCGTGTTCAACAATAACGATATTATTATAGCCGAGCCTCTCATAGATCGTGTTCAACAATAACGATATTATTATTATAGCCGAGCCGCTCAGAGATCGTGTTCATCAATAACGATATTATTATTATAGCCGAGCTGCTCATAGATCGTTTTCAACAACAACGATATTATTATTATTATAGCAGAGCCGCTCATAGATCGTTTTCAACAAAAACAATATTATTATTATAGCCGAGCCGCTCATACATCGTGTTCAACAATACCGATATCATTATTATAGCCGAGCCGCTCATAGATCGTGTTCAACAATTACGATATTATTATTATTGCCGAGCCACTCATAGATCGTGTTCAAAAATAACGATATTATTATTATAGCCGAGCCGCTCAGAGATCGTGTTCAACAATAACGATATTATTATTATAGCTGAGCCTCTCATAGATCGTGTTCAACAATAACGATATTATTATTATAGCCGAGCCGCTCAGAGATCGTGTTCATCAATAACGATGTTATTATTATAGCAGAGCCGCTCATAGATCGTGTTCAACAATAACGATATTATTATTATAGCCGAACCGCACATACATCGTGTTCAACAATACCGATATCATTATTATAGCCGAGCTGCTCATAGATCGTTTTCAACAAAAACGATATTATTATTATAGCCGAGCCGCTCATACATCGTGTTCAACAATATCGATATCATTATTATTGCCGAGCTGCTCATAGATCGTTTCCAACAATAACGATATTATTATTATAGCAGAGCCTCTCATAGATCGTGTTCAACAATAACGATATTATTATTATAGCCGAGCCTCTCATTGATCGTTTTCAACAATAACGATATTATTATTATAGCCGAGCCGCTCAGATATCGTGTTCATCAATAACGATATTATTTTTATAGCCGAGCCGCTCATACATCGTTTTCAACAACAACGATATTATTATTATTATAGCAGAGCCGCTCATAGATCGTGTTCAACAATAACGATATTATTATTATAGCAGAGCCGCTCATAGATCGTTTTCAACAAAAACGATATTATTATTATAGCCGAGCCGCTCATACATCGTGTTCAACAATACCGATATCATTACTATAGCCGAGCTGCTCATAGATCGTGTTCAACAATAACGGTAGTATTATTATAGCAGAGCCGCTCATAGATCGTGTTCAACAATAACGATAGTATTATTATAGCCGAGCCGCTCATAGATCGTGTTCAACAATAACGATATTATTATTATAGCCGAGCCGCTCATAGATCTTGTTCAACAATATATAATTACGTATTTCACACACATCATTCTATTAGAAGCAAAATTTAATATCTTCAAAGTTAAATTCGTAACTATTTTTTTCCTTTTTAAAATTTTTAGTACTTGCTTTCCGCTGCTCTTCACCTTTGACCTTATATTTACCATCTTTATTCGGATGTTTAGGCTTTTCCTTTTTTATTGCGAGTGCTAAACATTCAGCTTCAAAATGTATCTCGCGCATTTCCACACCATTAATTAATTAGACGTTATTAATTTATTATTATTTAGGGCAAACTCGAAAGTTATTTGTACCGAAAGACTTATTAATGCCACAAAAGTTTTGAGTGAGTTTTATTTTGTAGCTTAAGGTAAACACCCACTGTAAAATCTCTTCTTCTTCTTCTTTTCGTTTGGGCCTACTGAGGACCACGGGGCTCGTTTTGACTTGTAAGGAATTTATGTTTCTTCTTAGCCCAGGCAGCTTTCATCTTCTGGCTGTGTGTCTGCTTTCTTTCCTGTGTCCACTTCCGTCTGGTAGTCCCTGTACACTTCCTGCTGGTGAGAGACACTGGAAAGACACCATGTTGAATCATTTGTCGGAATTGTGATCGATCCTGTATTTTTTTTTATGAAATTCCAAATTGCTGTAGGTCTGACTTCACTGTGGTGATCCATTTGTTTTTGGACGCTTTCCCTCTTCCTGTCGTGGTGAAGATCTGCCTGGTAAGTCTATCTGGACCCATGCGTGTCAGATGTCCGTAGAAAGCTAATCGTCTCTTCCTCATGGATGTGACGATATCTCCTTGATGATCATAGAGCTCATTGTTGTGCCTGATCCTGTAAGTACCACCCTCTTCCCTTATTGGTCCTAAAATCCTTCTAAGTATTTTCCGTTCCTTGAGTTCTTGTTTTCTCAGTGGGCCTTTCCGGTTCATCAGGAGACACTCAGAGGCATATAGAACGGAAGGTCTTACTACTGAGTTGTAATGTAGAAGTTTAAGGTTCTTAGAGAGGCATTTGGATGTGTAGATGCTCTTACAGGAGTGGTAGACCCTTTTCAGTTTCGTGCATCTAGTGTCTATTGCTAAGGTTTCACTCTCGTTTGCTGGAATCCACTCCCCTAGGTACTTCACTGCAGGAATCTTTTTGAATTGCGGTGTCTTTCACAAGAATAGTAGATGGGGCTCCCTTTATATTTGTCATGAACACTGTTTTTTGTATATTGAACTTCAAGCCAGTTTTAGCTGCTATGTTATAGAGGCTCTGTACTTGGTGAGTAGCTTCTCCTATGTTGTTCGCTAACAAGGTAAGGTCGTCGGCAAAGGCCAGGCAAGGTACATTGAGATTGTCTTTCTTGTATCCAATTTGCAGTCCTGTTCCTGATGGTAACGTGGTAGTCCATTCCCTGATAATCTTCTCAAGTACACAATTGAAGAGAATACAAGAAATGCCATCACCTTGTCTTACTCCTGTTTGGATAGAGAAGCTGTCTGAGAGTTCACCTCTGAACTTGACTTTGGAGGTCGTAGTCTTCAGTGTAGACTGGATTAGTCTGGTGGTTTTCGCATTCAGTCCTAATTCCCATAGAGTGGAGAAGAGGGTCTGTCTGTCTATTGAATCATACGCCTTCTGGAAATCCACTAGTATGACTACCCATCGATGTCCGCCGCAGTTCTTGTACCTTAAGATTGTCTGTATTTGCTCTATGCATGATCTATTTGCACGAAAAGCGGCCTGATATTCACCTAGTTGGGAATCTAGTTGACTAGTAACTCTGGTTAGCAAGGCTTTAGATATTATCTTGTATGTGACAGATATTAGAGATATGCCTCTGTAGTTATCAAGGTCAATCCAACTACCTTTCTTGTGTAGAGGATGGATCACAGCTGAGGTCCATCCCTCAGGTAAGGTCTCCGTTGCCCATATGTCCTGTATGATTTGATGGAGGTTTTGTATTGATTGTTCATCAGCATGTTTCCACATTTCTGCAACTATACCGTCTTCACCTGAGGCCTTGTTGTTCTTTAGGCTCTTGATAATCTCCCTTATTTCTTCTATGGTTGGCGGTAAGAAGTCTGGATTTCTGGAAGGAGGGTCATGGAAGGTGAGTCTCTCTTCAGGTTCCTCTGCATTGATGAGCTTCTTGAAATACCCTGCAAGGGTACTGGTGCAATCCTTGTTGTTGTACTGAAGTTTTCCATCAGGTCCACGAAGATGAAGGGTAGGAGCTTTGTATTGTGTCGACTGTTTTCTGAGTTCTCTGTAGAAATCCCTCGAGTTATGTCTTTTGAAGTCCTCTTCTGCCTGTTTTATTAGAGCCTTATTATGGTTCCTCTTGGTTTGTCGCACTATATTGGAAGTTATTTTTCTTTGTGTAAGAAAGGCCTGGTAGTTAGCTTCATTCTTGCACTGGTTCCAAGTGACCCAGGCTCTACGCCTTTCTTCTATAGCCTGGTCACATGTAGTCGTCCACCAGGGATGCTTGGCTTTGTTGGATGAGGCAGGCATGTTTTTTTTAGCGGCATCCAGTAGAGCCTTTTGTAGGTTGGACCAACCTTGCTTCTCTGTGTTTTCCTTCAGGGTGGCTTGGAAACCACAGTCTTCATCACTCAGTTTGAGGACGTTGAACTTTGGTATTTTACCAACTTTGGAGGTATTTGGTGGTCTCCTAATTGGCTGCAGGTTGGTTTTCACCAGAGATAAGTATTGGTCTGAGTCTAAGTTAGTTGCCCTTAGCACTTTGACATTTTGTATCTCTTTGTGATACTTTCTGTCCGTAGCCACATGATCCAACTGGAACTCTCCTAGCATTGGATTTGGGTTCTTTCAAGTCTTGGCCTTCCGAGGCAGGCATCTGAAGGCAGTTGATTTTAGGACCAGGTCATACTTATCACAAAGATCTATGAGGCGTTCTCCATTCTTATTGGTCCTCTTATGGGCTGGATAAGAGCCCACTATCCGACGATATTTTTTCTCCTTGCCAATTTGTGCGTTAAAATCACCCATGAGTATGGTGGTATGATGTTGTGGAATCTTGTCAAGGGTTTCTTATAGAACACTCCAATATTGCTTAACTGACTCTAGGTCTTTTCTGTTTGTGTCGTTTGAGGGTGCATGAAAGTTCATTATGGTATATGCCCTATTGCGGAACCTTAAAGATATTGAAGAAGTCCTACCATTAGGCGAAATGAACCCTACTATGTTATCAACGATACTATGATGTATAGCAAAGCCAGTGCCAAGGTGAGGGACGTTCTTCATCACTCTGATGCCTGGTTTCCCTTTGTAAATCCTGTATCCTTGAGATTCTATTGCATCTTTGTCCGTGAATCTAGTCTCTTGCAGTGCTGCTATCTTGATGTTATGCTTGTCCAGCACATCCAGGGTATGTTTCATTTTACCTACCTTTAACATGGAGTTGATGTTAATTGTAGCTAGGTAGGTGATATTTCTCTTATTTCTTGGCTGTTGCGTATACGGCGGAGCACATGAAAGTGCAGGCTCCCCAGAGTCCGATGGCCTGCATGCCCCATGAGTGGGGGTGGATTGGTTACCACCTGGGGTATTCTCTATGTTAATGTTTCCCTTCATGTTGAGTTCAACGAGTAAGTAAGTAGGCCACCCTAAAGGGCGACGGGTTGTTTACCATCAAGGTTGTTAGCCCTGAGGTTTATAATATCAGCCGCTCCTAACATGGAGAACAGACGCTGTTTGCAACCGCTCGATTCGAGTCAGACGCTGCTCCCTCCTCCTTTCTCAACCGGGCTTGGGACCGGCTATGGCGGAGTTACTGTAAAATCTCTCTATATATAAAAATGAAAGTTTGTCTGTTTTTTCTAAATTTCCACGGAAGTTCGAGTTTTTAACGCGTTTCAGACTGGTTTATGACGGTTGTGCGCAAAAACAAAATTTTTGTCTGTCTGTTTGTTTGTCTGTCTGTACAACTTTGCACGCGTATCCCTCGAGAACGGCTGAGTGGATCAACGTAAAATTTGGTACAGATGTCCATCAGAGGCACGAACGTGATCATTTATGTAACTCTTCTCCATACACCTCATAAAAGAGGGCCTACCCCCTTAAAATGCATGCTGAAATGGGCGTTGAAAGACGAGACAAAGCTCATTTTCAGCGTCTCAATTTGAGAAACAAAACTCGGGGGAGCCCTATGGGCCCCGAAAACCACATTTTTAGCTCCTAAAACCAACAGTTTTTGGGATATACCCAGAAAACTAATTTCATTTATTAAGCTATTGAAAGAATGCCAGTCAGTTACCATGGCAACACATTCTCTGAAGTCCATCTATATCTGTAAGACGCAATGCCATTCCATTTATTACATTACTCTGAACGTTCACAAACGGCTATAAGGTTATCACGGAACCAACTTAAGGTGTAAAATTCATCAATACGTATGTAATGCGCTTAAGGGGGTCAAGGGGGGTGCTCTGGATTTTTTTCACGTGATATACACGAGCGGGTGTGGTACTAAAGGTCTATTATATCGCTATCCCTATATTAATAAATTATTATTATGATTATTATTATATTATGACGTGCAAGGACGAGACAATACTTGTTTTCAGCCCCTCGGTGGCTCGGAGGCTACTACGTTTTAAGGCTCTAAAATTACGTTTCTGAGATATTCCCAGAAAACTAATTTCATTTAATAAACTAATAAATAGATGACGAGTACAGAAGCACACCAAATCAGGAGCTTTATAAATATACTGAGAAAATCACAGATGTGGCCAGGAAGAGACGTATGGCTTTGTACGGACTTGTCTCATGGATGAACCCAACAAGACTAACCAACCGGCTTCTCAACTACTGGGGGAATTGAAAGAGCTTGACACCGTCGCTAACAGTAGTTAACAAGGATATCCTAAAACTGAAGATAATGAAAAGCGATATTCGAAACCGATCACATCTCAGATAGATACTTAAACAGAAGAGTTTTCAGGTCAGACCACCCTGTAAGAAAACCGGCATCATCTGGACAAAAGAGAGAAAGGAGATACATGCCAGATAATGCGCGAATATTGGGCAAACATCAAGTCCCTCGCCAAACCGAAAAGTTGAACGTCGTGGTCCTTAGTTGGCCCATCCGAAAGCAGAGGAAGAAGAACAAGAAGAAACTAATGAAGTAATGCAAGCCGGTAAACATGACAACAGTGTCACAAGAGGTGACATCCAACTTTCCATTTATTTCTGGAGGAAGCAATGCCACTCAATTTATTACATTTCTGTGAAAGTTTGCAACTGGCTATAAGGTTATCGTGGAATCAAACATAGACTGCAAAATTCAACAGTGCGATTAATGGGGTCAAGGGGTACCCTAGAATTTTTACACGTGACTTACACGTGCGATATATTTTACAGAAGGTCTAATAAATCTCCAAAAAGCAACATTATTTTCAAAAATTCCTGGATTGGAATAGTGTTTTTGCAGCTTTTGGGAATTTGGGTCATTTGAGGCTAAAAATCCCGAATTTTCATGCACCACAAGCCTTTATAATTTATTAAGGGGGTTTTCCTGGGGATGGGCACTTTCCATAACGGTGAGGGTCCGTTTTAATTTGACATATATTGCGTTTCTACGAGGTTTCCAATATTATTGTCACGTCAGGAAGTACACGTTAGGTGAATTTAGTTTGAGAGCACATTTAAAGTAATCATATTTTTGTCGACAAACGGGTTCATTGTAAAGATGATTTTGTTTGATACTGTGTGGTTGATATTTATTTATGTTTATGTACGCCTATAATTCATGTTCGGGTGCTTGGAGCATCGTAAAATTAGGTATTGTAACCATGAGTCAATACACCAATCATTTAGAATACTCTTGAACGTACTTCTCATAGAAGGGTGGGTATAAGGAACAACTTTTCAAAATACATGCTAAAATAGGCAAAAAATAAAAAAAATCCTAGAAGGATGACCAAAGCATATGTTACGCTTCTCAATGTGTGACACAAAACTAGGGAGTCTATAAAGGCTCTCCGAAAACCACATTTTATGGCCCTTAAATAAACAGTGTCTGCGATATACCCAGAAAACTAACTTCGTTCTGATAAACTTATGAAGGAATGACACGCCCCTAACCATTTCAACCGTAGCTCAAATGATAACGTCTGGTTATTAATACCGAAGACCGTTCGAAGAGCGGGTACTTCTGCTAGTATTAATATATAAACCAAACTTAACAAACCCTAATATATGTTGGTATTAAAATATTAAGTCTACTGTCGCGAATCGTATTGCCCTTTCTTTTCGTTGGTATTAATATACACTTTAATCAACCACAGTTTCCTAAAATAATTAACATATTATTATTATTATTATTATTATTATTAGCGTATGGTACAACACAAAACAAACACCATAAAGAATACATACATACAATAGGTAACACATTACAACTGTAACAATCATGCAAGGGAAAGGGTGTTCAAAGATTAATGTCTGAATTTTCTAGCCATCTTATGGCTTCAGTAGAGACTATTGATCCAGTGAATGCCCTACTAATACACTCAGTGACAATATGGTTCATATTCTGTCTAACTGCACCACAATCACAGTTTGGGGAAGATCGCATACCCCACTTAATCATCATTGATCCGCATCTCCCGTGGTTAGTGCGGACTCTGTTGAGAGTTACCCATGTCTTGCGGGGCAAATCAAATCCAGCTGGCAGATTTTGAATGTTGAACAATGCCTGCCATTGCATTGGAGCTGCGTTCCACTCTTTTTGCCAATCAGCTTTTGGATCATAAACCTTCCTAACCAGTTCCTGTGCTGTTTGAATAGGTGGAGATCTTGACTTGAGACGGCTATGTCTGGTGCTAGCATCTTCATGAATGGGGAGTTCAGGATTGGCCAATATCTTGTTGTATTCCCTGACCAAGTTGTTCAGTCTTCTAATTCTAGGCGGTTCTATGTGACTAAGCACAGGCAACCAGAAAAGAGGGGTAGATTTTATTGTGCCACTAATAATACGCATTGTCTCATTCAGGACCCTGTACACCTTTTTAACATGAGAGCTGTTGACCCAAACTGAGGAACAGTACTCAGCTGTTGAAAGTACCAGAGCCATCGCCGAAGTACGCAATGTAGTTTCAAACGCTCCGCATGTGGAACCAGCAAGTTTGTGTATGGTATTGTTACGTGTCCTTAATTGGCTTGTAGGTTGGTGAGGTGCTTCCTGTACGATAACGTTCGGTCAAGAGTAACTCCTAGATATTTGGGGTTGGCATTCTGAGGGAGAGGGCCTCCATTAAGAGTCACTTTCAGGGTAGAGTTTGCTTGCCGATTGTTTAAATGGAAGAAGCAAGTTTCCGTTTTACTAGAGCTGGACTTCAAGCACCACTTTTCGAAGTATTTGCATAGGACATCCAGGTCTGCATTTAAAGTTCTCTCTATCACATTAGCATCCGCATGTTGAGTAACTATTGCTAGATCATCAGCATAAGCAAACTGACGAGAGCTGGTAGTAGGTATGTCCGCAATATACAGATTAAGCAATAATGGAGAAAGAACAGATCCTTGTGGAAGACCATTATTGAGTACCCTTATTTTGCTGTGGTTTTATGCATAATTACCTGGATTATTCTATTTGAAAGTATATTGTTAATCAAACGTGACATTTGACTGCACTTTGTCAGTTTAAAGAACTTGTACACAATACCTTCTCTCCACACTGTGTCGTAGGCAGCTGTTAGATCAATAAACACTGCCCCACTCTTCAATCGCTTTTCAAAACCTGTCTCAATATGTGTTGTCAAGGCAAGCACCTGATCTTCAAAATTACGTTGAGGTCTGAAAACAGCCTGTTCGATAGGAATGCTTTTACAAATTAGGGGGCCTATTCTGTTATAAATAAGTCGTTCCAGGAGCTTAAAACAAACGCTCATTAAGGCGATTGGTCTGTAGCTTTCAACAGAATTCTGAGGTTGACCAGGTTTTACGATAGCTAGAATCTTAGTTCGTTTGAACTAGGAAGGAAGTTTACTTGCTTGAAGGATGTTTGAAAAGAACTGCACTTACATTCTTTCGAATGTGCTTCAGAAATTCTGAGTGTATAGCGTCAAAACCCGGGGCTTTTCCATTTATCAATACTTTTAGGGCAAGCAGTAGCTCTTTTTCAGTAAAAGGATTAGATATGTTGCAGGAAATAGTATAAAGCTTTATCAACTAAGACAGTTCATTTTTATAAATCTTTTACGACACTTTTCAGGCTTGACTTTAGACAAGCTGGCAACGCGACTGGCAACATGATTGGGTGAAATCTCTTGCTTCAGCTGGGGACTATGTGGTATTCTTCCTAGCTTACTTAGGAGGCTCCAAGCTTTTCTACTTGAGTGTCTGAAGTCTAATGTTTCCACGTTTTCCGTCCATCGGTTTCGTCTAGCTTCATCTAGGTTATGAAGGAGATCATCAGCTATATCCTTTCCTCCATTTCTCTGGTAATCTTCGTATAGTGCTTCACAAGCCTCATCCCAACCTGGGATAAATCCCTTTCTCATTCCACGAGAAATATATCTTTTAGCACATGCCAGAACAGCTTTCATAAACCTAGAGTAGATATCTACCTCTGGAGGAATCCATCTAATGGTTCAGTCGAGATTGGCTGAGAAACTCTCCCAATTAGCTTTACTAAAGTTCCATCGAGGAAGTGGGGACGATCTTATAATGGGACAGGAAGACAGGCCGATGTTGACTATGTGGGAAGTTCATAAGAACTTTACGAAACACAGGTATATTGGATCCCTGATGATCATTTGAACCAAAGCACAAGTCAGGATAAGTGTCTGATCCCCATCTTCCTGACTTAAATGTACATCTGTCTTTTGGATTGGAGATCAGTTGTATGTTACAAAGCTCTGCCCACTCTATAAGTTTCTCTCCACACTCATCGTTTTTCCTATAGCCCCACTGAGTATGATGACTATTGAAATCACCCACATAGATGGACGGAAGAGGGATTGCTGGAAAAACACTGTCAGTCCATTTAGTTCCTGAAGGTTTATAGATGTTTATGATAGTCACCTCATTAACTTTTGTTGTGATGTTGAAAATGTCTGCATCAGAATTAGCCGAGATTAACTGAGAGCAGGCGATGGAATTTTGAACAAAGGTAGCAGTTCCATAAGATGGGTGGTAAGTAGCTCCCACTAACTTGTATCCAGGGATATTTCCTCTTGAACGAAGCTGACATTGATCAGAGGCATGCGTTTCTTGAATACAGATTACATCAACATTATTTTCCAATGCCAATTTGGAAAGATAGTCACTTATAGATCTACTGACACCTTTGATGTTGATTTGAAGGACTCTTAGAACAATACCCAAGGGCTTTGCAGATTGGCTCTGAAAAGAGCTAGTATCTTTAGTTTTGTGTATCAATAGCCAGGAGATCACAAGTGATAGTCTGGCCACCGAATGCTGACGCTCAGTTCAGTACTGGAAAATCGAATCCTAGTACCTATGCAGGGGCACCACGAGCAGGAATCAGCTTCACCCCAACATAATTTCACTTATCAAAATGACTCTTTATTACTTTCACTAATGTCAAGTGACTAGTGGTGTATTTTATAAAGCAGATGAGGGTGGAAGGTGCTGCGGCCATCTCTCTGACTCTCCTGTGGCTAACTGAACTGTTACCAATTTGCACATTCAGAAGTCGTTAGTTAACGTAAGTATACATTACCACTAGTCGTTAGTTAACGTAAGTAACATTACCACCGTGGGGGAAATATTTCAAAACATAAAACCCAAGCATCGGGATGTGAACAACACCAGTCGATCACGTCCCCACAAAACATGTACACCGGGTCGAGCCATCAACCTTTTCCATCCTCTTAGAATCAAAATCACAACAACTAAGCTATCACATCACTCCACGGCACAAGGATACAAAGCAAGACTGACCAAGTTTAATTGTAGAGGTTACGTTATTTCTTTAAGAATAATTAATGGCGTATCGTGACCCACACTTTAGGAACCCAGTGGCTCTTTCGAGTAATGAAAGTGATATGGAGGGAGAAGAAAATACCAGAGGACTGGAAAAGAGGGATAATAATACCCATATTTAAAAAGGGAAGTAGGAAGGAATGCAAGAACTACAGGGGAATTACACTCATGTGCCACTGCGCCAAAATATTTGAGAAGGTACTGGAGAGAAGAATTCGGACAGAAGTTGAAGATGGGCTGAGGGAAGAACAGTATGGATTCAGGCCAGGAAGATCAACAGTTGACCTCATCTTTGCAGTAAGACAGCTACAAGAACACCATTATGAATATGGGAAAGATCTGGTGATGACCTTCTTGGATATTGAGAAAGCATATGATAGTATTAATAGAAACAAGGTATGGGAAGCAATGAGAGCAAAAGCAGTGAACAAGGAGACAGTGGCAAGAGTGAAAGCAATGTACGAGGGAAGCAAAAGCTGTGTAAAGGTGGGAAGAGAGAGAACGGAATGGTTTCAACTGGAGAGTGGTCTGAAACAGGGAAGTGCCCTCTCACCCCTGTTATTTATAGTGGTGATGGATGAAATCATACGAAAAGTGGTAAATAGCATTGGGGAAAGGAAAATGAAGGCAATGTTGTTTGCTGATGACCTTCTGGTATGGGGAGAGGATGAGGAAGAAGTACAAGAGCAATTAGATGAGTGGGAGAAGGTAGTGTTATCATATGGGATGAAGTTCTCAGCACAAAAGAGTGAAGTGGTCATCACAACGAGGAAGAAGAACAGACTGGATATGGGCATAACACTTGGAGGACAGCAGTTGCAGAAAGTAGAATGCTTCAAGTACTTGGGAAGCATAATTGAAGAAAAGGGAGGCAATAGGATGGAAATAAATGAGAGGGGAATGTGCGCAGATGGATTTTTAAAGAGTGTTAGGGGGATGATATGGAATAAAGATGTACCACAAAAATGTAAAGGAATCATCTACAAGACCTACTTTGTGCCAATTTTGACATATGGTTCAGAAACATGGGTGATGAAGGAAAGGGACAAGAATAAAATACGAGCAGTGGAGATGAAGTTCCAGAGGAGTAGGGTAGGAGTGACAAGAATGGACAGAGTAAGGAATGAGAGAGTCAGGGAGATGGTAAGAGAGGAACCATTGCAAAATAGAATAGAGCGATCTAGGCTACAATGGTATGGACATGTGAGGAGGATGCAAGAGGAGAGGATACCGAAGAAGATGTTTGGAATGGAAATGACGGGAAGGAGGCCAAGGGGAAGACCAAGGGACAGATGGGCAAAAGGAGTTAAGAAGAGTGTGGAGGAAAGAGGAGTGTGCTGGGACACAGTAAATGACGAGAGATGGTGGATGGACAGGAAACGATGGAGAGGCTTATGTTCCAAGCAGACCCGACCAGCGGTTGGAAACTGCTCAAGATGATGATGATGATGATTTGTCAATAGAGGCCCGAAACTCGTATTTCCTTATTCTTGTGCACCAGACATTATTTTGGAAGTACTTTGTACATAGTGGCCTTGGTGTTGGAGTAGTGTGCCTGCCTCGCAGCTGAAGACCACGGGTTCGATTCCCGGCTCCTTCAGGCATTTTAGGGCGGGAATAGTGTGCACTCAGCCTCATGACGACAATTGAGTAGCTGTCTGACAGTGAGACAGAAACCAGGATTAACGGCTGAGGGGACCCAATGCGCTGACCACGCGTCACCCCATAATCTGCAAGCCAAATAGCTGGCCAACGCACGCTAGGTAGGACTAGGCCCTTCATGGGCTGTAGTGCTACCGGGTTTTGTTTAAAGTCCAAGTAAATCAATCAACTCGACACAAACCCTAAATAGTGCTATCCATACATCCGTAAGGATTTAAAAAGTGAAGTATGATTGCCCATATGTTTACAAAATGTTTACTAGGCAATATCGCTAATACGCAGTGGATTAAAATCGAATAGATGTGTGTCACTGTAACGAACACGCACATTGCTTGTTACTCGGTGTTCTGTTGCCCGTTTTAATGAATTAATTGTAATGTCCTCGAACAGACGTAATCCGTCCTCGCATCTCGTTACAGGAAAAGCATGTGAATGAATGGCAACTTTCCACTGCAATAAGTGAGAGAAAGGAAAGTTAAACGCTTGTATTTAAGAATATAAACTAGCACACGATTTGTGCTTACCCACTTAATCGAGACGATGGAAGACTATGTTGACTGTTCGGAAGTAACAGCTGTAGTTGGATGTTATTAGTCTTTCTCTAGGTACAATCGCTTTTTATACTGCTGTAGAATGATTAACACGTTTATCCGAAAGAACTGTTAATCCAACATCTCCGGCATATAAAACAGTATTGTCTGTGCAATATATACAGGGTGATTCTCTATGTAGTTTACAACTTCAATAATGTGTAATTATTTATTGGAACCACTTACAGACTTGGTTTATATGCTATTATATTGCAAAATACTTCAAGTTTTGACTCTAGTAGTTTGTAGTTGCACAGTTGTCCGCCACGCACGCCACCTGTCTCGTGTTTGAAATGGTGTCTTTCACTGGAGCAGAAAGAGCAAAGTGCGTGTTCTGGTTTGAAGAAACCAAGTCAGCAACGAGTGTACAGAGGATGTTTCACACAGAATTTGGCAAAGACCCATTCAGCAGACCAACAGTGTACAAATGGCACCAGACATTTATCGAAGCACCTGTGACTGGCGATGTGGTGGAAACAGTTAGGGAGAGGTTCGTCCGCAATCCGGAAACATCAACACGGCGTCTGGCACTCGAAACTGGTATCCCTCAGACCACTGTTTGGCGGGTGTTGCGTCGACATCTGGCCATGAAAGCATACCGATTGTCCTTGGTTCAAGCAATAAGTGAAACGGATGAACATACCCGACATGAATTCTGTGTTGACATGTTGGATCGCATCAGCCGTGATGAGAGCCATTCTTGGTCAATGTGGTCTTCAGCGATGAATCAGTGTTCAACCTTTCTGGCCGAGTCAACTCAATTGTCGTATTTGGGGCTCGGAAAAACCACATGGCCACCGCGTGCAGTTGGTTCGTGACTGCCCCAGAGTGAACGTTTTCTGCCAGCATCATTTATCTGGATATGCTACAGAACTTCTTATTCCACAGTTGGATGAAGATGACCATAATGGGCGCATGTGTTTGCAACAAGATGGTGCCCCGCCGCACTACCAGCCAGACGTCAGGAAATTCCTTGATCAACGTTTCCCGGCCAAGTGGATAGGTCGTGGTGGACCAATTACCTGGCCGCCATGGTCCCCAGAATACACACCACTGGACTTCTTTCTGTGGGGCTTTGTGAAAGATAGGGTGTACATCCCTCCCCTACCTGCAAATCTTGATGAACTGAGACATGCTGGTTCATACGTGGCGGGAAATCGACATCCGTTGGGATGTGTCCAGGATGACAAATGGTGCACACGTTGAGCCGTAATGGATTCGTCAAGAAAAACTTGAAGTGTTTTGCTATGTAATGACATATAAACCAAGGCTGTAAGTAGTTCCAATAAATAATTACACATTATTGAAGTTGTAAACTACATAGAGAATCACCTTGTATTGATTGCACGAACACCTCATGATTGAAGAGTAGAAACGAGCCCAGTTCCTCGTATTTAAAGGAAAATTTGCAGAGTAATGCAACTGCTGAAATTGCACTAGTTTAGTCACTAGTTAGATTGTACAAACACAGAACATTACCAACAATAACATCGAACACAATATACACAATTAGTGTAAGTGTTAAACATAGCGTCCTTCTATCATCCAGAGATTCCCACCCTATCATTTGAGTTACACTACTTCTATGATTAAAATAGTTGAGCTCAAACCCGCGGCCTTCCTTTATACCATCTCCAGCCCAGTGATGAGCCCTACCTGATATGGGTCCCAAACCGTTGAGCTCAAACCCGCAGCCTTCCTTTATACCATCTCCAGCCCAGTGATGAGCACTACCTGATATGGGTCCCAAACCGTTGAGCTCAAACCCGCAGCCTTCCTTTATACCATCTCCAGCCCAGTGATGAGCCCTACTTGATATGGGTCCCAAACCGTTGAGCTCAAACCCGCGGCCTTCCTTTATACCATCTCCAGCTCAGTGATGAGCCCTACCTGATATGGGTCCCAAACAGTTGGGCACAAACCCGCGGCCTTCCTTTATTCCATCTCCAGCCCAGTGATGAGCCCTACCTGATATGGGTCCCAAACAGTTGAGCTCAAACCCGCGGCCTTCCTTTATACCATCTCCAGCCCAGTGATGAGCCCTACCTGATATGGGTCCCAAACAGTTGAGCTCGAACCCGCAGCCTTCCTTTATACCATCTCCAGCCCAGTGATGAGCCCTACCTGATATGGGTCCCAAACCGTTGAGCTCAAACCCGCAGCCTTCCTTTATACCATCTCCAGCCCAATGATGAGCCCTACCTGATATGGGCCCCAAACCGTTGAGCTCAAACCCGCAGCCTTCCTTTATACCATCTCCAGCCCAGTGATGAGCCCTACCTGATATGGGCCCCAAACCGTTGAGCTCAAACCCGCAGCCTTCCTTTATACCATCTCCAGCCCAGTGATGAGCCCTACCTGATATGGGTCCCAAACCGTTGAGCTCAAACCCGCAGCCTTCCTTTATACCATCTCCAGCCCAGTGATGAGCCCTACCTGATATGGGTCCCAAACCGTTGAGCTCAAACCCGCAGCCTTCCTTTATACCATATCCAGCCCAGTGATGAGCCCTACCTGATATGGGTCCCAAACAGTTGAGCTCAAACCCGCGGCCTTCCTTTATACCATCTCCAGCCCAATGATGAGCCCTACCTGATATGGGTCCCAAACCGTTGAGCTCAAACCCGCAGCCTTCCTTTATACCATCTCCAGCCCAGTGATGAGCCCTACCTGATATGGGTCCCAAACCGTTGAGCTCAAACCCGCAGCCTTCCTTTATACCATCTCCAGCCCAGTGATGAGCCCTACCTGATATGGGTCCCAAACCGTTGAGCTCAAACCCGCAGCCTTCCTTTATACCATCTCCAGCCCAGTGATGAGCCCTACCTGATATGGGTCCCAAACAGTTGAGCTCAAACCCGCGGCCTTCCTTTATACCATCTCCAGCCCAATGATGAGCCCTACCTGATATGGGTCCCAAACCGTTGAGCTCAAACCCGCAGCCTTCCTTTATACCATCTCCAGCCCAGTGATGAGCCCTACCTGATATGGGTCCCAAACCGTTGAGCTCAAACCCGCAGCCTTCCTTTATACCATCTCCAGCCCAGTGATGAGCCCTACCTGATATGGGTCCCAAACCGTTGAGCTCAAACCCGCAGCCTTCCTTTATACCATCTCCAGCCCAGTGATGAGCCCTACCTGATATGGGTCCCAAACAGTTGAGCTCAAACCCGCGGCCTTCCTTTATACCATCTCCAGCCCAGTGATGAGCCCTACCTGATATGGGTCCCAAACCGTTGAGCCGTATTCCAAGATTGGCCTCACCGGGGTCAAATATCCTAATTCTTTTGCGGTAGAGCTACTGCCTTCTAATACCCGTATTACAAAATGAAGTGATTTGTAGGATTTGGAGACGACACAACTCGCATGGGGACTCCATTTCTTATCGTTCCTTACATGGATGCCCAAGTATTAGCACGAGTCTTCTTCTACAAGTATTTCCGAGCCGATATTATATTGAAAATCATGCCTTCGCCCTCTCCCTATTCTCATGAGACTACATTTACTCGTATTTATCTCCATTTTGTTGTCAAATGCCCAGTTATGAACCAGGTTGAGGTCAGTTTGTAGCTGAGCGTAGTCTTGTGAGCTATGAATTTGTCGGTATATTACACAATCATCCGCAAACAATCAGCAATCACTTTTAATCCCATTCGGTAGGTCGTTAATAAGTGACAGAAATAGCAGGGGCCCAATCACGCTACCCTGGGGGACACCTGACGTTCTAAAAATGTCCTCCGAGAATACATTACCTATTTTAACCTATTGCGACCGACCAGTCAAGGACTCTTGAATCTATGAATTTACCCTTTTATCATTCATCGTTACCGCTAATTTACGGAGAAGTACGTCATGTGGGACGACATCAACTGCCATCGCAAAATCTATAATTACAGCGTCAACTTGCAACCCTTTCTCTAGCGAGTCATTAATATCTTGAAAGAGTGATAGCATTTGGCACTCACATGAGTACCCTTGTCTAATTCCGTGTTGCCTCCCATTAAGCCATGATAACTTTCCCCACTGTTCCCGTAAGTAATCGGAGATAAAGTGCTCCATCAGTTTATATATGCCGGATGTTAGGCTAATGGGCCTTGAGTTACCCATCACCAATCTGTTCCCTCCCTGAAATATTGGAACTTCTGTAGCTCTTTCCCAGTCTTCCGGAATTTGTGTGTTATTAATTGATACATTAAACAGCACCCACAATTATCGTCCAATGACTGTATCTCCCAATGTTAGCACATCTCCACAAATATTGTCTGGGATTAGCGATATATATCTACGTAGCTTTTTAATTCTTGCTAGAACTGACGATTGGTTTATTCTGAAAGGTTGGCTATCAGAAACATAGTTAAGGTCCAACACTCAGATATGAAATTTATTGAACACCCTGCCATACCATATAGTTAATCCATTGGCAATTGCCTGTTTCTCAGTTTTTAATTCATCATCTACGGACTTTTTCATAGACCGTTGGAGTTTCCTTACCGCCTTCTAACGTAACTATAACATACTTTTCCACCCATCAACCCCTCCCCCAATTAAGTTTTAAATGTAATTATCGTGAGGAGCCTTCTTTTTGGGGACTAACTGTTTCGATAATAATTCAAACTTTCGAATATGCTCGTAACTATCGTGTCGTATGTTATAAGCTTTGCTTAATTTCCTTTTGTGTCCCTTGATTTCCCTTGCGTAATGTTTCGGATCCGGGTTTTGCTTCAGTAATTTAAATGGCACGTATTTCTCAATAGATATTTTGAAAATCTTCCCAAATTATATTTGTATGACAAACCTCCGACGCCCATCTTACAAATGACTCAATCATGTAATCCTGAAATTTCCTCTGATCTGCTCTGCTGGACTGACATATTTTAACTGCTTCACCGGGGTCATGTATTAAAGAGTCACAGTGTCTAATATTTAGTTCAACACCTCTAATTCCAGGAACATTCATCCAACTAATATACAGCGCGACATAAACATGTAATGTACAATTCCCTCTCGTGGTCAAATCACCACCTGGGAGAATCCTCCCTCCCTAACTAGGTTGTTGAGCTTGGCTACCGCTAGTTGAATCATCGGACCAGTTCACGCTTGGAAGATTTAAATCCTCGGCAATTACACAATTCTTTTCCATAGCTTTACCCGTACAGGTGATGTTATATCAAGCATCCATTAGCAGGAAGTTTTCCTTCTGTGCTCGATACGCCCCTGTCACCTGAAGAGAGTTTAACTTTGCTTTCTACACATAACAGCTCATGATGCCTATTGGCCCATTTGAAGCAACTTTCGATGTCCCTACGAACACAAATAAATCAACCACCACCTCTCTTCTGTACATTACGTAAGAACCCTGGATTATTTCATTACTATTTACATCCTCATATAACCATGATTCAGTAGCTATGACAACGTCCTGTGAATATGTCTCTACTTGATTCCAAATTCCATTATTTTGTTCCGTATAGCCTGACAATTAACCTGCAGAAATCTCAGAGTCTTACCTCCATTTCGAAGTTTCTCCAATCGCTTCTCCCAATCGTGATGGCTGCCTCCCTCCTGCCCAACTCCGCACGATGCCGGCAGGATTCGATGACTCGTGCAGATTCCACAGGTTGTAGGCGCCTCTTCGATTCAAATGTAGCCCATCTCGAGCGAAGTCACGGTCCGCGATCCAGCAGTCAGCGTCCACATAAACTAGTCCCAGTTGTGCGCACTCCCAGTCCATGCAATCATTAACGGACTAGCTCGCCGTCGCAAAATGCCACTCAACACAATGTTCGCATTCCTTAACTTATCTCTGGCATTCGTACTTCACTCGCAAAGCTGGCCCGTACTAAAATCGGCTGTAGCCTTCTTCTTTAAGTCATTAGTCTCAACATGCAGAAGCAATACTTCAACTGTGTCACAATCTTCCATTGGCGCTTCCTCAACTTTAAGGGCGAGCTCGCAATTTTCATTCCCGGATAGCACATCACTTTCCTGCCCGCATTCCCCGGTATATCCCCGCTCTACTTAATCATCTAATCACACTTTACGAGTACGTCATTGTTAACAGTTTGCTCTTGCTCGCCTTCTGCCACACTGATCCCAGTAGCAAGCCGCTCAGTCACATCCTTCACCGTTTCTTCTGATTCATGACGCTTTGTTATAAGTTACTGTATTATTTGATCCCTTGCTTTGATTTGCATCCTCAAGCAGTCCGGTGTATCACACACGTTATAAAACCAATTCCGAACATCGCAGTCCTCCTTCTTGACCTTATTTCAGCCAAAGTGGAACCATGTCATTATCCAAGGATGGAGAATGATTGCAGAAACATTGAAGTCCCTGGCTAGGCAAGCCTCAGTGTATCGCTGACAAGTTTCTCATTTAGGACATTCTTAAAGATGGAAATGATGTTGTACTGTGGATTTATCTACAAGGATAGATATGCTCACTACAGATGGAGAGTGAGATTCTTAGAATCTCGGGTAGCAATGGGTTAAGATGGGAAAAGTGGGCGCCTATTATCCATAACACATCATCTGACTAACTACTACAAATATAACACGGATTTTCTATAAAAATTACGATCAAAACAAAACGTGCCCGCAAATTTATTAACTAAAAGAAATACAATAGTGAAAATAAAACATCACTCCTTATCCTGTCTGACTTCGACTGAAATAAAATATACTGAAATGGATTAAAAATAAGGTCAATAACCTCGTCTTTATAAAATTACAAGCTTGAAAAACAACTTATCGCTTCTACGAGTTTCAAAGAAAGAGAACATATCATTAAAATTCGCTCTGATCATAAAATAAAAGTATCTATACTATTTTTTGAACACCCTGTTTGTTCACTAAATTAAAACATTAAATAGATGTATATTAATACATTGGCTCCTATCAGTCCTACTTTCAATATAACTAATTCTAAACACAAACGAAAATAAAAATATGATAAATTCTCATGCATGTTATCTCTTTTTAATCACATCTCGAATGCACAGATTACCGATCTTAATTAAATAAACAGCTGTTTATACATTGAATGTTTTTGCGACCTTCCTATTATTGGCTTTACTTTATCAACATGAATCTTCATATTTCATTCCTCATCACCATTACGATACCTATCATCGTTACTCTGCGGAAAGAAACTTTACAATAAACTAAGTTTCTTGAATAGGCCCACATGGATTGTGCTTTAAATAGTATCCTATTCACAACACAACCGTAACACGCCATCCCCTCAATGCCTACCTAAATTCACATGGACCTAATGTCTCGACTTTCTATTCTCATCAGCTACAATGAAAAATCCTGCAAAATACTAATATCTATCCAACAATGCTAAAAGGGTAATTCTCTTCTCAGAGTAAATGGCAATTTCAAATACTGCATAAAATACGTCGAATATGCCATAAAAATGCTTCCAACAACAGCATCACCATAAATAAGCTTCAAAGAAATACTAAAAACCTCCAATGGTAATAAATCTCAAAAAATACGCAAAAATTCAAAGAGAATATAATCAAAAAAGAAATCTCGAATTTTCTCTAACAGGAATCTTAATAGATACAAAAATCTAACAAAAATGGTCGTCACTGATATCTCTACATGTTAGCTGCAAACTGCTGGAAAAGGTTCATTATACCCAGGTTGATATAAGATTCGTTCCTGCGGCTCCCGTTTCGATGTCTCCATATCTTTATTCGCCTGCCCCAGGATGTTGAAACAGCATCGGATCGGATCTCACCTTCTCCCATCTCCATTCCTCGACTGTCTGGACTCGAATCCGAAGCCCCTTACAACTTGTTTCAGCATACGTCTTGAAGTCATCCTCCACTCATGAGAACCGTCAAACCCACCTCCTCTCTGTAGCATTCATGGGAACGTTCTCAAAATGTGTTGTAATAATCCCTCTTAACTCGAATTTCTGAAGTTCCATTTTTCAAAATCGATGAATACATTTCGTAGAATTTTGTAGATTTTGTAAATGTCTATGAAATGCCGTATCGTAGTTTATCGTAGCAGATTATTGTATGGCTTGGCGAAGTGTAACAATGCTTCCCAAGTATTGTTGAAATACAATTGCTATACGTATTTCTTCATAGTTAATGGTTTCTGGTGTTGGAGATTATTCTATACAGTCTTCCACTTGTACGAATTCGTCGCTGATTAACTACAATTTCACAAAATGAATGTTCAATTTTGCAATAAAATGTTGCAAAATACTTCGAAGAATTGTTGATATAATTTTCAATAAACTCGATCACTTTGAATACATTACTACTATAATATTCAATTCCCACTCTAACGTTCACCCGCTCTCGTAATGCTTGGCCGAAATAACACTCGCTATAGCGGTCAAATTCAATTTCTTGCGCACTCAAAATTGGTGAGCTCACAATACATCTGTCTCTCCGGACATTTCAGAAAGGAATAATCACCCCATTTTCCACTGATGGCGTCCTCTAGAAATGTGGCGCTCGAATTCCCGCTCAAATTCATTAGAATTAGAACCTCTACTCTCAATTTTGAAAACTTAGAAAATATGTGTTATGATTTTCTACATCGAACTTGGTATCTCTCTCTTGGATTCATATTGTAAACTAATTACAAGAGTCAATGAAGTAATTAACCAATATAATATTCCAATTGGTCAATTGAGTCATGTGATTTCACTTTCCATTTCTCGCCTCGAGCTGCTTCGTGCCGTTCGACAGTGAGCCGATCACACGTCATCCCCTCAATGCCTTTCTCTGCACGTGTGAGCTTTTCCTCACTCGCCGCTCGGTAGAAACAGGTTTGTCCGCGACTCAAAAACAGAATCCCCCCTTGCCGACAAACCTCAAATGGATTGACGCCGCCTCCGGTTTGCTTTTAATAAAAATATACAATAACAAGTCTTCTCTCTCGTAACAAATTGTAGCAGCAATAATCATATCAAGACGATGAGTTAGATTCTTGACGTCGCAACACCTTTAATAAAGGTTCAATATCCTTCAAATAAGGGATTTAGCAATAAATATGTCCACAGATGCCAAAGTGACTTCGCAAAAAGAAAATATTGTTATGGATGTTATTGCCTAAACATGAAGCACATTCCGTGAGATTAAAATCTTCTCTGATGCATTACATTTAGGCTTTTAACTCTACGTCTTCGAATAAGGGTGTAATAACATTATATAACAATAGAATGTTTACATACACAATATTACTGTATACTCATCCCCCATGTTAGAATGCACCCACGGTATGTTCTGCCAGTCGCAGGAGGCGACTAATACGGTCGACAAAACCGGCGGACATGACTGACCTTGATTTGGAAGGCCCCTGTGGATATAGAGGGCAGAATCCATCCACGGTAGCTACCGGGGCGGACGGGAGTGATTTTAACTGGTGTAATCCATAATGTTTTCCGAGGAAACCGAGGAGAAATTTGGAGATTTCAACGGGATTTCCTGGCTCCGGAACGGGCATCTCTTGCTTCACACCGTTGACCGTAGGCAAGCCCAAGTATTGCTGGAATGCACGTAATTCGACGAAATTCCCGTTTGGGTCCCAATACATGAAACGCTGAATTAGGTCAAGTTATTTTCTATCGTGACCTCATGATAGTGATGCGGAATTGTTGCGGGAGAGAGGCGACAGCAAGATTGGGCGCATTACCCGAAAGATTGGAGAGGACAGCGTCGATACTGCTGCTTGTATTCTCCATTTAGAGGGTGAGGTTTTACCTAAGCATGTGAAGGTCACATCCCACCTCTGCTAAATTCGGGCATGATTCTGCCAGGTGCCCTGCCAAGTCCGTGTGTAGAGTGTGTGGCAAGGGGATACATGAGAGAGAGACGTACAGCTCTCCCGATTTGTCCCAACTGCCAAGGAAGCCACTCTCTACGAACGAAGCAGTGCACTGAGTTCTGTAAAGAAGCTAGGATTCAAAATATAAGGACTTTTGTTTATCTTTAATGTCAAGAGTTACCATGTTATGATTGCCCACTATCACCTCTGCCGCTCCAGTTCCGAGTGTGGTGGCATCGATGTCCGTATTTCCAGCAGTTCTTTAGTCACCCCTCGCTGTACCAGCAATAACTGTCGTCCGAAGATGGTCTCACAACCTTCTTCCGCCCCGTAAAGAAGGCGCTGGTTATGCCAGCTGAATCGGCGCAATCGGAGAAGAAGTCCCCTTCTTTAATGCCCTCAGCACCATCAGGGACTCCGCTACCTCTAGCTTTAGAGGGAGAGATTTTGAGAGATTGATCAGGTGGCTGGACCTGTGTTTGTTGAACAAAAGGGAACCAACGCACTTCTCTATTGCACACGGCACTTTTTCTATTGTCAACATCACCTTGTGCAGTCGTGCGCTGGTTCCCCCGCTTCACTGCGGTGTGCACGACAACCTCTGTAAAAGTGACCATTTCCCGATTAATGTACTCTTCCGAACCAGAGAGCCATCGAGGTACCAAGTCGATGGCTCCTCCGTTGGGCTGATTGGCCAAAATTCACAGAACGTGCGGTTTTTGCCGAGGATAACTTTGAGAGTGTCGATGATCATGCCACTCACAAAACGAATGGAAATTTGGCTGTGGTTGAGGAAACAAAACCTTCCTCATTCGGCAACTACCGCCAGCAGCTTGTCCCTTAGCGGACAGCCAAAATTGCACCAGCCACAAAAACATCGTGAGTAGGGGAGTAGTGATGGTTTAAAATAGTTACACTAGCCGCTCGGCTACGCTGAACCCTTATGTGGATTAGTCGCGAACGCATGGTCCGGATTTGGCATGCGACATATCGCTGGACTCCGGGTGATGCCCTCTCTCCAATGGACAACTCATTTCAACCCCAAAATAAAACCTACCCGTACGAGGGGGTGATTTTTTAAAAAGTGAAAGTCGCCTTCCAAATGCGACAGGTATGAAATGCGCTGCTAATATAAAATTAAACGTTGTTGCTCATAAAGTGCATGCGTACAGCAGAATGCCGCTATGAATTAACATTTTTGTTTTTTTGTTTGTACGCAACCGCACTTGGGGATTTTGTAAGAGGGCGGGCTTTTAAAATAATTATTTATGGATGAGTTATTTTTTTAAATTTAACCGTAAGACCAAAAACTAATAGATCATGTGCTTTTTAATATCTTGCGAACCACTAAGGCTACGGACTTGTATGAAGGGTCGTTGGATTAGGGATGACGCCCCATTTTTGAAAGTATGTTTGATTTTTGTCAAAAGGTCCTAAGTGCACTTTTGTTAATATTTTGAGAACGACAAAGACTATGGATTTGTATGCAGGGTCGTTGGATTTGGGATGACGTCCCGTATTTGAATGTATTTTCGTTTTCTGTCAAAAGGGCCTAAGTGCATTTTGTTAATATTTTGAGAACGAATAAGGCAATGGACTTGTATGAGGGGTCGTTGGATTTGGGATTACGCCCCGTTTTTGAATGTGTTTTTGATTTTTGTCAAAGGAGCCTAAGTGCACTTTTGTTCATATTTTGAGAACGAATAGGGTTATGGACTTGTATGAGGGGTCGTTGGATTTAGGATGACGCCCCGTTCTTTAATGTATTTTCGATTTTTGTCAAAAGGGCCTAAGTGCATTTTGTTAATATTTTGAGAGAACGAATAAGGCAATGGACTTGTATGAGAGGTCGTTGGGTTTGGGATGTCGCCCCGTTTTTAAATGCATTTTTGAAAAAAAAATACAGAGGGTCTAACGCTATACTAGTATTATATGTTTAACACAATTATTTTACCTGTTCAAATTTTTATTAACAGTGGTCATTGAGAGAGACGGTAACGCTGTTATGTGTTTTATCGAGCCTGTTGCCGACCACGGTGACCGTGCCCGGAAGAAATGAATAGCTATTTTGGCGGGAAGCCGGGCGGCTTATGACGGTTGGTTTTGTGATATTTCCTATGACGGATGGAGGCAAATATTTGAAAATGTGTCAAGCGCGCTAGGATTTTTAACCCCTGAAGGGGATATTTAACGTGTTAGTCAATGGTGATGAGCGAGACCGCTCTCTGGCACAGCAAGTGGTTGTAGAATATGAATACCAATAACATTCAGTAGACCAAGTGATCTGCATGAACCCAAAGAGCCGAAACGGTAAGGTCATTGCCCTGAGATTTTATAAACTAATCAATGTACATGGTGAAAGTGTATGATTAACTTGTACAAGTATTGAGGATGGCCGCTTGCTAATGATTATTACATTAAAATGTTAAATAATAATAATAAATGTTGGATTTAATAAGACACACCTATTGAATTCTACCACACACTCTTGCTTGCTGGACTCTGAATACTGTTTCTAGCCAGGCCTTGCTGGTGTGGTGAGAGCTGGGTGATAAGACAAGAATGTTTGTGTGGGCAGGAAGTAAAGTATCAGGTTACCTGTCTGGTGGTGGCTATCAGGTCTGGCGTTTTGAACAGAGACTGCCATTTTGGTTCCTAGACAGTCGTACAACTGGTATATGAGACGCCATTTTGGTTCCTTATTAAAAACATGAAACTAGTATATGGTAAGCGAATCTCTACGTGCTTGAGGAATGTGGGGAGGCGAGGGAACATGTGAGAGACTGAGATGAGTTGAAGGTCAAAACCCTGAGAAAATGCAACTCCCTCTGTTGTTAAGCAGACTGGTAAGGACAGCGTTAGTGATGCACTTGCCGTTTTAGCAATCAGACGTATACAGTAGAGCTCTGAACCTAACTTTGGAATAAAATCCTTTTCTTTTCGGTAAGTACCTATTAATGATTATTTTAACAATGTAAGGCTAACGAACCTTAAATTTGTAGTTATTGATAAGGTATTTAATGATGTTTTATTTATTTATTTATTTGTTTGCAGAAACCGGTATACCTCAAATGTCTGAGAGAGAAACCATTGCACTTTTGAGTCCACTAGAAGGAAACAGTAACAAGCCTGTACAAGTCAAGGTGATATTTTTTTAACTTGTTCAATTTTTGTTTGATTTTTTTTTGTATGAAATGCATGTATTATCTTGAATTTAGGTATTTATAGCGGTTTATTTTATTTATTTTTAGAAAATTGCAAAGAAAAGCTGTACTGCTGTCGCAGTCGCTGAAAACCCTAGACGTACTAGAGTGGAACCATTGCCATAGAGTGAACAATTCAAAACTCAGGTAAGCCTAACTTAAAAACGCTATTCCATTTTACCACCAGTGAAAACCCCCAGACAAAAAAAATTCATTACCTGTACATGACTGGGACGATGATTGCTTTCTTGATTAATGACTATGTATTGGCAACCGGTACAAGACCGTATTTGTTGTTGACCGTAGATGAAGTAGATTGGTTACTGTTCATGATGGCATACACTTTATTCTTTTTAATGGTGTTTTTGATCTTTTAATGCTAATTAACGTTAATGTTTTTTCAGGAGCAGATGACCTCGTAGTTCCGCCTCATAAAACTACAACAACAATAACTAACTAACGTTAAAGTTTTATTAACTTTTTATTAAACAAAAATAATTTCCTTTTTTGCCAGCCTCTCACCGCCATTCATCTGTGACGTCATAGCCAGTCTCAAAGCAAGTCACAACTTGCATAACATTAGTTTAGGTGTTGTTAGGTTAAATTAGGTGAGCTGAGATTAAGTTAGGTTAGCTAGCTCTATCTCACTCCTAGCCAAAGATTAAACTTAAAGTACTCTAGAATTCTCTGGATTTGTTTCATGTAATTATTATTTTTGACAAACCATGGAAATTCCACCTTGAGAAATATCAATACATTTCATGTTTTAAACTTATATTATTATTATTATTATTATTATTATTATTACCCAGATTGCTGTAATAAAATTTAATTCAAGTGTAATGGTTGATATGAAAGTCTCGACAACCAGTCATGGTTGCTCCCACTTTTTGCTCTCTCTTTTTGCTCTGATATTTGCTCCCACTTTTGCTCCTGTATTTGCTGCCATATTTGCTCCCACATTTGCTCACGCATTTACTCCCTATTTTTGCTCCCACATTTTGCTCCCACATTTGCTTCCACATTTGCTCACACTTTTTTGCTCCCTATTTCTTTTCTCCCACTTTTTGCCCCCTCAGTTGCTCACACATTTGCCCCCACTTTTTGCTCCGACATTTTGCTCCCACTTTTTGCTATCACTTTTTTGCTCCCAATTTCTTTTCTCCCACTTTTCGCTCCCTCATTTGCTCCCACATTTGCTCCCTCTTTTTTGCTCCCACATTTTGTTCCCACATTTGCTCCCACTTTGTGCTCCCACTTGTTGCTCCCTCATTTGCTCCCACTTTTTGCTCCCCACATTTGCGCACACTTATTTTTGCTTTCTCATTTGCTCCCACTTTCAAGTTAGGTGAGGTTAGGTTAGGTGAAGTTAGGTTAGGTTAGCTGAAGTTAGGTTAGGTTAGGTCAGGTTAGGTGAAGTTAGGTTAGGTAACGTTATTACTAAGTTTATTATTTGTGCTCCCACATTTGTTCCCAATTTTTTCTCACACATTTGCTCCAACTTTTTTTTTGCTTTCAACATTTACTCCCACTTTTTTTTGCTCACACATTTGCTCCCACTTTTTGCTTCCACTTTTTGCTACCACATTTGCTCCCACTTTCAATTTAGGTTAGGTTAGGTTAGGTGAACTTAGGTTAGGTTTAGTTAGGTAAGGTTAGGTGAAGTTAGGTTAGGTTAGGTTAGGCGAGGATAGGTTAAGTTAGGTTTGGTTAGGTTATAACTTAGTTTATTATTTGTGCTCTCATATTTGCTCCCACTTTTAGCTTTAATACTTGCTCCCAGTTTTTGTTCCCACATTTTTTGCTCTCACTTTTTGCTCCCATTTTTGCTCACATATTTGCTCCCACTTTTGCCACCACATTTGCACTCATATATGCTCCCACATTAACCTATTGTTCTTATTGCCGAGTTATCTTTACTAGAGCTTAGTCAATGCTCGACTGGTGACATGGAAGTGTCAGTGACTAGGTATGGTAAGCCTTATGCATGCTATAAAGGATGTTCATATATTGTGAATCGAACCAATAAAAATGGATCTGTTATTTGGCGTTGTTCAAAACAACGTTCAAAACAAAGTCGCAGTGACCTAAAAAGTAAAAATAGTGCGTTTTTAAGTGTCAGTGATCATCAATGTAGTGCGTGAAACGAACCAGTCTTGCTGTTTACAGAAAATCATAAGAATGCTAAAAACCGAGTGCAAGAAAACAATATTGCTGCTCAAGATATTTCAACGTTCAATAAAACCTTAACACTATCAATAGCTACGCAGACTCTATACAAGGTCACTGTAGAGGAAGGGCAAGAGGAACAGGAAGATTTGACTGGTGTTAGTGATGTTGAGAATGATAATGGTGATTATAATAATAGTGATATAGATCATGCTGCTTATGATTATGATAGTGATAATGATCAAACGCATGCCTATTGTTCACCGTGGAAAAAGATCTACAACAAGTTTTGTTTTTAAAACTATAGCACACTATCGTAAAGGCAAAGACTTGTATTAAGTGTGCATTTATTGTCATAATCATGTATACTCTGCAATGTTAAATATTCTAACTTTGTAGAAAATAAAACAACATTTTAACATGGTTTACATTTATTTACAAACATTATATACATTTTTTTCATGATAATATTTTTAAAGACAGTGCTAAAAACTAAAACCTTTATATTGTATACACATATTTTTTTTCTTTCAGTCTATTGTCATGACATATCTTCCATTATTATTTCACATTTGCTTTTTTAATTACTTAAAACGGACCATACTCCTATTGTTTTTAAAACCTTCATAAAATAAGTGTACAGCTTGTACAGCATTATTCACTTCATCAAAAAACACTCTCCGACATATCACTAAACCGTGTAGGCAGAAATATCTCAAAGTTTTCACTCACACAAAGTACACGATCACCATATGCTGTTTTCAATTTCCGAATCTTGATAATGCGGAATGGAATATGCGTTGGCAATTCGCTGAGCTTCTTTGTCTTTAAGCCACATGCTTGCCCCACAGCGTTCAAAACATTCATTGTAGTAGTCTATAAATGCCCTAACTGTAGCAGATACTACTTTTCAAGTGCTAATGCACACTTGACACATGCAATAATGTGTCCACAAGGCAAAAATACAACACCTAGTTCATCTTCATAACAAAGTTTACATAATTGTTGGTCACACTTAGTATTTGTTGGTCAGACACATCGTTTTTTTTCACGTTCTTGTATTTGCACCGAGTGTTCTAACTGTAAAGACACTTTTATGTCTTGTGCTGCAATTACGTTTTCTTTACGAATAGTGTTCACAAATTCCTGACCTTTAATCAACACCATGTATCTACAGTTAGGTAACCAAGGAGCGTGTTCCATAAAAGGGTCATCTGTCATCTGACAATCCTTTAAACTGTCGTATCTTGGCTGAGTACTTTAAGAAATTACTCAATTGTGATGAACCAAAACATAGGCTACTCATAGGCCGTCCTACTCAAGTAATGGCCAACTCGCATCCACCTTATTATCGATGGTCTAAAGAATAATAAAGCAGCGGGAGAGGATTCCATTGTGGCAGAGCTTCTAAAACTGGCAAATGAAGATACTCTGAATATATTAGCTGAGCTCTTTGCGGAGATATGGAGAACTGGTTGGATATTCACAGAGTGGTAGTCTGCATTAATTCACCCTCTCCACAAAAAGGGGGATAAGAAGGACGTTAATAATTACAGGGGTATATCAATTGTATCTGTTCTCTACAAGATCCTATCCAAAGCACTCCTGAACAGAATTGAAGAACATCTTGATAATCAGATTGATGTGTACCAGGCCTGTTTCAGAATGGGACGTTCTTGTCCGGAACAGATTTTTAACCTGAAGAACATCATTAGGTATAAGACGATAGGCAGGTATGACTATGTGGTCGTATTCATTGATTTTAAGAAAGCGTATGACTCAATTGACCGCGAGTCGCTACTGAATATTCTGGAAGAATTTGGAGTGGATGACACGTCTCGAAATCTGATTAAACAGACTTTGTCCGACACAGTGTCAAAAGTAAAATTCATTGGCGAGATCTCAGATCCCTTTGTAATCAAAACTGGTGTCAGACAAGGTGATGGATTATCTCCAATCCTTTTCAACTGTGTATTAGAAAAGGTTATTCGTGAATGGAGGAAGACACTGAGTCGGGAAGAAGGGAATGAAGAACGATTCAGGCTAGGGCCCAAACTGAAAGGGGTGCATGTTGATTGTTTGGCTTTTGCTGATGACCTAGCTATTTTTGCCAACAATATTAAATCAGCCATTGTAAAGATTAATCGGTTGTCAGAGATGGCTGAGAAAGTAGGTTTACAGATTTCCTATGAGAAAACAAAGTACAAGACAAACATCAGTGATGGACTAGAATGGATGAAAACAAACCAAGGAAAGATTAAACGTGTAAAGAAATTTAAATACCTGGGTGAGGTAATCCAACAAAATGGCCTGGAACAGGAAGCAATTAATCTTAGAATCTGGAAAATAGACCGAGCCTATCACCTGACGAAAAATCTCTATAATAAGAAGTCGCTGAGCATTGGAGCCAAATTAAGACACTATAGCACGGTTGTCAAACCTGAAGCATTATATGCTTCGGAGACTTTGACTATGAACAGGCGGGGACTAGTCGACCAGTTGGTCAAAAGAGAACGCAGGGTATTGAGAAAAATTTTAGGCAACAGATGGGTTGACGGGCACATACGTTTGAAATCGAACGAAGAGTTATATAGAAAGATAGAACCAGTCACGTCAACAATAAAAAGGAAAAGGTTGTTGTTCTATGGACACATTTTCAGAATGTCCAACGATCGTCTAACAAAGAAAATTTGGAATTTCGTGAAACCAAAGAAGAAAAAAATGGCATGGTTTGAAGAATGTAACAAAGACCTTCTAGAAATTGGTATTCCGGGCTGCAAAATTATGAACAGGTGTGAATTCAGACACCTGATCAAAAATTACCAGGGATTTAAGGTAGGGGCAGAACACAAAAGACGGAGGGGACCTCTTTCAGAAGATCGGAAGAAGGCGCTGAGTGATGGGCTCAAGAGATACTGGCAGGACATCAAAGCTGGCAGACGATCTAGAACGAAACATTGATTTTGATTGTTACTCCGTAGTCCATAGTGGCTAAATTCGAATGTATAAAAAAAAACTATTTGGTCATGAACAGCAACACATCTACTTCATTTTTTTTTATAAAGCTGCAGTCATTCACATCCCCCTTTAATCTTATATATAAAGCACAAAGTTTGTCTGTCTGTCTGTTTGTCTGTTATGTATACAAATCTACACCGTTTCATCGATCTGAACCAAAATGTGTATACTTACCCTTTGGAACCCTGCGGGTAACCCTGTCAACATTATATTTCGGACAGACCACCCCATGCACTGCATTTAGGCCCTTTTGCACAAATCTACACCGTTTCACCGATCTGAACCAAAAGTTGTATATTTAACCTTTGGAACCCTTCGAGTAACACTGTCCACTTGAAATTTCGGACAGACCACCCCATTCCCTGAATTTAGGACCTTTGGTCCAAATCCACACCGTTTCACCGATCTCAACCAAAATTTGTATATTTACCCTTTGGAACCCTGCGAGTAACACTGACCACTTAAAATTTCGGACAGACCACCCCATTCCCTGCATTTAGGCCCTTTGGTCCAAATCTACACCGTTTCACCGATCTGAACCAAAATGTGTATACTTACCCTTTGGAACCCTGCGAGTAACACTGTCTGCTTGAAATTGCGGACAGACCACTCCATTCCCTGCATTTAGGCCCTTTGGCCCAAATCTACACCGTTTCACCGATCTCAACCAAAATTTGTATATTTACCCTATGAAACACTGCGACTAACACTGTCTGCTTGAAATTGCGGACAGACGACTCCATTCCCTGCATTTAGGCCCTTTGTCCCAAATCTACACCGTTTCACCGATCTTAACCAAAATTTGTATATTTACCCTTTGGAACACTGCGACTAACACTGTCTGCTTGAAATTTCGGCGAGGCCACTCCATCCCTTGCATTTAGGCTGTTTGGCACAAATCTACACCGTTTCACCGATCTGACCCCAATTTTTTATACTTACCCGTAGAAACCGACAAGTAACACTGTCCACTAGAAATTTCGGACAGACCATCCATTCCACGCATTTAGGCCCTTTGGCACAAATCTACATCGTTCACCGATCGAAAACAAAATGTGTATACTTACCCTTTGGAACCCGATGAGTAACACTGTCCACTTTAAAATTTGGACAGGCCACTCCATTCCCTGCATTTTGGCCCTTGGCACAAAACTACACCGTTTCACCGATCTCAACCAGATTTTACCTAATTACCGTTTGGAACTCGACGAGTAACACTGTCCACTCGAAATTTTGGACAGACCACTCCATTTTCCGCATTAAGGCCCTTTGGTACAAATCTACATCGTTCACCGATCGAAAATAAAGTGTGTATACTTACCCTTTGGAACCCGATGCGTAACACTGTCCACTTGAAATTTCTGACACACCACTCCATTCCCTGCATGTAGCTCAGGAATTCCTCGGGGTTGCCAGCTTCCTAACTCACCAGTCATGAGCCCTTGAGGGTGTACCAGAAGTGGTGGGTCTACACACACCCTGCCTCTTTGAGGGCCTTGAGCAGAAGACAGGAGATATTATGAAAAGGAAAAGAAGGCAGACCCCTCGAAGAATAAGGGTATCAGGAAAGATGAGACAAAGCCAATTAAGGCGGGAAATTGAAAGACTCCCTAGCCCTCGGATACCCTAATACAGTCTGGGTCGGAAGAGAACAAGAGTTGACCAAGGGAGGCCGACAGGAAAGAGAACTGAAATGAGCCCGGCACCAGGAAGTAGAAGCGATGCCAGACTCAGCTGGGGTTCCGTGGTCGCCAACCCACGTCCCACAAGTTGTGAGACCCTGGGGGGGGGGGAGGTCAGTTGTGAGAATAGCTTGCTGATTCATCGCGAAGTGACTTGAGAGTACTTTCCAGAGCCCGCCGTGTTATCTCCTGCTGTCTATGCTGATGCCAGCACAGGGCCGTTGCGAAACAGTGAGTGATTCCCGATCAATCTGTATAGGACGGGGAACCCCGAACGTGTGTCACCATATTTCGTCATCATCTGCGATCATCTCAGGTTCGTGCAGCTTGGACCTATATTCTTTGTCTTTGCCGAGCAGTACGCTCTTTCACTAGACGCATCCAGTACAGGCCTAAGCCAGAAAATAAGGTTGAGACTTTGGAAGACATCGAAGCTAGACACCTGAATTACCTATATCAGTTTTAAAATAACACCATGTTCGTTTGTAGTCTTTTTTTCATTACCTTATTATTATCATCATAAGTGCAAATGACCTAGATGTTACGCGCATCATACCAATAATCACCGCCGCATAAAGTCTTTCTCGACTGTGATTTTTAAAATATTTATTTTTGGTTGGTTGGTTCTTAAGTTCAGGGGCTGCGACAACGCGGTCATGTAGCCCCGTGTACTTTGGGTGTGTGTAGAATCTGTCTGATAACCGGTGTTAATTGTGATGACTGTATTAGTGTTTGTTATCTGTTTTTTAATTTAAGTACAAACTGCAACTTAGAATTCTTCAAATAGTTCGTACTTTTGCCGCCAAGCGCCACCGTCAACGACTACTAGGCCAAGTTCGGAACTTAGCTACTAGACGCCACTGCAGTCGGTTCTTGGCAGCGGACGTAGACATCTATGAGCGTTGTTTACCTATCCAATTTAGCTTCACACAGGTGTAATTAGTGGAAGGTTCTTTAACATGCCATAAATCTGACATGGGACCGCCGTCTTTACTTCCCCTCCGAAGAAAGGCATACTGACGGATTTTTAACGCTCTTAAAATATCCGACGGCTTCGGCCGGGTTTGAACCCGCTATCTTGGGCATAGAAGCTCAGCATGCTACCAAATACGCCACCGAAGCCGCCATATAGTTATTTTTATTACAGTACATTGTGTACATTATACGTTGAAGTGTCAATTCAATACCGGTAGTAGTTTCCCTTATCATCCTCATCATAAGAGCAAATGACCTACAGTAGATGTTACGCCCTTTACACCATTAATCACCACACACAATAAGTCTTCCTCGCCTGTGAATTTTGAAATATGTATTTCTATTACGGTAGTTTGTAAGTTTGACGTGTCAATTCAACAGTAGTTTTTATTATCATCCTTATCAAAAGGGCAAATGACCTAGATATTACTCCCTCATTGTCTTTGGGGGCAAATGACTTAGATTTTAAGTCCATTATATTTCTAAGGAGACCTTAAAACATTATCATCATTCCACCGGGCGAAGCCGGGTACTACTGCTAGTCTTATATATAAAAGTGAAAGTCTGTATGTGGGTGGGTGGGTCTGTTCCGTATACAAATCTACACCGTTCGACCAATATCAACCAAATTTTGCATACACATAGTTTAGGACCCAGAAGGAACCGCTGGCTACATGAATTTTCGATAGTCTTTCTCATTCTTCTGATTTCGGCCCTTTTGCACTCAAGCACAGGCTAATCAAATCATAAAATATACTCATGAAGGAATGGCAAGGCAGATCATTTCCATGGCAACATAGCTCAAGTCGAGACACGGCCGACTGGATCCGAGTTGCGCTCTGCACTACCGTATAGAAAATGAGGATCTTTACTTGACATCCCGTTAGTTACTCAACTGCTCACACAGCACTGTCAACCGAGTTTAGCATAACAAAGACTTGATACTATCTACTATATATTTGTCAAATACCACTCACTCACTCATTCATTCATCACGAAATCTCAGAAACTACCGAACGGATTGAAATGACATTTGGTATGCAGCTTCCTCATGGGCCGCAAATCCCCAATAAGAGAGGATTTTTGGGTATTCAGGTTCTAAAGGGGTGTTAAGGGGGTAGACCGGCATTTCATTGAATACAATAGCAATATCTCCCGATTGGTTTCATTGGGGGATGTGATACTTGGCATATAAACTAATCATTAAAAATAAGAAGACACCTGTCTGAGGGTTTTTCGATGTGGTGTATATTATGAGGTGAAAGGGGTGAAAAGTGGGGATTGAAAGATTCCTATCGGAACGTGTATCTCTTAAACGACATATGCGAGGAGTTTGAAACTCAGTGGAAAAAAATCCGCATAAAAAGAAGTAAATATGTGTTTGACCGTTTTTTCATCAATCCTATTTAAGGGGCCCATGGGGAGGGGTGAAATTCTGGTGGGGGGGGGGGGGGAACAGGAAAGAAAGTGTCCTAACTGATTGACTGACTCACTCACTCACTCATCAAACTCAGGGGAAAAACTGCTTTAAAGTAAGTAAATAGCTGTTCGACAGATATTTTTCATAAATCAAGTTTAAGGGGTTCATGGGGAGGGGTGAAATTCTGAAAAAAGAAAATTGAAAGAAAATGTCCTGACTCGTTCACTCACTGACTCACTCATCATCGCCCAGCCAAAATGATTGGTTAGAAACATGACAGTTTGGAGATATGTTCATTGTATATCAAAACCGTCTTCTAAGGGAGGATTTTCGGATATTCAAGTTCTAAAGGGGTCTTAAGGGGGTTAAACCTACATTTCATTGAATAACAATATCTCACGAGTGGTTTCATTTGTGGTTGTGATACTCGGCATATAAACTAATCATTACAAATAAGCAGACATGTGTCTAAGGGTTTTTCGATGTGGTGTATTATTATGAGCTGAAAGGGGTGAAAATTGGGGGTTGAAGGATTCCTAACGGAGCGTGTAGGCCTATCTCTTAAACGACATAGGCAAGAAATTTGAAATTCAGCGACAAAAATCAGCTTAAAAAGAAGTAAATCAGTGTTCGACCGTTTTTTCAAAAATTAATTTAAGGGGCCAATGGGGTGGGGTGAAATTCGGGGGAGAAAAAAGGAGAGAAAATGTCCTAACTGACTGACTAACTCACTCACTCATCAAACTCAGGGGAAAAGACAGCATAAAATATGTTAATAGGTGTTCAAGCGTTTGTTCATCAATCCAATTTAAGGGGCCCATGGGGAGGGGTGAAATTCTGGTAAAAATAATCGAAAGAAAATGTCCTGTCTGACTCACTCACTCATCACTCCCAGAGAAAACTATTAAAGTTGGAAACATGAAATTTTGGGAGTATGTTCGCTGTATGTCGAAAACGTCAACTAAGGAATTATATTTTATTCGGATTTTAAGGAGGTGATAAGGGGGTAAACGTGCATTTCATTGAATAACGATATCTCATGAGTTGTTTCTTTGGGGATGTGATATTCGGTATATAAACTAATCATTAAAATAATCAGACATATGTCTAAGGGTTTATCGATGTGGTGTATATTATGAGGCGAAAGGGGTGAAATTTGGCGGTTGAGGGATTCTTAACGGAGCGCGTATCTCTTAAACGACATAGGCGAGAAGTTTGAAATTCGGCGGAAAAAAACAGCTTAAAAACAGGTAAATAGGTGTTCGACCGTTTTTTCATAAATCCAATTTAAGGGGCCCTTGGAGAGGGGTGAAATTCTGGGGGAGAAAATAGGAAAGAAAGTGTCCTAACTCACTCACTCGTCAAAATCAGGGGGGAAGAACAGCTCAAAAATAAGTAAATAGGTGTTCGACCGTTTTTTCATAAATCCAATTTAAGGGGTTCATGAGAGGGGTGAAATTCGGAAAAATAATTCAAAGAAAATATCCTGACTTACTCACTCATCATCGCCCAGCCAAAATTATTGAAGTTAGAAACATGACATTTTGGGGCTATGTTGTATGTCGAAAATGTCCACTAGGGAAGGATTTTTGGATATTCAGGTTCTAAAGGGGTGTTAAGGGGGTAGATTATATTTAATTGAATAACATTATCTCCCTATTGGTTTCCTTGGGGATGGGATACTCGACATATAAACTCATCATTAAGAATAAGAAGACACATGTCTGAGGGTTTTTCGAAGTAGTTTATATTATGAGGTGTATGTGTGAAAAGTGGGGGTTGAAGGATTCCTAACGGAGCAAGTATCTCTTAAAAGACAGAGGCAAAAAGTATGAATATCAAGGATAAAAATCCGCTTGATAAAGTAGTAAATAGGTGTTTGATCGTTTTTTAATAAATCCAATTTAAGGGGCCCATGGGGAGGGGTGAAATTCTGTGGAATGAAGTCCATTAAGGAAGAATTTTTGGATACTCATCATCCCTCAGCAAAGCTATGGCAGTTAGAAACTTGAAATTTTGGGGATATGTTCGTTTTATGTCGAAAAAGTCCACTAAGGATGGATTTTTCGATATTCATGTTCTGAAGGGGTGTTAAGGGGGTTACAATTGCATTTCATTAATAACAATATCTCACGAGTTGTTTCATTTGGGGATGTGATATTCGGCATATAAAGTAATGATTCAAAATTAGCAGACATATGTCTAAGGGTTTATCGATATGGTGTATATTATGAGGTGAAATGGGAGAAAATTGGGGGTTGAAGGATTCTTAATGGAGCATGTACTGCATCACTTATTCAACATAGGCGTAAGTTTGAAATTCAGCGGAAAAAGCAGCTTAAACGTAAGTAAATAGGTGTTCAACCGTTTTTTTTTTTCATAAATCCGATTTAAGAGGTTCATGGGGAGAGGTGAATGTCTCAAAAATAAATGAAAGAAAATATCCTGACTGACTCACTCACTCATCATCTAACCTAACTAACCTAACCCCGTGGCACTACAGCCCTTGAAGGGCCTAGGCCTACCAAGCGACCGCTGCCCAGCCAATTGGCCTGCAGATTTTGGGGTGACGCGTGGTCAGCGCGTCGGGTCCCCTCGGCAGATAATCTTGGTTTTCGTGACCGGGGCACTGTCTCACTGTCAGACAGCTACTCAATTGTCCTCACGAGGCTGAGTGCACCCCGTTCCAACCCTCGCGTCAGTTTTAAAATCCCTGACGGAGCCGGGAATCGAACCCGGGACCTCCGGGTGAGAGGCAGGCGCGCTACCCCAGCACCACGGGGCCGGCACTCACTCATCATCGCCCAGCCAAAATTATTGAATTTAGAAACATGAAATTTTGGGGATATGTTCGTTGTTTGTCGAAAACGTCCACTAAGGAAAGAGTTTTGGATATTCAGGTACTCAAGAGGTATTAAGGGGGTAAACGTGCATTTCACTGAATAACAATATCTCATGAGTGTTTTCATTTGGAGATGTGATACTTGGCATATATACTAATAATTAAAAATAAGCTGACACATGTCTAATGGTTTTTCGATGTGGTGTATATTATGAGGTGAAAGGGATGAAAAGTGGAGGTTGAAAGATTCCTAACGGAGCGTGTATCACTTAAACGACATAGGCGAGGAGTTTGAAACTCAGAGAAAATTGATCTGCTTAAAAAAATGAAAAATAAAAGTAATTAAAATAAATAGGCGTTCCACCGTTTTTTCATAAATCCAATTTAAGGGGCCTATGGGGAGTGGTGAAATTCTGGAAGAAAAACGTCCACTAAGGAAGGATTTTTGGATGTTCACTCTCATCGACCAACGAAAACTATTAAAGTTAGAAGAATGATATTTTGGGGATATGTTTGTTGTGTGTCGAAAACGTCTTCTAAGGAGGGATTTTTGGATATTCAGGTTCTAAAGGGGTGTTAACGGGGTTAAACTTGCATTTCATTGAATAAAAATATGACACGACTATGACGCGAGCGAAGCGAGGCTAAAAATGAGATGGTGTGTGTCTGTGTTACTCAATCACGCAAGTACCACTGGTCCGATTTACATGAATTTTACATGGAAGTAGTTGATTTACCTGGTTAACATATAGGCTCCTTTTGATTTCAATACTTTGTACTATTTAAAGATGGTGACCATTTTAGTGATTTCACTACACCCTTTGGTTTCAAACTTTCATGTTTCGATTTCAAATAAAAAGAGAACGCTAAGAAATAGCAAACTTTTGATGGCATATACGAGGTTTAAAATTACATTTTCTATCCGAAAGGTATCTCCAACGGTTAGCGAGTAAAACCTAAATTTGTGCTATAAGACACGGTCAACGCCGAGCGGTGTAGTTGGACAAAATGTTCCATCCTTAATATCCATCTGCGCAGCGCCTTGCCTATCCCCTGTTATAACTGTCTCCTTCACATTTTAATTTATTTATGACGCGTAGCGAAGCACGGGTACTTCAGCTAGTGGATATATAAACAACAACAAAATGAATGTCATGTCGTTTTGTCCAGGTTATCTTGTTCAAACCTGTGGAAGTCCATAGGGAGCGACACGTCAGTTGAATTTAAATTTTTGTTTCCAAAATTCCAATATGGTGTTGTACATTTCCCGGTCAACAACAAATATGGTCTTGTACCGGTTGCCAATACATAGTCATTAATCAAGAAAGCAATCATCGTCCCAGTCATGTACAGGTAATGATTTTTTTTGTCTAGTGGTAAAATGGAGTAGCGTTTTAAGTTAGGCTTACAAGAGTTTTGAATTGTTCACTCTATGGCAATGGTTCCACTCTAGTACGTCTAGGGTTTTCAGCGACTGCTACAGCAGTAAAGCTTTTCTTTGCAATTTTCTAAAAATAAATAAAATAAACCGCCAAAAATACCTAGATTCACGTTAATGCATGCATTTCATAAAAAAATAAATTATCAAACAAAAAAGAAACAAGATTTTTTTTGAAATCTACCCTTGACTTGTACTGGCTTGTTGCTGTTTCCTTCTAGGACTCAAAAGTGCAATGGTTTCTCTCTCAGACATGTGTGGTATACCGGTTTCTGCAAACAAATAAATTTAAAAAATCACTAATTAACTTATCAATAACTACAAATTTAAGGTTCATTAGCATTAAATTATTAAAATAAACATTAATAGCTGCACACTTACTTACTTACCGAAAACAAAAGGATTTTATTCCAAAGTTCAGTTCAGAGCTCTACTGTATACGTCTGATTGCTAAAACGGCAAGTGCATCAATCCTCATCAGTCTGCTTAGCTACGGAGAGAATTGCATTTTCTCAGCGTTTTGATATTCAACTTATCTCTATGTGGGCCGATAACCTAGATGTTAGGCCCCTTAAAACAACAATTATCATCATCAATCTCTGAATCTCACATGTTCCCACGCCTCCCCACGTTCCTCAAGCACGATAAGATTCGCCTACCTCTTACTAGTTTCATATTTTAATTAGGAACCAAAATGGCTGCCTCTTACACACCAGTAGTACGACCGTCTAGGAACCAAAATGGCGGTCTCTGTTTAAACGCCAGACCTGCTAGCCACCACCAGACAAGTAACCTGATACTTTACTTCCTGCCCACACAGACATTCCTGTCTTATCACCCATCAATCCAGCAAGTCCTGGCTAGGTACAGAATTCAGAGTCCAGCAAGCAAGAGTGTGTGGTAGCATTCAAAAGGTGTGTCTTATGAAATCCATTATTTATTATTATTATTATTATTATTATTATTATTATTAAACATTTTACTGTAATAATCATTAGTAGGCGGAAATCCTCAATACATGTACACATTAATGATACACTTTCACCATGTCCAATGTTTAGTTTATAAAATCTCAGGGCAATGACCTTACCATTTCGGCTCTTTGGGTTCATGCACATCACTTGGTCTACTGAATGTTATTGGTTTTCATATTCTACAACAATTTGCTGTGGCAGAGAGCGGTCTCACTCATCACCATTGACTAACACGTTAACGATCCCCTTGAGGGGTTAAAAATCCTAGCACGCTTGACACATTTTCAAATATTAGCCTCCATCCGTCATAGGAAATATCAGAAAACCAACCGTCTTAAGCCACCCGGCTTCCCGCCAAAATAGCTATTCATTTCTCCCGGGCACGATCACCGTGGTCGCAACAGGCTCGTTAAAACACATTATAGCGGTACCGTCTCTCTCAACGACCTCTCTTAATTAAAATTTGAACAGGTAAAATATTTTTTAAACATATTCGCCTAGTATAGCGTTAGACACTTTGTATTTTTTTTTCTTCAAAAATACATTTAAAAACGGGGCGTCATCCCAAATCCAACGACCCCTCATACACAATATTCTCAAAATATTAACAAAAGTGCACTTAGGCCCTTTTGACAAAAATCAAAAATACATTAAAAATGGGGCGTCATCCCTTATCCAACGACCCCTCATACAAGTCCAAAGCCTCATTCGTTCTCAAAATATTAACAAAAGTGTACTAAGGCCCTTTTGACAAAAATCAAACATACTTTCAAAAACGGGTCGTCATCCCAAATCCAACGACCCATCATTCAAGTCCGAAGCCTTAGTGGTTCGCAATAAAACGAAATTCATTACTATCGGAGCTATTCAAAGATTGGTGTGACAAGTTGCGAAAGGAATAAAACCTTAGGCGATTTTTTTAGAGAAGTAAATGTTAGTGCAGACCACAAATTTCTGTAAATATGTAAATAAATTAACATTTAAATATTTTCATCATTCTAATTTGGATTTGAAACTACGGTTCACATTATTGAAACGCATTGTATAGAGTAGGGAAATGTCTGAAGCCACCATCATCATATATATTATTTCAGTAGTATGAATCCCTCCTGCGGCGCTCACAAGAGACCGATCGTGAAAAATGAGCATTCAAATTAAAGAGAATATACATTACCAGTGTCTCATTGCACTCTAATTTCATAAATATCTATCATTTCTTTAAAAAATTACTTTCAAAAAACTGTATGGTGTGTGCGATTTGCAGTTCCTGTTTCTGCAGGAAGGTATGCTCCATAATTGGTGTCCACCATTGAACTCTAGGTAATACTGGAATGCCGACTGTACGGGAGCAAAGTGCGGTTGTGGTGCGACTAGTTTCGCCTGGTAGTGCACGTCAAGGAGGAGAGTTTGACGTATACGAACGCAAGGATGATGTACGTACGTACGACGAGATACAAGTATAAGAGGTACTTTTGAACATTTAGGCGAACGGTAAACCAATCGGAACTTACGCCGAAATACATATTTCAAAATATCATAGTAATTTGATACTTAAAATGGCTAGGAATATCCGCCAACATAAAATATTATATTGCAGCCTGATTGTTCATCTTGTTTATCCTTAGATCAAAGGCAGCATACACAATAACTATAGGCCTACTGGCAAAAAATACAAGCCGTACGTTCATTAAAATAAAAAATCAATAAGGTTAGACAGGAAATGACTAAGAATAAAGATCAAAAATATGGTAATTGGTATTGAACATTTTTATTAACTCAAAAGCAGCATTCATATGTGTGTGAATATGCATACGCCTACAACTAAATAATTAAATAGATGCTTAGAGAACAAAAATACATAGTTTATTTATACAAAACAACCGCATGTTCAATATTCTTCAAGGCAATGGGGCATGTTGCGTAATGGTCAAGCTATTCGCCTCTATCACCAAGGTGGGCCAGGTTCGACTACCGTTCATTGCATGTGAGATTTTCGAAGTGAAATGGCATGTCCTGTGGATCGGATTCCACGTAAAGTGAAGGTCCCTTGGCTCATGATCACAAGATTAACGGTCACGTAAAACTACAAACTTCTTTTTCTCAAAGTAGGTCGAAACTTAGACCTCACATAAGTCATACTGCAAACGAACAGGGTCCTGCAGGATAGATCCCTTAAGCCCAATTCTTTTTATCGTCTCCAAGACTGACATAATAAAAGTATACTGGAAAATGTGAAATTTTATGCATAAGCTGATGAAAAAAGTAACAGTAAATATTAGGCCTAAGTCTTCATACTTCAACTTGTAGGCTACTTGTCGTTCAATAACTCTCGGTCTTTTCTTGGGTGGATGAAGCAGATGCTGTGGGAAATTGAAAATTGCAGGTACCGCATTATCTTTAAGCAGTGGTTTGTTTCCATTTGAAACAAGTAGCATAATTTATAAAAGTGTTCACAGCTATAACCCATTTCTTTAATACATATGGACGTTTCCATGAAAATCTGTAATTTAGGCTTGGCCTAGGTTATAATTCTGTTACTAATATTTTATAACCTATAATAGTGACTACGTGTATTTGTCATATGCTATTTAGGCCTATTATGTCAAAATTTGATGTAAGACGTATCCATAAACGCTGAATAGGCTACTTCATTACAAATCTCAATTCGAAAATAAAGTAGACCGTAAACCTACCGTATTATTGAAAAAATACCATACGGTACATATAACGTTGCACAGAGGTACGTACGATCAAATATATGAAAAGTATCACGACATATCAGCTGACTTGCATTCTAGAGTTCAATGGTATGACAGTTTTTGGTGCGAGTAGTTACGCCTGGTAGTGCACGTCAAGGAGGCGATGACCAGGAAGCAGTTTTCAGCGAGGGTTACCATGGGAGGAGTTGTTCCAGGAGTACCTACAGTTCAAAGATGTCCACTTCACATTTTGGACGCTGTGACGCCTTTTTTTTAATGACATTTTAACATTCTGAGGTCTTTCCGTTATCATTTTGCATCAATTTCAGAAACAGTAAATCAAAGTAATGTGTACGTTTTCAGAATCAATAGGCTAAATCAATTGATTGGGTACTCAAATCTTATAACCGGCGAGTGTTACTGCTAAGCATTCGATCAATGGACTCAGCACAAACATGATTTAAGCTCATCCGTCTAAACAATGGATTTATTATATTCCAGGTTTGTTAATATGCCGCGATACAGGATTTTCTTCTGCATTCATATTCCATAATATCGATTTTTGTAAAAATTGTATTTTTGCAAATACTGTTGCTCAAACATGCTGCAATTCTGAGTTGTCGTCTAAAACCTTATAACTTTGAACGTTAATTCTCTAACAGTTTTTCTTCTATCTGATTTTCAGAATCAGTTAATCAATGGATTGGGTACAGGTATTTCTTCTGCATTCTAATTCCATAAATATTGATTTTTGTAAGAAGTGTGCTTTTTTGCAAATACTGTTGCTGTATCATGCTAGATTTGTCGTCTACAACGTTAAAACTATCATCATCATCATCATCATCATCATCATCATATAGGCCTCAAAAATTAGCAGTGAAGAATTGCATTCCAATTTCATAAATAACAATTTTTGTAAGAAGTGTGCGATTTGCAAATATTGATGCTCTAACATGCTGCAATTATGAGTTGTCGTCTAAACCCTTAAAACTATTGAACGTTAATTATTTTACAGGTTTTCTTCTATCGTTTTCCATGGTTTTCAGAATTACTAAATCAGTGGATTGGGTACTCAAATCGTATAATTTCATAAAAATCGAATAACCGATGAGTGTTATGATGATCCAATTTTCAGCGATTGCCTTCATAAGTTAATGAACGTACAACTTGCAATTGTGACTGAAATGTATCGAATAACCGGTGAGTGTTGCGGCTAAGTTTTCAATCAATGGACTCAGCACAGAAATGGAATCAACAGTGCGGCATTGAATTTTAAATTCATAAATATCAAAGAGAGAAACGAGCCACAGCACGCTCTCATGCTGACGCTCCACTCAGGAAAGCGAAAGCACCCCTGTAGGTAACGTGCAAAGGAGTTTAGCGTTGAGCGCTACACACAGGACAAGGGAAGCCCCCTTGTAGGTAACGTGCAAAGGAGTTTAGCGCTGATCGTTGCACTTAGGAACAAGGGAGCCTCGCTGTAAGCGGGGCGTGCAGAAGTTTTCCAACGAGGGCTGTCCTGATAAGGGAGAAGGAGGCTTCTCAGCCAACAAGATAAAGCAGGAAATCTTGACCAAGATGCTTTCATAAATATCGAATAACTGATGAGTGTTTTGATGATAGAATTTTCAGTAATTGCCTTCATAAGTTAGAGAACGTACAGCTTGGAATTTTAACTGAAATGAAAATGGTGTTCTATAATCATTTGGTTGAAATAATTACATAACAATCTTCCTCCTTAAGTCGCTCATTGTAAACCTACTGGGGAAAGTGTGACTTATGAGATTTCTCGCACGGGTCCGCTAGTCGTTTCATATTTCACGAATTTTAGTGAAGGTTCAGTGGAACTTCACAGTGTTAAAAAATTAATTAAATTTTTATGTTTGTTTGGCAAGCAAGTTTATGCATTATTCTACGTGGAGTGCCGGATTCTCCAATATTATTTCAGGACAACATGAAGATTGTCGAAATTGTTTATATTTTTGATTGATTTGGAGTGTCAAATGGGACCCCATTTTTATTTATTTGTGTTAGGGACATAACTGTATAGTCCTTTGTTAATAAACGTAACAAGCACTTTTTAGTCTGCTTGTCACCCCATTTTATCTTAACTGACCGCTTACTCACTTTATAATCGACGTATTTGGTACTACTAGTTGGATACAGGCGCCCACTATAGTTTTTGACATCATCACCCCTCGAGATCAGAGTTTCTCGATTTTCTATTAAAGCAAATACTAGAAGGATGTAACTAGTCTGGTAGTACTATTTTTTATACTTTGTATGATCCACGAATTCTCAGCGGGCCAATATAGGTGCTGATTGGATAATTCGGGTGCAGTACCTATCTCTGAAAGGGATCTGCGCAGTGCACTTGCACTGTGCAGGGATACATCTCCTAATACGGATCACATCCGTTATGAAATGTTGAAACATCTGTGCAATGCCAGGATAAAGAAACTGTTGATGCTCTTCATTCGTATATGGTTTTAAGGGAAGTTCCATCTCAGAGGCGTGATGGGATCGTCATACCGATTCCCAAGGCTTGAGAGGATCTCAAGCTTGTTAGCATCTATTGCCCCATTGTCTGAAAAATGGCCTATGTAAGCTGCTGGAGAGGATGGTTAACCGACGACTGGTGAGCTTCTTAGAAGAGAGAGGCCTCTTGTCTGAGTTCTAGTTGGGATTTTGCTCTCATCGGTCCACCACTGACCACCTTGTGCTTCTTAAGAGGGCCATACAGGTGGCATTTCTCTGAAAGGAGCACCTAGTTACGTTTATCTTTGATCTTGATAAAGCGTATGACACCACAAATCGATACGGATCCGTTCCATCCTTCACGAGTGGGGACTCCGTGGAAATTTACAAATATCTATAGCGAATTGTATGTCCGTCGGGCTCTTTCGTGTAGAAACTGGTAGGAAATGATCGTAAATTTTCACCCAGGAAAAAGGGGTTCCTAAGGGTTCTGTGCTGAGTGTTACCTTGTTCATGGTTGCCAAATGTGGCATTGTTGCTTTCGCCGGGCTCACGGTAGTTTCACCGCTTTAAGTAGTCGATTTGGCTCCACATTACAGCTCCTGAAGTATTTCAAATTTCCTGGAGCTCTATTTTGACAGCTAATTCACGTGGCAGCACCAAATACCACAACGTAAAACCACGTGTATCAGGAAACTGAACATGATCTACTTCCTTAGTGGCACTACGTAGGAGTGCTGACAGTGCTGTGCTGCTACGGTTTTACCAATCCATCGTCCTCTACCGGCTAGACTACGGTTCATCATGGCCGCCATCCTTCAAAATGCTGGACAGGATCCGTCATACTGGCGTTGGGTTGACCACCGGTTCTTTCCGATCCAGCCCGATTCCCAGCCTACTCGCCGAATCGGGTATTTCACCTACCATTATTATAGACGCCAGCGTATGCATTCAGAATATTCTGCCAATTAGCGTTAAATGCCGCAACATCCGAGCGATCACGCTCCCTTCAGTACCCAATGCCACCAGAGGTACGCATTGCGCCATCTGGTCGGTTGGAACTAAACTCGATTCCTCGTGTAATTAGGATTGCCTGTAGGTCCCTATATCATCCGGTCACCTGGCGTGGTGCCTCTGAGGGAAGACCCGTGTCCGAAAATTCGGTTAGATCTACACCGAGGTCCTAAGGTAGACAAAGATGCCTCCGTTTACCGGAGGCAGTTCCACAGCATAGTTCACCAATTTCTAGACGCATGCATTCTCTACACGGATGGTTCGAAGCTGGACGAGAAGGTGGATTGTGCTTACGTTTTTGATGGTGCGAAATCCAAAATCTGTTTGCCTGAAGCCTGTAGAGGGTTTACTGCGGAGCTCGTTGCCATCTATGAAGCTCGGCAGTTTGTACATAGGATGCAAGAATCCACTTTCTCTTGTGTACCGAAAGAGTTCGTTGCAGTGATTTCCTACATGTTTCCTGCAACAGCCCCTTGTGAAGCGAATCCATTACCTACTCGCCGTGTTTTGCTGCGCTGACACTCGAATCACCTTTCTGTGGCTTCCAAGCCACATGCGATTTGCGGGAAATGATTTAGCGGACCAAGCTGCAAAAGTTGCCGTATCACTACCACCTCGACAGATGAAGGTACCCGCAATAGATATTTGCTCTCTGGTACACCAACAAGTACTGGCATTCTAGGCGAGTCAGAGGATAGCTGACCAAATGCCCAATAACTGAGAGAGATGAAGGGGAAGTTTTCGCGTGTGGTGGAGCACTTTCTGGTCACGGCGGGAGTCGGTCTTTTTAGTAGGCTAAGGAGAGGTCATGCAAGATCCACCCACTCCTACCTAATGTGGTGGGAATTCCCCACTTTGTACCTGTGGAAGGCGCGTGGTCGCTGTGTGATCCAGCTGTTTGCCTCTCAACAAGTTTCGATTCTCGGACAATACATGTGAGATTTTCGAAGTGAAACGCCATGCCCTGCGATTCGGATTCCACGTTAAGAGAAGGTCCCGTGGCTAATGTTCGCGCGATTTAAGGTAACGTTAAACTACAAGCTTCCTTTGTACCTGTGGAAAGTATGGATCCAGCCGACATACGATGGAACCTTGGTTTGCTGATGATACTCAAACTAATATTGGCCGATGACGTGGTGGCTGCTGATCTCGTCATCCGCTTATAAGTGAGAGAGGGTTAGGGACAGCAATATGCATTTACTAGTGTACATATTCCCAAAGATTTGTTCTTTTAAGAATTTAGAATTTCTGTTACTGCGTCATTTTTGTTCGTTATTATTATTATTTTTTTATTAAAATTTTGTTTTATTAATTTTAGATCGACTTATATTTTAGTGCCCTCCTCTTAATTCATAATTTCATCCTTAATTTGTATTATTCAATCTGTCTTAAGAGATGCAGATGACATCGTAATTCCACTCCCTATAACCTCAATAACTAACACTTGATTCAGAATAGTAAGTGTTAGCACTAGAAATTAACCACAGAAACAACCTATCTTCCACAGATCGGTGAACATCTTACCAAGAGATGAACTCAAACAAAATGATAACATGAAGAAACAATTGTCATCTCATATCGGGACAATGCCAAATATACGCAAAACATGCGGAGCACACATTAAAAGGAAATGCTCTTTGAAGACACATACGATGAATCATAGTGGTCAAAGGCCATATTCCTGTTGTACAGCGGAGCCAACTCTACTAAAAAAGTGCATTTGAAAACACACATGTTAATCCACAGTGGACCTAGGCAATATTCGTGTGGTACCTGCGGAGCAACCTGTTCTTCAAATGTCAGTTTGAAGCAGCACTTTTTAATACATACTGGTCTAAAACAACATTTATGTGATAGATGCGGAGCAAAGATCAGCGATAAAAGCAGCTTGAGGCAACACATGTTAATCCATACTGGTCTAAAGCCTCATTCGTGTGGTTCATGCGGAGCCAACTTCACTCAAAAGCAGAATTTGAAAAGACACATGGTAATCCACAGTGGTCTTAAAGAACATTCATGTGATACATGCGGAGCAAAGTTCACTGAAAAAGGCAGCTTGAAGAGGCACCTGGTAATCCACACTGGTCTAACACAACATTCATGTGATTCATGCGGATCGAAGTTCGCTACAAAGGGCGCCTTGAAGAGGCACCTGTTACTCCATAGTGGTGTAAAGCCACATTCCTGTGGTACATGCGGAGCCAACTTTACTCAAAAAGGAAATTTGATAACACACATGTTAATCCACAGTGGTCTAGAACAACATTCATGTGATACATGCGGAGCAAAGTTCACTCAAAAAGGTACGTTGAAGAGGCACATGTTAATTCATAATGGATTAAAGCCACATTCCTGTGGTACATGCGGAGCCAACTTTACTCGAAAAGAGTTGTTGAAAAGCCACATCTTAATCCACAGTGGAGTAACTCAACATTCATGTGATACATGTGGAGCAAAGTTTACTGTAAAAGGAAGCTTTAACAAGCACATATTACTCCATAGTGGTCTAAAGCCTCATTCGTGTGGTTCATGCGGAGCCAACTTTACCCAAAAGCAGCATTTAAAAAGACACATGTTAAACCACAGTGGTTTAAAGCAACATTTATGTGATACATGCGGAATAATGTTCGCTGAAAAGTCCGGCTTGAAAGGGCACATGTTGCTCCATAGTGGTCTAAGGCGACATTCCTGTGATAAATGCGGAGCCAACTTTGCACACAAAGGAAATTTGACAACACACATGTTAATCCACAGTGGTCTTAAACAATATTCATGTGATACATGCGGAGCAAAGTTCACTGAAAAAAACACTTTGAAGAGGCACGTATTAATTCACAGTGGTCTTAAGCCACATTCCTGTGGCGCATGCGGAGGAACGTTTTCTCTAAGAACCAAGTTGAAAGCGCACTTCTTAGTTCATAATGGTCTCAAACATAATTCATGTAGTACATAAGGAGGAAACTTCAGAAAAGAAATTTTAAAAACACATGTGTTAATCCACAAAGAACTAGAGCCACATACATGTGATGAATGCGGAGCTAACTTCGCTAACAAAGGCAATTTGAAAAAACGCATATAATGCCACATTCCTGACGTATATGCGGGCAAGTCTTACGAATGGAGTGAGTTTCATAGGACACGCATGTTCATCTATAGTGGTCCAAACCCACATTCCTGTGGTTTAAGCGGAGCCAACTTTACTCGGAAGGAGCAATTGAAAAGACACATGTTAATCCACAGTGGTCAGTAGTGTGTTTTGGAGAGTTCAAACGCCACCTGCACCTCCAAGATGGTGGCCGTAGGTTAACTTAACCTAGCCCAACCTAACAATATGGCGACTGTAGTTTCACTTAACCTAGCATAACCTAACAATATGGCGGCTGTAGGTTAACTTAACCTGATCTAACCTAACAAGATGGCGGTCGTAGCTTAACTTAAGGGCCTAACTACACTTTTGTTGATATTTCCTGAACCCATGGTTGGATTTTGCCAATTGAGGTGTCGTAGGTCTCAGGGTGACGCCCCCTTTCCAATGGGCAACTTATTTCCACCACTAAATAAAATCTACCCCTACTAGGGGGTGAAATAATTTTTTAAGTAAAAGTCGCTTTCCATGTGCAACATGTGAGAGTGTGTATGCTAATATGAAATAAACTCGTTCCACATAAAGTGCTTGCATACAACTGAATACCGCTATGATTTATCATTTTTTTTTGTTGTACGCATGGGCAATTGCGATTTTTGTAAGAGGGCGGGCTTTTTGAATAATGATTTGTAGATGAGTTATTTTTAAACAAATTAACCAAAATATCTAAAACTAATAGGTCATCGACTTTTTAATATCTCATGAACCAAGAAGGCTAGGGACTTGTATCAGGTGTCGTGGGACTTGGGGTGACCCCCTGTATTTGAATGTATTATTCATTTTTTGTCAAAAGGGCGTAACTGCACCTTCGTTAATATCTCGCTAACTAATAATCAGAGAGGGTCAAGTGAGGTATCATTGGACTTAGAATGGCCAACCCTTTCCCATGACCAATGAATTTACCCCAAAAGACTCAAAACAGCAAGGTCATTGACCTAAGATTTTATAAAGTAATAATCAGAGAGGGACAAGTGAGGTGTCACAAGATTCAGGATGGTCAACCCTTTTCCATGGCCAACGAATTTACCCAAAGACCCAAAACAGCTAGGTCATTGACCTAAGATTTTATAAACTTATCAGAGAGGTTCACGTGAGGTGTCATAGGAGTACGAATGGTTAACCCTTTCCCATGACCAGTGAATTTACCCCAAAATCCAAAACAGCAAGGTCATTGACCTGAGATTTTATAAACTAATAATCTGATATCAACATGTGTGATGTCATAGGACTTAGAATGGTCAACCCTTTCCCATGACCAATGAATTTTCCCTAAATACCCAATACATCAAGGTCATCGACCTGAGATTTTATAAACTAATAATCGGATATGGACATGCGAAATGTTTACCGTGAGTGATGAAACATACCTAGGTAGAGAAAGAATTATTGTAGGCGACATGTATGGTGACTGACGATTCTTTCACCATTGGAACTTGTTTTCAGATCAAACTGCAGTACAGAAAGAGTATACGTTGTAGGTATGGGATATTAAATGACAAATTGTGTACAAAAAATCTGATTTATCGATTCAAGAAATAAGAGTAGACAATTTTTGATTGGTTAAAGAGGATAGCTAAACCTTAAAATGGTGACTACATGGAACTAAACTGATCCAAGCTGAATCAAACCCAACTAAACCAAACTATACCCAACAAAACCTAATCAAAAACAAGCCAAGGGTTTAAGTGTAAAACTTGTGGGTAGATGTGGTCATTCGTGATGTTAGAAAGGAAAGGGATAACGCTCTACCTATATAGGGTAAGGTAAAGCTAGTGCATGGTGCTAATGCACGGACACAAGCACATGAACCACACACAAATAACCTATACTTTTTTATGGATTGACTGTTAAAACTTGCTCAGTGGTTACTGGGACAAGATGGTCGCTACACACAACAAGCTTTAAATACTTGAGGCTAATAATCTATACACACACACTCGCTTGTCCTAAACTAAACTGTCTTGCTGACAGTGCTCACACAGTAGGTAGGTGACAGAAATGCCTGGCTAACAGAAATACAAACATTTCCGGCTGTCTAATGATACCAGCTATTTTGTGCTGCAGTGGTGAGCACATGTGTCTCTTGCACTAAAGATTTTAACTCGATTTCCAGTTCCAAGGTCTAGAACGAATCAAACTGTGAAAGAAGGGCATGGTGGCGCAGTGGTTAAGTTGTTAGCCTTGCACTAAGGTGGACTAGGGTTTGATTTCAGGTTAATACGCATGCCATAAACATATAAAAAAGCAGAGATAATGTTTTAAACCGATTACACTTGTCTCTTTTCAAATTATTACTTGGATTACGAAAACAAAGGTGGACTAGATTTGATATACAGTTAATGCTGCCTATCGCACACTTAACTGTAAGAAAGCCATTTGTAGAGCTATATGTAGAGAACTACCTAGCGATTTTATGAACTGGCAAAGCTATGTCGCATAAACGGTGCAGGATACAATCCAGCAACTATAATTCGTATCTTGTGGAACAGAGAAAATGCACTTTTGCCTTGATGGATAACAAATGTGTGCAGACAAATGACCTACACATTAGCCTACCAAGGGGTTATAACCACGAGGAGGAGGTGTGATTTCTATATATTATTGTTTAGAGGCATGGCTTTTGTAACCAGTAGATTTAATTGATTTAGTATTTTGTAAATATTTATTTTTGTAATTATAAAAAGTTATTTTTTTGTAAATAGTGGAAACTATTATTTTATTTTTTGTAATGGCAAATGTTAAATGTATAACTAAAAGTTCTTTGGAATGAGTGTGCATGTTAATGATGTTTTTTGGGGATAAATAGAGGGGTTGTGTTTGTTCTCAAAGACAGGCATGGTTGTGTGAATGTATGACTAGACAGAAAGAAGAGTGTAAAAACAGCCTTACCTGCAGTAGAAGTAGTAGACCTCTATGTTTTGCACACACATAGACAGACTGTACAATCGCCATGGCCAAGCACTCACTTTAACACCATTTACAAAAACTTAAAATGAAAAAATCATGTTTCGCAAATATGAACTTTTGACATAAACAAAATGAAAAAATGTGTAAAGAACACATTTGAAAATCCATGTTTCCATATCATGAAATTCAAAGATGTTAATTGACATTTAAAAGAAATGCAAATGAAAAATTGTCAAATCACAATGTGTGAAATGTGAAAATGAACAAATGACTATCATTATTTTAAAAAAATAAAAACACGGTGCTGTAAGGTTGAGGTGTGAATGGAACCCTCTCTACTTATTTTGGACCACCCGAGACTGAGTATACTTGTTTAAGTCCTCATACCACTTTTAAAATTTTGTGTTAATGCTAGGAATTGAACCCAAGGACTTGTAGGGGAACCCAAGGATAGAATATGTTAAACAGATAGCCTCGAATGTAGGGTGTGGTAGCTATACAGAGATGAAACGATTAGCTCGGGACAGGGGGCATTAAGATCTGCAGCAAACCAGTCAAAAGACTCAAACAACAACATGTAAGCTCATCAAAATAATGTTGTGTAACGGTAAATGTTAGTCAACGAACAGTAATGCATTACTAAAACCCATTACACGATACCTGAGAGCTTTTCTAAAATTATTTCAAAATGCCTTTAACCCTATATTAAACACCCAGTTCACAAGACTCATAACTGCAATGTTATGGTAAAACAAAACAAAATCTATATTTCAAAACAAGCAAGTGGTTTAGTCAATGTATACTGGGAAAAGTTTTGTTAACATCAAGTCCACAAGACTAATTAAATTAGTAACTGTCAGGTTGGCCGAGTGGTTAAGGTGTTTGACTTAATATCAAATTTCCTGTACAAGGAAGCAAGGGTTCGAATCCCTTACCTGACATAACTATTGCCTTAACATTGCTTGGCCGGCTGAATTATTATGATACTCGCTACGTAAACCATAGATGGAGTGTATTGTTTAAGGCCACTCTCTTTCCGAACATAGTTAGAGACTGTTGATGGTTAACAATTGCATTAATAGTGGGACATGGGGATAGCAATTAAGAAAAACAGATAATACCCATACCCTATTTTTATTCATTTAATGTAAGTACTTGTACAATAGTTATATACATAACAACTTTATTTTGTCTATTACTATCTAGTCCTTTTCGATCCACTTGCATATCAAAGGCAGATGACTTTGTAGTTCAGCCCCTTAAAACAACAACACTACCTCTTGCATAGTCTGTGATTTTGATCACTTGAGACGTGGAAGATGAATTAAACATAACTGTTACAACAGGGGTTAAATGTTGTTCAATAAGGAATGCACTGTTTTGAGTAGCAACATCTTTCTCTTGTACTAACATTTTAGCATTCTGATGATTTTTGTCAACACCATCAGTGTTTTGTCTGGGGCACTATAATTGATGATCACTCAAACTTAAAACCACACCATTTCTACTTTTCATATCGCCTCGACATCTTGTTGACCTCTGTTTTGAGCATCGCCAGAATATTATTCCATGTACATTTTGTCGTCTATAGTTATAGGAGTAGCCTTTATAGAGTACGCGTTGTTTACCTTGGTTAGTTATAGTAAGTTCTGTAGTAGCAACTAAACTGTTAGTATGATCTGCTCACTACAAAAGTTATATCTGTTCTGGTAATAGAATGATTTAGCGTTGGCTTTTTTATTTAAACTGTACAGTTTAAAGTGGTAGAAAAGTGGTAGCCGAGTGGTAGAAAAGTGGTAGCAAATTGGTAGAAAAGTGGTAGCAAGGTGGTAGTAAAGTGGTATCAAAGTAGAAAAGTGGTAGCAAAGTTGTAAAAAATTGGTAGCCATTTTGTCGTTTATAGTTATAGGAGTAGCCTTTAATCAGTACGCGTTGTTTACCTTGGTTAGTTATAGTAAGTGCCATAGTAGCAACTAACCTGTTAGTATGATTTGCTTACTACAAAGGTTATAACTGTTCTGTAATAGAGATATTCAGCGTTGGCTTTTGTATTTAATATGTACAGTTTGAAGTGACAGCAAAAGTGAGAGCCAAAGTGATAGCAAAGTGGTAGAAGATATTAGATGTGTTGTTAAGAAATAGTTTAAGCGGTTATTTGGATCCATTACATAATAATTTATCCCTATTATTATAATCACCATCATTGTAATCAACATTATCCTCAACATCACTAAAACTATTCAATTCCTTTTGTTTCTTTTCCACAGAGACCTCTTCCATAGTCTGTGTTGACTTTGATAGTGTTGAGGGTTTCTTAGACGTTGAAAACTGTCCTAACGTGACTTTTTGAGGACATGATAAGTACTTTTGAACAAGCACTGCACTATCTTGAGCAGCAATATCGTTTTCTTGAACTTGCTTTTTAGCATTTTCATGATTTTTTGTAAACAGCAACCGTGGTTTGTTTGGAGCACTACATTGATGAACACTCACACTTAAAACATTCCATTTTTATTACTTTTTAGATTGCCTCGGCATTTTGTTGACCTTTCTTTTGTGTTGGCTTATATCAGCTTTTTGTGTGTTGGCTTATTTGACAAGTTATTTTTTTCAATGTATTTAGTGGATTTTTTTCGTGGTCTTGGAAAGTATCAAATGTAACATATCACCTCCTAACCTAACCCCGTCTGACCTAACTTCATTTAACCTAACCTAACTCCATCCAACCTAAATCTTATGGTGAGCAGGTCACAGTCAATGACACAGAGTTTAGAGACATTAGGACATCATCGGTGTGATAGACGCTATAAACAAAAGACAGTATTGTTGTGTAAGTTGGTACCACCCCTATCCCAGAATAACAAAAGAATGTAAAACTTGCTATGCTAATAAAATAATGTAATAAAAATTGGTTGTTGTTGTTATATTATTATTTCTTATGTCCCCTGTCATACCCTAACCTCAATAGTGAATAGTCAGTGATTTTTTATTTTATTTTTACTAGAATGAAATGTAAGTAAATGCCATGGGTACACCTTAGTGGACGATAGTCAGTCTGTGGTTAGTTGTACTTGATCCAGACAAGCGTGAACGTGTTGCGCACACTGATTGTCGACTGTCAAGGGTTTAACATTGGAGATAACAAATTTATATTTAAAGAGGTGGCCATCATCGATTGTTCTACATTTAGGATATCGCAATCTACCCATTTGGTGTTTAAACCACCATATGCGTTTGATTTGTTGTGTGATAAAATCCGTAAACAAACCCATTGGATTGAAACTCATATGCCACTAGACTTGAATCAAGGAACAATTTCGTATAAGCACCTGGACATGGTCATGAAAGCCCACTGGTCTTCTGCCCATGTGGTATTTGTAAAAGGTAATGAAAAACGCCAATGGCTACAAGAATTTTTGGCTCCTTACTGTCAATGTATCGATTTAATGGACTTGGGGTGTCTCTCGCTGCAAACACTCCGGGACCGCTGTCACTGTGCCAAAATTACCCATAAATCCCTGGTACAGGTTTGGCATCTCTTTCATTGGCTAACCACCAATGCCTGCTGGGAGTTGTTAAATAAAATTAAAACTGAAGGTTTGCCTTCTCACACCAGTGAGATTTCTACAAGCGACGCGTAAACGTCAACGTAATACCGTGGAGAAAGGGGATGCTACCGATAAAGCCATTGGCAAATTCTTTGTGTGCAAAAAGAAACAAGACAGTTTTACCAAAGAAGAATTATTGGCTCTTCCAAAATCGTTCATTTATGATGTGGCAGCAAATGCAGTGAAAGAAATCTGGCAACAAGTACCAAAATCAGGGACTCAAGACCCTGTGTTAAGTGAATTGCAACCATGTACGGATTATGATCACCATAAGCAAGTGACTATGGCAAAAATACCATCTATGCGAAAGTGTGCCACTTGCCAGCTGATCAAACTGTATCACGGTCATAAAAGTCCGCGTAAAGACTTTGTTTCTTCATTCCAAGTGTGTGATGGAAAACAAAAGCAACAACAACAAACATCATCCACAGAGGAGGAGGAGGAGGAAGATCAAACCTTTTTACCATCGATGGAAAAGGATATGCCAGACCTGTACTGGCAATGGCGTCATTGACAAAGTAATTCAATACTTGACTTTCGAAATCTACCTACTTGCTTATTGTTTTTGTGGTCCTGGAACTTGTCTTGAAGAACCTTTGCAGCGTGGTGATATACCTATTAATCCTTTGGATCAAGCATGTAAAGAACATGACCTTTCTTATCGCCACAGTCATCCTGCATTAAGACGTGTGGCGGATAATGTACCGTTGAAAAGCTAAACAACGTTTGACATCCTGTGATGTCTCAGTGGGAGAGAGGTTGGCAGCCCTCATTGTGATTAGTGCTACAAAAGAAAGTTAATGATGAGTGGACATGAACATTGAAAAGGATTGAAGAATTGGTATGTCTTTGTATTCTATTTTGTAAAGCCCTATTTGTTGTGAAATAAAAACAAGGTTTACAAGATCACAATGTCTTTTAATTTTAAAAATGGTGATAGCCAATTTTTTATTTTCATTTTTACACACATGGATATTTACAATTTCCACTTTTCATTTTTACATTCCCCTTGCTTAGTTCACACGGTCTGTACTGCCCCCGTAATTGAATTATGTAGAGACCATGGTGGCTATATTTGAAATCATAAGGAGAGTTATGGCTGTCATAGTGATGACGTGGGTAGTCATGACGTAAGCACGGATGACGCAAATGTTATGCCAGCAGGCTACTTGAGCTGAGATTCTCAGTGACGTCAGCATTTAGTCGAGAATGTTCCAAGATTTACGACGCAGTCGCAGGAAACGAGGAATTCTGCTGAGGAAGAAACTATGCTATTGGAGGAGAGGCATGAACCAATGAACGATAGTTTAAAGGAAGACGGAGATTGCTAAAACTATGGTATTTTTATTACTTTTGGAATGCAGAATTGTGGAAATCCTTTTGCAGTAAAAGCATTGATTTGGAATTTTGGTGAAATTTATTTTCAGTTTTTGAATTTTGAAAATCCGTCATGTATTAACGAAGTTGGAACTTCTAGCGATGACGCAGTATCACGCTTTGGAAGGGATGGAAACGCCCCTCGTGAAGTTAATAAAAGGGCTTGCGCAGAAGAGAGGAGGCTCTTTCGTTCTCTGATCATTCTGAGATCTCATTCTCAGATCATCGAAGTATATTTGTGAAAGTTCTTTTCTTATACATTCATTATAGTGAGACGTCGAAGTGAACAGCAGTGAAAAGAATCGTCTTTATAACGCGTGGCGAGGCCACTATATTAACGAGATCCAAGTCAAACTAGGTGAAGTTGAAACGGACCTTAGAAAGCTTCTACAAGTTTAGCTTCGAACAGTTAGCGGTCACCGATAAGCTAATTGTATTGTGCAGTGCTACATGCAGTTATAGAGAAAAGCTGAACAATTTCGACCGATTAGTTCGAAAGATATTAGCAGTTTTATACGACTGAGAAAAGTGATTATCTCGCCACAAGAGAAGCACTTTTGTATAGCCAGAATCAACGCAACGGCTGACACTGCGAGTGGAATAGAAAGACTTCAGATTGCTTGGTTACAGAACGATACAGTATAATGGAGCAATTAAATACGGCAGTTTGTTCTTCTAACACTACAACCGAAGAGCAGATGGAAGGCTAAGGAGCTTATTGCAATTGGGACATACTTCAACGGAGTAAGATAGCGACATGGAACTTCGCTAATTGCTATTCCACACAAGCGAACATGCGGTGAATACCATCTACACCCATGTTTCGTAATTAAAGGCTGAATACCATCGAACAGCCATAGAAACAATTTCATACTCTGAATATGAATAATTTCTTCGGAAATTTCTACAAAACTTCATGGCGATTGTCTACTGGAACTTCAGGGAATTTTTCAAGGGAGGTCAGGGGTATCCCGACTCACAAAGAAGATTATTGCCGGAAGGATGTCTATTCGTCTTCGAGGAGCAGAGCGATTCACGGACAAGGAAGCAGTTCGATTCTCCGAGGGTGCTATTTCCTATTTCGAGGATGGAGCTCAGCTTTAACGTGGTGAAATGGATCCATCAGCAGTCTTCTTTGGGGAATTTTCCTCTGGAACGTCAATCGGCAGATAAGGTAGTCGTGAACGTTTATTGTATTTGAGTTTACTAATGATGTTTGAGCAACCATTTTTCCCAGATTTTTATCCTCATGTTTTTGCCCTATTTTCTTGATGAGATTCTTATTCTCAGTACACCTTGATGAGTTATGCATTTTTCGACGATTTATTAAGACATTGTTATGTCATGGGCATAGTTAATGATTTTGAATCAGTTGAGACTGATATTTAGAATTTTCAGTAATTAATATTTTTGTAGTCACGATTTGACTGTAAGTTAATGATTTTTATGGCAGATTTAAATTCAGACAGCGTGTCACTTTATTAAAGTAATTCTACCCCAGTTTAATTACTTTGACCAATTTTCTGTCATCATCAAGAAGGAAGAACATTTAAATGATTTTAGAGCGTTAAAATCTCTTACGTTGTCGACGATCTTGGAAATACTAGTCGTTATTTGTATTGATTGCAACACAGACATTTATCGTCAATTATGAATGAACATTGCATCATAGACACTTTCGTGAAAGAGTAATTTTAATATTGAATTATTGAATGCATTAAAGTCAAGAACTTGTGTTAGGAGTTTTTCTCAATTAGAGATTTATATAATGATGTTTGCATTCCCCAGTCTAATTGGATTCTATTCGACTACTTTGCATTTTAGTCGCACTTTATTTGAAGATAGTATTTTCATACTACAATTTTCTTTTAAGATGTTAATCTTAAATTTTGATAGACCAGACAGGCGTATATAAGCGTATTCACTATTAAATTTGTTTGTGATTGGCAAGTTTTGACTTCATTTCGGTTCATGAATGAAATCCATGAGGGTTAAAAGAAAAACAGTTTTGAAACAATTAATGATTATAAAAATTTTTAAGTGGAACTATGAATGTATAATCGCTAGTGCAGCGCGTGTTGAAAGTCGCTGAGGTATAATGCCCTTGAATATGAAGGAAGTTCCCACAGGAATAAATGTTAAAGAATTATTTGTGGAAGTTTTGTAAGTTATGTGGAAGTTGAATGCCATATAGATTAATATATGATGATTTTGGGCATATTTTTAATGCAGATTGTGCATTAACTTGTTAGCGAAGGATTTTCCGCTGGAGTAAGATTGTCATAGTTCGTTGAAAATAAATCAAGTGAATTACTGTTATAATTAACACGAGTTTTGAAAGAATTTGAGATAAGATTTTGAATGAAGGTTGCCGTCACAAATCATTATTAAAACCTTTATTAAACCAGATTGTGACATTAACATGTATAACTAACCTTCATTGGTCGATTATATTAAACACGATTATGAAAATTATCAACCGAATGAACATGTGGCTAATGTATTTATTAAATTAATATTTTAAACAATTTAAATGTTAATATTGTAAATAATTGCTGTAAATATTTTTGAAAATAATGTGAAACGAGAGTGATGTTAAAGGCGTGCTTATAATATTTTTATTGTCTTTGACAAATATTATAAACAATTTCTAATTGTTATAAATAATTTATGTGATTTTGTTATAAACATTTAAGAGCTAATTAAACATTTGGATTGAAGTTAACAAGTTTAGGGAATTAACATAGTGATCCAATAGGATGTGAGCAAAGTACTTGAAAGATTTGCGTAAATATAATGTGAGTTGTCTTGTAGACAGATAAAAGTTTGAGAGAGCAAGCTGTATTCTTACGTAACATAGCATGTGAGAAGGGAGTGCATTCAACCAGTATGCAACAGGTTCGAGGGTAGCTCGCAGCTGGGCCAACATCTGGTTATCAGAGTGAGGTCGTCCACACTCCGGCCTTGCGACTATAAATACCATTCTCATGTTTATTAAAAGGAAACCAAATGCTCTATATATGTCACACCCTTACGTCCTTTTCCAATCCAATAGTGTTATGAATATTACGTTATTTGGAGCTCTTGGGAGCTAAAATGTTTTATATCATGTTGTATGATAATTTTTGCAAGTCCTACTGAGGACGTAGTCAGATTGACTAGGGCTTCTGATAGCCACGTTGATTTTGTTGTGTTAGTAAAATCATTCCCTTTATTAGAAATAAAGCTTTTGTACAGTTCAAAGTTCTCGTCTTCGTTCTGGCTCATTTTTAAATGTCATGGTGGAGGTTATTGTGTGAACAGACTTTTAGTGATCCTGTTGTCAACTCAAACCCCGAGATAATTAAGAGGTAAGTAACGGTAAGTATGAACCCCCGTCTATTTTGGTGTGTTCCACAATGATTTCCTGTGAACTTCTGTGCTCTTATCTCGATAGTAGCTGTCAGTGCCATTTTCATTGATGTAACTGTGCCGGTGCAATTGATAATTGGCAATCCGATTGAGGGGGCGGATATCTGACAGCCTACTGTCCAGGTAAACGGGGACAGAAAGATTGGCGCCGTCAACGTGTGGGGCATGTTCAACAACAATGGATTACCAGGTTGAACAATAGAAAGATTGGCGACCCAAGAACGTGGGGCTGAGTCAACAGAAAGATTGGCGCACCTAAAACGTTGGGGCTCGAATTCGACAAAACTGGATTACCAGGTTGAACGCCAGAAAGAGTGGCAAACCTAAAACGTGAGGTTCGATTAGACTCAAATAAAGAGGTTGATTCTTTGTTAGATGTCTAGGCCAATTGTAGTATTTAAGAGTGTGATTATATAGGAATTAAATGTTGTATTGTATTAGGAAAATTACACTCAGAAAAGATCAGATCTTATACAACTTGAGAAAGGTTAAATAGGCTGAAAACTTAGAAAAATCGCCTATGATCTGGAATCTTATTTTATTTGACCGGCTTATGACATTTTAGTCATGTTAAAGATAAAATTAAATTATTTGGATTGTAAATGTAAATTATTTGTGTTAGGATATTTTAAAATGAGCCAGAGAAATTTGAACATGTGCTTGAGTTTGTTTCAACATGAAGTATCTTCGAAGGTTAATTATAAGGTAGTTATAAGTTAGATTTAAGACAGAAAATTGATCAAAATTATATATGGTGAAAAGTGTTGCTCAAATGTTGTTATTTTGCTCTTTTGATGTATGTCCCTACAGCAATCCATTTTTGAATAATATTGTAATGGCAGATGAAAGTTTGAAGATGATGTTACCGGAGATGTCTGCTAATATGAAGCAGATGAGTGAGAGTATGAAAGAGATGGAATCTAGGAATACTAGTCGAATGGAGGAGAATGCTAGTAATTTAAATGCAAGAATGGAGGAGAATGCTAGTACTTTGTCTGCTAATTTGACAGCTAGCATGGGTGAAAGTTTGAAGGTTCTTCATACTAGTGCTGCTAATTTGGAGGAGAATATGTCGCGTTTACAGATTAATACCCTAGGAATTGAGAATACTGTAACGGACATGCGTACAGACGTGTCTAATGTCCATAAAGATGTGTCTATTGTGCATAAAAGTGTTGATGATGTTAAATTTGATGTGTCTAAGGTACAGAGAGACCTTACAATGTTAAATCTAGATGTAGCTAATGTCCGAGGGGATATTTCTTGTGCTAGAGCCGAAGTTGTAGTTGTCAAAAACGATGTAGCGACTGTCCAAGACAAGGTCGAGGAAGTCCAAAAAGAAATTAAAAAAGCTAGAACTGATGTATCCAATGTTCAGGTAGACATAAATAACATTCATGCGGATATAACTGAGGTGCAAAGTGACATAACTAAGATTCAGGTAGAGGTCAACACAGTTTTCGTAGATATTACTAAAGTCCAAACTGATGTAAATAAAGTCAGGGAAGAAATCGAAAACTCAAAAACTCTTTGTACGCGTAATATAACTGCATTAGCGACTAGGTTAGTCAATGAATCAGTTAGAACAACAACGTCTTTAGCAGAGTTGAAGTATGATGTAGAGGTCATGAGAACCCAGGTATTAGACCACAATAGAGTATTAAAAGAGGATATCGAAGTAGACATAGCCGAAATGTTAACAGCAAACGTAGCGGTATGGAAAGACGAGTGGAATAAGTCAAGTGGGGAACATGTAACCCAAATTCAGGAAAGGATTGAAAGAAAACTTGCCAGTACGCAGATAGAAATTAACAATGAAGTAGTACAGATTAGGAAAGATTTAAGCGTCAGGATAAATTCGTTATCCGAAAAACAAGTTGACGATAGAACACAACTAGATCAGGATATGCAAACTTTAAAATCTACATTAGAGGAACAGATGCATAAAGTTGTCTCGGATGTAAATGAAACGGCGAGTAAACTGAAAAATTTGAAGTTAGGAGAGGCTAGTTTAATCGAGAACTACAAAGAAGAGATAGTCAAGAAAGTCTTAACAGAAATCACCGACAAGGATACAGAAGGCTTAGCTTGCGAATTGAATAGGAATTATGCTAGAAGACATAACCTAGAGCCAGAAGAAAGAGACGTGACTCCTGAAGAACGTGTATCCAGATTCAGAGAGGAGGATGACGAGAGGAATATGGAACCTGAGTGGAATTATCGAGATAGTGGGAAAAACTATCCGGATTCATATCCGAGGAACGTGACGGTCATCAGGAATTTCGAAGATAAACCACAAAAATTCAGTAACACTGATAGTTTGACACCTATAGAGTATGTAAGGAATCTCAAAGATTATTTCATCGAAGCTCACATTCCCAGAGAGAGAGAGATGAAGATAGTAGGGAGATATCTGATTGGAGGACCCCTTGAATGGTTTAGCGCATTTAGATACACATTCAGTAACTTTGACGAGTTTGCAGAGGCATTAATCAAGCGATTTTGGTCTATAGAAGCGCAGAATTCGTTAAGAGCGGAGGTGTATTCAAGAAAATACTCAGGTACTCTTCCAACGAGGTACGCTGATTTCTTTACGAGTCAGTTGTCCCGCTTGAGATTCTTACAACCCCCATTGTCCACGGAGCAACTAATAGATGCGATTTCTCGTATGCTGCCAGTTGAGGTGAGGAGACTTATAATTTCGTCCAACATCAGGGATTTATCCAGCATGGATGAATTACTGAGAAGGTTAGACTACACAAGTCCAATGCCTAACGTAGTCCAGAAAGGTCAAAGGCAGGAGTTTAAAGAAATCAATACGGTATATATGGACCAAGTCCAACAAACTGACAAGCCAGAGCAGGAGAAAACTGACAATGTAGGTCCTCACAGAAATAATCAGTTTAGAAATTACAGATCACAAGGTTACCGACCGTATCAACAGAGAAGAGGTTGGAACTACAACCGAGGAAACTACAATGGAAGAGGCAGATATTACAACAATAATGGGTATAACCGTAACTATAATAGGAATAACCAAAACCAAAATAGAAACCAGAATACTCAAGGTCAGGTTATGACACCTGATCAGTATCAGCAAAGAGAGAAGGAAAGCCAGCAATACTTAAAAGAATTAAGGGATAAAGAAGCTGACAATCAAAAGAAAAGGCAGGATGTTGTAATCGATCCTGGTCCTTCTACGAGCCAGCAGAACTTTGAAAATAGAAATACTGGTCAGAAGAGAAAGTAGAGAGGAAAGAATACATTAACCACACAACCCAGAGTAGAAGAGATATATGATTAAGGAACATAGAGGAAATATCATACTAGAGTAAGCCAGTAATAATTCAATTTCGTGTTCAAGAGAGTTGAGATACTTGTAACATTGAGTTTAAAAACAATTTGCAACTGTTTTTAAAACGTGGTGAGAGGAGAATGCCCCCGTAATTGAATTATGTAGAGGCCATGGTGGCTATATTTGAAATCATAAGGAGAGTTATGGCTGTCATAGTGATGACGTGGGTAGTCATGACGTAAGCACGGATGACGCAAATGTTATGCCAGCAGGCTACTTGAGCTGAGATTCTCAGTGACGTCAGCATTTAGTCGAGAATGTTCCAAGATTTACGACGCAGTCGCAGGAAACGAGGAATTCTGCTGAGGAAGAAACTATGCTATTGGAGGAGAGGCATGAACCAATGAACGATAGTTTAAAGGAAGACGGAGATTGCTAAAACTATGGTATTTTTATTACTTTTGGAATGCAGAATTGTGGAAATCCTTTTGCAGTAAAAGCATTGATTTGGAATTTTGGTGAAATTTATTTTCAGTTTTTGAATTTTGAAAATCCGTCATGTATTAACGAAGTTGGAACTTCTAGCGATGACGCAGTATCACGCTTTGGAAGGGATGGAAACGCCCCTCGTGAAGTTAATAAAAGGGCTTGCGCAGAAGAGAGGAGGCTCTTTCGTTCTCTGATCATTCTGAGATCTCATTCTCAGATCATCGAAGTATATTTGTGAAAGTTCTTTTCTTATACATTCATTATAGTGAGACGTCGAAGTGAACAGCAGTGAAAAGAATCGTCTTTATAACGCGTGGCGAGGCCACTATATTAACGAGATCCAAGTCAAACTAGGTGAAGTTGAAACGGACCTTAGAAAGCTTCTACAAGTTTAGCTTCGAACAGTTAGCGGTCACCGATAAGCTAATTGTATTGTGCAGTGCTACATGCAGTTATAGAGAAAAGCTGAACAATTTCGACCGATTAGTTCGAAAGATATTAGCAGTTTTATACGACTGAGAAAAGTGATTATCTCGCCACAAGAGAAGCACTTTTGTATAGCCAGAATCAACGCAACGGCTGACACTGCGAGTGGAATAGAAAGACTTCAGATTGCTTGGTTACAGAACGATACAGTATAATGGAGCAATTAAATACGGCAGTTTGTTCTTCTAACACTACAACCGAAGAGCAGATGGAAGGCTAAGGAGCTTATTGCAATTGGGACATACTTCAACGGAGTAAGATAGCGACATGGAACTTCGCTAATTGCTATTCCACACAAGCGAACATGCGGTGAATACCATCTAGACCCATGTTTCGTAATTAAAGGCTGAATACCATCGAACAGCCATAGAAACAATTTCATACTCTGAATATGAATAATTTCTTCGGAAATTTCTACAAAACTTCATGGCGATTGTCTACTGGAACTTCAGGGAATTTTTCAAGAGAGGTCAGGGGTATCCCGACTCACAAAGAAGATTATTGCCGGAAGGATGTCTATTCGTCTTCGAGGAGCAGAGCGATTCACGGACAAGGAAGCAGTTCGATTCTCCGAGGGTGCTATTTCCTATTTCGAGGATGGAGCTCAGCTTTAACGTGGTGAAATGGATCCATCAGCAGTCTTCTTTGGGGAATTTTCCTCTGGAACGTCAATCGGCGGATAAGGTAGTCGTGAACGTTTATTGTATTTGAGTTTACTAATGATGTTTGAGCAACCATTTTTCCCAGATTTTTATCCTCATGTTTTTGCCCTATTTTCTTGATGAGATTCTTATTCTCAGTACACCTTGATGAGTTATGCATTTTTCGACGATTTATTAAGACATTGTTATGTCATGGGCATAGTTAATGATTTTGAATCAGTTGAGACTGATATTTAGAATTTTCAGTAATTAATATTTTTGTAGTCACGATTTGACTGTAAGTTAATGATTTTTATGGCAGATTTAAATTCAGACAGCGTGTCACTTTATTAAAGTAATTCTACCCCAGTTTAATTACTTTGACCAATTTTCTGTCATCATCAAGAAGGAAGAACATTTAAATGATTTTTGAGCGTTAAAATCTCTTACGTTGTCGACGATCTTGGAAATACTAGTCGTTATTTGTATTGATTGCAACACAGACATTTATCGTCAATTATGAATGAACATTGCATCATAGACACTTTCGTGAAAGAGTAATTTTAATATTGAATTATTGAATGCATTAAAGTCAAGAACTTGTGTTAGGAGTTTTTCTCAATTAGAGATTTATATAATGATGTTTGCATTCCCCAGTCTAATTGGATTCTATTCGACTACTTTGCATTTTAGTCGCACTTTATTTGAAGATAGTATTTTCATACTACAATTTTCTTTTAAGATGTTAATCTTAAATTTTGATAGACCAGACAGGCGTATATAAGCGTATTCACTATTAAATTTGTTTGTGATTGGCAAGTTTTGACTTCATTTCGGTTCATGAATGAAATCCACGAGGGTTAAAAGAAAAACAGTTTTGAAACAATTAATGATTATAAAAATTTTTAAGTGGAACTATGAATGTATAATCGCTAGTGCAGCGCGTGTTGAAAGTCGCTGAGGTATAATGCCCTTGAATATGAAGGAAGTTCCCACAGGAATAAATGTTAAAGAATTATTTGTGGAAGTTTTGTAAGTTATGTGGAAGTTGAATGCCATATAGATTAATATATGATGATTTTGGGCATATTTTTAATGCAGATTGTGCATTAACTTGTTAGCGAAGGATTTTCCGCTGGAGTAAGATTGTCATAGTTCGTTGAAAATAAATCAAGTGAATTACTGTTATAATTAACACGAGTTTTGAAAGAATTTGAGATAAGATTTTGAATGAAGGTTGCCGTCACAAATCATTATTAAAACCTTTATTAAACCAGATTGTGACATTAACATGTATAACTAACCTTCATTGGTCGATTATATTAAACACGATTATGAAAATTATCAACCGAATGAACATGTGGCTAATGTATTTATTAAATTAATATTTTAAACAATTTAAATGTTAATATTGTAAATAATTGCTGTAAATATTTTTGAAAATAATGTGAAACGAGAGTGATGTTAAAGGCGTGCTTATAATATTTTTATTGTCTTTGACAAATATTATAAACAATTTCTAATTGTTATAAATAATTTATGTGATTTTGTTATAAACATTTAAGAGCTAATTAAACATTTGGATTGAAGTTAACAAGTTTAGGGAATTAACATAGTGATCCAATAGGATGTGAGCAAAGTACTTGAAAGATTTGCGTAAATATAATGTGAGTTGTCTTGTAGACAGATAAAAGTTTGAGAGAGCAAGCTGTATTCTTACGTAACATAGCATGTGAGAAGGGAGTGCATTCAACCAGTATGCAACAGGTTCGAGGGTAGCTCGCAGCTGGGCCAACATCTGGTTATCAGAGTGAGGTCGTCCACACTCCGGCCTTGCGACTATAAATACCATTCTCATGTTTATTAAAAGGAAACCAAATGCTCTATATATGTCACACCCTTACGTCCTTTTCCAATCCAATAGTGTTATGAATATTACGTTATTTGGAGCTCTTGGGAGCTAAAATGTTTTATATCATGTTGTATGATAATTTTTGCAAGTCCTACTGAGGACGTAGTCAGATTGACTTGGGCTTCTGATAGCCACGTTGATTTTGTTGTGTTAGTAAAATCATTCCCTTTATTAGAAATAAAGCTTTTGTACAGTTCAAAGTTCTCGTCTTCGTTCTGGCTCATTTTTAAATGTCATGGTGGAGGTTATTGTGTGAACAGACTTTTAGTGATCCTGTTGTCAACTCAAACCCCGAGATAATTAAGAGGTAAGTAACGGTAAGTATGAACACCCGTCTATTTTGGTGTCTTCCACAATGATTTCCTGTGAACTTCTGTGCTCTTATCTCGATAGTAGCTGTCAGTGCCATTTTCATTGATGTAACTGTGCCGGTGCAATTGATAATTGGCAATCCGATTGAGGGGGCGGATATCTGACAGCCTACTGTCCAGGTAAACGGGGACAGTACATTTCTGTTGTTGTTGTGATATAAAAACAAGGTTTACCAGAGCACAATGTCTCTTATTTTTAAAATAGTGATAGTGTTTTCACTTTTTCACACAAGGATAATTACAAGTTCCCTTGTTTAGTTCACACATTTTGTACATTTTTTAAATATTTTCCGTAATATAAAAAGCAAACATTTTACACTAGAATGTATAACTTATGTTTTTTTTTTGCTTTTTTTGTTGTTTTTTATTAACCCTTTGAGGACTGACGGTACTTTAAAGTACCATAACATTTGAAGTCGTATTTAAAACTAGTGGTTGCTAATTTGAGCCACTTATGGCCTGGCGGTACTTCTCAGTACCTTGCCAAAGCATCCCAAATATGCTACATACACTGTTTCCCAGAACTGCCTCCAGATCTCAGCATGTACACATTCTTTGGTCAGGTTTCAGGGGCACCAACTAAGACATATTTCTGTGTGTTATTCTGCAATGATCCCTACTGTGTATTATTGTTATGACAGCAAGTACATCATCTCAAATCTTGCCTCAAACACTGATGTTTATTTTCAGAACCAATAAACCACTTGGTACTCCTAAGTACCGTCAGGGCTCTATGGGAAGTTGGCAAGGAAACAATTGTTGACGTAATTATTAGGCGGGAAGTTCATCACGGAGGTATTCCAAAGTGTGTATATTTAGTACTTGTGGCAGTGTTTGCCCTCAAGGTTTTAACATTAGAAGATATAAATATTGTTCTTCTAGAGGAAATACCCTACCTGATGTAGACATTGCGGATCGATTGCGAGCTCTGTTCAATTTTGATCGCAAGTCCAAAAGGCGAAAGCGGAGACTTTTCTGGGGAATGTTAGATATTCTGTTCGTAAATTCTTACATTATTTATTGTGAACTGTTTGGTACAATTTCAGTGTTAGAATAGCCTACAGAAGGTCGGTAGCTAAAGGATCTGTGGCCATGGTGAACCCTAAATCCAACAAGAGGTCATAAATGCTCAGCATGCTACCAACTACGCCTGTCAACGAGAGTAAAAACTGCTTTGTTGAATACCATGAGATACACGTGTAGCAATGACTTCTTGGGCTCAAACACTTCTGAAACTAACTGCCCTTCTGGTTTCCGAGTATAGGGCCTATTAATTTTCTACTTTTCATATTTATGCAACGTGTATATTTATGGTAAGCCTATTTATTTCTGACAAATATACATTTATTTTATGTAACATTTTCGTAGTCAGTTTACCCTCCAGGAAGGTTTTTCCCGCGGACTCATCGAGTGATCCCACTTTTACCGCCTCTACGGGCAGTGTCCTGGAGCTTGACATCGGGTCGAGGGATACAACTGGGGAGACGGGACTAGCACCTCGTCCAGGTGGCCGCACGCGAACAAGGGCCTTATGAGGGATGGGACGAGATGGGAACAATGGCAGGGGTAGACAAGGAAGAGGGAAGGAGGCGGCTATTGCCTGACGACAGTTACCATCCCGGCATTTTCCCGAAGACGAAGTGAGAAATCACGGATAACCACTTCGAGGATGGCTGACGTGGGAATCGAACCCCCTGTACTCACTTGGACCACCCGAGGCTGAGTAGGCCCCGTTCTAGTCCTCATACCACTTTTCAAATCTCATGCCAGAGCCTGGAATCGATCCTCGAACCTCCGGTGGGGAGGGCTAAGCACGCAGACCAATACACCACGGAGGCAGCTATCACCCACAGAACCAACATATTTCTTAACTTTGGTAAATATCTACAAAAGAATGCTGATTTGTGTCCTATTCTAAACACGAAGTCAGTAAATTCCCTGTTGCCTGTAGAGGACTGACGGTACTTGTGAGTACCACCTAAAAAACTTATACTTAGGTATAAGTAAGAGTTTTGAAAAAAAAACTGTTCAAACTGAAGCATATAAAGGCTTATGAAATTTCAAAATTACATTATTTACCAATTTTTAAAGGTTCAGGGCTCAAAGAGTTAAATTACAGTAGCCTAACATTATATAATATACTTACAGTTTTTAAAAATATATTACAATATAAACATACTACAAATAATAATACAATATAGTGAACATCAGACTTAAGTAAAGTAATAGTCGTCAATGCGACTGTTTCCCCAAGCAAGAGTATCAAATGAGCTGGCTATAATGAATCGTTTGTTGTCTTCATTACTTAAAGCAACTTTGTTCAGCAAATTGGTACGTAGCTGATGATTTTTACTTCTAAATACACACATTTTCCTATATAATACAGGTGGGTTACTAACTATACAGTTTTTATAATCACTTATATCTAACTCTTTACTAACAACATTCTTTTTCACTCCTTTTAATTTTTTTACTACTACATCATCAATTGTTATATAGCTGTATGATTTAGATTTTGTGCCTACAAAGGTGTCTATAATAACACCAGCACATTCATCCTTAAATTTCCCAAGAACCTTTTTGTTTACTAGAGGTAAATGGTAAATATTATCATCGGGATAGTCACTTGTGTCAAACCTATTTAGCTCAGTTTTGATATCCTCATAAAAATCATCAGTTTTAAACTCGTAAATAAAAAAATCTGTGTCTGTGTAGAGTAATTTAGCATTATCAAGATAGTTTTTCTTTACATAATCATAGTGAAATTCATACATAAGTGTTTTTGACAATTCCAGAATGGTGTAACCCACATATATGGGTTTGTTGTAAGTTACTATAAGACGATTCATTTGTATTACAACTCCATCCTCATGAATAATTGAACAGCTATGAATGTTAGGCTTGCTTATTAAGTTGCTAGCACCATACCTTTTACCATAATTTTCCCACTTTGTTATCAGCTTTACATCAACTCACTTATCAACATTCTCCATAGTCTTTCCTAAAACACTATTATTCATGAGTTTATAAAAATCTTTTTCAAAAGCGTTTGTTGACTGTGTTCCTAAATTATGGTTTAGATCAATTTATGGTTTGAGCCATGCTGACTGATGAAATTGTAATACGCGATGAATTTTAATTAATTTCATAATACTATTATTGGTTTTACGTCCCTTTTAACTACTCTGGCTTTTAGAGACGCCGGGGTGCCGGAATTTTGCCCAGAAGGGGATCTTTAACGTGCCAGTAAATGTACTGACACGGCTCCCTCGCATTTGCGCACCCTCAAATGCCAGCTGACTGCGCCAGGTTTCGAACCTGCAACCTTGGGCTCAGCAAGTGAGAACGTTACCCCTGAGCCACGCAGCCAGACATTAGTTAATTTCAATCCATGCTGTAGACACTGTTTCAAGTTTTAATAATGTATTACATATTTGCATTTATCATTCAAATTAGCAATTAACATTTTCGTTCGTGATATAATGTACGGAGATTTCATAGTTTCAGGACAGAGTGGTAAATCATTATGATCATCATGTATCTCTTTAGAGTACTCAAGATTTACCTCTAAAATATATCCTTTATCATCGTTATCATTTAAAGTGTTAACATGGAAAACATCAATTTCAGATTGTGTCAACCAGCGAAAATCTTTCAGTGGTAGATATTGACTCACAGCCCAACCATATTGGTTATTTGCATCGAGGTAGACAATATACTTTGACTCTTCACAATGGTGTAGCTATACATGTATTTATTATTCGCTTTAGAATACTGTCCACTACATTGGCTTAATCCACCTCGAATTGATGATTTTATAAAATTAATCATGTCTATATCAAAGCCTCCGTGGCTTAGGCGGCAGCACGCCGGCCTCTCACCGCTGAGTCCGTGGTTCAAATCCCGGTCACTCCATGTGAGATCTGTGCTGGACAGAACGGAGGCAGACAGGTTTTTCTCCGGGTACTCCGGTTTTCCCTGTCAAAATTTCATTCCAGCAACACTCTCCACTATCATTTCATTTCATCTGTCATTCATTTAATCATTGCCCCAGAGGAGTGCGTCAGGCCTCGGCAGCCAGCACAGTTCATATCCTCGCCGCTAGATAGGGGTTTCATTCATTCCATTCCTGACCCGGTCGGAGACTGGAAGCAGGCTGTGGATTTTCATTTCAATCATGTCTATATCAGTCAACAATTCAAAATTTACTTTCGTTTTTTTCAACATTGCACTGAAACTTAACCCAGGAGCAGTAAAAAACTGACAAGGTAAAGGTCATAAGTTTTCAAACACACATTCCGGAAATGTTCAAAAATATCTGCTAATAACATCAGTTATATGTCTGAAAATTCACCTAAAGTTTGAATGTCAAACTGTATCCATACACGTTGTGCATGTAAATATTCCTCATCACTGATATGACTTGTGTTTAAGGAACTGTAAAATGCATCTTTTGGTGGTAAAGAACACTCCTCAAGACGTTCCACACAGTTAATATATTCATAAGGTAATTTACCTTTTTGACGAATCAAATTAAAATCAACTTCTTTAAGAAAGACACGTTGAATTTCACCAAACTGATCTGATTTTAAATTACTAGCAAGCTTATCAAGACGACTTGGCATAAAGCGGAATGAATCTAAAAATCGTAATTTTATAGTTTTCTTATTGTCAGTTTTGATGTATTTTGTAAACGATATGTATTGTTCCTTATTATTTGCAATCACATCAATTTTCTCATCTGAAGCACGAAATTCTTTAACGATAAATTTGTTATCTTGTTTTCTACCGTTATGTAGAATGATTGGAATGAATTTAGTTACTCTATACTTTAAATTACTTTCTTGGTGAGCAGCACCACGATATATCCCTGTTAAATGGTCATGATAGCGAACCTTGTCTGTATATAAATATTCACCACATATAAAACAATTAGTTTCAGTTTCAAAACTCATTTGCTGTGATGATGTTAGTGGCTCCATTGGAATGATAGTATTTAAAATAGAGGATATACGGATTGCATCTTTTTCAAGTCTTTCCATAAAAACTTTAGGTGCATCAGGTCCTCTATAGAGCTCAAACTTATTTAACGAGTCATCATAACTACATTTAATATAATATGCAAAGCTAAAAGGATCATGAATGTGAGTAGTGTTGGTAAAAGGTTTGGTTGGATTCGATGAACATGTATTAAATGGTTTTAGCAAAGCCTCAAAGTCAGCATATATAACAAATGGTATTCGAAACTGTTTCCCAAAATCTTTAAATTTCAGAATGTTATTTTTAGGAGTAGGTAATACCGTACAAACATGATTACAACCCCATTTTTGATGTTGAGTTAGTTCATCCTCTTTTCTAAAACATATCAAACAACCATCACACAACCACTTTTTACCATCATGTTTTGTTATCTTACTGCCAACAAGTCTACTAAAATGCTTTATAAAACAATAGTGGGCATTTTCACCTTCAGTTATGTATAGTAAATTAACATGAGTATCCTTTTTTTCCTGAGTATAATATAGAGGACCTACTATACTCTTGTTTTCAATTCCATACACATTAATACTTACATTGTTCAGCTCTTCAAAACATTGAATGTCGTTTATCTCCATAGGAAATTCCATTCCTTGTAAATCCAACACTGAAGAATAGTGAGGATAAGATGATGTTCTCTCTACATACCCCACTGCTGGATAGAGAGCTGAGGTTACAGCCCATGCAAAACATGCATGGACACTATTCATAACGTTTACACAAGCTTTCTTCAGTTTAATCCATGCAGGTAAATCAATGTATGATTATGCTCGAAGGGGATAATATTTATTCATGTTGGTTTCAAAATAAAGTACTTCAACCTACGCCCAGCCTGACTCCCATTCCTGGAACTCTTCACTCTTTACAATGATACACTAACAATTACGTTTTTGTATTAAATGATTTGATATCCATAATTTCACCTTCACTCCCTGTTTTACATAGAGCCCAAAGTGTTCGAAATTCAGTTTAAATGTTTTAAGCTCTACTAAAACATTATCTACCCAGCCAAACACACTACGTTGGACAACCTGTAAAAATGTTTCAATACTTTGAGTTTTTTCTTCACTATGAAGTCTGTAGCTAGCAATTCGACTTTTAAACGCACTGCCAATTTTTTGAATATTCGCAGAATTTCTTTCATGGCAAGCGTTATTTTTATGAGTAATACTGCGTAAATGTCCATGAAGGAGAAGCCTCCGTGGCTTAGGCGGCAGCACGCCGGCCTCTCACCGCTGGGTCCGTGGTTCAAATCCCGGTCACTCCATGTGAGATATGTGCTGGACAAAACGGAGGCCGACAGGTTTTTCTCCGGGTACTCCGGTTTTCCCTGTCAAAATTTAATTCCAGCAACACTCTCCACTATCATTTCATTTCATCTGTCATTCATTTACTCATTGCCCCAGAGGAGTGCGACTGGCTTCGTCAGCCGGCACATTTCATATCCTCGCCGCTAGATTCATTCCATTCCTGACCCGGTCGGAGACTGGAAGCAGGCTGTGGATTTTCATTTCAAATGTCCATGAAGGATTGAAAAAGGTATATCAATACTACATGCATCAAAATGCGTTATCGAAGGTCACCTTTCTTCACTCTTTTTGTTGTACTACTATTTTCACAATCTTGAGAACGTTTACGCTTTTGAGCATAACAGTTGTTTAAAGGTTCTGCGCTAGTTGATGGGTTTGCAGTTCTTAATTCCTGTTATTCACCATGCACTTCAACTATGTGTGAATGATATCGCTTTACATCAGAAAAACCAAGATCACAAACTGAACACGAAAATGGTGCTGAACTAACATGTATTAAATTTACACGACGTGCAAGATTATCCTGTCTGTTAAATATGGTAGCACAATGACTGCACACAAACAGTTTAAAGTTATGTTTAGCGTTTGCATGGCGTTGAACTGTGCGCTCTCTGCCATGTCAGCAAAATTACACCGGAAGGAACACCTGTGGAATATCCAATGACTGCTAACTTCGCATTATCCTGCGGTTTTAAATTACTGCAGCGTCAGTCATAGCAACAGAACTGTGTGCTCTCTGCCATGTCAGCAACATGACACCGGAAATAACAAGACGGCTTACTGCACGTACAATCTCTTCAGTTTTAACATTTTAAGAACAAGCATTATTCTCTTTCAACTAGAAATCACTCGTTAGAACACATCCATTCACCAAGTTTCACACTTAGGTCCTTTGACCTGTCCTCAAATTGCATGTATCCTGTGTACTAGGGTGTGTGCATTAGCCCTAACGCTACATACAAACCAAACAGAATGTGACTTGTTAGCTCTTAACGTGCACGTGTACAGCTAACGTCCAAGGTGAACACCTGTGTGTAAGGTCATATTACACATGAACATGCATTTTCTCACGTACGAACCAAAACAGGACATAACTTGTTAGCATACGTGTTGTTTCATAAGGAGGTCGGTAATAATGTCATTTCACACGTGTTCACATGTATTTCATTACTTTTCCTTCATATCGTTATTAGATTGTAGTAGTGACTGCTTTACACACGGACCAGGTCTGCCGCTGGCTATCGGCTACTGGCTAAAATAGTTAGCCCAACATAAATTAAAAAAAACAATAAAAGAGCAGTTAGACCCTTTGTCAAAATTTCAAAAATACATTCAAAAAGGGGACGTCATCCCAAGTCCTACAATATCTCATACAAGTCCCTAGCCTTAATGGTTCGAGAGATATTAACACAGGTGCAGTTAGGTCCTTTACCAAATTTCAAAAATACATTCAAAAAGGGGACGTCATCACTAGTCCTACAATACCTCATACTAGTACCTAGCCTTATTGGTTCTTGGTTCCGGTTCAGTTCCGGTTCCGGTTCGGTTCCGGTTAGGTAGACCAGACTAGACTAGCTTGACTAGGCTGGGTTAAGCTATGCTCACTACGCCCTCTTACAAAAAAAAACAATTGCGCATGCGTAAAACAAAAAAAAAGATAAATCATAGCGGTATTCAGTTGTATGCATGCACTTTACGTGGAACGAGTTTAATTTCATATTAGCATACACACCCCCACATGTTGCACATGGAAAGCGACATTTACCAAAAATTATTATTTCACCCCCTAGTAGGGGTACATTTTATTTTGGGGCGGAAATAAGTTGTCCTTTGGAAAGGCGGTGTCACTCTGAGTCCTACGACACCTCATTTGTCAAAATCCGGCCTTGGGTTCAGGAAATATCAACAAAAGTGTAGTTAGGCCCTTAAGTTAAGCTACGGCCACCATTTTGTTAGGTTAGGCTAGGTTAAGTTAACCTACGGCCGCCATCTTGTTAGGTTAGGCTAGTTAAAGTTAACCTACGGCCGCCATCTTGTTAGGTTAGGCTAGGTTAAGTTAACCTACTGCCGCCATCTTGTTAGGTTAGGCTAGGTTAAGTTAACCTACGGCCGCCATCTTGTTAGGTTAGGCTAGTTTAAGTAAACCTACAGGCGCCATCTTGTTAGGTTAGGCTAGGTTAAGTTAATATACGGCCGCCATCTTGTTATGTTAGGCTAGGCTAAGTTAACCTACGGCCGCCATCTTGTTAGGTTAGGCTAGGTTAAGTTAACCCACAGCCGCCATCATGTTAGGTTAGGCTAGTTTAAGTTAACCTACAGCCGCCATCTTGTTAGGTTAGGCTAGGTTAAGTTAACCTACGGCCACCATCTTGTTAGGTTAGGCTAGTTTAAGTTAACCTACAGCCGGCATTTTGTTAGGTTAGGCTAGGTTAAGTTAACCTACAGCCGCCATCTTGTTAGGTTAGGCTAGGTTAAGTTAACCTACAGCCGCCATCATGTTAGGTTAGGCTAGTTAAAGTTAACCTACAGCCGCCATCTTGTTAGGTTAGGCTAGGTTAAGTTAACCTACAGCCGCCATCTTGTTAGGTTAGGCTAGGTTAAGTTAACCTACAGCCGCCATCTTGTTAGGTTAGGCTAGGTTAAGTTAACCTACGGCCGCCATCTTGTGAGGTGGGTGAGGTGGTGGTGGGGCCAGAACTGTCCAAAAACCACTACTTAAAAGGTTCTCGAAAATTGAAGAATTGCATACGTCACCAATGACTTAGGAAGAAAGAGATTGCGAAGAGCACTGTACGAAGAATACAACCCGTGATGCTACGACTACCCCTTAAACAGAATTCATCGCAGCTAGGGAATTCATATCCACAGGCAGTAGTGAGATTCCACTCCATTGAGAAAAAACTTAATCGTGATCCTAAGATAAAGCAAGAATATCCAACATTCATGAATGAGTATTTACAATTCGTCACATGAAACCAGTACCCACGAGCACCGAAGATGGAGGATACTTCATGCCACACCGTGCAGTATTCAAACCGACAAGTACCAGCACTAAAACTCGTGTTGTCTTTGATGTGTCCGCAAAATCTGACAGTGGCGTATCTATAAATGACAATTTACTCGTAGGCCCTACAATACAAGACGACCTGCATGCTATTGTACTACGTTTCTGGACACACAAGGTTGCTCTTGTCGCAGATATTACAAAAATGTACCGCCAGATTCAAGTTGTCAAAGACACGAAGCTACAACGAATACTATGGAGGAACAATAGTACAGAGCCACTGCAGTGTTATGAACTCAAGACAGTGACTTATGGAAAGGCAAGCGCTCCGTTTCTAGTTACGAGATGCTTACAACAGTTAGCTGATGAAGAGACGAAGGAATTTCTACAAGCATCAGCTGTCCTCATATAGGATTTTTATGTTGATTACCTTCTAAGCGGAGCTAATACTGAATTGGAGGCTATTCACTTACAGCAAGAATTAGATACATTACTGTTAAGAGGAGGATTTGAAGTTAAGAAATGGTGTTCTAACAGCAGTAAGGTTATGTCAACAATACCAGAAGAAAATAGAGAAACCAAATCGCCAATTCAACTCGACAGTGCAGACACGGTAAGGACATTGGGAATAATCTGGCACCCATCAACAGATTAATTTCAATTCGACATAACTGTTAAAAGGTTTGTTCACGTAACCAAGAGAAGTGTACTCTCGTCTATTGCTGCAATTGTTGACCCTTTGGGTTTATTAGGTCCAGTTATCCTCTCCTGTAAGGTCTTTATGCAACAACTCTGGTCTCTTCAATTACAATGGGACCAAGAACTACTGTCAGCTTCTTAACAATTGGAATGCAATTTACTCGCAACTGCCAGAACTTAACGATATTAAAATTGACAGGTACATTTTAAGTGATAACCAGATTATAAATTGTGAATTACATGTTTTTTGTGATGCCTCTGAATGTGCTTACGGAGCTTGCGTATACATTCGTACTACAGATGAACAAGGGATTATTACATGCAATTTAATGTGTTCTAAATCAAGAGTCGCGCCACTTAAACAATTGTCAATTCCACGTTTAGAATTGTGCGGCGCTCTCCTATTAGCCAGGTTACTGAAGCGAACATTCAAGAGTCTCATATCGGATATTAGTTCTATTCATGCTTGGACATACTCAACTATTGTTTTACAGTGGATTTCTTCACCGCCGTCAAAGTGGAAAACATTTGTCGCCAATCGGGTCTCTGAAATCCAGGACACGGCAGAGACATGTACATGGCATCATGTATCTACACTACAGAATCCAGCTGACGTATTGTCACGAGGAAGCGTACCCTAATCATTGACATTAAACGACCTCTGGTGGCACAGGGCGTCCTGGTTGTGCCAGGCTGAAGAATCATGGCCAATTACTACCGTGGAATGTACCTCAGAAGCACTCGAAGCTAAACCCACAGCATGTGCAGTCACCAGCTGCAACAATGAAGATATCACTTCACGGTTTTTTTTCATTGTTAAAAATTAAAGTTTCTTAGTTTACTGTAATCGATTTATCTACAATCTACACCACCCTCGTACGAAGATTACAGGAGAATTAAGTACTGAAGAATGCAACAATGCACTACTTTGCTGTGTACGATATATTCAACACCAGGAATTTCAAGGGAAAATTCAAGACCTCCAATTGAGGAAGGAAGTTGACAAGAGAAGACAGTTAAAATTAATCACTCCATTTCTCGATAAAGACAGATGTCTCAGAGTGGGCGGGCGATTACGCAATGCAGACGTAGCATACGACCTGAAGCATCAGATTATATTACCAGTGCATCACCATGTCACGAAATTGATTAACCGTGACGAACACTTAAGACTACTACGTGCTAGTACACAGCTGCTGGTTGCTTCATTAAGAATGAAATATTGGATTCCTCACGCTAGGACAACTGTCAAAGGTGTCATTCGCAAATGCGTGACATGCTACAGGTTCAAGGCTAATAATGGGTCAGCTGTCTACTGAAAGAGTTAAGCCTACTCGTCCTTTCCTATATACTGGAGTGGATTTCGCGGGGCCATTATTTATAAAACAAGGTTCTCCACGGAGTAACACGAAGGTTAAGTGTTACGTTGTATTTTTGTCTGCATAGCCACCAAGGCCATTCATTTGGAACTTGTAAGCAATATAACTACCGGAGCCTTCATTGCTGCTTTAAGAAGAATGATAGCCCGGAGAGGGAAAGTACTTCAAATCCACAGTGACAACGGTTCGTCATTCATCGGAGCCAGAAATCAACTTCGAGAACTTCATGAGTTGTTCCAGTCCGAACAATTCCAACGACAATTTGAAAGGGTCGGAATTCAAGAAGGATTTACCTGGATATTCATTCCTCCACGAGCACCACATTTTGGAGGGCTTTGGGAAGCTGGGGTAAAATCTATGAAATTTCATCTTACTAGAGTTACCACTTGATATTTGAAGAAATGACTACTATCCTCTGACGGATAGAAGCCATTTTAAATTCACAACCAATCACTCTCCTGAACAATGACCCGAATGACACCTCCTATCTGTCACCAGGACACTTCCTGATAGGAGAACCCATGATGGCCATTCCTGAACCAGATTTAACCTTGTCAACCACTTCCAGGCTTTCCAGGTGGCACCATCTTCAAAAAATGAAGCAACATTTTTGGAATAGGTGGTCATCTGACTATCTGGGCAGCTTGCAGCAGCGCATGAAGTGGAGGTCGGCACAGCCCAGTGTGACTACAGGAACGGTGGTCCTTATTAAAGATGACCATATTCCACCATTGGACTGGAGATTGGGCGTCGTTCAGCAAACATTCCCAGACAAGGATGGCTTGGTGAGAGTCGTTGATATCCGCACGCCTTCGGGAGTTTATAGGAGACCTGTGCACAAGTTGTGCCCACTCCCAATTGACCAATGACTTCAGAGTAGGCTTCGTCAATGTATTTGTGTATTTGTAAAATTATGTGCATTGCCAGTTTTAACAGGGAAATCGATACTAGTGATCTTTACTTTCAGGGGACTTATTTTTCATTGTTTAATTGTATTTCTTAGTAAAATATGCGAGCACATTTTAAGTGGGCCGGTATGTTAATGCACATACAGCATTAACAGTTTTATTTGTTTTATTCAAACTACTGTATTTTGGTGTCATGATTTATGGTTGTTGAGAGGTCGGATGCAGAGTCATGGAACCCTACAATGTGAAGGGAGAAACTAGTCTAGTAAGTGTTTCTTTGGAGTCAGTTGCCATGGAGATCAACAAGATGACAGTAGTATTATACTTCCATGGTATGTATGTTGCAGAGTCATGGAGCCCTACAATGTGAAGGGAGAAACTAGTCTAGAGAATGTTTCTTTGGAGTCAGTTACCATGGAAATCAACAAGATGACAGTAGTATTATACTTCCATGGTATGTATGTTGCAGAGTCATGGAGCCCTACAATGTGAAGGGAGAAACTAGTCTAGTAAGTGTTTCTTTGGAGTCAGTTACCATGGAGATCAACAAGGTGACAGTAGTATTATACTTCCATGGTATGTATGTTGCAGAGTCATGGAGCCCTACAATGTGAAGGGAGAAACTAGTCTAGTGAGTGTTTCATTGGAGTCAGTTACCATGGGGATCAACAAGATGACAGTAGTATTATACTTCCATGGTATGTATGTTGCAGAGTCATGGAGCCCTACAATGTGAAGGGAGAAACTAGTCTAGTGAATGTTTCATTGGAGGCAGTTACCATGGAGATCAACAAGATGACAGTAGTATTATACTTCCATGGTATGTATGTTGCAGAGTCATGGAGCCCTACAATGTGAAGGGAGAAACTAGTCTAGTAAGTGTTTCTTTGGAGTCAGTTACCATGGAGATCAACAAGATGACAGTAGTATTATACTTCCATGGTATGTATGTTGCAGAGTCATGGAGCCCTACAATGTGAAGGGAGAAACTAGTCTAGTAAGTGTTTCTTTGGAGTCAGTTACCATGGAGATCAACAAGATGACAGTAGTAGTATACTTCCATGGTATGTATGTTGCAGAGTCATGGAGCCCTACAATGTGAAGGGAGAAACTAGTCTAGTAAGTGTTTCTTTGGAGTCAGTTACCATGGAGATCAACAAGATGACAGTAGTATTATACTTCCATGGTATGTATGTTGCAGAGTCATGGAGCCCTACAATGTGAAGGGAGAAACTAGTCTAGTAAGTGTTTCTTTGGAGTCAGTTACCATGGAGATCAACAAGATGACAGTAGTATTATACTTCCATGGTATGTATGTTGCAGAGTCATGGAGCCCTACAATGTGAAGGGAGAAACTAGTCTAGTAAGAGTCTCTTTGGAGTCAGTCACCATGGAGATCAACAAGATGACAGTAGTATTATACTTCCATGGTATGTATGTTGCAGAGTCATGGAGCCCTACAATGTGAAGGGAGAAACTAGTCTAGTAAGTGTCTCTTTGGAGTCAGTTACCATGGAGATCAACAAGATGACAGTAGTATTATACTTCCATGGTATGTATGTTGCAGAGTCATGGAGCCCTACAATGTGAAGGGAGAAACTAGTCTAGTAAGTGTCTCTTTGGAGTCAGTTACCATGGAGATCAACAAGATGACAGTAGTATTATACTTCCATGGTATGTATGTTGCAGAGTCATGGAGCCCTACAATGTGAAGGGAGAAACTAGCCTAGTAAGTGTTTCTTTGGAGTCAGTTACCATGGAGATCAACAAGATGACAGTAGTATTATACTTCCATGGTATGTATGTTGCAGAGTCATGGAGCCCTACAATGTGAAGGGAGAAACTAGTCTAGTAAGTGTCTCTTTGGAGTCAGTTACCATGGAGATCAACAAGATGACAGTAGTATTATACTTCCATGGTATGTATGTTGCAGAGTCATGGAGCCCTACAATGTGAAGGGAGGAACTAGTCTAGTAAGTGTCTCTTTGGAGTCAGTTACCATGGGGATCAACAAGATGACAGTAGTATTATACTTCCATGGTATGTATGTTGCAGAGTCATGGAGCCCTACAATGTGAAGGGAGGAACTAGTCTAGTAAGTGTTTCATTGGAGTCAGTTACCATGGAGATCAACAAGATGACAGTAGTATTATACTTCCATGGTATGTATGTTGCAGAGTCATGGAGCCCTACAATGTGAAGGGAGAAACTAGTCTAGTAAGTGTTTCTTTGGAGTCAGTTACCATGGAGATCAACAAGATGACAGTAGTATTATACTTCCATGGTATGTATGTTGCAGTGACCGGTGTGCTTTATTTGATTTCGAATATATAATAATTAATTATTTTCTTAATAACATTTAAGTGGTCCTCCACAAATTACTTTAAATAAACGTCACGTTTATGTGCGAACACCAGCGGTAAGGTTCGGTCGTGAGCACGTACTCTAATCGCGACCAAACACTGGTCACGAATCTTTCTCTCATTTGCAGGCAACATTTTGGAGTTAATATTGCGTGCGTCTAGGCATAGACGTAACTGTCCATTGTTTTTCTTAACGACAGTTATGGGATTTACTTAGGGAGATGCTTGCTCTCTAATTATGCCGTCCTGTTCCATTTTCTTGTCTATCCTTCGTATTTCTACGTATTACATCTCTGGTATAGGATACATATTCCTTTGATAAGTGGCTTCGTCTGCCAATCTAATTCTGAATTGAAAATCTTCAATTAAACCCGGCTTCTCGTCGAAAATGTCTTTGAATTCACAAATCACGTATTCAATTTTCCCTTTAATTTCCTCGAATCCCTCGGCTTTAAGTGTAAGATGCTCACTTTCTTTTTCGATTTCATTAATGACATTTTCGAAAATTTCTTCCCTAAAATATTTATTTTGATTGCTCTCAATATCCTGTTTTTCTGAAGCTTGTATTTCCATATCTTCTTCGATAAATCTAATTCTATTTTTATATCAATCACCGCTCCTACTTTGGATATGAAATCTGTTCCCTAAATGGCATCAAAGTTTGCCTTGTGCACCACAATCAAGACGTGTTCATAGGCTCGAATGTTGAATTCAAAATGAAGCAAAACTTGAATTTTACACTTGACCGAATTTTCCTGAAAAATTCCTCGTACTTAAACTGTCGACGCTGGCAAAATTGCCATACAGTTCCTCGTAAGTAATCTCCGATAACTTTCTTCTGAAAGGATTAACATAACAGCTCCGGTATCCGTATGTGATTTACAACATTCCTGTTCCGCATGAATATTGATATTCCGCTGGTCTTTCTTTCTTTACTTTTTCCTCATAAAGTAAATCTTCGTCAGTCACCCGGTAAATTGTATTTATGGTCAGTGTATACGACGGGAATGATTTAACATTTATAGCTGCGTTTCGCATCGTTTTTTTTAATACAGGGCCACCTCTTAATTTTTCCCCTGCTGAATAGGGCTCGGTTTCGGATTAATATTGCGGTCTTTCCTACCATGGACTGGTCTATGTTTTTGTCTCATATTCTTCAAATACTCTTGACATTCTCTGTGTCTGTCATTATACTGCTCCCTAGTGAACACTTTATCGTTTTAATCCTTATTATATCTTATCTTATATCTTATCCTATATACATACTAGCTGACCCGGCAGACGTTGTTCTGCCAATCAAACAAACAGTTGTAACTTTGTTTCTTGAAGTGCTTTCGGATACACAATATTTTTTCAATTTCAATCAACTGCCTTTAAACTATCGTAAAATGTATTAACTAATTTAGAAACATTCGTGCGCAACAACTCACCAAAGTTTCATCGCAATCAAATGAATGGCATATGAACGCATACGGAATTTTGTTGAAACGATTCGTGCGCTGTCATTCACTTGTTGAATCTACTCGTGCGCTACCTACTGAGAAATGAATTTACTAAGTTAGAAACCTTCACGAATGTGTACACAACAACTCATCAAAGTTTCATCGAAATGGATGAATGGTATATGAATGCATACGGGATTTTGTTGAAATGCTTCACGCTTCATCACTCATCTGTTTCATCTACTCGGGCGTTACCTATTGAAAAATGGATTTACTAAGTTGAAAACCTTCCATGGCGAGTATGCAATAACTCATCAAAGATTCTTCGCAATGGGATGAAAGGCATATGAACGCATACGGGACTTTGTTTAAACGATTCGCGAACCGTCACTCATTTGTTGAATCTACTCGTACGGTTCCTATTATAAAATGGATTTACTAAGCCTGAAGCCTTCCCTGGAGTGTATTCACGAATCATCAAAGTTTAATCGCAATCGGGTGAATGGTACATGAACGCATACAGGCTTTCTTGAGACGATTCGCGTGCCGTCGCTCATTTGTTGAATCTAATTGTGCACTACCTATTGTAAAATGCATGTACCAAGTCAGAAACCTTTCCTGGAGTGCACACAATAATTCACCAACGTTTCATCGGAATCAGATGAATGGTATGTCAACGCATACGGGAATTTGTTTCAACGATCCACGCGCGATCACTGATTTGATGAATCCACTCGTTCGCTACCGATTGTAAAATTGATTTACTAAGCCAGAAACCTTTCCTGGAGTTCGCAAAGTTTCATCGCATTCGGGTGAATGGTATATGTACGCATACGGGACTTTTTGAAACGATTCGCGTGCCGTCGCTCATTTGTTGAATAAACTCGTGCGCTACCTATTGTAAAATGCATGTACTAAGCTATAAACTTTCTCTCGAGTGTACAAAACATTTCACCCTAGTTCCGTCGCTATTGGACGAATGGCATATGAACGAATACGGGACTTTGTTGAAACGCTCCACGCGTCGTCGCTCATTTGCTGAATCTTCTCGTGCGCTACCAATTGTAAAATGGATTTACTAAGCCAGCAGCCTTCCCTGCAGTGTACACAATATCTCACCCAAGTTTCATCGCTATCGGATGAATGGTATTTCAACGCATACGGGATTTTGGTTAAATGATTCGTGAGCTGTCACTCATTTGTTGAATCTACTCGTGATCTACCAACTGTGAAATTGATTTACTAAGTTAGAAAGCTTCACGTAAGTGTACACAACGACTCATCAAAGTTATATCGCAATTGATGAATAGTATATGAACGCATACGGGATTTTGTTGAAACGCTTCGCGCGTCGTCACTCATTTGTTACATCTACTGTGCGCTACCAATATTGTAAAATGGATTTTCCAAGTTGAAGACCTTCCCCGGCGTGTACACAACAACTCATCAAAGTTACATCGGAACCGGATTAATGGCAAATGAACGCACACTGGATTTTCTTTAAACGATTCGCGTGCCGTCACTCATTTGTTGAATCTACTCATGCGCTACCTATTGTAAAATCAATTTACTAAGCCAGAAACCGTTCCAGGAGTGTACGCAACAATTCACCAAAGTTTAATCGCAATCGGATGAATTTCATACCATTCGTCCGATAGCGATGAAACTTGGGTGAGATGTTGTGTACACTTCAGGGAAGGTTTCTGGCTTAGTAAATCTACTTAACAATAGGTAGCGCACGAGTAGATTCAACAAATGAGCGACGACGGGAGAAGCGTTTCAACTAAGTCCTGTATGCGTTCACGTACCATTCGTCCGATAGCGATGAAACATGGGTGAGAGGTTGTGTACACTTCAGGCAAGGTTTCTGACTTAGCAAATCCACTTTACGATAGGTAGGACACGAGTAGATTCAACATTTGAGCGACGACGCGCGAAGCGTTTCAACAAAAATCAGTAGGGGAGTAAGGGGTGTTCTAACCCACCCGGCGTTGCTCAGGCGTTGTTCATGTTAAATAATTAATATCTGGCGAAACCTTGGTCGGATTTTAACAAATGAGGTGTCGTTGGACTCGAGCTGATGGGCGCTTTGCTATGGACCACGTACTATATTTTTCATGTTTTTTGAAAATGTTTGTTTTTGAAAGTAGGCGATAGGTTGCAAACCAAACATGATAGAACGTTGTGCCATGGTGCAAACGAATGGTCTTTATGAACTTTAGGCGATAGGTTGCAAACCAATCATGATAGAACGTTGTGCCATGGAGCAAACGAATGGTCTTTATGAACTTTAGGCGATAGGTTGCAAACCAATCATGATATAACGTTGTGCCATGGAGCAAACGAATGGTCTTTATGAACTTTAGGCGATAGGTTGCAAACCAATCATGATAGAACGTTGTGCCATGGAGCAAACGAATGGTCTTTATGAACTTTAGGCGATAGGTTGCAAACCAAACATGATAGAACGTTGTGCCATGGAGCAAACGAATGGTCTTTATGAACTTTAGGCGATAGGTTGCAAACCAATCATGATAGAACGTTGTGCCATGGAGCAAACGAATGGTCTTTATGAACTTTAGGCGATAGGTTGCAAACCAATCATGATAGAACGTTGTGCCATGGAGCAAACGAATGGTCTTTATGAACTTTAGGCGATAGGTTGCAAACCAATCATGATAGAACGTTGTGCCATGGAGCAAACGAATGGTCTTTATGAACTTTAGGCGATAGGTTGCAAACCAATCATGATAGAACGTTGTGCCATGGAGCAAACGAATGGTCTTTATGAACTTTAGGCGATAGGTTGCAAACCAATCATGATAGAACGTTGTGCCATGGAGCAAACGAATGGACTTTATGAACTTTAGGCGATAGGTTGCAAACCAATCATGATAGAACGTTGTGCCATGGAGCAAACGAATGGTCTTTATGAACTTTAGGCGATAGGTTGCAAACCAATCATAATAGAACGTTGTGCCATGGAGCAAACGAATGGTCTTTATGAACTTTAGGCGATAGGTTGCAAACCAATCATGATAGAACGTTGTGCCATGGAGCAAACGAATGGTCTTTATGAACTTTAGGCGATAGGTTGCAAACCAATCATGATAGAACGTTGTGCCATGGAGCAAACGAATGGTCTTTATGAACTTTAGGCGATAGGTTGAAAACCAATCATAATAGAACGTTGTGCCATGGAGCAAACGAATGGTCTTTATGAACTTTAGGCGATAGGTTGCAAACCAATCATGATAGAAAGTTGTGCCATGGAGCAAACGAATGGTCTTTATGAACTTTAGGCGATAGGTTGCAAACCAATCATGATAGAACGTTGTGCCATGGAGCAAACGAATGGTCTTTATGAACTTTAGGCGATAGGTTGCAAACCAATCATGATAGAACGTTGTGCCATGGAGCAAACGAATGGTCTTTATGACCTTTAGGCGATAGGTTGCAAACCAATCATGATAGAACGTTGTGCCATGGAGCAAACGAATGGTCTTTATGAACTTTAGGCGATAGGTTGCAAACCAATCATGATAGAACGTTGTGCCATGGAGCAAACGAATGGTCTTTATGAACTTTAGGCGATAGGTTGCAAACCAATCATGATAGAACGTTGTGCCATGGAGCAAACGAATGGTCTTTATGAACTTTAGGCGATAGGTTGCAAACCAATCATGATAGAACGTTGTGCCATGGTGCAAACGAATGGTCTTTATGAACTTTAGGCGATAGGTTGCAAACCAATCATGATAGAACGTTGTGCCATGGAGCAAACGAATGGTCTTTAAGAACTTTAGGCGATAGGTTGCAAACCAATCATGATAGAACGTTGTGCCATGGAGCAAACGAATGGTCCTTATGAACTTTAGGCGATAGGTTGCAAACCAATCATGATAGAACGTTGTGCCATGGTGCAAACGAATGGTCTTTATGAACTTTAGGCGATAGGTTGCAAACCAATCATGATAGAACGTTGTGCCATGGAGCAAACGAATGGTCCTTATGAACTTTAGGCGATAGGTTGCAAACCAATCATGATAGAACGTTGTGCCATGGAGCAAACGAATGGTCTTTATGAACTTTAGGCGATAGGTTGCAAACCAAACATGATAGAACGTTGTGCCATGGAGCAAACGAATGGTCTTTATGAACTTTAGGCGATAGGTTGCAAACCAATCATGATAGAACGTTGTGCCATGGAGCAAACGAATGGTCTTTATGAACTTTAGGCGATAGGTTGCAAACCAATCATGATAGAACGTTGTGCCATGGAGCAAACGAATGGTCTTTATGAACTTTAGGTGATAGGTTGCAAACCAATCATGATAGAACGTTGTGCCATGGTGCAAACGAATGGTCTTTATGAACTTTAGGCGATAGGTTGCAAACCAATCATGATAGAACGTTGTGCCATGGAGCAAACGAATGGTCTTTATGAACTTTAGGCGATAGGTTGCAAACCAATCATGATAGAACGTTGTGCCATGGAGCAAACGAATGGTCTTTATGAACTTTAGGCGATAGGTTGCAAACCAATCATGATAGAACGTTGTGCCATGGAGCAAACGAATGGTCTTTATGAACTTTAGCCGATAGGTTGCAAACCAATCATGATAGAACGTTGTGCCATGGAGCAAACGAATGGTCTTTATGAACTTTAGGCGATAGGTTGCAAACCAATCATGATAGAACGTTGTGCCATGGAGCAAACGAATGGTCTTTATGAACTTTAGGCGATAGGTTGAAAACCAATCATAATAGAACGTTGTGCCATGGAGCAAACGAATGGTCTTTATGAACTTTAGGCGATAGGTTGCAAACCAATCATGATAGAAAGTTGTGCCATGGAGCAAACGAATGGTCTTTATGAACTTTAGGCGATAGGTTGCAAACCAATCATGATAGAACGTTGTGCCATGGAGCAAACGAATGGTCTTTATGAACTTTAGGCGATAGGTTGCAAACCAATCATGATAGAACGTTGTGCCATGGAGCAAACGAATGGTCTTTATGACCTTTAGGCGATAGGTTGCAAACCAATCATGATAGAACGTTGTGCCATGGAGCAAACGAATGGTCTTTATGAACTTTAGGCGATAGGTTGCAAACCAATCATGATAGAACGTTGTGCCATGGAGCAAACGAATGGTCTTTATGAACTTTAGGCGATAGGTTGCAAACCAATCATGATAGAACGTTGTGCCATGGAGCAAACGAATGGTCTTTATGAACTTTAGGCGATAGGTTGCAAACCAATCATGATAGAACGTTGTGCCATGGTGCAAACGAATGGTCTTTATGAACTTTAGGCGATAGGTTGCAAACCAATCATGATAGAACGTTGTGCCATGGAGCAAACGAATGGTCTTTAAGAACTTTAGGCGATAGGTTGCAAACCAATCATGATAGAACGTTGTGCCATGGAGCAAACGAATGGTCCTTATGAACTTTAGGCGATAGGTTGCAAACCAATCATGATAGAACGTTGTGCCATGGTGCAAACGAATGGTCTTTATGAACTTTAGGCGATAGGTTGCAAACCAATCATGATAGAACGTTGTGCCATGGAGCAAACGAATGGTCCTTATGAACTTTAGGCGATAGGTTGCAAACCAATCATGATAGAACGTTGTGCCATGGAGCAAACGAATGGTCTTTATGAACTTTAGGCGATAGGTTGCAAACCAAACATGATAGAACGTTGTGCCATGGAGCAAACGAATGGTCTTTATGAACTTTAGGCGATAGGTTGCAAACCAATCATGATAGAACGTTGTGCCATGGAGCAAACGAATGGTCTTTATGAACTTTAGGCGATAGGTTGCAAACCAATCATGATAGAACGTTGTGCCATGGAGCAAACGAATGGTCTTTATGAACTTTAGGTGATAGGTTGCAAACCAATCATGATAGAACGTTGTGCCATGGTGCAAACGAATGGTCTTTATGAACTTTAGGCGATAGGTTGCAAACCAATCATGATAGAACGTTGTGCCATGGAGCAAACGAATGGTCTTTATGAACTTTAGGCGATAGGTTGCAAACCAATCATGATAGAACGTTGTGCCATGGAGCAAACGAATGGTCTTTATGAACTTTAGGCGATAGGTTGCAAACCAATCATGATAGAACGTTGTGCCATGGAGCAAACGAATGGTCTTTATGAACTTTAGCCGATAGGTTGCAAACCAATCATGATTGAACGTTGTGCCATGGAGCAAACGAATGGTCTTTATGAACTTTAGGCGATAGGTTGCAAACCAATCATGATAGAACGTTGTGCCATGGAGCAAACGAATGGTCTTTATGAACTTTAGGCGATAGGTTGCAAACCAATCATGATAGAACGTTGTGCCATGGAGCAAACGAATGGTCTTTATGAACTTTAGGCGATAGGTTGCAAACCAATCATGATAGAACGTTGTGCCATGGAGCAAACGAAAGGTCTTTATGAACTTTAGGCGATAGGTTGCAAACCAATCATGATAGAACGTTGTGCCATGGAGCAAACGAATGGTCTTTATGAACTTTAAGCGATAGGTTGCAAACCAATCATGATAGAACGTTGTGCCATGGAGCAAACGAATGGTCTTTATGAACTTTAGGCGATAGGTTGCAAACCAATCATGATAGAACGTTGTGCCATGGAGCAAACGAATGGTCTTTATGAACTTTAGGCGATAGGTTGCAAACCAATCATGATAGAACGTTGTGCCATGGAGCAAACGAATGGTCTTTATGAACTTTAGGCGATAGGTTGCAAACCAATCATGATAGAACGTTGTGCCATGGAGCAAACGAATGGTCTTTATGAACTTTAGGCGATAGGTTGCAAACCAATCATGATAGAACGTTGTGCCATGGAGCAAACGAATGGTCTTTATGAACTTTAGGCGATAGGTTGCAAACCAATCATGATAGAACGTTGTGCCATGGAGCAAACGAATGGTCTTTATGAACTTTAGGCGATAGGTTGCAAACCAATCATGATAGAACGTTGTGCCATGGAGCAAACGAATGGTCTTTATGAACTTTAGGCGATAGGTTGCAAACCAATCATGATAGAACGTTGTGCCATGGAGCAAACGAATGGTCTTTATGAACTTTAGGCGATAGGTTGCAAACCAATCATGATAGAACGTTGTGCCATGGAGCAAACGAATGGTCTTTATGAACTTTAGGCGATAGGTTGCAAACCAATCATGATAGAACGTTGTGCCATGGAGCAAACGAATGGTCTTTATGAACTTTAGGCGATAGGTTGCAAACCAATCATGATAGAACGTTGTGCCATGGAGCAAACGAATGGTCCTTATGAACTTTAGGCGATAGGTTGCAAACCAATCATGATAGAACGTTGTGCCATGGAGCAAACGAATGGTCTTTATGAACTTTAGGCGATAGGTTGCAAACCAATCATGATAGAACGTTGTGCCATGGAGCAAACGAATGGTCTTTATGAACTTTAGGCGATAGGTTGCAAACCAATCATGATGGAACGTTGTGCCATGGTGCAAACGAATGGTCTTTATGAACTTTAGGCGATAGGTTGCAAACCAATCACGATAGAACGTTGTGCCATGGAGCAAACGAATGGTCTTTATGAACTTTAGGCGATAGGTTGCAAACCAATCATGATAGAACGTTGTGCCATGGAGCAAACGAATGGTCTTTATGAACTTTAGGCGATAGGATGCAAACCAATCATGATAGAACGTTGTGCCATGGAGCAAACGAATGGTCTTTATGAACTTTAGGCGATAGGTTGCAAACCAATCATGATAGAACGTTGTGCCATGGAGCAAACGAATGGTCTTTATGAACTTTAGGCGATAGGTTGCAAACCAATCATGATAGAACGTTGTGCCATGGAGCAAACGAATGGCCTTTATGAACTTTAGGCGATAGGTTGCAAATCAATCATGATAGAACGTTGTGCCATGGAGCAAACGAATGGTCTTTATGAACTTTAGGTGATAGGTTGCAAACCAATCATGATAGAACGTTGTGCCATGGAGCAAACGAATGGTCTTTATGAACTTTAGGCGATAGGTTGCAAACCAATCATGATAGAACGTTGTGCCATGGAGCAAACGAATGGTCTTTATGAACTTTAGGCGATAGGTTGCAAACCAATCATGATAGAACGTTGTGCCATGGAGCAAACGAATGGTCTTTATGAACTTTAGGCGATAGGTTGCAAACCAATCACGATAGAACGTTGTGCCATGGAGCAAACGAATGGTCTTTATGAACTTTAGGCGATAGGTTGCAAACCAATCATGATAGAACGTTGTGCCATGGAGCAAACGAATGGTCTTTATGAACTTTAGGCGATAGGTTGCAAACCAATCATGATGGAACGTTGTGCCATGGTGCAAACGAATGGTCTTCATGAACTTTAGGCGATAGGTTGCAAACCAATCACGATAGAACGTTGTGCCATGGAGCAAACGAATGGTCTTTATGAACTTTAGGCGATAGGTTGCAAACCAATCATGATAGAACGTTGTGCAATGGAGCAAACGAATGGTCTTTATGAACTTTAGGCGATAGGTTGCAAACCAATCATGATAGAACGTTGTGCCATGGAGCAAACGAATGGTCTTTATGAACTTTAGGCGATAGGTTGCAAACCAATCATGATAGAACGTTGTGCCATGGAGCAAACGAATGGTCTTTATGAACTTTAGGCGATAGGTTGCAAACCAAACATGATAGAACGTTGTGCCATGGAGCAAACGAATGGCCTTTATGAACTTTAGGCGATAGGTTGCAAACCAATCATGATAGAACGTTGTGCCATGGAGCAAACGAATGGTCTTTATGAACTTTAGGCGATAGGTTGCAAACCAATCATGATAGAACGTTGTGCCATGGAGCAAACGAATGGTCTTTATGAACTTTAGGCGATAGGTTGCAAACCAATCATGATAGAACGTTGTGCCATGGAGCAAACGAATGGTCTTTATGAACTTTAGGCGATAGGTTGCAAACCAATCATGATAGAACGTTGTGCCATGGAGCAAACGAATGGTCTTTATGAACTTTAGGCGATAGGTTGCAAACCAATCACGATAGAACGTTGTGCCATGGAGCAAACGAATGGTCTTTATGAACTTTAGGCGATAGGTTGCAAACCAATCAGGATAGAACGTTGTGCCATGGAGCAAACGAATGGTCTTTATGAACTTTAGGCGATAGGTTGCAAACCAATCATGATAGAACGTTGTGCCATGGAGCAAACGAATGGTCTTTATGAACTTTAGGCGATAGGTTGCAAACCAATCATGATAGAACGTTGTGCCATGGAGCAAACGAATGGTCTTTATGAACTTTAGGCGATAGGTTGCAAACCAATCATGAGAGAACGTTGTGCCATGGAGCAAACGAATGGTCTTTATGAACTTTAGGTGATAGGTTGCAAACCAAACATGATAGAACGTTGTGCCATGGTGCAAACGAATGGTCTTTATGAACTTTAGGCGATAGGTTGCAAACCAATCATGATAGAACGTTGTGCCATGGAGCAAACGAATGGTCTTTATGAACTTTAGGCGATAGGTTGCAAACCAATCATGATAGAACGTTGTGCCATGGAGCAAACGAATGGTCTTTATGAACTTTAGGCGATAGGTTGCAAACCAATCATGATAGAACGTTGTGCCATGGAGCAAACGAATGGTCTTTATGAACTTTAGGCGATAGGTTGCAAACCAATCATGATAGAACGTTGTGCCATGGAGCAAACGAATGGTCTTTATGAACTTTAGGCGATAGGTTGCAAACCAATCATGATAGAACGTTGTGCCATGGTGCAAAGGAATGGTCTTTATGAACTTTAGGCGATAGGTTGCAAACCAATCATGATAGAACGTTGTGCCATGGAGCAAACGAATGGTCTTTATGAACTTTAGGCGATAGGTTGCAAACCAATCATGATAGAACGTTGTGCCATGGAGCAAACGAATGGTCTTTATGAACTTTAGGCGATAGGTTGCAAACCAATCATGATAGAACGTTGTGCCATGGAGCAAACGAATGGTCTTTATGAACTTTAGGCGATAGGTTGCAAACCAATCATGATAGAACGTTGTGCCATGGAGCAAACGAATGGTCTTTATGAACTTTAGGCGATAGGTTGCAAACCAATCATGATAGAACGTTGTGCCATGGTGCAAACGAATGGTCTTTATGAACTTTAGGCGATAGGTTGCAAACCAATCATGATAGAACGTTGTGCCATGGAGCAAACGAATGGTCTTTATGAACTTTAGGCGATAGGTTGCAAACCAATCACGATAGAACGTTGTGCCATGGAGCAAACGAATGGTCTTTATGAACTTTAGGCGATAGGTTGCAAACCAATCATGATAGAACGTTGTGCCATGGAGCAAACGAATGGTCTTTATGAACTTTAGGCGATAGGTTGCAAACCAATCATGATAGAACGTTGTGCCATGGAGCAAACGAATGGTCTTTATGAACTTTAGGCGATAGGTTGCAAACCAATCACGATAGAACGTTGTGCCATGGTGCAAAGGAATGGTCTTTATGAACTTTAGGCGATAGGTTGCAAACCAATCACGATAGAACGTTGTGCCATGGAGCAAACGAATGGTCTTTATGAACTTTAAGCGATAGGTTGCAAACCAATCATGATAGAACGTTGTGCCATGGAGCAAACGAATGGTCTTTATGAACTTTAGGCGATAGGTTGCAAACCAATCATGATAGAGCGTTGTGCCATGGAGCAAACGAATGGTCTTTATGAACTTTAGGCGATAGGTTGCAAACCAATCATGATAGAACGTTGTGCCATGGAGCAAACGAATGGTCTTTATGAACTTTAGGCGATAGGTTGCAAACCAATCATGATAGAACGTTGTGCCATGGAGCAAACGAATGGTCTTTATGAACTTTAGGCGATAGGTTGCAAACCAATCATGATAGAACGTTGTGCCATGGAGCAAACGAATGGTCTTTATGAACTTTAGGCGATAGGTTGCAAATCAATCATGATAGAACGTTGTGCCATGGAGCAAACGAATGGTCTTTATGAACTTTAGGCGATAGGTTGCAAACCAATCATGATAGAACGTTGTGCCATGGTGCAAACGAATGGTCTTTATGAACTTTAGGCGATAGGTTGCAAACCAATCATGATAGAACGTTGTGCCATGGAGCAAACGAATGGTCTTTATGAACTTTAGGCGATAGGTTGCAAACCAATCATGATAGAACGTTGTGCCATGGAGCAAACGAATGGTCTTTATGAACTTTAGGCGATAGGTTGCAAACCAATCATGATAGAACGTTGTGCCATGGAGCAAACGAATGGTCTTTATGTACTTTAGGCGATAGGTTGCAAACCAATCATGATAGAACGTTGTGCCATGGTGCAAACGAATGGTCTTTATGAACTTTAGGCGATAGGTTGCAAACCAATCATGATAGAACGTTGTGCCATGGAGCAAACGAATGATCTTTATGAACTTTAGGCGATAGGTTGCAAACCAATCATGATAGAACGTTGTGCCATGGTGCAAACGAATGGTCTTTATGAACTTTAGGCGATAGGTTGCAAACCAATCATGATAGAACGTTGTGCCATGGAGCAAACGAATGGTCTTTATGAACTTTAGGCGATAGGTTGCAAACCAATCATGATAGAACGTTGTGCCATGGAGCAAACGAATGGTCTTTATGAACTTTAGGCGATAGGTTGCAAACCAATCATGATAGAACGTTGTGCCATGGAGCAAACGAATGGTCTTTATGAACTTTAGGCGATAGGTTGCAAACCAATCATGATAGAACGTTGTGCCATGGAGCAAACGAATAGTCTTTATGAACTTTAGGCGATAGGTTGCAAACCAATCATGATAGAACGTTGTGCCATGGAGCAAACGAATGGTCTTTATGAACTTTAGGCGATAGGTTGCAAATCAATCATGATAGAACGTTGTGCCATGGAGCAAACGAATGGTCTTTATGAACTTTAGGCGATAGGTTGCAAACCAATCATGATAGAACGTTGTGCCATGGTGCAAACGAATGGTCTTTATGAACTTTAGGCGATAGGTTGCAAACCAATCATGATAGAACGTTGTGCCATGGAGCAAACGAATGGTCTTTATGAACTTTAGGCGATAGGTTGCAAACCAATCATGATAGAACGTTGTGCCATGGAGCAAACGAATGGTCTTTATGAACTTTAGGCGATAGGTTGCAAACCAATCATGATAGAACGTTGTGCCATGGAGCAAACGAATGGTCTTTATGTACTTTAGGCGATAGGTTGCAAACCAATCATGATAGAACGTTGTGCCATGGTGCAAACGAATGGTCTTTATGAACTTTAGGCGATAGGTTGCAAACCAATCATGATAGAACGTTGTGCCATGGTGCAAACGAATGGTCTTTATGAACTTTAGGCGATAGGTTGCAAACCAATCATGATAGAACGTTGTGCCATGGAGCAAACGAATGATCTTTATGAACTTTAGGCGATAGGTTGCAAACCAATCATGATAGAACGTTGTGCCATGGTGCAAACGAATGGTCTTTATGAACTTTAGGCGATAGGTTGCAAACCAATCATGATAGAACGTTGTGCCATGGAGCAAACGATGGTCTTTATGAACTTTAGGCGATAGGTTGCAAACCAATCATGATAGAACGTTGTGCCATGGAGCAAACGAATGGTCTTTATGAACTTTAGGCGATAGGTTGCAAACCAATCATGATAGAACGTTGTGCCATGGAGCAAACGAATGGTCTTTATGAACTTTAGGCGATAGGTTGCAAACCAATCATGATAGAACGTTGTGCCATGGAGCAAACGAATGGTCTTTATGAACTTTAGGCGATAGGTTGCAAACCAATCATGATAGAACGTTGTGCCATGGTGCAAACGAATTGTCTTTATGAACTTTAGGCGATAGGTTGCAAACCAATCATGATAGAACGTTGTGCCATGGAGCAAACGAATGGTCTTTATGAACTTAAGCGATAGGTTGCAAACCAATCATGATAGAACGTTGTGCCATGGAGCAAACGAATGGTCTTTATGAACTTTAGGCGATAGGTTGCAAACCAATCATGATAGAACGTTGTGCCATGGAGCAAACGAATGGTCTTTATGAACTTTAGGCGATAGGTTGCAAACCAATCATGATAGAACGTTGTGCCATGGAGCAAACGAATGGTCTTTATGAACTTTAGGCGATAGGTTGCAAACCAATCATGATAGAACGTTGTGCCATGGTGCAAACGAATGGTCTTTATGAACTTTAGGCGATAGGTTGCAAACCGATCATGATAGAACGTTGTGCCATGGAGCAAACGAATGGTCTTTATGAACTTTAGGCGATAGGTTGCAAACCGATCATGATAGAACGTTGTGCCATGGAGCAAACGAATGGTCTTTATGAACTTTAGGCGATAGGTTGCAAACCAATCATGATAGAACGTTGTGCCATGGAGCAAACGAATGGTCTTTATGAACTTTAGGCGATAGGTTGCAAACCGATCATGATAGAACGTTGTGCCATGGAGCAAACGAATGGTCTTTATGAACTTTAGGCGATAGGTTGCAAACCAATCATGATAGAACGTTGTGCCATGGAGCAAACGAATGGTCTTTATGAACTTTAGGCGATAGGTTGCAAACCAATCATGATAGAACGTTGTGCCATGGAGCAAACGAATGGTCTTTATGAACTTTAGGCGATAGATTGCAAACCGATCATGATAGAACGTTGTGCCATGGAGCAAACGAATGGTCTTTATGAACTTTAGGCGATAGGTTGCAAACCAATCATGATAGAACGTTGTGCCATGGAGCAAACGAATGGTCTTTATGAACTTTAGGCGATAGGTTGCAAACCAATCATGATAGAACGTTGTGCCATGGAGCAAACGAATGGTCTTTATGAACTTTAGGCGATAGGTTGCAAACCAATCATGATAGAACGTTGTGCCATGGAGCAAACGAATGGTCTTTATGAACTTTAGGCGATAGGTTGCAAACCAATCATGATAGAACGTTGTGCCATTGAGCAAACGAATGGTCTTTATGAACTTTAGGAGATAGGTTGCAAACCAATCATGATAGAACGTTGTGCCATGGAGCAAACGAATGGTCTTTATGAACTTTAGGCGATAGGTTGCAAACCAATCATGATAGAACGTTGTGCCATGGAGCAAACGAATGGTCTTTATGAACTTTAGGCGATAGGTTGCAAACCAATCATGATAGAACGTTGTGCCATGGAGCAAACGAATGGTCTTTATGAACTTTAGGCGATAGGTTGCAAACCAATCATGATAGAACGTTGTGCCATGGAGCAAACGAATGGTCTTTATGAACTTTAGGCGATAGGTTGCAAACCAATCATGATAGAACGTTGTGCCATGGAGCAAACGAATGGTCTTTATGAACTTTAGGCGATAGGTTGCAAACCAATCATGATAGAACGTTGTGCCATGGAGCAAACGAATGGTCTTTATGAACTTTAGGCGATAGGTTGCAAACCAATCATGATAGAACGTTGTGCCATGGAGCAAACGAATGGTCTTTATGAACTTTAGGCGATAGGTTGCAAACCAATCATGATAGAACGTTGTGCCATGGAGCAAACGAATGGTCTTTATGAACTTTAGGCGATAGGTTGCAAACCAATCATGATAGAACGTTGTGCCATGGAGCAAACGAATGGTCTTTATGAACTTTAGGCGATAGGTTGCAAACCAATCATGATAGAACGTTGTGCCATGGTGCAAACGAATGGTCTTTATGAACTTTAGGCGATAGGTTGCAAACCAATCATGATAGAACGTTGTGCCATGGAGCAAACGAATGGTCTTTATGAACTTTAGGCGATAGGTTGCAAACCAATCATGATAGAACGTTGTGCCATGGTGCAAACGAATGGTCTTTATGAACTTTAGGCGATAGGTTGCAAACCAATCATGATAGAACGTTGTGCCATGGTGCAAACGAATGGTCTTTATGAACTTTAGGCGATAGGTTGCAAACCAAACATGATAGAACGTTGTGCCATGGAGCAAACGAATGGTCTTTATGAACTTTAGGCGATAGGTTGCAAACCAATCATGATAGAACGTTGTGCCATGGAGCAAACGAATGGTCTTTATGAACTTTAGGCGATAGGTTGCAAACCAATCATGATAGAACGTTGTGCCATGGTGCAAAGGAATGGTCTTTATGAACTTTAGGCGATAGGTTGCAAACCAATCATGATAGAACGTTGTGCCATGGAGCAAACGAATGGTCTTTATGAACTTTAGGCGATAGGTTGCAAACCAATCATGATAGAAGGTTGTGCCATGGAGCAAACGAATGGTCTTTATGAACTTTAGGCGATAGGTTGCAAACCAATCATGATAGAACGTTGTGCCATGGAGCAAACGAATGGTCTTTATGAACTTTAGGTGATAGGTTGCAAACCAATCATGATAGAACGTTGTGCCATGGAGCAAACGAATGGTCTTTATGAACTTTAGGCGATAGGTTGCAAACCAAACATGATAGAACGTTGTGCCATGGAGCAAACGAATGGTCTTTATAATCTTTAGGCGATAGGTTGCAAACCAATCATGATAGAACGTTGTGCCATGGAGCAAACGAATGGTCTTTATGAACTTTAGGCGATAGGTTGCAAACCAATCATGATAGAACGTTGTGCCATGGAGCAAACGAATGGTCTTTATGAACTTTAGGCGATAGGTTGCAAACCAATCATGATAGAACGTTGTGCCATGGAGCAAACGAATGGTCTTTATGAACTTTAGGCGATAGGTTGCAAACCAATCATGATAGAACGTTGTGCCATGGAGCAAACGAATGGTTTATATGAACTTTAGGCGATAGGTTGCAAACCAATCATGATAGAACGTTGTGCCATGGAGCAAACGAATGGTCTTTATGAACTTTAGGCGATAGGTTGCAAACCAATCATGATAGAACGTTGTGCCATGATGCAAACGAATGGTCTTTATGAACTTTAGGCGATAGGTTGCAAACCAAACATGATAGAACGTTGTGCCATGGAGCAAACGAATGGTCTTTGTGAACTTTAGGCGATAGGTTGCAAACCAATCATGATAGAACGTTGTGCCATGGAGCAAACGAATGGTCTTTATGAACTTTAGGCGATAGGTTGCAAACCAATCAGATAGAACGTTGTGCCATGGAGCAAACGAATGGTCTTTATGAACTTTAGGCGATAGGTTGCTAACCAATCATGATAGAACGTTGTGCCATGGTGCAAACGAATGGTCTTTATGAACATTAGGCGATAGGTTGCAAACCAATCATGATAGAACGTTGTGCCATGGAGCAAACGAATGGTCTTTATGAACTTTAGGCGATAGGTTGCAAACCAATCATGATAGAACGTTGTGCCATGGAGCAAACGAATGGTCTTTATGAACTTTAGGCGATAGGTTGCAAACCAATCATGATAGAACGTTGTGCCATGGAGCAAACGAATGGTCTTTATGAACTTTAATTGATAGGTTGCAAACCAATCATGATAGAACGTTGTGCGATGGAGCAAACGAATGGTCTTTATGAACTTTAGGCGATAGGTTGCAAACCAATCATGATAGAACGTTGTGCCATGGTGCAAACGAATGGTCTTTATGAACTTTAGGCGATAGGTTGCAAACCAATCATGATAGAACGTTGTGCCATGGAGCAAACGAATGGTCTTTAAGAACTTTAGGCGATAGGTTGCAAACCAATCATGATAGAACGTTGTGCCATGGAGCAAACGAATGGTCTTTATGAACTTTAGGCGATAGGTTGCAAACCAATCATGATAGAACGTTGTGCCATGGAGCAAACGAATGGTCTTTATGAACTTTAGGCGATAGGTTGCAAACCAATCATGATAGAACGTTGTGCCATGGAGCAAACGAATGGTCTTTATGAACTTTAGGCGATAGGTTGCAAACCAATCATGATAGAACGTTGTGCCATGGAGCAAACGAATGGTCTTTATGAACTTTAGGCGATAGGTTGCAAACCAATCATGATAGAACGTTGTGCCATGGAGCATACGAATGGTCTTTATGAACTTTAGGCGATAGGTTGCAAACCAATCATGATAGAACGTTGTGCCATGGAGCAAACGAATGGTCTTTATGAACTTTAGGCGATAGGTTGCAAACCAATCATGATAGAACGTTGTGCCATGGAGCAAACGAATGGTCTTTATGAACTTTAGGCGATAGGTTGCAAACCAATCATGATAGAACGTTGTGCCATGGAGCAAACGAATGGTCTTTATGAACTTTAGGCGATAGGTTGCAAACCAATCATGATAGAACGTTGTGCCATGGAGCAAACGAATGGTCTTTATGAACTTTAGGCGATAGGTTGCAAACCAATCATGATAGAACGTTGTGCCATGGAGCAAACGAATGCTCTTTATGAACTTTAGGCGATAGGTTGCAAACCAATCATGATAGAACGTTGTGCCATGGAGCAAACGAATGGTCTTTATGAACTTTAGGCGATAGGTTGCAAACCAATCATGATAGAACGTTGTGCCATGGAGCAAACGAATGGTCTTTATGAACTTTAGGCGATAGGTTGCAAACCAATCATGATAGAACGTTGTGCCATGGAGCAAACGAATGGTCTTTATGAACTTTAGGCGATAGGTTGCAAACCAATCATGATAGAACGTTGTGCCATGGAGCAAACGAATGGTCTTTATGAACTTTAGGCGATAGGTTGCAAACCAATCATGATAGAACGTTGTGCCATGGAGCAAACGAATGGTCTTTATGAACTTTAGGCGATAGGTTGCAAACCAATCATGATAGAACGTTGTGCCATGGAGCAGACGAATGGTCTTTATGAACTTTAGGCGATAGGTTGCAAACCAATCATGATAGAACGTTGTGCCATGGTGCAAACGAATGGTCTTTATGAACTTTAGGCGATAGGTTGCAAACCAATCATGATAGAACGTTGTGCCATGGTGCAAACGAATGGTCTTTATGAACTTTAGGCGATAGGTTGCAAACCAATCATAATAGAACGTTGTGCCATGGTGCAAACGAATGGTCTTTATGAACTTTAGGCGATAGGTTGCAAACCAATCATGATAGAACGTTGTGCCATGGTGCAAACGAATGGTCTTTATGAACTTTAGGCGATAGGTTGCAAACCAATCATGATAGAACGTTGTGCCATGGAGCAAACGAATGGTCTTTATGAACTTTAGGCGATAGGTTGCAAACCAATCATGATAGAACGTTGTGCCATGGAGCAAACGAATGGTCTTTATGAACATTAGGCGATAGGTTGCAAACCAATCATGATAGAACGTTGTGCCATGGAGCAAACGAATGGTCTTTATGAACTTTAGGCGATAGGTTGCAAACCAATCATGATAGAACGTTGTGCCATGGTGCAAACGAATGGTCTTTATGAACTTTAGGCGATAGGTTGCAAACCAATCATGATAGAACGTTGTGCCATGGAGCAAACGAATGGTCTTTAAGAACTTTAGGCGATAGGTTGCAAACCAATCATGATAGAACGTTGTGCCATGGAGCAAACGAATGGTCTTTATGAACTTTAGGCGATAGGTTGCAAACCAATCATGATAGAACGTTGTGCCATGGAGCAAACGAATGGTCTTTATGAACTTTAGGCGATAGGTTGCAAACCAATCATGATAGAACGTTGTGCCATGGAGCAAACGAATGGTCTTTATGAACTTTAGGCGATAGGTTGCAAACCAATCATGATAGAACGTTGTGCCATGGAGCAAACGAATGGTCTTTATGAACTTTAGGCGATAGGTCGCAAACCAATCATGATAGAACGTTGTGCCATGGAGCAAACGAATGGTCTTTATGAACTTTAGGCGATAGGTTGCAAACCAATCATGATAGAACGTTGTGCCATGGAGCAAACGAATGGTCTTTATGAACCATAGGCGATAGGTTGCAAACCAATCATGATAGAACGTTGTGCCATGGAGCAAAGGAATGGTCTTTATGAACTTTAGGCGATAGGTTGCAAACCAAACATGATAGAACGTTGTGCAATGGAGCAAACGAATGGTCTTTATGAACTTTAGGCGATAGGTTGCAAACCAATCATGATAGAACGTTGTGCCATGGAGCAAAGGAATGGTCTTTATGAACTTTAGGCGATAGGTTGCAAACCAATCATGATAGAACGTTGTGCCATGGAGCAAACGAATGGTCTTTATGAACTTTAGGCGATAGGTTGCAAACCAATCATGATAGAACGTTGTGCCATGATGCAAACGAATGGTCTTTATGAACTTTAGGCGATAGGTTGCAAACCAAACATGATAGAACGTTGTGCCATGGAGCAAACGAATGGTCTTTGTGAACTTTAGGCGATAGGTTGCAAACCAATCATGATAGAACGTTGTGCCATGGAGCAAACGAATGGTCTTTATGAACTTTAGGCGATAGGTTGCAAACCAATCAGATAGAACGTTGTGCCATGGAGCAAACGAATGGTCTTTATGAACTTTAGGCGATAGGTTGCTAACCAATCATGATAGAACGTTGTGCCATGGTGCAAACGAATGGTCTTTATGAACATTAGGCGATAGGTTGCAAACCAATCATGATAGAACGTTGTGCCATGGAGCAAACGAATGGTCTTTATGAACTTTAGGCGATAGGTTGCAAACCAATCATGATAGAACGTTGTGCCATGGAGCAAACGAATGGTCTTTATGAACTTTAGGCGATAGGTTGCAAACCAATCATGATAGAACGTTGTGCCATGGAGCAAACGAATGGTCTTTATGAACTTTAATTGATAGGTTGCAAACCAATCATGATAGAACGTTGTGCGATGGAGCAAACGAATGGTCTTTATGAACTTTAGGCGATAGGTTGCAAACCAATCATGATAGAACGTTGTGCCATGGTGCAAACGAATGGTCTTTATGAACTTTAGGCGATAGGTTGCAAACCAATCATGATAGAACGTTGTGCCATGGAGCAAACGAATGGTCTTTAAGAACTTTAGGCGATAGGTTGCAAACCAATCATGATAGAACGTTGTGCCATGGAGCAAACGAATGGTCTTTATGAACTTTAGGCGATAGGTTGCAAACCAATCATGATAGAACGTTGTGCCATGGAGCAAACGAATGGTCTTTATGAACTTTAGGCGATAGGTTGCAAACCAATCATGATAGAACGTTGTGCCATGGAGCAAACGAATGGTCTTTATGAACTTTAGGCGATAGGTTGCAAACCAATCATGATAGAACGTTGTGCCATGGAGCAAACGAATGGTCTTTATGAACTTTAGGCGATAGGTTGCAAACCAATCATGATAGAACGTTGTGCCATGGAGCATACGAATGGTCTTTATGAACTTTAGGCGATAGGTTGCAAACCAATCATGATAGAACGTTGTGCCATGGAGCAAACGAATGGTCTTTATGAACTTTAGGCGATAGGTTGCAAACCAATCATGATAGAACGTTGTGCCATGGAGCAAACGAATGGTCTTTATGAACTTTAGGCGATAGGTTGCAAACCAATCATGATAGAACGTTGTGCCATGGAGCAAACGAATGGTCTTTATGAACTTTAGGCGATAGGTTGCAAACCAATCATGATAGAACGTTGTGCCATGGAGCAAACGAATGGTCTTTATGAACTTTAGGCGATAGGTTGCAAACCAATCATGATAGAACGTTGTGCCATGGAGCAAACGAATGGTCTTTATGAACTTTAGGCGATAGGTTGCAAACCAATCATGATAGAACGTTGTGCCATGGAGCAAACGAATGGTCTTTATGAACTTTAGGCGATAGGTTGCAAACCAATCATGATAGAACGTTGTGCCATGGAGCAAACGAATGGTCTTTATGAACTTTAGGCGATAGGTTGCAAACCAATCATGATAGAACGTTGTGCCATGGAGCAAACGAATGGTCTTTATGAACTTTAGGCGATAGGTTGCAAACCAATCATGATAGAACGTTGTGCCATGGAGCAAACGAATGGTCTTTATGAACTTTAGGCGATAGGTTGCAAACCAATCATGATAGAACGTTGTGCCATGGAGCAAACGAATGGTCTTTATGAACTTTAGGCGATAGGTTGCAAACCAATCATGATAGAACGTTGTGCCATGGAGCAGACGAATGGTCTTTATGAACTTTAGGCGATAGGTTGCAAACCAATCATGATAGAACGTTGTGCCATGGTGCAAACGAATGGTCTTTATGAACTTTAGGCGATAGGTTGCAAACCAATCATGATAGAACGTTGTGCCATGGTGCAAACGAATGGTCTTTATGAACTTTAGGCGATAGGTTGCAAACCAATCATAATAGAACGTTGTGCCATGGTGCAAACGAATGGTCTTTATGAACTTTAGGCGATAGGTTGCAAACCAATCATGATAGAACGTTGTGCCATGGTGCAAACGAATGGTCTTTATGAACTTTAGGCGATAGGTTGCAAACCAATCATGATAGAACGTTGTGCCATGGAGCAAACGAATGGTCTTTATGAACTTTAGGCGATAGGTTGCAAACCAATCATGATAGAACGTTGTGCCATGGAGCAAACGAATGGTCTTTATGAACATTAGGCGATAGGTTGCAAACCAATCATGATAGAACGTTGTGCCATGGAGCAAACGAATGGTCTTTATGAACTTTAGGCGATAGGTTGCAAACCAATCATGATAGAACGTTGTGCCATGGTGCAAACGAATGGTCTTTATGAACTTTAGGCGATAGGTTGCAAACCAATCATGATAGAACGTTGTGCCATGGAGCAAACGAATGGTCTTTAAGAACTTTAGGCGATAGGTTGCAAACCAATCATGATAGAACGTTGTGCCATGGAGCAAACGAATGGTCTTTATGAACTTTAGGCGATAGGTTGCAAACCAATCATGATAGAACGTTGTGCCATGGAGCAAACGAATGGTCTTTATGAACTTTAGGCGATAGGTTGCAAACCAATCATGATAGAACGTTGTGCCATGGAGCAAACGAATGGTCTTTATGAACTTTAGGCGATAGGTTGCAAACCAATCATGATAGAACGTTGTGCCATGGAGCAAACGAATGGTCTTTATGAACTTTAGGCGATAGGTCGCAAACCAATCATGATAGAACGTTGTGCCATGGAGCAAACGAATGGTCTTTATGAACTTTAGGCGATAGGTTGCAAACCAATCATGATAGAACGTTGTGCCATGGAGCAAACGAATGGTCTTTATGAACCATAGGCGATAGGTTGCAAACCAATCATGATAGAACGTTGTGCCATGGAGCAAAGGAATGGTCTTTATGAACTTTAGGCGATAGGTTGCAAACCAAACATGATAGAACGTTGTGCAATGGAGCAAACGAATGGTCTTTATGAACTTTAGGCGATAGGTTGCAAACCAATCATGATAGAACGTTGTGCCATGGAGCAAAGGAATGGTCTTTATGAACTTTAGGCGATAGGTTGCAAACCAATCATGATAGAACGTTGTGCCATGGAGCAAACGAATGGTCTTTATGAACTTTAGGCGATAGGTTGCAAACCAATCACGATAGAACGTTGTGCGATGGAGCAAACGAATGGTCTTTATGAACTTTAGGCGATAGGTTGCAAACCAATCATGATAGAACGTTGTGCGATGGTGCAAACGAATGGTCTTTATGAACTTTAGGCGATAGGTTGCAAACCAATCATGATAGAACGTTGTGCCATGGAGCAAACGAATGGTCTTTAAGAACTTTAGGCGATAGGTTGCAAACCAATCATGATAGAACGTTGTGCCATGGAGCAAACGAATGGTCTTTATGAACTTTAGGCGATAGGTTGCAAACCAATCATGATAGAACGTTGTGCCATGTAGCAAACGAATGGTCTTTATAAACTTTAGGCGATAGGTTGCAAACCAAACATGATAGAACGTTGTGCCATGGAGCAAACGAATGGTCTTTATGAACTTTAGGCGATAGGTTGCAAAACAATCATGATAGAACGTTGTGCGATGGTGCAAACGAATGGTCTTTATGAACTTTAGGCGATAGGTTGCAAACCAATCATGATAGAACGTTGTGCCATGGAGCAAACGAATGGTCTTTATGAACTTTAGGCGATAGGTTGCAAACCAATCATGATAGAACGTTGTGCCATGGAGCAAACGAATGGTCTTTATGAACTTTAGGCGATAGGTTGCAAACCAATCATGATAGAACGTTGTGCCATGGAGCAAACGAATGGTCTTTATGAACTTTAGGCGATAGGTTGCAAACCAATCATGATAGAACGTTGTGCCATGGAGCAAACGAATGGTCTTTATGAACTTTAGGCGATAGGTTGCAAACCAATCATGATAGAACGTTGTGCCATGGAGCAAACGAATGGTCTTTATGAACTTTAGGCGATAGGTTGCAAACCAATCATGATAGAACGTTGTGCCATGGAGCAAACGAATGGTCTTTATGAACTTTAGGCGATAGGTTGCAAACCAATCATGATAGAACGTTGTGCCATGGAGCAAACGAATGGTCTTTATGAACTTTAGGCGATAGGTTGCAAACCAATCATGATAGAACGTTGTGCCATGGAGCAAACGAATGGTCTTTATGAACTTTAGGCGATAGGTTGCAAACCAATCATGATAGAACGTTGTGCCATGGTGCAAACGAATGGTCTTTATGAAATTTAGGCGATAGGTTGCAAACCAATCATGATAGAACGTTGTGCCATGGAGCAAACGAATGGTCTTTATGAACTTTAGGCGATAGGTTGCAAACCAATCATGATAGAACGTTGTGCCATAGTGCAAACGAATGGTCTTTATGAACTTTAGGCGATAGGTTGCAAACCAATCATGATAGAACGTTGTGCCATGGTGCAAACGAATGGTCTTTATGAACTTTAGGCGATAGGTTGCAAACCAAACATGATAGAACGTTGTGCCATGGAGCAAACGAATGGTCTTTATGAACTTTAGGCGATAGGTTGCAAACCAATCATGATAGAACGTTGTGCCATGGAGCAAACGAATGGTCTTTATGAACTTTAGGCGATAGGTTGCAAACCAATCATGATAGAACGTTGTGCCATGGTGCAAAGGAATGGTCTTTATGAACTTTAGGCGATAGGTTGCAAACCAATCATGATAGAACGTTGTGCCATGGAGCAAACGAATGGTCTTTATGAACTTTAGGCGATAGGTTGCAAACCAATCATGATAGAACGTTGTGCCATGGAGCAAACGAATGGTCTTTATGAACTTTAGGCGATAGGTTGCAAACCAATCATGATAGAACGTTGTGCCATGGAGCAAACGAATGGTCTTTATGAACTTTAGGCGATAGGTTGCAAACCAATCATGATAGAACGTTGTGCCATGGAGCAAACGAATGGTCTTTATGAACTTTAGGCGATAGGTTGCAAACCAAACATGATAGAACGTTGTGCCATGGAGCAAACGAATGGTCTTTATAAACTTTAGGCGATAGGTTGCAAACCAATCATGATAGAACGTTGTGCCATGGAGCAAACGAATGGTCTTTATGAACTTTAGGCGATAGGTTGCAAACCAATCATGATAGAACGTTGTGCCATGGAGCAAACGAATGGTCTTTATGAACTTTAGGCGATAGGTTGCAAACCAATCATGATAGAACGTTGTGCCATGGAGCAAACGAATGGTCTTTATGAACTTTAGGCGATAGGTTGCAAACCAATCATGATAGAACGTTGTGCCATGGAGCAAACGAATGGTTTATATGAACTTTAGGCGATAGGTTGCAAACCAATCATGATAGAACGTTGTGCCATGGAGCAAACGAATGGTCTTTATAAACTTTAGGCGATAGGTTGCAAACCAATCATGATAGAACGTTGTGCCATGATGCAAACGAATGGTCTTTATGAACTTTAGGCGATAGGTTGCAAACAAAACATGATAGAACGTTGTGCCATGGAGCAAACGAATGGTCTTTATGAACTTTAGGCGATAGGTTGCAAACCAATCATGATAGAACGTTGTGCCATGGAGCAAACGAATGGTCTTTATGAACTTTAGGCGATAGGTTGCAAACCAATCAGATAGAACGTTGTGCCATGGAGCAAACGAATGGTCTTTATGAACTTTAGGCGATAGGTTGCTAACCAATCATGATAGAACGTTGTGCCATGGTGCAAACGAATGGTCTTTATGAACATTAGGCGATAGGTTGCAAACCAATCATGATAGAACGTTGTGCCATGGAGCAAACGAATGGTCTTTATGAACTTTAGGCGATAGGTTGCAAACCAATCATGATAGAACGTTGTGCCATGGAGCAAACGAATGGTCTTTATGAACTTTAGGCGATAGGTTGCAAACCAATCATGATAGAACGTTGTGCCATGGAGCAAACGAATGGTCTTTATGAACTTTAATTGATAGGTTGCAAACCAATCATGATAGAACGTTGTGCGATGGAGCAAACGAATGGTCTTTATGAACTTTAGGCGATAGGTTGCAAACCAATCATGATAGAACGTTGTGCCATGGTGCAAACGAATGGTCTTTATGAACTTTAGGCGATAGGTTGCAAACCAATCATGATAGAACGTTGTGCCATGGAGCAAACGAATGGTCATTAAGAACTTTAGGCGATAGGTTGCAAACCAATCATGATAGAACGTTGTGCCATGGAGCAAACGAATGGTCTTTATGAACTTTAGGCGATAGGTTGCAAACCAATCATGATAGAACGTTGTGCCATGGAGCAAACGAATGGTCTTTATGAACTTTAGGCGATAGGTTGCAAACCAATCATGATAGAACGTTGTGCCATGGAGCAAACGAATGGTCTTTATGAACTTTAGGCGATAGGTTGCAAACCAATCATGATAGAACGTTGTGCCATGGAGCAAACGAATGGTCTTTATGAACTTTAGGCGATAGGTTGCAAACCAATCATGATAGAACGTTGTGCCATGGAGCATACGAATGGTCTTTATGAACTTTAGGCGATAGGTTGCAAACCAATCATGATAGAACGTTGTGCCATGGAGCAAACGAATGGTCTTTATGAACTTTAGGCGATAGGTTGCAAACCAATCATGATAGAACGTTGTGCCATGGAGCAAACGAATGGTCTTTATGAACTTTAGGCGATAGGTTGCAAACCAATCATGATAGAACGTTGTGCCATGGAGCAAACGAATGGTCTTTATGAACTTTAGGCGATAGGTTGCAAACCAATCATGATAGAACGTTGTGCCATGGAGCAAACGAATGGTCTTTATGAACTTTAGGCGATAGGTTGCAAACCAATCATGATAGAACGTTGTGCCATGGAGCAAACGAATGGTCTTTATGAACTTTAGGCGATAGGTTGCAAACCAATCATGATAGAACGTTGTGCCATGGAGCAAACGAATGGTCTTTATGAACTTTAGGCGATAGGTTGCAAACCAATCATGATAGAACGTTGTGCCATGGAGCAAACGAATGGTCTTTATGAACTTTAGGCGATAGGTTGCAAACCAATCATGATAGAACGTTGTGCCATGGAGCAAACGAATGGTCTTTATGAACTTTAGGCGATAGGTTGCAAACCAATCATGATAGAACGTTGTGCCATGGAGCAAACGAATGGTCTTTATGAACTTTAGGCGATAGGTTGCAAACCAATCATGATAGAACGTTGTGCCATGGAGCAAACGAATGGTCTTTATGAACTTTAGGCGATAGGTTGCAAACCAATCATGATAGAACGTTGTGCCATGGAGCAAACGAATGGTCTTTATGAACTTTAGGCGATAGGTTGCAAACCAATCATGATAGAACGTTGTGCCATGGAGCAAACGAATGGTCTTTATGAACTTTAGGCGATAGGTTGCAAACCAATCATGATAGAACGTTGTGCCATGGAGCAAACGAATGGTCTTTATGAACTTTAGGCGATAGGTTGCAAACCAATCATGATAGAACGTTGTGCCATGGAGCAAACGAATGGTCTTTATGAACTTTAGGCGATAGGTTGCAAACCAATCATGATAGAACGTTGTGCCATGGAGCAAACGAATGGTCTTTATGAACTTTAGGCGATAGGTTGCAAACCAATCATGATAGAACGTTGTGCCATGGTGCAAACGAATGGTCTTTATGAACTTTAGGCGATAGGTTGCAAACCAATCATGATAGAACGTTGTGCCATGGAGCAAACGAATGGTCTTTATGAACTTTAGGCGATAGGTTGCAAACCAATCATGATAGAACGTTGTGCCATGGTGCAAACGAATGGTCTTTATGAACTTTAGGCGATAGGTTGCAAACCAATCATGATAGAACGTTGTGCCATGGTGCAAACGAATGGTCTTTATGAACTTTAGGCGATAGGTTGCAAACCAAACATGATAGAACGTTGTGCCATGGAGCAAACGAATGGTCTTTATGAACTTTAGGCGATAGGTTGCAAACCAATCATGATAGAACGTTGTGCCATGGAGCAAACGAATGGTCTTTATGAACTTTAGGCGATAGGTTGCAAACCAATCATGATAGAACGTTGTGCCATGGTGCAAAGGAATGGTCTTTATGAACTTTAGGCGATAGGTTGCAAACCAATCATGATAGAACGTTGTGCCATGGAGCAAACGAATGGTCTTTATGAACTTTAGGCGATAGGTTGCAAACCAATCATGATAGAACGTTGTGCCATGGAGCAAACGAATGGTCTTTATGAACTTTAGGCGATAGGTTGCAAACCAATCATGATAGAACGTTGTGCCATGGAGCAAACGAATGGTCTTTATGAACTTTAGGCGATAGGTTGCAAACCAATCATGATAGAACGTTGTGCCATGGAGCAAACGAATGGTCTTTATGAACTTTAGGCGATAGGTTGCAAACCAAACATGATAGAACGTTGTGCCATGGAGCAAACGAATGGTCTTTATAAACTTTAGGCGATAGGTTGCAAACCAATCATGATAGAACGTTGTGCTATGGAGCAAACGAATGGTCTTTATGAACTTTAGGCGATAGGTTGCAAACCAATCATGATAGAACGTTGTGCCATGGAGCAAACGAATGGTCTTTATGAACTTTAGGCGATAGGTTGCAAACCAATCATGATAGAACGTTGTGCCATGGAGCAAACGAATGGTCTTTATGAACTTTAGGCGATAGGTTGCAAACCAATCATGATAGAACGTTGTGCCATGGAGCAAACGAATGGTTTATATGAACTTTAGGCGATAGGTTGCAAACCAATCATGATAGAACGTTGTGCCATGGAGCAAACGAATGGTCTTTATAAACTTTAGGCGAAAAGGTTGCAAACCAATCATGATAGAACGTTGTGCCATGATGCAAACGAATGGTCTTTATGAACTTTAGGCGATAGGTTGCAAACCAAACATGATAGAACGTTGTGCCATGGAGCAAACGAATGGTCATTATGAACTTTAGGCGATAGGTTGCAAACCAATCATGATAGAACGTTGTGCCATGGAGCAAACGAATGGTCTTTATGAACTTTAGGCGATAGGTTGCAAACCAATCAGATAGAACGTTGTGCCATGGAGCAAACGAATGGTCTTTATGAACTTTAGGCGATAGGTTGCTAACCAATCATGATAGAACGTTGTGCCATGGTGCAAACGAATGGTCTTTATGAACATTAGGCGATAGGTTGCAAACCAATCATGATAGAACGTTGTGCCATGGAGCAAACGAATGGTCTTTATGAACTTTAGGCGATAGGTTGCAAACCAATCATGATAGAACGTTGTGCCATGGAGCAAACGAATGGTCTTTATGAACTTTAGGCGATAGGTTGCAAACCAATCATGATAGAACGTTGTGCCATGGAGCAAACGAATGGTCTTTATGAACTTTAATTGATAGGTTGCAAACCAATCATGATAGAACGTTGTGCGATGGAGCAAACGAATGGTCTTTATGAACTTTAGGCGATAGGTTGCAAACCAATCATGATAGAACGTTGTGCCATGGTGCAAACGAATGGTCTTTATGAACTTTAGGCGATAGGTTGCAAACCAATCATGATAGAACGTTGTGCCATGGAGCAAACGAATGGTCTTTAAGAACTTTAGGCGATAGGTTGCAAACCAATCATGATAGAACGTTGTGCCATGGAGCAAACGAATGGTCTTTATGAACTTTAGGCGATAGGTTGCAAACCAATCATGATAGAACGTTGTGCCATGGAGCAAACGAATGGTCTTTATGAACTTTAGGCGATAGGTTGCAAACCAATCATGATAGAACGTTGTGCCATGGAGCAAACGAATGGTCTTTATGAACTTTAGGCGATAGGTTGCAAACCAATCATGATAGAACGTTGTGCCATGGAGCAAACGAATGGTCTTTATGAACTTTAGGCGATAGGTTGCAAACCAATCATGATAGAACGTTGTGCCATGGAGCATACGAATGGTCTTTATGAACTTTAGGCGATAGGTTGCAAACCAATCATGATAGAACGTTGTGCCATGGAGCAAACGAATGGTCTTTATGAACTTTAGGCGATAGGTTGCAAACCAATCATGATAGAACGTTGTGCCATGGAGCAAACGAATGGTCTTTATGAACTTTAGGCGATAGGTTGCAAACCAATCATGATAGAACGTTGTGCCATGGAGCAAACGAATGGTCTTTATGAACTTTAGGCGATAGGTTGCAAACCAATCATGATAGAACGTTGTGCCATGGAGCAAACGAATGGTCTTTATGAACTTTAGGCGATAGGTTGCAAACCAATCATGATAGAACGTTGTGCCATGGAGCAAACGAATGGTCTTTATGAACTTTAGGCGATAGGTTGCAAACCAATCATGATAGAACGTTGTGCCATGGAGCAAACGAATGGTCTTTATGAACTTTAGGCGATAGGTTGCAAACCAATCATGATAGAACGTTGTGCCATGGAGCAAACGAATGGTCTTTATGAACTTTAGGCGATAGGTTGCAAACCAATCATGATAGAACGTTGTGCCATGGAGCAAACGAATGGTCTTTATGAACTTTAGGCGATAGGTTGCAAACCAATCATGATAGAGCGTTGTGCCATGGAGCAAACGAATGGTCTTTATGAACTTTAGGCGATAGGTTGCAAACCAATCATGATAGAACGTTGTGCCATGGAGCAAACGAATGGTCTTTATGAACTTTAGGCGATAGGTTGCAAACCAATCATGATAGAACGTTGTGCCATGGAGCAAACGAATGGTCTTTATGAACTTTAGGCGATAGGTTGCAAACCAATCATGATAGAACGTTGTGCCATGGTGCAAACGAATGGTCTTTATGAACTTTAGGCGATAGGTTGCAAACCAATCATGATAGAACGTTGTGCCATGGTGCAAACGAATGGTCTTTATGAACTTTAGGCGATAGGTTGCAAACCAATCATAATAGAACGTTGTGCCATGGTGCAAACGAATGGTCTTTATGAACTTTAGGCGATAGGTTGCAAACCAATCATGACAAAACGTTGTGCCATGGTGCAAACGAATGGTCTTTATGAACTTTAGGCGATAGGTTGCAAACCAATCATGATAGAACGTTGTGCCATGGAGCAAACGAATGGTCTTTATGAACTTTAGGCGATAGGTTGCAAACCAATCATGATAGAACGTTGTGCCATGGAGCAAACGAATGGCCTTTATGAACTTTAGGCGATAGGTTGCAAACCAATCATGATAGAACGTTGTGCCATGGAGCAAACGAATGGTCTTTATGAACTTTAGGCGATAGGTTGCAAACCAATCATGATAGAACGTTGTGCCATGGTGCAAACGAATGGTCTTTATGAACTTTAGGCGATAGGTTGCAAACCAATCATGATAGAACGTTGTGCCATGGAGCAAACGAATGGTCTTTAAGAACTTTAGGCGATAGGTTGCAAACCAATCATGATAGAACGTTGTGCCATGGAGCAAACGAATGGTCTTTATGAACTTTAGGCGATAGGTTGCAAACCAATCATGATAGAACGTTGTGCCATGGAGCAAACGAATGGTCTTTATGAACTTTAGGCGATAGGTTGCAAACCAATCATGATAGAACGTTGTGCCATGGAGCAAACGAATGGTCTTTATGAACTTTAGGCGATAGGTTGCAAACCAATCATGATAGAACGTTGTGCCATGGAGCAAACGAATGGTCTTTATGAACTTTAGGCGATAGGTTGCAAACCAATCATGATAGAACGTTGTGCCATGGAGCAAACGAATGGTCATTATGAACTTTAGGCGATAGGTTGCAAACCAATCATGATAGAACGTTGTGCCATGGAGCAAAGGAATGGTCTTTATGAACTTTAGGCGATAGGTTGCAAACCAAACATGATAGAACGTTGTGCAATGGAGCAAACGAATGGTCTTTATGAACTTTAGGCGATAGGTTGCAAACCAATCATGATAGAACGTTGTGCCATGGAGCAAAGGAATGGTCTTTATGAACTTTAGGCGATAGGTTGCAAACCAATCATGATAGAACGTTGTGCCATGGAGCAAACGAATGGTCTTTATGAACTTTAGGCGATAGGTTGCAAACCAATCACGATAGAACGTTGTGCGATGGAGCAAACGAATGGTCTTTATGAACTTTAGGCGATAGGTTGCAAACCAATCATGATAGAACGTTGTGCGATGGTGCAAACGAATGGTCTTTATGAACTTTAGGCGATAGGTTGCAAACCAATCATGATAGAACGTTGTGCCATGGAGCAAACGAATGGTCTTTAAGAACTTTAGGCGATAGGTTGCAAACCAATCATGATAGAACGTTGTGCCATGGAGCAAACGAATGGTCTTTATGAACTTTAGGCGATAGGTTGCAAACCAATCATGATAGAACGTTGTGCCATGGAGCAAACGAATGGTCTTTATAAACTTTAGGCGATAGGTTGCAAACCAAACATGATAGAACGTTGTGCCATGGAGCAAACGAATGGTCTTTATGAACTTTAGGCGATAGGTTGCAAACCAATCATGATAGAACGTTGTGCGATGGTGCAAACGAATGGTCTTTATGAACTTTAGGCGATAGGTTGCAAACCAATCATGATAGAACGTTGTGCGATGGAGCAAACGAATGGTCTTTATGAACTTTAGGCGATAGGTTGCAAACCAATCATGATAGAACGTTGTGCCATGGTGCAAACGAATGGTCTTTATGAACTTTAGGCGATAGGTTGCAAACCAATCATGATAGAACGTTGTGCCATGGAGCAAACGAATGGTCTTTATGAACTTTAGGCGATAGGTTGCAAACCAATCATGATAGAACGTTGTGCCATGGAGCAAACGAATGGTCTTTATGAACTTTAGCCGATAGGTTGCAAACCAATCATGATAGAACGTTGTGCCATGGAGCAAACGAATGGTCTTTATGAACTTTAGGCGATAGGTTGCAAACCAATCATGATAGAACGTTGTGCCATGGAGCAAACGAATGGTCTTTATGAACTTTAGGCGATAGGTTGCAAACCAATCATGATAGAACGTTGTGCCATGGAGCAAACGAATGGTCTTTATGAACTTTAGGCGATAGGTTGCAAACCAAACATGATAGAACGTTGTGCCATGGAGCAAACGAATGGTCTTTATGAACTTTAGGCGATAGGTTGCAAACCAATCATGATAGAACGTTGTGCCATGGAGCAAACGAATGGTCTTTATGAACTTTAGGCGATAGGTTGCAAACCAATCATGATAGAACGTTGTGCCATGGAGCAAACGAATGGTCTTTATGAACTTTAGGCGATAGGTTGCAAACCAATCATGATAGAACGTTGTGCCATGGAGCAAACGAATGGTCTTTATGAACTTTAGGCGATAGGTTGCAAACCAATCATGATAGAACGTTGTGCCATGGAGCAAACGAATGGTCTTTATGAACTTTAGGCGATAGGTTGCAAACCAATCATGATAGAACGTTGTGCCATGGAGCAAACGAATGGACTTTATGAACTTTAGGCGATAGGTTGCAAACCAATCATGATAGAACGTTGTGCCATGGAGCAAACGAATGGTCTTTATGAACTTTAGGCGATAGGTTGCAAACCAATCATAATAGAACGTTGTGCCATGGAGCAAACGAATGGTCTTTATGAACTTTAGGCGATAGGTTGCAAACCAATCATGATAGAACGTTGTGCCATGGAGCAAACGAATGGTCTTTATGAACTTTAGGCGATAGGTTGCAAACCAATCATGATAGAACGTTGTGCCATGGTGCAAACGAATGGTCTTTATGAACTTTAGGCGATAGGTTGCAAACCAATCATGATAGAACGTTGTGCCATGGTGCAAACGAATGGTCTTTATGAACTTTAGGCGATAGGTTGCAAACCAATCATAATAGAACGTTGTGCCATGGTGCAAACGAATGGTCTTTATGAACTTTAGGCGATAGGTTGCAAACCAATCATGATAGAACGTTGTGCCATGGTGCAAACGAATGGTCTTTATGAACTTTAGGCGATAGGTTGCAAACCAATCATGATAGAACGTTGTGCCATGGAGCAAACGAATGGTCTTTATGAACTTTAGGCGATAGGTTGCAAACCAATCATGATAGAACGTTGTGCCATGGAGCAAACGAATGGCCTTTATGAACTTTAGGCGATAGGTTGCAAACCAATCATGATAGAACGTTGTGCCATGGAGCAAACGAATGGTCTTTATGAACTTTAGGCGATAGGTTGCAAACCAATCATGATAGAACGTTGTGCCATGGTGCAAACGAATGGTCTTTATGAACTTTAGGCGATAGGTTGCAAACCAATCATGATAGAACGTTGTGCCATGGAGCAAACGAATGGTCTTTAAGAACTTTAGGCGATAGGTTGCAAACCAATCATGATAGAACGTTATGCCATGGAGCAAACGAATGGTCTTTATGAACTTTAGGCGATAGGTTGCAAACCAATCATGATAGAACGTTGTGCCATGGAGCAAACGAATGGTCTTTATGAACTTTAGGCGATAGGTTGCAAACCAATCATGATAGAACGTTGTGCCATGGAGCAAACGAATGGTCTTTATGAACTTTAGGCGATAGGTTGCAAACCAATCATGATAGAACGTTGTGCCATGGAGCAAACGAATGGTCTTTATGAACTTTAGGCGATAGTTTGCAAACCAATCATGATAGAACGTTGTGCCATGGAGCAAACGAATGGTCTTTATGAACTTTAGGCGATAGGTTGCAAACCAATCATGATAGAACGTTGTGCCATGGAGCAAACGAATGGTCTTTATGAACTATAGGCGATAGGTTGCAAACCAATCATGATAGAACGTTGTGCCATGGAGCAAAGGAATGGTCTTTATGAACTTTAGGCGATAGGTTGCAAACCAAACATGATAGAACGTTGTGCAATGGAGCAAACGAATGGTCTTTATGAACTTTAGGCGATAGGTTGCAAACCAATCATGATAGAACGTTGTGCCATGGAGCAAAGGAATGGTCTTTATGAACTTTAGGCGATAGGTTGCAAACCAATCATGATAGAACGTTGTGCCATGGAGCAAACGAATGGTCTTTATGAACTTTAGGCGATAGGTTGCAAACCAATCACGATAGAACGTTGTGCGATGGAGCAAACGAATGGTCTTTATGAACTTTAGGCGATAGGTTGCAAACCAATCATGATAGAACGTTGTGCGATGGTGCAAACGAATGGTCTTTATGAACTTTAGGCGATAGGTTGCAAACCAATCATGATAGAACGTTGTGCCATGGAGCAAACGAATGGTCTTTAAGAACTTTAGGCGATAGGTTGCAAACCAATCATGATAGAACGTTGTGCCATGGAGCAAACGAATGGTCTTTATGAACTTTAGGCGATAGGTTGCAAACCAATCATGATAGAACGTTGTGCCATGGAGCAAACGAATGGTCTTTATAAACTTTAGGCGATAGGTTGCAAACCAAACATGATAGAACGTTGTGCCATGGAGCAAACGAATGGTCTTTATGAACTTTAGGCGATAGGTTGCAAACCAATCATGATAGAACGTTGTGCGATGGTGCAAACGAATGGTCTTTATGAACTTTAGGCGATAGGTTGCAAACCAATCATGATAGAACGTTGTGCGATGGAGCAAACAAATGGTCTTTATGAACTTTAGGCGATAGGTTGCAAACCAATCATGATAGAACGTTGTGCCATGGTGCAAACGAATGGTCTTTATGAACTTTAGGCGATAGGTTGCAAACCAATCATGATAGAACGTTGTGCCATGGAGCAAACGAATGGTCTTTATGAACTTTAGGCGATAGGTTGCAAACCAATCATGATAGAACGTTGTGCCATGGAGCAAACGAATGGTCTTTATGAACTTTAGCCGATAGGTTGCAAACCAATCATGATAGAACGTTGTGCCATGGAGCAAACGAATGGTCTTTATGAACTTTAGGCGATAGGTTGCAAACCAATCATGATAGAACGTTGTGCCATGGAGCAAACGAATGGTCTTTATGAACTTTAGGCGATAGGTTGCAAACCAATCATGATAGAACGTTGTGCCATGGAGCAAACGAATGGTCTTTATGAACTTTAGGCGATAGGTTGCAAACCAATCATGATAGAACGTTGTGCCATGGAGCAAACGAATGGTCTTTATGAACTTTAGGCGATAGGTTGCAAACCAAACATGATAGAACGTTGTGCCATGGAGCAAACGAATGGTCTTTATGAACTTTAGGCGATAGGTTGCAAACCAATCATGATAGAACGTTGTGCCATGGAGCAAACGAATGGTCTTTATGAACTTTAGGCGATAGGTTGCAAACCAATCATGATAGAACGTTGTGCCATGGAGCAAACGAATGGTCTTTATGAACTTTAGGCGATAGGTTGCAAACCAATCATGATAGAACGTTGTGCCATGGAGCAAACGAATGGTCTTTATGAACTTTAGGCGATAGGTTGCAAACCAATCAAGATAGAACGTTGTGCCATGGAGCAAACGAATGGTCTTTATGAACTTTAGGCGATAGGTTGCAAACCAATCATGATAGAACGTTGTGCCATGGAGCAAGCGAATGGTCTTTATGAACTTTAGGCGATAGGTTGCAAACCATTCATGATAGAACGTTGTGCCATGGAGCAAACGAATGGTCTTTATGAACTTTAGGCGATAGGTTGCAAACCAATCATGATAGAACGTTGTGCCATGGAGCAAACGAATGGTCTTTATGAACTTTAGGCGATAGGTTGCAAACCAATCATGATAGAACGTTGTGCCATGGAGCAAACGAATGGTCTTTATGAACTTTAGGCGATAGGTTGCAAACCAATCAAGATAGAACGTTGTGCCATGGAGCAAACGAATGGTCTTTATGAACTTTAGGCGATAGGTTGCAAACCAATCATGATAGAACGTTGTGCCATGGAGCAAACGAATGGTCTTTATGAACTTTAGGCGATAGGTTGCAAACCAATCATGATAGAACGTTGTGCCATGGAGCAAACGATTGGTCTTTATGTACTTTAGGCGATAGGTTGCAAACCAATCATGATAGAACGTTGTGCCATGGAGCAAACGAATGGTCTTTATGAACTTTAGGCGATAGGTTGCAAACCAATCATGATAGAACGTTGTGCCATGGAGCAAACGAATGGTCTTTATGAACTTTAGGCGATAGGTTGCAAACCAATCATGATAGAACGTTGTGCCATGGAGCAAACGAATGGTTTTTATGAACTTTAGGCGATAGGTTGCAAACCAAACATGATAGAACGTTGTGCCATGGAGCAAACGAATGGTCTTTATGAACTTTAGGCGATAGGTTGCAAACCATACATGATAGAACGTTGTGCCATGGAGCAAACGAATGGTCTTTATGAACTTTAGGCGATAGGTTGCAAACCAATCATGATAGAACGTTGTGCCATGGTGCAAACGAATGGTCTTTATGAACTTTAGGCGATAGGTTGCAAACCAATCATGATAGAACGTTGTGCCATGGAGCAAACGAATGGTCTTTATGAACTTTAGGCGATAGGTTGCAAACCAATCATGATAGAACGTTGTGCCATGGAGCAAACGAATGGTCTTTATGAACTTTAGGCGATAGGTTGCAAACCAATCATGATAGAACGTTGTGCCATGGAGCAAACGAATGGTCTTTATGAACTTTAGGCGATAGGTTGCAAACCAATCATGATAGAACGTTGTGCCATGGAGCAAACGAATGGTCTTTATGAACTTTAGGCGATAGGTTGCAAACCAATCATGATAGAACGTTGTGCCATGGAGCAAACGAATGGTCTTTATGAACTTTAGGCGATAGGTTGCAAACCAATCATGATAGAACGTTGTGCCATGGAGCAAACGAATGGTCTTTATGAACTTTAGGCGATAGGTTGCAAACCAATCATGATAGAACGTTGTGAAATGGAGCAAACGAATGGTCTTTATGAACTTTAGGCGATAGGTTGCAAACCAATCATGATAGAACGTTGTGCCATGGTGCAAACGAATGGTCTTTATGAACTTTAGGCGATAGGTTGCAAACCGATCATGATAGAACGTTGTGCCATGGAGCAAACGAATGGTCTTTATGAACTTTAGGCGATAGGTTGCAAACCAATCATGATAGAACGTTGTGCCATGGAGCAAACGAATGGTCTTTATGAACTTTAGGCGATAGGTTGCAAACCAATCATGATAGAACGTTGTGCCATGGAGCAAACGAATGGTCTTTATGAACTTTAGGCGATAGGTTGCAAACCAATCATGATAGAACGTTGTGCCATGGAGCAAACGAATGGTCTTTATGAACTTTAGGCGATAGGTTGCAAACCAAACATGATAGAACGTTGTGCCATGGAGCAAACGAATGGTCTTTATGAACTTTAGGCGATAGGTTGCAAACCAATCATGATAGAACGTTGTGCCATGGAGCAAACGAATGGTCTTTATGAACTTTAGGCGATAGGTTGCAAAACAATCATGATAGAACGTTGTGCCATGGAGCAAACGAATGGTCTTTATGAACTTTAGGCGATAGGTTGCAAACCAATCATGATAGAACGTTGTGCCATGGAGCAAACGAATGGTCTTTATGAACTTTAGGCGATAGGTTGCAAACCAATCAAGATAGAACGTTGAGCCATGGAGCAAACGAATGGTCTTTATGAACTTTAGGCGATAGGTTGCAAACCAATCATGATAGAACGTTGTGCCATGGAGCAAACGAATGGTCTTTATGAACTTTAGGCGATAGGTTGCAAACCGATCATGATAGAACGTTGTGCCATGGAGCAAACGAATGGTCTTTATGAACTTTAGGCGATAGGTTGCAAACCAATCATGATAGAACGTTGTGCCATGGAGCAAACGAATGGTCTTTATGAACTTTAGGCGATAGGTTGCAAACCAATCATGATAGAACGTTGTGCCATGGAGCAAACGAATGGTCTTTATGAACTTTAGGCGATAGGTTGCAAACCAATCAAGATAGAACGTTGTGCCATGGAGCAAACGAATGGTCTTTATGAACTTTAGGCGATAGGTTGCAAACCAATCATGATAGAACGTTGTGCCATGGAGCAAACGAATGGTCTTTATAAACTTTAGGCGATAGGTTGCAAACCAATCATGATAGAACGTTGTGCCATGGAGCAAACGAATGGTCTTTATGTACTTTAGGCGATAGGTTGCAAACCAATCATGATAGAACGTTGTGCCATGGAGCAAACGAATGGTCTTTATGAACTTTAGGCGATAGGTTGCAAACCAATCATGATAGAACGTTGTGCCATGGAGCAAACGAATGGTCTTTATGTACTTTAGGCGATAGGTTGCAAACCAATCATGATAGAACGTTGTGCCATGGAGCAAACGAATGGTCTTTATGTACTTTAGGCGATAGGTTGCAAACCAATCATGATAGAACGTTGTGCCATGGAGCAAACGAATGGTCTTTATGAACTTTAGGCGATAGGTTGCAAACCAATCATGATAGAACGTTGTGCCATGGTGCAAACGAATGGTCTTTATGAACTTTAGGCGATAGGTTGCAAACCAAACATGATAGAACGTTGTGCCATGGAGCAAACGAATGGTCTTTATGAACTTTAGGCGATAGGTTGCAAACCAATCATGATAGAACGTTGTGCCATGGAGCAAACGAATGGTCTTTATGAACTTTAGGCGATAGGTTGCAAACCAATCATGATAGAACGTTGTGCCATGGAGCAAACGAATGGTCTTTATGAACTTTAGGCGATAGGTCGCAAACCAATCATGATAGAACGTTGTGCCATGGAGCAAACGAATGGTCTTTATGAACTTTAGGCGATAGGTTGCAAACCAATCATGATAGAACGTTGTGCGATGGTGCAAACGAATGGTCTTTATGAACTTTAGGCGATAGGTTGCAAACCAATCATGATAGAACGTTGTGCCATGGAGCAAACGAATGGTTTTTATGAACTTTAGGCGATAGGTTGCAAACCAAACATGATAGAACGTTGTGCCATGGAGCAAACGAATGGTCTTTATGAACTTTAGGCGATAGGTTGCAAACCAATCATGATAGAACGTTGTGCCATGGAGCAAACGAATGGTCTTTATGAACTTTAGGCGATAGGTTGCAAACCAATCATGATAGAACGTTGTGCCATGGTGCAAACGAATGGTCTTTATGAACTTTAGGCGATAGGTTGCAAACCAATCATGATAGAACGTTGTGCCATGGAGCAAACGAATGGTCTTTATGAACTTTAGGCGATAGGTTGCAAACCAATCATGATAGAACGTTGTGCCATGGAGCAAACGAATGGTCTTTATGAACTTTAGGCGATAGGTTGCAAACCAATCATGATAGAACGTTGTGCCATGGAGCAAACGAATGGTCTTTATGAACTTTAGGCGATAGGTTGCAAACCAATCATGATAGAACGTTGTGCCATGGAGCAAACGAATGGTCTTTATGAACTTTAGGCGATAGGTTGCAAACCAATCATGATAGAACGTTGTGCCATGGAGCAAACGAATGGTCTTTATGAACTTTAGGCGATAGGTTGCAAACCAATCATGATAGAACGTTGTGCCATGGAGCAAACGAATGGTCTTTATGAACTTTAGGCGATAGGTTGCAAACCAATCATGATAGAACGTTGTGCCATGGAGCAAACGAATGGTCTTTATGAACTTTAGGCGATAGGTTGCAAACCAATCATGATAGAACGTTGTGCCATGGTGCAAACGAATGGTCTTTATGAACTTTAGGCGATAGGTTGCAAACCGATCATGATAGAACGTTGTGCCATGGAGCAAACGAATGGTCTTTATGAACTTTAGGCGATAGGTTGCAAACCAATCATGATAGAACGTTGTGCCATGGAGCAAACGAATGGTCTTTATGAACTTTAGGCGATAGGTTGCAAACCAATCATGATAGAACGTTGTGCCATGGAGCAAACGAATGGTCTTTATGAACTTTAGGCGATAGGTTGCAAACCAATCATGATAGAACGTTGTGCCATGGAGCAAACGAATGGTCTTTATGAACTTTAGGCGATAGGTTGCAAACCAAACATGATAGAACGTTGTGCCATGGAGCAAACGAATGGTCTTTATGAACTTTAGGCGATAGGTTGCAAACCAATCATGATAGAACGTTGTGCCATGGAGCAAACGAATGGTCTTTATGAACTTTAGGCGATAGGTTGCAAACCAATCATGATAGAACGTTGTGCCATGGAGCAAACGAATGGTCTTTATGAACTTTAGGCGATAGGTTGCAAACCAATCATGATAGAACGTTGTGCCATGGAGCAAACGAATGGTCTTTATGAACTTTAGGCGATAGGTTGCAAACCAATCAAGATAGAACGTTGTGCCATGGAGCAAACGAATGGTCTTTATGAACTTTAGGCGATAGGTTGCAAACCAATCATGATAGAACGTTGTGCCATGGAGCAAACGAATGGTCTTTATGAACTTTAGGCGATAGGTTGCAAACCAATCATGATAGAACGTTGTGCCATGGAGCAAACGAATGGTCTTTATGAACTTTAGGCGATAGGTTGCAAACCAATCATGATAGAACGTTGTGCCATGGAGCAAACGAATGGTCTTTATGAACTTTAGGCGATAGGTTGCAAACCAATCATGATAGAACGTTGTGCCATGGAGCAAACGAATGGTCTTTATGAACTTTAGGCGATAGGTTGCAAACCAATCAAGATAGAACGTTGTGCCATGGAGCAAACGAATGGTCTTTATGAACTTTAGGCGATAGGTTGCAAACCAATCATGATAGAACGTTGTGCCATGGAGCAAACGAATGGTCTTTATAAACTTTAGGCGATAGGTTGCAAACCAATCATGATAGAACGTTGTGCCATGGAGCAAACGAATGGTCTTTATGTACTTTAGGCGATAGGTTGCAAACCAATCATGATAGAACGTTGTGCCATGGAGCAAACGAATGGTCTTTATGAACTTTAGGCGATAGGTTGCAAACCAATCATGATAGAACGTTGTGCCATGGAGCAAACGAATGGTCTTTATGTACTTTAGGCGATAGGTTGCAAACCAATCATGATAGAACGTTGTGCCATGGAGCAAACGAATGGTCTTTATGAACTTTAGGCGATAGGTTGCAAACCAATCATGATAGAACGTTGTGCCATGGAGCAAACGAATGGTCTTTATGAACTTTAGGCGATAGGTTGCAAACCAATCATGATAGAACGTTGTGCCATGGAGCAAACGAATGGTTTTTATGAACTTTAGGCGATAGGTTGCAAACCAAACATGATAGAACGTTGTGCCATGGAGCAAACGAATGGTCTTTATGAACTTTAGGGGATAGGTTGCAAACCAATCATGATAGAACGTTGTGCCATGGAGCAAACGAATGGTCTTTATGAACTTTAGGCGATAGGTTGCAAACCAATCATGATAGAACGTTGTGCCATGGTGCAAACGAATGGTCTTTATGAACTTTAGGCGATAGGTTGCAAACCAATCATGATAGAACGTTGTGCCATGGAGCAAACGAATGGTCTTTATGAACTTTAGGCGATAGGTTGCAAACCAATCATGATAGAACGTTGTGCCATGGAGCAAACGAATGGTCTTTATGAACTTTAGGCGATAGGTTGCAAACCAATCAAGATAGAACGTTGTGCCATGGAGCAAACGAATGGTCTTTATGAACTTTAGGCGATAGGTTGCAAACCAATCATGATAGAACGTTGTGCCATGGAGCAAACGAATGGTCTTTATAAACTTTAGGCGATAGGTTGCAAACCAATCATGATAGAACGTTGTGCCATGGAGCAAACGAATGGTCTTTATGTACTTTAGGCGATAGGTTGCAAACCAATCATGATAGAACGTTGTGCCATGGAGCAAACGAATGGTCTTTATGAACTTTAGGCGATAGGTTGCAAACCAATCATGATAGAACGTTGTGCCATGGAGCAAACGAATGGTCTTTATGTACTTTAGGCGATAGGTTGCAAACCAATCATGATAGAACGTTGTGCCATGGAGCAAACGAATGGTCTTTATGTACTTTAGGCGATAGGTTGCAAACCAATCATGATAGAACGTTGTGCCATGGAGCAAACGAATGGTCTTTATGAACTTTAGGCGATAGGTTGCAAACCAATCATGATAGAACGTTGTGCCATGGTGCAAACGAATGGTCTTTATGAACTTTAGGCGATAGGTTGCAAACCAAACATGATAGAACGTTGTGCCATGGAGCAAACGAATGGTCTTTATGAACTTTAGGCGATAGGTTGCAAACCAATCATGATAGAACGTTGTGCCATGGAGCAAACGAATGGTCTTTATGAACTTTAGGCGATAGGTTGCAAACCAATCATGATAGAACGTTGTGCCATGGAGCAAACGAATGGTCTTTATGAACTTTAGGCGATAGGTTGCAAACCAATCATGATAGAACGTTGTGCCATGGAGCAAACGAATGGTCTTTATGAACTTTAGGCGATAGGTTGCAAACCAATCATGATAGAACGTTGTGCCATGGAGCAAACGAATGGTCTTTATGAACTTTAGGCGATAGGTTGCAAACCAATCATGATAGAACGTTGTGCCATGGAGCAAACGAATGGTTTTTATGAACTTTAGGCGATAGGTTGCAAACCAATCATGATAGAACGTTGTGCCATGGAGCAAACGAATGGTCTTTATGAACTTTAGGCGATAGGTTGCAAACCAATCATGATAGAACGTTGTGCCATCGTGCAAACGAATGGTCTTTATGAACTTTAGGCGATAGGTTGCAAACCAATCATGATAGAACGTTGTGCCATGGAGCAAACGAATGGTCTTTATGAACTTTAGGCGATAGGTTGCAAACCAATCATGATAGAACGTTGTGCCATGGAGCAAACGAATGGTCTTTATGAACTTTAGGCGATAGGTTGCAAACCAATCATGATAGAACGTTGTGCCATGGAGCAAACGAATGGTCTTTATGAACTTTAGGCGATACGTTGCAAACCAATCATGATAGAACGTTGTGCCATGGAGCAAACGAATGGTCTTTATGAACTTTATGCGATAGGTTGCAAACCAATCAAGATAGAACGTTGTGCCATGGAGCAAACGAATGGTCTTTATGAACTTTAGGCGATAGGTTGCAAACCAATCATGATAGAACGTTGTGCCATGGAGCAAACGAATGGTCTTCATGAACTTTAGGCGATAGGTTGCAAACCAATCATGATAGAACGTTGTGCCATGGAGCAAACGAATGGTCTTTATGAACTTTAGGCGATAGGTTGCAAACCAATCATGATAGAACGTTGTGCCATGGAGCAAACGAATGGTCTTTATGAACTTTAGGCGATAGGTTGCAAACCAATCATGATAGAACGTTGTGCCATGGAGCAAACGAATGGTCTTTATGAACTTTAGGCGATAGGTTGCAAACCAATCATGATAGAACGTTGTGCCATGGAGCAAACGAATGGTCTTTATGAACTTTAGGCGATAGGTTGCAAACCAATCAAGATAGAACGTTGTGCCATGGAGCATACGAATGGTCTTTATGAACTTTAGGCGATAGGTTGCAAACCAATCACGATAGAACGTTGTGCCATGGAGCAAACGAATGGTCTTTATGAACTTTAGGCGATAGGTTGCAAACCAATCATGATAGAACGTTGTGCCATGGAGCAAACGAGTGGTCTTTATGAACTTTAGGCGATAGGTTGCAAACCAATCATGATAGAACGTTGTGCCATGGAGCAAACGAATGGTCTTTATGAACTTTAGGCGATAGGTTGCAAACCAATCATGATAGAACGTTGTGCCATGGAGCAAACGAATGGTCTTTATGAACTTTAGGCGATAGGTTGCAAACCAATCATGATAGAACGTTGTGCCATGGTGCAAAGGAATGGTCTTTATGAACTTTAGGCGATAGGTTGCAAACCAATCATGATAGAACGTTGTGCCATGGAGCAAACGAATGGTCTTTATGAACTTTAGGCGATAGGTTGCAAACCAATCATGATAGAACGTTGTGCCATGGAGCATACGAATGGTCTTTATGAACTTAGGCGATAGGTTGCAAACCAATCATGATAGAACGTTGTGCCATGGAGCAAACGAGTGGTCTTTATGAACTTTAGGCGATAGGTTGCAAACCAATCATGATAGAACGTTGTGCCATGGAGCAAACGAATGGTCTTTATGAACTTTAGGCGATAGGTTGCAAACCAATCATGATAGAACGTTGTGCCATGGAGCAAACGAATGGTCTTTATGAACTTTAGGCGATAGGTTGCAAACCAATCATGATAGAACGTTGTGCCATGGAGCAAACGAATGGTCTTTATGAACTTTAGGCGATAGGTTGCAAACCAATCATGATAGAACGTTGTGCCATGGAGCAAACGAATGGTCTTTATGAACTTTAGGCGATAGGTTGCAAACCAATCATGATAGAACGTTGTGCCATGGAGCAAACGAATGGTCTTTATGAACTTTAGGCGATAGGTTGCAAACCAATCATGATAGAACGTTGTGCCATGGAGCAAACGAATGGTCTTTATGACCTTTAGGCGATAGGTTGCAAACCAATCATGATAGAACGTTGTGCCATGGAGCAAACGAATGGTCTTTATGAACTTTAGGCGATAGGTTGCAAACCAATCATGATAGAACGTTGTGCCATGGTGCAAACGAATGGTTTTTATGAACTTTAGGCGATAGGTTGCAAACCAATCATGATAGAACGTTGCGCAATGGAGCAAACGAATGGTCTTTATGAACTTTAGGCGATAGGTTGCAAACCAATCATGATAGAACGTTGTGCCATGGTGCAAACGAATGGTCTTTATGAACTTTAGGCGATAGGTTGCAAACCAATCATGATAGAACGTTGTGCCATGGAGCAAACGAATGGTCTTTATGAACTTTAGGCGATAGGTTGCAAACCAATCATGATAGAACGTTGTGCCATGGAGCAAACGAATGGTCTTTATGAACTTTAGGCGATAGGTTGCAAACCAATCATGATAGAACGTTGTGCCATGGTGCAAACGAATGGTCTTTATGAACTTTAGGCGATAGGTTGCAAACCAATCATGATAGAACGTTGTGCCATGGAGCAAACGAATGGTCTTTATGAACTTTAGGCGATAGGTTGCAAACCAATCATGATAGAACGTTGTGCCATGGAGCAAACGAATGGTCTTTATGAACTTTAGGCGATAGGTTGCAAACCAATCATGATAGAACGTTGTGCGATGGTGCAAACGAATGGTCTTTATGAACTTTAGGCGATAGGTTGCAAACCAATCATGATAGAACGTTGTGCCATGGAGCAAACGAATGGTTTTTATGAACTTTAGGCGATAGGTTGCAAACCAAACATGATAGAACGTTGTGCCATGGAGCAAACGAATGGTCTTTATGAACTTTAGGCGATAGGTTGCAAACCAATCATGATAGAACGTTGTGCCATGGAGCAAACGAATGGTCTTTATGAACTTTAGGCGATAGGTTGCAAACCAATCATGATAGAACGTTGTGCCATGGTGCAAACGAATGGTCTTTATGAACTTTAGGCGATAGGTTGCAAACCAATCATGATAGAACGTTGTGCCATGGAGCAAACGAATGGTCTTTATGAACTTTAGGCGATAGGTTGCAAACCAATCATGATAGAACGTTGTGCCATGGAGCAAACGAATGGTCTTTATGAACTTTAGGCGATAGGTTGCAAACCAATCATGATAGAACGTTGTGCCATGGAGCAAACGAATGGTCTTTATGAACTTTAGGCGATAGGTTGCAAACCAATCATGATAGAACGTTGTGCCATGGAGCAAACGAATGGTCTTTATGAACTTTAGGCGATAGGTTGCAAACCAATCATGATAGAACGTTGTGCCCTGGAGCAAACGAATGGTCTTTATGAACTTTAGGCGATAGGTTGCAAACCAATCATGATAGAACGTTGTGCCATGGAGCAAACGAATGGTCTTTATGAACTTTAGGCGATAGGTTGCAAACCAATCATGATAGAACGTTGTGCCATGGAGCAAACGAATGGTCTTTATGAACTTTAGGCGATAGGTTGCAAACCAATCATGATAGAACGTTGTGCCATGGTGCAAACGAATGGTCTTTATGAACTTAGGCGATAGGTTGCAAACCGATCATGATAGAACGTTGTGCCATGGAGCAAACGAATGGTCTTTATGAACTTTAGGCGATAGGTTGCAAACCAATCATGATAGAACGTTGTGCCATGGAGCAAACGAATGGTCTTTATGAACTTTAGGCGATAGGTTGCAAACCAATCATGATAGAACGTTGTGCCATGGAGCAAACGAATGGTCTTTATGAACTTTAGGCGATAGGTTGCAAACCAATCATGATAGAACGTTATGCCATGGAGCAAACGAATGGTCTTTATGAACTTTAGGCGATAGGTTGCAAACCAAACATGATAGAACGTTGTGCCATGGAGCAAACGAATGGTCTTTATGAACTTTAGGCGATAGGTTGCAAACCAATCATGATAGAACGTTGTGCCATGGAGCAAACGAATGGTCTTTATGAACTTTAGGCGATAGGTTGCAAACCAATCATGATAGAACGTTGTGCCATGGAGCAAACGAATGGTCTTTATGAACTTTAGGCGATAGGTTGCAAACCAATCATGATAGAACGTTGTGCCATGGAGCAAACGAATGGTCTTTATGAACTTTAGGCGATAGGTTGCAAACCAATCAAGATAGAACGTTGTGCCATGGAGCAAACGAATGGTCTTTATGAACTTTAGGCGATAGGTTGCAAACCAATCATGATAGAACGTTGTGCCATGGAGCAAACGAATGGTCTTTATGAACTTTAGGCGATAGGTTGCAAACCAATCATGATAGAACGTTGTGCCATGGAGCAAACGAATGGTCTTTATGAACTTTAGGCGATAGGTTGCAAACCAATCATGATAGAACGTTGTGCCATGGAGCAAACGAATGGTCTTTATGAACTTTAGGCGATAGGTTGCAAACCAATCATGATAGAACGTTGTGCCATGGAGCAAACGAATGGTCTTTATGAACTTTAGGCGATAGGTTGCAAACCAATCAAGATAGAACGTTGTGCCATGGAGCAAACGAATGGTCTTTATGAACTTTAGGCGATAGGTTGCAAACCAATCATGATAGAACGTTGTGCCATGGAGCAAACGAATGGTCTTTATAAACTTTAGGCGATAGGTTGCAAACCAATCATGATAGAACGTTGTGCCATGGAGCAAACGAATGGTCTTTATGTACTTTAGGCGATAGGTTGCAAACCAATCATGATAGAACGTTGTGCCATGGAGCAAACGAATGGTCTTTATGAACTTTAGGCGATAGGTTGCAAACCAATCATGATAGAACGTTGTGCCATTTAGCAAACGAATGGTCTTTATGTACTTTAGGCGATAGGTTGCAAACCAATCATGATAGAACGTTGTGCCATGGAGCAAACGAATGGTCTTTATGAACTTTAGGCGATAGGTTGCAAACCAATCATGATAGAACGTTGTGCCATGGAGCAAACGAATGGTCTTTATGAACTTTAGGCGATAGGTTGCAAACCAATCATGATAGAACGTTGTGCCATGGAGCAAACGAATGGTTTTTATGAACTTTAGGCGATAGGTTGCAAACCAAACATGATAGAACGTTGTGCCATGGAGCAAACGAATGGTCTTTATGAACTTTAGGGGATAGGTTGCAAACCAATCATGATAGAACGTTGTGCCATGGAGCAAACGAATGGTCTTTATGAACTTTAGGCGATAGGTTGCAAACCAATCATGATAGAACGTTGTGCCATGGTGCAAACGAATGGTCTTTATGAACTTTAGGCGATAGGTTGCAAACCAATCATGATAGAACGTTGTGCCATGGAGCAAACGAATGGTCTTTATGAACTTTAGGCGATAGGTTGCAAACCAATCATGATAGAACGTTGTGCCATGGAGCAAACGAATGGTCTTTATGAACTTTAGGCGATAGGTTGCAAACCAATCATGATAGAACGTTGTGCCATGGAGCAAACGAATGGTCTTTATGAACTTTAGGCGATAGGTTGCAAACCAATCATGATAGAACGTTGTGCCATGGAGCAAACGAATGGTCTTTATGAACTTTAGGCGATAGGTTGCAAACCAATCATGATAGAACGTTGTGCCATGGAGCAAACGAATGGTCTTTATGAACTTTAGGCGATAGGTTGCAAACCAATCATGATAGAACGTTGTGCCATGGAGCAAACGAATGGTCTTTATGAACTTTAGGCGATAGGTTGCAAACCAATCATGATAGAACGTTGTGCCATGGAGCAAACGAATGGTCTTTATGAACTTTAGGCGATAGGTTGCAAACCAATCATGATAGAACGTTGTGCCATGGTGCAAACGAATGGTCTTTATGAACTTTAGGCGATAGGTTGCAAACCGATCATGATAGAACGTTGTGCCATGGAGCAAACGAATGGTCATTATGAACTTTAGGCGATAGGTTGCAAACCAATCATGATAGAACGTTGTGCCATGGAGCAAACGAATGGTCTTTATGAACTTTAGGCGATAGGTTGCAAACCAATCATGATAGAACGTTGTGCCATGGAGCAAACGAATGGTCTTTATGAACTTTAGGCGATAGGTTGCAAACCAATCATGATAGAACGTTGTGCCATGGAGCAAACGAATGGTCTTTATGAACTTTAGGCGATAGGTTGCAAACCAAACATGATAGAACGTTGTGCCATGGAGCAAACGAATGGTCTTTATGAACTTTAGGCGATAGGTTGCAAACCAATCATGATAGAACGTTGTGCCATGGAGCAAACGAATGGTCTTTATGAACTTTAGGCGATAGGTTGCAAACCAATCATGATAGAACGTTGTGCCATGGAGCAAACGAATGGTCTTTATGAACTTTAGGCGATAGGTTGCAAACCAATCATGATAGAACGTTGTGCCATGGAGGAAACGAATGGTCTTTATGAACTTTAGGCGATAGGTTGCAAACCAATCAAGATAGAACGTTGTGCCATGGAGCAAACGAATGGTCTTTATGAACTTTAGGCGATAGGTTGCAAACCAATCATGATAGAACGTTGTGCCATGGAGCAAACGAATGGTCTTTATGAACTTTAGGCGATAGGTTGCAAACCAATCATGATAGAACGTTGTGCCATGGAGCAAACGAATGGTCTTTATGAACTTTAGGCGATAGGTTGCAAACCAATCATGATAGAACGTTGTGCCATGGAGCAAACGAATGGTCTTTATGAACTTTAGGCGATAGGTTGCAAACCAATCATGATAGAACGTTGTACCATGGAGCAAACGAATGGTCTTTATGAACTTTAGGCGATAGGTTGCAAACCAATCAAGATAGAACGTTGTGCCATGGAGCAAACGAATGGTCTTTATGAACTTTAGGCGATAGGTTGCAAACCAATCATGATAGAACGTTGTGCCATGGAGCAAACGAATGGTCTTTATAAACTTTAGGCGATAGGTTGCAAACCAATCATGATAGAACGTTGTGCCATGGAGCAAACGAATGGTCTTTATGTACTTTAGGCGATAGGTTGCAAACCAATCATGATAGAACGTTGTGCCATGGAGCAAACGAATGGTCTTTATGAACTTTAGGCGATAGGTTGCAAACCAATCATGATAGAACGTTGTGCCATGGAGCAAACGAATGGTCTTTATGTACTTTAGGCGATAGGTTGCAAAACAATCATGATAGAACGTTGTGCCATGGAGCAAACGAATGGTCTTTATGTACTTTAGGCGATAGGTTGCAAACCAATCATGATAGAACGTTGTGCCATGGAGCAAACGAATGGTCTTTATGAACTTTAGGCGATAGGTTGCAAACCAATCATGATAGAACGTTGTGCCATGGTGCAAACGAATGGTCTTTATGAACTTTAGGCGATAGGTTGCAAACCAAACATGATAGAACGTTGTGCCATGGAGCAAACGAATGGTCTTTATGAACTTTAGGCGATAGGTTGCAAACCAATCATGATAGAACGTTGTGCCATGGAGCAAACGAATGGTCTTTATGAACTTTAGGCGATAGGTTGCAAACCAATCATGATAGAACGTTGTGCCATGGAGCAAACGAATGGTTTTTATGAACTTTAGGCGATAGGTTGCAAACCAATCATGATAGAACGTTGTGCCATGGAGCAAACGAATGGTCTTTATGAACTTTAGGCGATAGGTTGCAAACCAATCATGATAGAACGTTGTGCCATGGTGCAAACGAATGGTCTTTATGAACTTTAGGCGATCGGTTGCAAACCAATCATGATAGAACGTTGTGCCATGGAGCAAACGAGTGGTCTTTATGAACTTTAGGCGATAGGTTGCAAACCAATCATGATAGAACGTTGTGCCATGGAGCAAACGAATGGTCTTTATGAACTTTAGGCGATAGGTTGCAAACCAATCATGATAGAACGTTGTGCCATGGAGCAAAGGAATGGTCTTTATGAACTTTAGGCGATAGGTTGCAAACCAATCATGATAGAACGTTGTGCCATGGAGCAAACGAATGGTCTTTATGAACTTTAGGCGATAGGTTGCAAACCAATCATGATAGAACGTTGTGCCATGGAGCAAACGAATGGTCTTTATGAACTTTAGGCGATAGGTTGCAAACCAATCATGATAGAACGTTGTGCCATGGAGCAAACGAATGGTCTTTATGAACTTTAGGCGATAGGTTGCAAACCAATCATGATAGAACGTTGTGCCATGGAGCAAACGAATGGTCTTTATGAACTTTAGGCGATAGGTTGCAAACCAATCATGATAGAACGTTGTGCCATGGAGCAAACGAATGGTCTTTATGAACTTTAGGCGATAGGTTGCAAACCAATCATGATAGAACGTTGTGCCATGGAGCAAACGAATGGTCTTTATGAACTTTAGGCGATAGGTTGCAAACCAATCATGATAGAACGTTGTGCCATGGAGCAAACGAATGGTCTTTATGAACTTTAGGCGATAGGTTGCAAACCAATCATGATAGAACGTTGTGCCATGGAGCAAACGAATGGTCCTTATGAACTTTAGGCGATAGGTTGCAAACCAAACATGATAGAACGTTGTGCCATGGAGCAAACGAATGGTCTTTATGAACTTTAGGCGATAGGTTGCAAACCAATCATGATAGAACGTTGTGCCATGGAGCAAACGAATGGTCTTTATGAACTTTAGGCGATAGGTTGCAAACCAATCATGATAGAACGTTGTGCCATGGAGCAAACGAATGGTCTTTATGAACTTTAGGCGATAGGTTGCAAACCAATCATGATAGAACGTTGTGCCATGGAGCAAACGAATGGTCTTTATGAACTTTAGGCGATAGGTTGCAAACCAATCATGATAGAACGTTGTGCCATGGAGCAAACGAATGGTCTTTATGAACTTTAGGAGATAGGTTGCAAACCAATCATGATAGAACGTTGTGCCATGGAGCAAACGAGTGGTCTTTATGAACTTTAGCCGATAGGTTGCAAATCAATCATGATAGAACGTTGTGCGATGGAGCAAACGAATGGTCTTTATGAACTTTAGGCGATAGGTTGCAAACCAAACATGATAGAACGTTGTGCCATGGAGCAAACGAATGGTCTTTATGAACTTTAGGCGATAGGTTGCAAACCAATCATGATAGAACGTTGTGCCATGGAGCAAACGAATGGTCTTTATGAACTTTAGGCGATAGGTTGCAAACCAATCATGATAGAACGTTGTGCCATGGAGCAAACGAATGGTCTTTATGAACTTTAGGCGATAGGTTGCAAACCAATCATGATAGAACGTTGTGCGATGGAGCAAACGAATGGTCTTTATGAACTTTAGGCGATAGGTTGCAAACCAATCATGATAGAACGTTGTGCCATGGAGCAAACGAATGGTCTTTATGAACTTTAGGCGATAGGTTGCAAACCAATCATGATAGAACGTTGTGCCATGGAGCAAACGAATGGTCTTTATGAACTTTAGACGATAGGTTGCAAACCAATCATGATAGAACGTTGTGCCATGGAGCAAACGAATGGTCTTTATGAACTTTAGGCGATAGGTTGCAAACCAATCATGATAGAACGTTGTGCCATGGAGCAAACGAATGGTCTTTATGAACTTTAGGCGATAGGTTGCAAACCAATCATGATAGAACGTTGTGCCATGGAGCAAACGAATGGTCTTTATGAACTTTAGGCGATAGGTTGCAAACCAATCATGATAGAACGTTGTGCCATGGAGCAAACGAATGGTCTTTATGAACTTTAGGCGATAGGTTGCAAACCAATCATGATAGAACGTTGTGCCATGGAGCAAACGAATGGTCTTTATGAACTTTAGGCGATAGGTTGCAAACCAATCATGATAGAACGTTGTGCGATGGAGCAAACGAATGGTCTTTATGAACTTTAGGCGATAGGTTGCAAACCAATCATGATAGAACGTTGTGCCATGGAGCAAACGAATGGTCTTTATGAACTTTAGGCGATAGGTTGCAAACCAATCATGATAGAACGTTGTGCCATGGAGCAAACGAATGGTCTTTATGAACTTTAGGCGATAGGTTGCAAACCAATCATGATAGAACGTTGTGCCATGGAGCAAACGAATGGTCTTTATGAACTTTAGGCGATAGGTTGCAAACCAATCATGATAGAACGTTGTGCCATGGAGCAAACGAATGGTCTTTATGAACTTTAGGCGATAGGTTGCAAACCAATCATGATAGAACGTTGTGCCATGGAGCAAACGAATGGTCTTTATGAACTTTAGGCGATAGGTTGCAAACCAATCATGATAGAACGTTGTGCCATGGAGCAAACGAATGGTCTTTATGAACTTTAGGCGATAGGTTGCAAACCAATCATGATAGAACGTTGTGCGATGGTGCAAACGAATGGACTTTATGAACTTTAGGCGATAGGTTGCAAACCAATCATGATAGAACGTTGTGCCATGGAGCAAACGAATGGTCTTTATGAACTTTAGGCGATAGGTTGCAAACCAATCAAGATAGAACGTTGTGCCATGGAGCAAACGAATGGTCTTTATGAACTTTAGGCGATAGGTTGCAAACCAATCATGATAGAACGTTGTGCCATGGAGCAAAGGAATGGTCTTTATGAACTTTAGGCGATAGGTTGCAAACCAATCATGATAGAACGTTGTGCCATGGTGCAAACGAATGGTCTTTATGAACTTTAGGCGATAGGTTGCAAACCAATCATGATAGAACGTTGTGCCATGGAGCAAACGAATGGTCTTTATGAACTTTAGGCGATAGGTTGCAAACCAATCATGATAGAACGTTGTGCCATGGAGCAAACGAATGGTCTTTATGAACTTTAGGCGATAGGTTGCAAACCAATCATGATAGAACGTTGTGCCATGGAGCAAACGAATGGTCTTTATGAACTTTAGGCGATAGGTTGCAAACCAATCATGATAGAACGTTGTGCCATGGAGCAAACGAATGGTCTTTATGAACTTTAGGCGATAGGTTGCAAACCAATCATGATAGAACGTTGTGCCATGGAGCAAACGAATGGTCTTTATGAACTTTAGGCGATAGGTTGCAAACCAATCATGATAGAACGTTGTGCCATGGAGCAAACGAATGGTCTTTATGAACTTTAGGCGATAGGTTGCAAACCAATCATGATAGAACGTTGTGCCATGGTGCAAACGAATGGTCTTTATGAACTTTAGGCGATAGGTTGCAAACCAATCATGATAGAACGTTGTGCCATGGAGCAAACGAATGGTCTTTATGAACTTTAGGCGATAGGTTGCAAACCAATCATGATAGAACGTTGTGCCATGGTGCAAACGAATGGTCTTTATGAACTTTAGGCGATAGGTTGCAAACCAATCATGATAGAACGTTGTGCCATGGAGCAAACGAATGGTCTTTATGAACTTTAGGCGATAGGTTGCAAACCAATCATGATAGAACGTTGTGCCATGGAGCAAACGAATGGTCTTTATGAACTTTAGGCGATAGGTTGCAAACCAATCATGATAGAACGTTGTGCCATGGAGCAAACGAATGGTCTTTATGAACTTTAGGCGATAGGTTGCAAACCAAACATGATAGAACGTTGTGCCATGGAGCAAACGAATGGTCTTTATGAACTTTAGGCGATAGGTTGCAAACCAATCATGATAGAACGTTGTGCCATGGAGCAAACGAATGATCTTTATGAACTTTAGGCGATAGGTTGCAAACCAATCACGATAGAACGTTGTGCCATGGAGCAAACGAATGGTCTTTATAAACTTTAGGCGATAGGTTGCAAACCAATCACGATAGAACGTTGTGCCATGGAGCAAACGAATGGTCTTTATGAACTTTAGGCGATAGGTTGCAAACCAATCATGATAGAACGTTGTGCCATGGAGCAAACGAATGGTCTTTATGAACTTTAGGCGATAGGTTGCAAACCAATCATGATAGAACGTTGTGCCATGGAGCAAACGAATGGTCTTTATGAACTTTAGGCGATAGGTTGCAAACCAATCATGATAGAACGTTGTGCCATGGAGCAAACGAATGGTCTTTATGAACTTTAGGCGATAGGTTGCAAACCAATCATGATAGAACGTTGTGCCATGGAGCAAACGAATGGTCTTTATGAACTTTAGGCGATAGGTTGCAAACCAATCATGATAGAACGTTGTGCGATGGAGCAAACGAATGGTCTTTATGAACTTTAGGCGATAGGTTGCAAACCAATCATGATAGAACGTTGTGCCATGGAGCAAACGAATGGTCTTTATGAACTTTAGGCGATAGGTTGCAAACCAATCATGATAGAACGGTGTGCCATGGTGCAAACGAATGGTCTTTATGAACTTTAGGCGATAGGTTGCAAACCAATCATGATAGAACGTTGTGCGATGGAGCAAACGAATGGTCTTTATGAACTTTAGGCGATAGGTTGCAAACCAATCATGATAGAACGTTGTGCCATGGAGCAAACGAATGGTCTTTATGAACTTTAGGCGATAGGTTGCAAACCAATCATGATAGAACGTTGTGCCATGGAGCAAACGAATGGTCTTTATGAACTTTAGGCGATAGGTTGCAAACCAATCATGATAGAACGTTGTGCCATGGAGCAAACGAATGGTCTTTATGAACTTTAGGCGATAGGTTGCAAACCAATCATGATAGAACGTTGTGCCATGGAGCAAACGAATGGTCTTTATGAACTTTAGGCGATAGGTTGCAAACCAATCATGATAGAACGTTGTGCCATGGAGCAAACGAATGGTCTTTATGAACTTTAGGCGATAGGTTGCAAACCAATCATGATAGAACGTTGTGCCATGGAGCAAACGAATGGTCTTTATGAACTTTAGGCGATAGGTTGCAAACCCATCATGATAGAACGTTGTGCCATGGTGCAAACGAATGGTCTTTATGAACTTTAGGCGATAGGTTGCAAACCAATCATGATAGAACGTTGTGCCATGGTGCAAACGAATGGTCTTTATGAACTTTAGGCGATAGGTTGCAAACCAATCATGATAGAACGTTGTGCTATGGAGCAAACGAATGGTCTTTATGAACTTTAGGCGATAGGTTGCAAACCAAACATGATAGAACGTTGTGCCATGGAGCAAACGAATGGTCTTTATGAACTTTAGGCGATAGGTTGCAAACCAATCATGATAGAACGTTGTGCCATGGTGCAAACGAATGGTCTTTATGAACTTTAGGCGATAGGTTGCAAACCAATCATGATAGAACGTTGTGCCATGGAGCAAACGAATGGTCTTTATGAACTTTAGGCGATAGGTTGCAAACCAATCATGATAGAACGTTGTGCGATGGTGCAAACGAATGGTCTTTATGAACTATAGGCGATAGGTTGCAAACCAATCATGATAGAACGTTGTGCCATGGAGCAAACGAATGGTCTTTATGAACTTTAGGCGATAGGTTGCAAACCAATCATGATAGAACGTTGTGCCATGGAGCAAACGAATGGTCTTTATGAACTTTAGGCGATAGGTTGCAAACCAATCATGATAGAACGTTGTGCCATGGTGCAAACGAATGGTCTTTATGAACTTTAGGCGATAGGTTGCAAACCAATCATGATAGAACGTTGTGCCATGGAGCAAACGAATGGTCTTTATGAACTTTAGGCGATAGGTTGCAAACCAATCACGATAGAACGTTGTGCCATGGTGCAAACGAATGGTCTTTATGAACTTTAGGAGATAGGTTGCAAACCCATCATGATAGAACGTTGTGCCATGGAGCAAACGAATGGTCTTTATGAACTTTAGGCGATAGGTTGCAAACCAAACATGATAGAACGTTGTGCCATGGAGCAAACGAATGGTCTTTATGAACTTTAGGCGATAGGTTGCAAACCAATCATGATAGAACGTTGTGCCATGGAGCAAACGAATGGTCTTTATGAACTTTAGGCGATAGGTTGCAAACCAATCACGATAGAACGTTGTGCCATGGTGCAAACGAATGGTCTTTATGAACTTTAGGCGATAGGTTGCAAACCAATCATGATAGAACGTTGTGCCATGGTGCAAACGAATGGTCTTTATGAACTTTAGGCGATAGGTTGCAAACCAATCATGATAGAACGTTGTGCCATGGAGCAAACGAATGGTCTTTATGAACTTTAGGCGATAGGTTGCAAACCAATCATGATAGAACGTTGTGCCATGGTGCAAACAAATGGTCTTTATGAACTTTAGGCGATAGGTTGCAAACCAATCATGATAGAACGTTGTGCCATGGAGCAAACGAATGGTCTTTATGAACTTTGGGCGATAGGTTGCAAACCAATCATGATAGAACGTTGTGCCATGGAGCAAACGAATGGTCTTTATGAACTTTAGGCGATAGGTTGCAAACCAATCATGATAGAACGTTGTGCCATGGAGCAAACGAATGGTCTTTATGAACTTTAGGCGATAGGTTGCAAACCAATCATGATAGAACGTTGTGCCATGGAGCAAACGAATGGTCTTTATGAACTTTAGGCGATAGGTTGCAAACCAGTCATGATAGAACGTTGTGCCATGGAGCAAACGAATGGTCTTTATGAACTTTAGGCGATAGGTTGCAAACCAATCATGATAGAACGTTGTGCCATGGAGCAAACGAATGGTCTTTATGAACTTTAGGCGATAGGTTGCAAACCAATCATGATAGAACGTTGTGCCATGGTGCAAACGAATGGTCTTTATGAACTTTAGGCGATAGGTTGCAAACCAATCATGATAGAACGTTGTGCCATGGAGCAAACGAATGGTCTTTATGAAATTTAGGCGATAGGTTGCAAACCAATCAAGATAGAACGTTGTGCCATGGAGCAAACGAATGGTCCTTATGAACTTTAGGCGATAGGTTGCAAACCAAACATGATAGAACGTTGTGCCATGGAGCAAACGAATGGTCCTTATGAACTTTAGGCGATAGGTTGCAAACCAATCATGATAGAACGTTGTGCCATGGAGCAAACGAATGGTCTTTATGAACTTTAGGCGATAGGTTGCAAACCAATCATGATAGAACGTTGTGCCATGGAGCAAACGAATGGTCTTTATGAACTTTAGGCGATAGGTTGCAAACCAATCATGATAGAACGTTGTGCCATGGTGCAAACGAATGGTCTTTATGAACTTTAGGCGATAGGTTGCAAACCAATCATGATAGAACGTTGTGCCATGGAGCAAACGAATGGTCTTTATGAACTTTAGGCGATAGGTTGCAAACCAATCAAGATAGAACGTTGTGCCATGGAGCAAACGAATGGTCTTTATGAACTTTAGGCGATAGGTTGCAAACCAATCATGATAGAACGTTGTGCCATGGAGCAAACGAATGGTCTTTATGAACTTTAGGCGATAGGTTGCAAACCAATCATGATAGAACGTTGTGCCATGGAGCAAACGAATGGTCTTTATGAACTTTAGGCGATAGGTTGCAAACCAATCATGATAGAACGTTGTGCCATGGAGCAAACGAATGGTCTTTATGAACTTTAGGCGATAGGTTGCAAACCAATCACGATAGAACGTTGTGCCATGGAGCAAACGAATGGTCTTTATGAACTTTAGGCGATAGGTTGCAAACCAATCATGATAGAACGTTGTGCCATGGAGCAAACGAATGGTCTTTATGAACTTTAGGCGATAGGTTGCAAACCAATCAAGATAGAACGTTGTGCCATGGAGCAAACGAATGGTCTTTATGAACTTTAGGCGATAGGTTGCAAACCAATCATGATAGAACGTTGTGCCATGGAGCAAACGAATGGTCTTTATGAACTTTAGGCGATAGGTTGCAAACCAATCATGATAGAACGTTGTGCCATGGAGCAAACGAATGGTCTTTATGAACTTTAGGCGATAGGTTGCAAACCAATCATGATAGAACGTTGTGCCATGGAGCAAACGAATGGTCTTTATGAACTTTAGGCGATAGGTTGCAAACCAATCAAGATAGAACGTTGTGCCATGGAGCAAACGAATGGTCTTTATGAACTTTAGGCGATAGGTTGCAAACCAATCATGATAGAACGTTGTGCCATGGAGCAAACGAATGGTCTTTATGAACTTTAGGCGATAGGTTGCAAACCAATCATGATAGAACGTTGTGCCATGGAGCAAACGAATGGTTTGACCTAAATGAATGGCCCTACGCCCTCTACCATGAAAATTAATATCAAGTCTCTAGGGTAAAAATAAAAAAAGAATAGTGCTAGAAGTGAAGTTCCAATTGCTCGCCTACTTTCATATCAACTTTGCCGATATCTCCCGAACGAATGATCGGATTTTAACGAGGTGTTGTTGGCGTTGGGATGACGTCTTCTTTGCTAGGAGTGAGTGTTGGTATTTAAAAAAATATTTAAACTGTTTGTTTTTCGGATTGGCGCTATTTTGGAAACGGTGAATTTTGGAAAAATGTTTGTTTGACGTTAATGAAAGGTGGCTACGCCCTCGAGGTGGACAGCAAGTTTCAAGGGTGTAGGAGGAAAAAATTATAGCCTACTTTCTCGCGAACATTGGCGATAATTGGCGAACGGATGGTCGGATTAGAACGAATGAGGTATTGTTGGCGTTGGGGTGATGTCCTCTTTGCTATGAATGTGTGTTGGTATTTTAGAAAAAATAAAAAAATTCTTGGTTTTGGAATTTTGATTATTTTGGAAACCGTGAATTTTGTGAAAAAGTTTGTTTGACGTTAATGAAAGGTGTCTATGCCCTCTTGGTGGACAGCAAGTTTCAAGTGTGTAAGCCAAAATAAAATGAATTTTGAAAAATCGTGTCTATTTTGGAAACGGTGAACTTGACAAAAAAGTTTGTTTGTGATGAATGGTTGGTATTTACTCCCTCTACCCACACCATAAATTTGAAGTCGCTAGGTGAAAAACCTATGCACGTTTTACAGTTCTCTTGTAAGTCACGTGTGTGCTTGAATACGCATGGCTATGTTGGGAAAAGCTTAGGTGGTAGGGGAGGACTAGAGTCGAGTGAGGGATCGTTTAGATGGTATATTTTCCGCTCTATTTGATGGTGAGGTTATTTTTTAAAATGAAGTGGAATTTGGAAACTTGATTTTGAGGTAAACGTGTTTTTTTTTACATTTTACAGATATCTGGTGAACCAATCATGTTACAGACGTGTAAGAAGTGTCCACGGACTGGGGGTGACGTCCTCTTATCCAATGTGATCGCTATTATTTGAAAATAATAACAATAATAATAATAATTTTAATTTTTTAAAATAAAGAGTGTTTGTAGGCAGAGAGAGAGAGACGATACCGTTGGGCATGCGTTACAACGAGGCTATCACTGGCCATGCTGAATACAGCAAGTGCCTATTTTCAGGGGCAGCAGGGCGAGGGGGTCGCTTTTTTTAGATAATTACTATGACGAATAATTGAAAATGCGTGTAGCATGCTAAGAATTTTTTACCCCTGAAGGGGATCTTTAACATGCTAGTAAACGGTAATAAGCGAGACCACTGTCTGGCAGAGTGAATGGTTGTGGAATATGGAAAACTATAACATTCGCTCGACCAAGTCATGCGCATGTACGCAAAGAGCCAAAACAGAAAAGTCATTGGTCTGAGATGTTATAAACTAAATATTGAACTGGCTGAAGTGACGTGTTATATGATGAAAGTATGTGCTTAACATGGTCTTGTATTGAGGATGGCCGCTTGCTAATGATTATTATTATTACAGTAAAATGTTTAATAATAATAATAATAATGACACACATGTTTTCAATGCTAACACACAAACAGTACTGCTCACTGGAGACTGAATATTGTACCTAGCCAGAGGCCTCGTGAGAGCTGTTGCTGCTGCTGCTGACGATGCAGGAATGTCTACGTCATCACGAAGTGCGATATCAGCTTACTTGCCTCGTGGTGGCTAGCAGGTGTGCTGTTTAAGCAGCCGCCATGTTGGTTCTTATGTTGTAGTAATACCAATGTATAAGAGGCAGCCATTCTGGTTCTTTATTAAAATCATGAAACTAGTGTAAGGTACGCGAATCTTATCGCGTTTGAGGAATGTGGGGAGGCGTGGGAACACGTGTGAGAGAGTCAACATTTCAAGGTCAAAACGCTGAGAAAATTCAACTTTTTCTGTTGCTAGGCTATCTGATGAGGTTTGTGTTGGTAATACACTGACTGGACCTGCAAACAGACGTATACAGTAGAGCTGAGAAAGAAAAATCCTTTTATTTTTGGTAAGTACCTAAGAAAGATTATTTTAATAATGTCAATTAATAATGTCATGCTAATGAACCTTAAATTTGTAGTTATTGATTAGGTAATTAATGATTTTTATTTATTTATTTGTTTGCAGATAACTGGTATACCTTACATGTCTGAGATACAAGAAACCATTGCGCTTTTGGGCCCACTAGAAGGAAACAGCAACAAGCCAGTGCAAGTGAAGGTGAGATAATTTTTTTAAACTAACTTGTTTCATGATTTGTTTGATATTTTATTTTTATGAAATGCATGTATTAACCTGAATTTAGGTATTTATATCGGTTCATTTTATTTATTTTTAGAAACTTGGAAAGAAAAGCCTTACCGCCGTAGCAGTTGCTGCAAGCCCGAGACGCACTAGAGCGAAACCATTGCCAAAGGGTGAACTGTTTAAAACTCAGGTAAGCCTAACATAAAATGCAATTCCATTTTACCGCTACTGAAAACTCCTACACACAAAAAAGATCATTAACTGTACATGACTGGGACAATGATTGCTTACTTGATTAATGGCTATGTATTGGCAAACGGTACAAGACCATATCGGCTATGGACCGGAAAAAGTACAAGGCTATGTTGGATTTTCTAAAAACAAAAATTTAACTTTAATTTATGGGTGGCTCCCTATCGACTCAAGGAATATGCACAGGTTTGAACATGATAGTCTGAACAAAATGACATGACATTCATTCATTTTGTTTATATATTGGTTAAAGGGGGATGTAAATGACTGTAGCTTTATAAAAAGAAAATAAGTAAATGGGGTTACTGTTAGTGCCGACATACAGTTTATTATTAAATATTTTTGATGGTGTTTTGATATATTAATGCCAATTAACGTTAACGTTTTATTTACAAGTATTGATTGAGTGATCGGTTATTTTGTTTGCTTTTAGGTGTCGTCATGCGCCATTTACGTAATGAACAGACAGTGAACAAGAATACATTATGCTTTAAAGTACTCTGTGCTCTTGTGCAGCGTTAATAACTTGCAATAAAAAAAGTTTTATTATAACACATGGCGTTAGTACCAAATACAACAAGTGAGCAAGTTGGTTTACCACGTGGGTTAAATTTAAAATCAGAACATGATCGTTGGTTAACATTTGAATCCTGGCCTGTAGGCTTTTTGTCGACACATAAACTTGCAGAAGCCGTTTTTTTTTTACTTGAACCGAGAAGATGTGGTGCGCTGCGTGTTTTGTCGTATTGAACTTTCACACTGGGAAGAAGGAGATGATCCCTTTAGAGACCAATTGCGATGGTCTCTTTGTTTTCTATACATGCTCGGAAGACAAGTTGGTAACATACCCGTGTATCCATTTTACCGAACCACGAGGCCACTGGCCGCTACATACGTTGCTGAATCACAAATAAATAATAATATTAATAATAATGATAATAATAATGTGTTACCAGCCAACAACGGTAGTGTCAATATATGTGGTCCATATGCCCTAGACAGTGTTGAATTGGAATGTGCTTTTGAAAAATTGGGAGTTTGCAAGACTAAAGCACTAGCACACCCAGAGTACAGGTCTGTTGAAAAACGTTTAGAATCGTATAAGCATGTTTGGCCATTAATATTAAAACACCTTACAAAACAGCTAAGTGAAGCTGGATTTTTGATACTGGTGAATGGGATAAAACATTATGTTCATGTTGTGGATTTGCTTTAAAGGATTGGCAAATGACTGATGACCCTTTTGTGCAACACGATCGTTGGTTACCTAACTGTAGATACATGGTGTTGCTTAAAGGTCAGGAATTTGTGAACACTATTCGTAAAGAAAACGTGATTGCAGTACAAGATATAAAAGTGCCTTTAGAGCTAGAACACGCAGAGCAAATACATGAGGCTGACAAAAAAGACTTGTTTTATGAACAGATACAAAAGTGTGACCAACAATTATGTAAAATTTGTTATGAAGATGAACTAGGTGTTGTATTTTTGCCTTGTGGTCACATGATAGCATGTACCAATGTGCATTCGAACTTAACACTTGTGCTATATGCAGAAAAGTAGTATCTGCTAAATTTAGGGCATTTCTTGCATAAATAGTATAATTTATTAGCAATGCATAGTACAAAATACCTAATTGCACAATACTATTAAAGCTGATTTAGAGTGTAATAGATATGCTTTTCTTTTGTTTATAGACTACTACAATGAATGTTTTGAATGCTGTGGGACAAGCATGTGGCTTAGAGACAAAGAAGATCAGCGAATTGCCAACACATATTCCATTCCAGATTATCAAGACTCGGAAATTGAAAACAGCATATGGCGATCGTGTACTTGTTGTTGTTGTTTGAGTCTTCAGTCTTTTGACTGGTTTGATGCAGATCTCCATGCCTCCCTGTCCTGAGCTAATCGTTTCATCTCTACATAGCTACCACACCCTACATCTGAGGCAATCTGTTTAACATATTCTAACCTTGGTCTACCCCTACAGTTCTTGTCCTCGACCCTTCCTTCCATAACTAAGTTTGCTATTCCTGGGTGTCTTAGTATGTGTCCTACCAACCTATCTCTTCTCTTCATTAGCAGTCGCCAGAAACATCTCTCCTCTCCCACTCGTCTTAATACCTCTTTGTTTGTAACCCTATCTACCCATCTGATCTTCATCATTCTCCTGTAACACCACATTTCAAATGCTTCAATTCTCCTCTTTTCTGCTGCACCAATAGTCCAAGTTTCACTTCCATAGAGTGCCACGCTCCAGACAAAGGCTTTCAAAAATGACTTCCTAATACCTAAATCTATATTCGATGTCAGCAGATTCCTTTTTTTTAGAAACGCTTTCTTTGCCTGAGCCAACCTACTTTTTATATCCTCTTTGCTTCGTCCATCACTGGTTATTCTGCTACCTAAGTAACAGAAGTCTCCTACTTCCTTCAGCTTTTCACCTTTCAATTTGATCTCCATAGAGGTTTCTGATTTATTTCGGCTGCATTCCAGTATTTTTGTTTTACATTTATTAATTTTCATCATGAATTCTTTCCGTAAGACGGAGTCCATACCGTTCAAAAACTCATTCAAATCCTCAGGCTTGTCGGCCAAGATGACGATGTCATCAGCAAATCTCAGAGTTGAAATTATTTCTCCTTGAATCTTCACTCCCACTTTAAATTTTTCTCTAATTTCCATCATTGCTTGTTCAATGTAAAGATTGAAAAGTATGGGTGATAAGTTGCAGCCTTGCCTTACACCTTTCTGAATACCAGCTTCTCTCTCATGTCCTTCAACTCGAATGACAGCTGTCTGGTTTCTGTATAGATTGTATATCACCCTTCTATCCCTGTACTTTATTCCAATCGATTTCAAAATGTCAAACAATTTAGTCCAATCAACGTTATCAAAAGCCTTTTCTAAGTCTACAAAAGCCATGAACGTTCTCTTATCTTTCCTTATTCTACCTTCCAAAATCATCCTAAGACTTAGTACAGCTTCCCTTGTTCCTACATTTCTCCTGAAACCAAACTGGTCTTCACCCAACTCCGTTTCTATCTGGCTTTCAATCCTCTTGTAAATTATTCTAGACAGGATCTTTGAAGCATGAGTAATCAAGCTGATTGTACGGTAATCTTCACATCTGTCAGCTCCCACTTTCTTTGGTATAGGGATGATTACATTCTTCTTGAAATCAGGGGGTACCTCACCTGTCTCATAAATCCTACACACCAAGTGAAATAACCTGATCAGACCTTCATCTCCTATGCAGCGTAGCAACTCAATCGGTATATCATCTATGCCTGGTGTTTTGTTCCTGCTTAAGTCTTCCAAAGCTCTATCAAATTCTGATCTCAATATTAAATCTCCTTTCTCATCCTCATCAATTTCTTCCTCCCTTTCCATTACATGATTCTCAATCTCCTTTCCCTTATACAAACTCTCTATATAAGCTTTCCATCTCTCAACCTTTTCTTCCCTATCTGTTAGAGGCTTTCCATTTGTGTCCTTAATATTACAGCACTTAGTCTTCTTTTCCCCAAAAGTATCCTTAATCCTTCGATAAGCTGTGTCTACTTTTCCTAATTTCAGACAATTTTCTATACCTGCACATTTCTCTTTCAACCATTCTTCTTTCGCTTCCTTGCACTTCTTGTTAACCTCATTTCTCAGACGTCTGTATTCTGCTTTCCCCTCTTCATCTCTTACATTCTTGTGTTTCCGCCTTTCATCCATCAATTCTAGTATATCCTGAGTGATCCACGGTTTTCTACCTATTCTTTCTTTCCTACCAATGTTTTCTTCTGCGGATTTTGTTATTTCATTCTTCAAAAGTGCCCATTCGTCTGCAATTGAAGTTTGTTTAGGGTTTTTCATTAGTCCTTCCTTTATACTCTTCTTGAATTTTTCGTTTTTATCCTTCTCTTTCAGTCTGTCTATTGCCCACCTTTTTGGCTTTTGACTTTTCTTCAGTTTCTTCAACTTTAATCTGCATTTCATTACAACCAGATTGTGGTCCGAGTTTATGTCAGCACCAGGATATGTTTTACAATCCAAAATCTGGTTTCGAAACCTCTGCTTGACCATAATGAAGTCGATTTGGTAACGCCCTGTATCTCCTGGTCTCATCCATGTGTATATTCTTCTATTGTGGTTATTGAATAAGGTGTTAGCTATGACCAACTCATGTTCGATGCAGAATTCTACCAGCCTGCTTCCTCGATCATTCCTTTCACCTAATCCGAAATCTCCCACTATCTTCCCTTCTCTCCCTTTTCCTACCACAGCATTCCAATCTCCCATTACTATAACATTTTCATCACCCTTGATATACCTCAGAATTTCGTCTATTTCTTCGTAGACCTTTTCTACATCCTCATCATCAGCTTGACTGGTAGGCATATAGACTTGTACCACTGTGGTGCAGGTAGGTTTAGTATTGATTTTTGCTACAATAATCCGTTCACTATATTGTTCATAATATTCCACCCGCTGTCCAAGTTTCCTACTCAATATGAGGCCAACCCCTGCTTGGCCATTGTTTGATTTAGTGCTAATGACCCTATAGTTTCCTGACCAAACGTCCTGTTCTTCCTGCCAGCGCATTTCACTAATCCCAACCAAATCCAACCTCAACCTATCGATTTCCCTTTCTAAGTTTTCTAACCTTCCACTTCCTAGCAGACTTCTAACATTCCACGCTCCGATCCGTAGAATGTCAGATTTCCTCTTTGTCACTTCTGTGATGTTAACCCCCTCTCGAGTAGTCCCCACCCGGAGATCCGAACGGAGGACTAGTTTACCTCCGGATTGAAATTTTACAAGGGAGGAGGCCATCATCACATGTTATTATGCATAGAGAGGTGCATATCCTCGGGAATAGCATACGGCTGTAGTTTCCCGTTGCTTTCAGCCGTGCAGCAGGACGCAGTGTAGCCATTATTTGGCTTATCTTATCAATATCTTAACCGTGTATAAGACTAGTAAAGAATTGATTTATTCTGAAAGGCTGCTACTCCCTTTCAGAATAAGTAAAGAGCAATTCTACTAACAAAAATACTAACCTTCTACCGTACTAACAATTAAATACCAAAATTCTACTAACGAAAAAATACTAAAGTTCTACCAACAACAAATACTACCACTAAAACAGTCTGTCACCAGACACACTCACATGCACTCACACATCACAGTCTACTGAAACAATGAACTATAACTAATAAACAATGCAACTGCTACCAGACACACTCACACACCACAGTCTAATAGAAAAATGACATATATCTAATATACAAACTAACTACCTACTTACAACTAAAACTAACTACATACGTACAGTACAGTTATTTGAATTGACAATATTTACAAAATGCAATTTAGATTCAAAATAGTCACAAAATGCAATTGAGAATAAAAATACTTACAATATACCCACCCTACACTACCTTACTACACTCCAGTAAACGTGATGATGATGATAATTGTTGTTGGTCTCTCTATTTATTTATTTATTTATTTATTTATTTTTATCCTACGTGGTTCTCCGAAAAAAGTCCTTTGTGAAAGATGCCTGTCCATTTCCTAAATCACCCAGGGGCTAACGACTAGTGGTACGTGGGTTGGCGACTACGGGACCCAGCTGAGTCCTGCATTGCTTCCACTTGCTTGTACCGGGCTTCTCTCTGTCATCTTTCCTGGCGACTTCCCTCACTATCCCGCCTAAATTGGCTCTTTCACTAAACCCTCATTCTTCGAAGAGTCAGACCTCTTCTCTCGTTCTCATGGTATTCCTTGCCTTCTGCATGTATGTATGTCTACCCCTTATTATTCCCGTTTTCCAACTGGGTCGGGGATGAGATGCGATGGAAGTCTTTGTGGCGATGGTTTTTACGGCCGGATGCCCTTCCTGACGCCGACCTCATGAGAGGAGTTAATGAGAGATGAAATGAATGATGGTGAATGAAACTGGGCAAGGATGTGGAAGGAAGCGGCCGTGGCCTGTCAGAAGGTACCGTCCCAGCATTGGCCTGGTGTTCAAAATGGGGAAACCACGGAAAACCATTTCAAGGACGGCCGACGATGGGGCTCGAACCCACGCGTCTACCGAGTCAGCAGAGAGCTTGGCCCCATGTCCTAATGCTGCGCTTTAGCCAGCGTAGCCACTACTGTTGGTCTCTTGCCTTCTGCATAAGGCCCTAAAACGGCTGATGAGCTCGGGAGTTAACGACCCTGAGGGATTCATTATCTGGGTCCGTTTTCCCCGTCTTCCACTGACTTGGGGGCAGAACATCTCCGCTGCCCAATATTTCCTATCTGCCGTTCATGGAACTACTTATTTCCAAGTCCCACAATTCTCATTCTTCGAGGGTTGAGGACATTTATTTTTCTTCCTATCTTCTATTCCGTTTTCTCCTCCTATTTTCACTTTCTTATTCTAGTTTGTAAGTTAACTAGCAACCCACCCCGGCTTCGCCCGGGAACAGTTATGAATTAATTACGTGATAAGTCAATAAGTCAATAGACTACGACATGTATATCCGTTTTACGTCTCGGCATGATGGGTTAAAATCACTGACTTGACTATTAATTATATTATGATGGGGATGCAAGTGCAACGAATTCTTGTCATGTGAGGTGCATGAAACACAAATCCCCCTTCCGTCCAATCTTACCTTGACTGTGTATTTTGCGGAACGAAAAGTTCACAGGCGAAATGAAGAAAAGCCGAGTTGCAAACACAACCACTCTTCTTTGAAGTTTTAACTCGACAGTTTGCTGCAGGCTGTATCTGAGGTAATAAGCTCGCCCGCTAGCTAGGCTGTAACTGGGGTGATAGACTCGCCCCTAGCTAGCTCGTAAACTGTCACCTCAGTAATTGAATGGAGACAGTTGGAAGAAATGAAAACTTAAAAACAATTATAGAGGGCGATGTATTGAGGATAGAGATATGCTCTCGCGGACCTTTTTGTAGAACTCTTCATGCTGAACAATTCTTACACTCATAGTATGTTTATATTTTTAACGGTTTGCCCAGTGTAGGCTTAGAAAGCGCACGGACACCAGGTTTTCTTTTTCGACTTTTTCACTGAAATCGTTATTGCTTGGCTTCCTTTGATCATAAATAAATTATTTTCTACAAAAACCTTCCTCGAGATATTCTTTACAGAATGGTGAAAACCGCATCAAAACCCATCCATTGGTTCTCGGGATTACCCGTGACATCCAAGAATCGGGGACTTTGTTTTATACTAAGTAGAGATTATAAGTTTGTACTGTAGTTGTAGCAGTAACAGTAGGTTTATTTCATTAAAATTTTTCGCTTTCACCCATATGATTAGGGGCCGATAAACTAAATATTAAGAGCATTAAAACAACAATTATCGCAATCATCATTAGCTAAAATGGTTATCCCTGGATCGAATATAGGTATATTCAGCTGGCACTCGACGGTGCTTATCCCTTGTATGGTCGCAAGAAAAAAATACTTATAAGGTGCGTTCAAAAAGTAACGAGCCGGAGGCTGTAATGCGCAAACCGGTGACGACATCTGCTAATCGTGGCGTGTGTAACGAGGTGTGATTCCGACCAGAGCGTGGAAGGTCATAGCCCGTCGCTAGAGGGCACGCGTGCACGTCACGTGACGATACAAAACGAGCAGCAGCATGCACCTTATATTTTGACGCACGCAGTTAGGGACCGGGTATTATTAAAAGTAGCGTCAGTTAATTTTTAAAAAATTCATTGTCCATTACGTAAGAACAAACAATACAATTTAAAGCCTTAGTTATGAAAGAAATTCATGTAGTGTACAGTAAAATGTAAACTTGCCGTGCCAGTAAGATTTACTGGCACGTTAAAGATCCCCTTCGGGGCAAAATTCCGGCACTCCGGCGTCTCTAAAAGCCGCAGTAGCTAAAGGAGACGTAAAACCAATAACGTTATTATTATTATTATTATTATTATTATTCACAACGAAATTGCCAGTTGTTTATTTCCAAAAGTTCTCTTTTGTTCTTTGTCGACAGACTTTCGTGGTTCTAGCCTTCTAACGCTTCCCACGCGTACACTCGGTGTTTTAAATACTAGAAGATGTTTAAAGTAAAGGCAGAGCGCTGTTGGAATGATGCCGAAGCTGATGTTCACTGGCAGAGCCGCAAAGGGTCAGCAAGTAATCTGTCAGATTGTATACGCTAGCAGCGAGCTGGCCAAGTTTGCAACTGTTAGCTTTGCGGCAAGCAGAGGCTCCGTAACAAAAACATTCCGCGAATCCTCGCCGAGATATCTCTCCTGCCTAGTCTATATTTCAAAGTAGTCAAACCCGTATTCTCACACAATCGATTGAACTTGTTGAATACTAACCATGTTTTGTTTATCTGAGACAATGACTTAGCTAAGTTGATAGACTGAATCCCGTGAGATATCCAATGTTAAACAACATCGAGCGTGGTTGTAACTTAGAAAGGTGACCGTTTCTCGGAAGTTCAGACATGTCCATAAGGCAGAAAGTTGTTTTTGTTGCTGTTGATTCATTTAGGGGCTCGAGATATCGTAGTCATTAACTTGCTCGTTAAATCGTACACCACGGCTGCGAGGGTAGCTGGAGCAAGTCTATGCTGACAACGGCTAGCCTGGGTGTGGATTTACCCGGGTTCTTCCACATTCCCTCCAGGCAACTACTGGGATAGTACCTTACTTCAAATTCAGGGGCACCTACATCATCCCTGTCCCCACACACTAGTACACTACCGCAGTGGAAAATCCCAGAGAATCAGGCAAGTTCAACACACGCCCAACTACACGGAGCTGATGTCCAACATATCCCAATCCCTAAATGAATTCCAACAAGTCCAGCCTTCTGCACAAGGCCCAAAAGGAGGCAGAGTGTGTGTAGCCCCACCACTTAAGCTATAGTGCACCCTGGATAGAGCTACACCCTCATGGGCTCGCGGCTGGTGAGTACGGGAGTTGGCGACCCTGAGTATAAAGCCCGGTTCACAACTTTGTGTATGTGAAAACTTCGAGACATTTCTGCCTACACGGTTTAATGATATTACGGAGATTGTTTTTGATTAAGTAAATAATGCTGTGCAACCTGTACACTTAATTTATGAATGTTTAAAAACAATTGGTGCATGGATCGTTTTAATTAAATAAAAATCAAATATGAAATAATAATGGAAAATATAAGAGAAGACAATGGACTGAACGAAAAATATGTGTATAGAATAATAATGTTTTCGTTTTTAGTATTGTCTTAAAAAATTATCATGATACCAAAGGACCTAAATGTAGGGAATGGGGTGGTCTGTCCGCAACTTCAAGCAGACAGTATTACTCGCAGGGTACCAAAGCGTAAGAATACGAATTTTGGTTCTGATCGGTGAAACGGTGTAGAATTGTGCCAAAGGGCCTAAATGCAGGGAATGGGGTGGTCTGTTCGAACTTTTAAGTTGACAGCATTACTCGCAGGGTTCCAAAGGGTATGTATACAAATTTTGGTTAAGATCGGTGAAACGGTGTAGAATTGTGCCAACGGGCCTAAATGCAAGGGATGGAGTAATTTCTCCGCAATTTCAATTAGACAGTGTTACTCGCAGGGTTCCAAAGGGTAAGTATACAAATGTTGGTTCTGATCGTTAAAACGGTGTAGATTTGTATGCATCACGGACAAACTTTTTGCTTTATATATATAGATTCTCTGACTTATATATTCTCTTATTACCTTATTTCCTTACTTTCTTCTTTAATCATCGCTCTTGGCGGAATTCACTTGCTTACTAATCATCGGTATTGGCGGAATTCACTTACTAATCATCGCTATTAGCGGAATTCAATCACTAATCATCGCTATTGGCGGAATTCACTTACTAATCATCGCTCTAGGCGGAATTCACTTATTTACTAATCATCGCTTTTGGCGGAATTCATGTACTAATCATCGCTCTTGGCGGAATTCACTTACTTATCGTCGCTCTTGGCGGAATTCACTTACAAATCATTGCTATTGGCGGAATTCACTTACTAATCATCGCTCTAGGCGGAATTCACTTACTAATCATCACTCTTGGCGGTATTCACTTACTAATCATCGCTATTGGCGGAATTCACTTGCTAATCATCGCTCTTGGCGGTATTCACTTACTAATCATCGCTCTAGGCGGAATTCACTTACTAATCATCGCTCTTGGCGGAATTCACTTACTAATCATCGCTATTGGCGGAATTCACTTACTAATCATCGCTCTTGGCGGAATTCACTTACTAATCATTGCTATTGGCGGAATTCACTTACTTACTAATCATTGCTATTGGCGGAATTCACTTACTTACTAATCATCGCTATTGGCGGAATTCACTTACTAATCATCGCTCTTGGCGGAATTCACTTACTAATCATCGCTCTTGGCGGAATTCACTTACTAATCATTGCTATTGGCGGAATTCACTTACTTACTAATCATTGCTATTGGCGGAATTCACTTACTTACTAATCATTGCTATTGGCGGAATTCACTTAATTACTAATCATCGCTATTGGCGGAATTCACTTACTAATCATCGCTCTTGGCGGAATTCACTTATTTACTAATCATTGCTATTGGCGGAATTCACTTACTTACTAATCATCGCTATTGGCGGAATTCAATTACTAATCATCGCTCTTGGCGGAATTCACTTGCTTACCAATCATCGCTATTGGCGGAATTCACTTACTAATCATCGCTCTTGGCGGTATTCACTTACTAATCATCGCTCTTGGCGGTATTCACTTACTAATCATCGCTCTTGGCGGAATTCACTTGCTTACTAATCATCGCTATTGGCGGAATTCACTTACTAATCATCGCTCTTGGCGGTATTCACTTACTAATCATCGCTCTTGGCGGTATTCACTTACTAATCATCGCTCTTGGCGGAATTCACTTGCTTACTAATCATCGCTCTTGGCGGAATTCACTTACTAATCATCGCTCTTGGCGGTATTCACTTACTAATCATCGCTCTTGGCGGAATTCACTTGCTTACTAATCATCGCTATTGGCGGAATTCACTTGCTTACTAATCATCGCTATTGGCGGTATTCACTTACTAATCATCGGTATTGGCGGAATTCACTTACTTACTAATCATCGCTATTGGCGGAATTCACTTACTAATCATCGCTCTTGGCGGTATTCACTTACTAATCATCGCTCTTGGCGGAATTCACTTGCTTACTAATCATCGCTCTTGGCGGAATTCACTTGCTTACTAATCATCGGTATTGGCGGAATTCACTTACTTACTAATCATCGCTATTGGCGGAATTCACTTACTAATCATCGCTATTGGCGGAATTCACTTACTTACTAATCATCGCTATTGGCGGAATTCACTTACTAATCATCGCTCTTGGCGGTATTCACTTACTAATCATCGCTCTTGGCGGAATTCACTTGCTTACTAATCATCGCTCTTGGCGGAATTCACTTGCTTACTAATCATCGGTATTGGCGGAATTCACTTACTTACTAATCATCGCTATTGGCGGAATTCACTTACTAATCATCGCTCTTGGCGGAATTCACTTATTTACTAATCATTGCTATTGGCGGAATTCACTTACTTACTAATCATCGCTCTTGGCGGAATTCACTTGCTTACTAATCATCGGTATTGGCGGAATTCACTTACTAATCATCGCTATTAGCGGAATTCAATCACTAATCATCGCTATTGGCGGAATTCACTTACTAATCATCGCTCTAGGCGGAATTCACTTATTTACTAATCATCGCTTTTGGCGGAATTCATGTACTAATCATCGCTCTAGGCGGAATTCACTTATTTACTAATCATCGCTCTTGGCGGAATTCACTTACTAATCATTGCTATTGGCGGAATTCACTTACTTACTAATCATCGCTATTGGCGGAATTCAATCACTAATCATCGCTATTAGCGGAATTCAATCACTAATCATCGCTATTGGCGGAATTCACTTACTTATCATCGCTATTAGCGGAATTCAATCACTAATCATCGCTATTAGCGGAATTCAATCACTAATCATCGGTATTGGCGGAATTCACTTACTAATCATCGCTCTAGGCGGAATTCACTTATTTACTAATCATCGCTTTTGGCGGAATTCATGTACTAATCATCGCTCTAGGCGGAATTCACTTATTTACTAATCATCGCTCTTGGCGGAATTCACTTACTAATCATTGCTATTGGCGGAATTCACTTACTTACTAATCATCGCTATTGGCGGAATTCAATCACTAATCATCGCTATTAGCGGAATTCAATCACTAATCATCGCTATTGGCGGAATTCACTTACTTATCATCGCTATTAGCGGAATTCAATCACTAATCATCGCTATTAGCGGAATTCAATCACTAATCATCGGTATTGGCGGAATTCATTTACTAATCATCGCTATTGGCGGAATTCACTTATTTACTAATCATCGCTATTGGCGGAATTCACTTACTTACTAATCATCGCTATTGGCGGAATTCACTTACTAATCATCGCTCTTGGCGGAATTCACTTACTAATCATCGCTCTAGGCGGAATTCACTTACTTACTAATCATCGCTATTGGCGGAATTCACTTACTAATCATCGCTCTTGGCGGTATTCACTTACTAATCATCGCTCTTGGCGGAATTCACTTACTTATTAATCATCGCTCTTGGCGGAATTCACTTACTTACTAATCATCGCTATTGGCGGAATTCACTTACTAATCATCGCACTTGGCGGAATTCACTTACTTATTAATCATCGCTCTTGGCGGAATTCACTTACTTACTAATCATCGCTATTGACGGAATTCACTTATTTACTAATCATCGCTATTGGCGGAATTCACTTATTTACTAATCATCGCTATTGGCGGAATTCACTTATTTACTAATCATCGCTATTGGCGGAATTCACTTACTAATCATCGCTCTTGGCGGAATTCACTTATTTACTAATCATCGCTATTGGCGGAATTCACTTACTAATCATCGCTATTGGCGGTATTCACTTACTAATCATCGCTCTTGGCGGAATTCACTTACTTATTAATCATCGCTCTTGGCGGAATTCACTTACTAATCATCGCTCTTGGCGGAATTCACTTACTTATTAATCATCGCTATTGGCGGTATTCACTTACTAATCATCGCTCTTGGCGGAATTCACTTACTTATTAATCATCGCTCTTGGCAGAATTCACTTACTAATCATCGCTCTTGGCGGTATTCACTTACTAATCATCGCTCTTGGCGGAATTCACTTACTTATTAATCATCGCTATTGGCGGAATTCTCTTACTAATCATCGCTATTGGCGGTATTCACTTACTAATCATCGCTCTTGGCGGAATTCACTTACTTATTAATCATCGCTCTTGGCGGAATTCACTTACTAATCATCGCTCTTGGCGGTATTCACTTACTTATTAATCATCGCTTTTGGCGGAATTCATGTACTAATCATCGCTCTAGGCGGAATTCATGTACTAATCATCGCTCTAGGCGGAATTCACTTACTTACTAATCATCGCTCTTGGCGGAATTCACTTACTTATTAATCATCGCTCTTGGCGGAATTCACTTACTAACCATGGCTATTGGCGGTATTCACTTACTAATCATCGCTATTGGCGGAATTCACTTACTTATTAATCATCGCTCTTGTCGGAATTCACTTCCTAATCATCGCTCTTGGCGGTATTCACTTACTTATTAATCATCGCTTTTGGCGGAATTCATTTACTAATCATCGCTTTTGGCGGAATTCATGTACTAATCATCGCTCTAGGCGGAATTCACTTACTTACTAATCATCGCTCTTGGCGGAATTCACTTACTTATTAATCATCGCTCTTGGCGGAATTCACTTACTAACCATCGCTATTGGCGGTATTCACTTACTAATCATCGCTCTTGGCGGAATTCACTTACTTATTAATCATCGCTATTGGCGGAATTCACTTACTTATTAATCATCGCTATTGGCGGAATTCACTTACTTATTAATCATCGCTAATGGCGGAATTCACTTACTTATTAATTATCGCTATTGGCGGAATTCACTTACTTACTAATCATCGCTATTGGCGGAATTCACTTACTTAGTAATCATCGCTATTGGCGGAATTCACTTACTTATTAATCATCGCTATTGGCGGAATTGACTTATTTACTAATCATCGCTCTTGGCGGAATTCACTTACTTATTAATCATCGCTCTTGGCGGAATTCACTTACTAACCATCGCTATTGGCGGTATTCACTTACTAATCATCGCTATTGGCGGAATTCACTTACTTAGTAATCATCGCTATTGGCGGAATTCACTTACTTATTAATCATCGCTATTGGCGGAATTCACTTACTTACTAATCATCGCTATTGGCGGAATTCACTTACTTGGTAATCATCGCTATTGGCGGAATTCACTTACTAATCATCGCTCTTGGCGGAATTCACTTATTTACTAATCATCGCTATTGGCGGAATTCACTTACTAATCATCGCTATTGACGGAATTCACTTATTTACTAATCATCGCTATTGGCGGAATTCACTTATTTACTAATCATCGCTATTGGCGGAATTCACTTACTAATCATCGCTATTGACGGAATTCACTTATTTACTAATCATCGCTATTGGCGGAATTAACTCACTTACTAATCATCGCTATTGGCGGAATTAACTCACTTACTAATCATCGCTATTGGCGGAATTAACTCACTTACTAATCATCGCTATTGGTGGAATTCACTTACTAATCATCGCTCTAGGCGGAATTCACTTACTTACTAATCATCGCTATTGGCGGAATTCACTTACTAATCATCGCTCTTGGCGGAATTCACTTACTAATCATCGCTCTTGGCGGAATTCACTTATTAATCATCGCTCTTGGCGGAATTCACTTACTAATCATCGCTATTGGCGGTATTCACTTATTAATCATCGCTATTGGCGGAATTCACTTACTTATTAATCATCGCTATTGGCGGAATTCACTTACTTATTAATCATCGCTATTGGCGGAATTCACTTACTTATTAATCATCGCTAATGGCGGAATTCACTTACTTATTAATTATCGCTATTGGCGGAATTCACTTACTTATTAATCATCGCTATTGGCGGAATTCACTTACTTAGTAATCATCGCTATTGGCGGAATTCACTTACTTAGTAATCATCACTCTTGGCGGAATTCACTTACTTACTAATCATCGCTATTGGCGGAATTCACTTACTTAGTAATCATCGCTATTGGCGGAATTCACTTACTTATTAATCATCGCTATTGGCGGAATTCACTTACTTAGTAATCATCGCTATTGGCGGAATTCACTTACTTATTAATCATCGCTATTGGCGGAATTCACTTACTTATTAATCATCGCTATTGGCGGAATTCACTTACTTAGTAATCATCGCTATTGGCGGAATTCACTTACTTATTAATTATCGCTATTGGCGGAATTCACTCACTTACTAATCATCGCTATTGGCGGAATTCACTTACTAATCATCGCTATTGGCTTAATTTACTTACTAATCATCACTCTTGGCGGAATTCACTTACTTATTAATCATCGCTATTGGCGGAATTCACTTACTTAGTAATCATCGCTATTGGCGGAATTCACTTACTTATTAATCATCGCTATTGGCGGAATTCATTTACTAATCATCGCTATTGTCGGTATTCACATACTAATCATCGATCTTGGCGGAATTCACTTGCTTATCATCGCTCTTGGCGGAATTCACTTACTAATCATCGCTCTTGGCGGAATTCACTTACTAATCATCGCTATTGGCGGTATTCACTTATTAATCATCGCTATTGGTGGTATTCACTTACTAATCATCGCTATTGGCGGTATTCATTACTAATCATCGCTCTCGGCGGAATTCACTTACTTATAAATCATCGCTATTGGCGGAATTCACTTACTAATCATCGCTCTTGGCGGAATTCACTTGCTTATCATCGCTCTTGGCGGAATTCACTTACTAATCATCGCTCTAGGCGGAATTCACTTATTTACTAATCATCGCTATTGGCGATATTCACTTACTAATCATCGCTATTGGCGGTATTAACTCACTTGCTAATCATCGGTATTGGCGGAATTCACTCACTTACTAATCATCGCTATTGGCGAAAATTCACTTACTTATTAATCATCGCTATTGGCGGAATTCACTTACTTACTAATCATCGCTATTGGCGGAATTCACTTACTCACTAATCATCGCTATTGGCGGAATTCACTCACTTACTAATCATCGCTATTGGCGGAATTCACTTACTTATTAATCATCGCTATTGGCGGAATTCTCTTACTAATCATCGCTATTGGCTTAATTTACTTACTAATCATCACTCTTGGCGGAATTCACTTACTTATTAATCATCGCTATTGGCGGAATTCACTTACTTATTAATCATCGCTATTGGCGGAATTCACTTACTTATTAATCATCGCTATTGGCGGAATTCACTCACTTACTAATCTTCGCTATTGGCGGAATTCACTTACTTATTAATCATCGCTATTGGCGGAATTCACTTACTTAGTAATCATCGCTATTGGCGGAATTCACTTACTTATTAATCATCGCTATTGGCGGAATTCACTTTCTAATCATCGCTATTGGCGGTATTCACTTACTAACCATCGCTCTTGGCGGAATTCACTTACTTATTAATCATCGCTATTGGCGGAATTCACTTACTAATCATCGCTATTGGCGGTATTCACTTACTAATCATCGCTATTGGTGGTATTCACTTACTAATCATCGCTATTGGCGGTATTCACTTACTAATCATCGCTCTCGGCGGAATTCACTTACTTATTAATCATCGCTATTGGCGGAATTCACTTACTAATCATCGCTATTGGCGATATTCACTTACTAATCATCGCTATTGGCGGTATTCACTCACTTGCTAATCATCGGTATTGGCGGAATTCACTCACTTACTAATCATCGCTATTGGCGAAAATTCACTTACTTATTAATCATCGCTATTGGCGGAATTCACTTACTTACTAATCATCGCTATTGGCGGAATTCACTTACTCACTAATCATCGCTATTGGTGGATTTCACTCACTTACTAATCATCGCTATTGGCGGAATTCACTTACTTATTAATCATCGCTATTGGCGGAATTCTCTTACTAATCATCGCTATTGGCTTAATTTACTTACTAATCATCACTCTTGGCGGAATTCACTTACTTATTAATCATCGCTATTGGCGGAATTCACTTACTTATTAATCATCGCTATTGGCGGAATTCACTTAGTTATTAATCATCGCTATTGGCGGAATTCACTCACTTACTAATCATCGCTATTGGCGGAATTCACTTACTAATCATCGCTATTGGCTTAATTTACTTACTAATCATCACTCTTGGCGGAATTCACTTACTTATTAATCATCGCTATTGGCGGAATTCACTTACTTATTAATCATCGCTATTGGCGGAATTCACTTACTTATTAATCATCGCTATTGGCGGAATTCACTTACTTATTAAGCATCGCTATTGGCGGAATTCACTTAGTTACTTATCATCGCTATTGGCGGAATTCACTTACTTACTAATCATCGCTACTGGCGGAATTCACTTACTTATTAATCATCGCTATTGGCGAAATTCACTTACTAATCATCGCTCTTGGCGGAATTAGCTACACCTCGCTTTTGGTGACATTTCCTTGCATACTAACTAGCTAACTTAATTACTAGGAGCTCTGTGTTTGTGTGTTTTATGTATGTGTGTTGTTCATTCTTCGTCGCTGGCTGGTCTGTAATGACGTCATCACTCAGCGCGGTTGATGCCATGATTGTTTTAGGGCGAAATGTCCCCTCGGCCACTGATTTGGTATGGACCCTTAATGTGTGCTTTGGGCTAGCAATTTCAGAGTCCTTCGACTGGCTAGTTCCGTGTTGCCCGTGGCCTGTCTGCGGTTTTATGGTTAACGCCCTTTGATCATAATAGTGTGATATTAGGGCATCAGGATAGGAGTGTTAGGAAATGCTGCTTTACGCTGGACTTACACAGTTGCATAATGTTCTGAATGTTAGTTGGTAGTTTGGATGGCTCCATTACTTCGTATTGGGGTATGTTTTGTAGGTGTGGAGATTAGCCTGCATGGTTCAGGATGGTTGATTATTGAGCTTCTTGTTATTTGCTCGTTTATTTTGGTCAGGAAATGAGGTTCCATTAATATTAGGGAATGATGTCCTATCTGTACTGTTAGTGAGCTTAGCATGGTTAAATTAGGGGATCAGGTTCCATTAATAAGGGTTGCATGCTGGCTGTGGTAGTTTAATTTTGGGTATGTACATTTTTTGTTAAGTAAGGTGCTAGGATATGGAGTTAGTAGCGTAAACGATTGCGCCTGTATACAGTGTTCTTAGTTCCGCGTGTTTAATTTTAACACAAGTCTTGTGCGTTTTATTTTGATGTGCCGCCTGTCACTCGCTAGTGCTAATTGACGTCATATATTTGTACGCCCCCTACGTAAAGGAAGTGTGTTTGTGCATGTGACGTATATGTGTATTACGTAACAGCGTCTAGTTGTCTCTCTCTCTCTCTGACTGACACTGTCTTGCTTGTACTGAGCGGACTTTTGTGCCGTCTTCCGCGCTCTTCATTTGATAACTGTCTGCCGCTCATTAATTTTTTCTTCCGCTGATAGCAATAGATTGCTCCTGTGTTCTGCTGAGATGTAATAATAATACTAGTAATAATATTACCGTTTTCCCCATAGCTGGATCAAGTTTTATGAGTCTGACCTCTGCTTCTCTTAATCTCGTAGTGTAAGTTCTGTAACTAGTAACAATACCAAATACCAGCCTCTATCTTATATTCTGCTCCGTTGTGGCAGTTAATGTGTGCCTACGCAATGACTATATCTCTCTCGTTAAAATACCCCTCTTTCTCTCCATAAAGTTTAATAACTGTGCAACTATAAATGGTTGATATTCACTATCTTGAAATGACAGCTTTATCCAACCAATGATACTTCGTTCCATGATGATAATTATACTATAGTGATACTGTTAATACTAGTAGAAAATGGGGGCGAATTAATGATAAAGTTATTATGCTAGGGGTAGTTTTCCTAGGATCTAATGATAATAGTTCTTGCGCCTTGTTAATAATAATTGTGTTGGGAATGACAGTTCTAATGGGTTGGCATTGCACGCTTGCTTCTATGTGGGGAATGTGTCCTAATCTAGTGTTTGTTGTGGACGTTAGTGTTAAATAGGAATTAACAGGTTCTTGTTGGTCGCTGTTTGGAAGTGAAATTGAAAGTATCTATGTTATTATTATGGGTTCTAAGGACTGGTCGCGGTTGTAAATTTGTTACCTTAGCTTAAAAGTTTGCTGCCTACTGCGATGCAGCTGTTCAATTTATTCGTTCGCTTTCCTCATTTATTAGTTAATTGTGGGTGGTTTCTTTAATGTTTCTCCCTTATAGTGGCTGAGTGTTCCCCGTATATTTTGGTGTGTGGATGAGTTCTCCATTGTGTTCCGTGTTTATTGCAATGTTACTGTATTTGCTTGACGGTCCGTAACTCTGTAAATACTGAAATTGTCGCGTTTCGCTGAAGTGTTCTTAGTGGATTTACCGTCCTTATCCTACTTGTATGTCTTGTGCTGGCGTTTGTTGCGTAGTGTGCTGTTCCGTGGTTGGTCACTTCTATTTCAGGAAAATGCTTCTCAACGTTTTTGCGTTTACTTGTCCCCTGGCATTGGCGAAACTTGTTGTGTGACCTCTAAGTGTTCGTCCCTTGTGATGTATTCCTCATTTAACTATGTGTTCCTCGTATACTTGGGTGTGATGATGTATTCCTTGTTCGACTTTCAGTGTTTCATTATACTGCAATGGCAGGTAAACTTCCCTTAAGTTATCCCTGCTCCTTGTTCTCTACGAAGTTACGTATTGGCCTGTTATTATTATATATGTCCACTTTATAGCTTGTCTACTCTTAAGTATTGGTCGGCCATGCCTCAGTGTAATTAATTAAATATGTGTATTACTGTACTCGGAAATGTCCCCTGATATGAAATGTACTGGATCATGTGGAGGAATCAAAATGTGAGACTCCGTAAATAGTTGATATTATTGTCTGGCAGGTAGCTGGCATTTTACAGCTTATTGAACTGATGATCCACTTAGCATTTGATGATATAAATGGTCCCTGCTCGTAGGTAAAGCGCAATGACGCTGTAATGTCGCCGTAAGCGTCATCCCCTACTCCACGGCTATTGATGGAGATGATTCCTAATAGCAGGTTTTACCGTATGGAGAGATGCCAACTATTACAGATTATTGAACTGATGATCCACTTAGCATTTGATGATATAAATGGTCCCTGCTCGTAGGTAAAGTGCAATGACGCTGTAATGTCGCCGTAAGCGTCATACCCTACTCGGCGGCTATTGATGGAGATGATTCCTAATAGCAGGTTTCACCGTATGCAGAGATGCCAACTATTATAGCTTATTGAACTGATGATCCACTTAGCATTTGATGATATAAATGGTCCCTGCTCGTAGGTAAAGCGCAATGACGCTGTAATGTCACTGAAAGCGCCATCCCCTACTCCGCGGCTATTGATGGAGATGATTCCTAATAGCAGGTTTTACCGTATGGAGAGATGCCAACTATTACAGCTTATTGAACTGATGATCCACTTAGCATTTGATGATATAAATGGTCCCTGCTCGTAGGTAAAGCGCAATGACGCTGTAATGTCACTGAAAGCGCCATCCCCTACTCCGCGGCTATTGATGGAGATGATTCCTAATAGCAGGTTTTACCCTATGCAGAGGTGCCAACTATTAGAGCTTATTGAACTGATGATCCACTTAGCATTTGATGATATAAATGGTCCCTGCTCGTAGGTAAAGCGCAATGACGCTGTAATGTCGCCGTAAGCGGCATCCCCTACTCCGCGGCTATTGATGGAGATGATTCCTAATAGCAGGTTTTACCGTATGGAGAGATGCCAACTATTACAGCTTATTGAACTGATGATCCACTTAGCATTTGATGATATAAATGGTCCCTGCTCGTAGGTAAAACGAAATGGCGCTGTAATGTCGCCGTAAGCGGCATCCCCTACTCCGCGACTATTGATGGAGATGATTCCTAATAGCAGGTTTTACCGTATGGAGAGTTGCCAACTATTGCAGCTTATTGAACTGATGATCCACTTAGCATTAGATGATATAAATGGTCCCTGCTCGTAGGTAAAGCGCAATGACGCTGTAATGTCGCCGTAAGCGGCATCCCCTACTCCGCGGCTATTGATGGAGATGATTCCTAATAGCAGGTTTTACCCTATGCAGAGGTGCCAACTATTACAGCTTAGTGAATTGATGATCCACTTAGCATTTGATGGTATAAATGGTCCCTGCTCGTAGGTAAAGCGCAATGACGCTGTAATGTCGCCGTAAGCGGCATCCCCTACTCCGCGGCTATTGATGGAGATGATTCCTAATAGCAGGTTTTACCCTATGCAGAGGTGCCAACTATTACAGCTTAGTGAATTGATGATCCACTTAGCATTTGATGATATAAATGGTCCCTGCTCGTAGGTAAAGCGCAATGACGCTGTAATGTCGCCGTAAGCGGCATCCCCTACTCCGCGGCTATTGATGGAGATGATTCCTAATAGCAGGTTGTACCGTATGGAGAGTTGCCAACTATTACAGCTTATTGAACTGATGATCCACTTAGCATTTGATGATATAAATGGTCCCTGCTCGTAGGTAAAGCGTAATGACGCTGTAATGTCGCCGTAAGCGGCATCCCCTACTCCGCGGCTATTGATGGAGATGATTCCTAATAGCTGGTTTTACCGTATGGAGAGATGCCAACTATTACAGCTTATTGAACTGATGATCCACTTTGCATTAGATGATATAAATGGTCCCTGCTCTTAGGTAAAGCGCAATGACGCTGTAATGTCGCCGTAAGCGGCATCCCCTACTCCGCGGCTATTGATGGAGATGATTCCTAATAGCAGGTTTTACCCTATGAAGAGGTGTCAACTATTACAGCTTATTGAACTGATGATCCACTTAGCATTTGGTGATATAAATGGTTCCTGCTCGTAGGTAAAGCGTAATGACGCTGTAATGTCGTGGGAAGCGGCATCCCCTACTCCGCGGCTATTGATGGAGATGATTCCTAATAGCAGGTTTTACCGTATGGAGAGATGCCAACTATTACAGCTTATTGAACTGATGATCCACTTAGCATTTGATGATATAAATGGTCCCTGCTCGTAGGTAAAGCGCAATGACGCTGTAATGTCGCCGTAAGCGGCATCCCCTACTCCGCGGCTATTGATGGAGATGATTCCTAATAGCAGGTTTTACCGTATGGAGAGATGCCAACTATTACAGCTTATTGAACTGATGATCCACTTAGCATTTGATGATATAAATGGTCCCTGCTCGTAGGTAAAGCGCAATGACGCTGTAATGTCCCCGTAAGCGGCATCCCCTACTCCGCGGCTATTGATGGAGATGATTCCTAATAGCAGGTTTTACCCTATGCAGAGGTGCCAACTATTATAGCTTATTGAACTGATGATCCACTTAGCATTTGATGATATAAATGGTCCCTGCTCGTAGGTAAAGCGCAATGACGCTGTAATGTCGCCGTAAGCGGCATCCCCTACTCCGCGGCTATTGATGGAGATGATTCCTAATAGCAGGTTTTACCGTATGGAGAGTTGCCAACTATTACAGCTTAGTGAATTGATGATCCACTTAGCATTTGATGATATAAATGGTCCCTGCTCGTAGGTAAAGCGCAATGACGCTGTAATGTCGCCGTAAGCGGCATCCCCTACTCCGCGGCTATTGATGGAGATGATTCCTAATAGCAGGTTTTACCGTATGGAGAGTTGCCAACTATTGCAGCTTATTGAACTGATGATCCACTTAGCATTTGGTGATATAAATGGTCCCTGCTCGTAGGTAAAGCGTAATGACGCTGTAATGTCGCCGTAAGCGGTATCCCCTACTCGGCGGCTATTGATGGACATGAGTCCTAATAGCAGGTTTTACCCTATGCAGAGGTGCCAACTATTAGAGCTTATTGAACTGATGATCCACTTAGCATTTGATGATATAAATGGTCCCTGCTCGTAGGTAAAGCGTAATGACGCTGTAATGTCGCCGTAAGCGGCATCCCCTACTCCGCGGCTATTGATGGAGATGATTCCTAATAGCAGGTTTTACCGTATGGAGAGATGCCAACTATTACAGCTTATTGAACTGATGATCCACTTAGCATTTGATGATATAAATGGTCCCTGCTCGTAGGTAAAGCGCAATGACGCTGTAATGTCGCCGTAAGCGGCATCTCCTACTCCGCGGCTATTGATGGAGATGATTCCTAACAGCAGGTTTTACCGTATGGAGATTTGCCAACTATTACAGATTGTCCGTAATTATTACGGATTCCACTTCACGTTTACGGCATTACGGTCAAAGGGAAATTATTACGGAAAAGTGACATCACGAAAAAATACATTTCTATGAAAAAGAAGGAAAGTTACAGGGTGTTTACCAGTAACGAAAAGTAACGAAAGTAATGACAAAGTACAGTAACTAATTTACAAACAGGTAAACTATGTCTGGATAGTTGGAGGTAACGAAAATTCGCCGAGGTCGGTTGAAATCGTTTAAACTCGCTCCGCTTGGCTCACAGATTGCGATGGAGCCGATTGCGTATGATATATTTCTCCGTGCCCGACCTCAAGGAAATGCATACTGAGGATACCTTGGGTCGTATACATCAGTCCAACGTATACTTTCGGTATTTAGAGGAGTTTCTATTTTTGTGTGAAATATTTTTCTGTATTATTAGGAAACCTGACTCTCCGCGAGACTTTTATTCGCGAAAACTTTCCCAACTTCAACAGAAACCTCTCATTTTCGTTATTGACCTCTAAATTTGGAGACTACCTCAAATTGAAGTCCAGAAATAACGCGAAATAATTTAATGTCGCATTCTTGGGAAATGATCCAGTTTCGAAAAAAAAACGTGAAAATGCTTCGAAAAACGTATATTTGAAAAATCTATCCGTCTCGAAAATTTGCGACATCCAGTATGGTTAATTCTAAATTCCGTCATGTCGACTTTTCCTTCGATCTTTGGTTCCATCGGATAATTTAACCAGTTATAACGTGTATCAATCGTGATTCAAATTCGAAAGAAAATGTGCCCTCTTGTCGTATTATTCATGCAATCCTATCAGAATAATTCTTAATATGCGATATCTACTTCGAACGTTCACCCACCAAATCACGACTTGTCTGCGCGAAAGTCGTCAAACGGACCAAGATCGACGCAGGTTGTGTAAAATCATAAACCCGTGCCCAATCGCGAACTTGTGACTACGAGGACTGCGGGATTCCTGTCAAAGGTGATTGGGCACCCTTCACGAAACATCCCCAAAACCTACTCGTGACTTTTCCCATGACCGTATACTTAAAAGCATACGGGGAGCGAGAAGTGCGTCAACTCTTTTAGAAATGACAGACCACGTAGCATCGCGATACTCATTTCTTCTCGTGATCCATCGTGAACTCCCAACCACAGCATAGGGACAGCGGGAATCACGACGCCGACTATGCAACATGTCTAATAACTGCATGTGAATTTTAACCATGCCCAACCTCGAGCTTGCCTCCGCCATTCTGCCAGGACAGATATATAGGCAGACAATCATTGAACGGCCGGGTGCGGCACCGATTGCATATTATCGCGTTCTCAGTGACCAACCGCGAGGATATCGTGATTCTCGTATCACGGCCGAAAGCGGAAATGATTGCGATATTTCTCCGCATTCGATGACGAGAACAACACTGGATTCTTTTCAAACGTACAGCAACTGGTACCGATTGCGTAATTATGCTATATTTTCCCGATCCCACCTCAAGGACAACAAGAAGTTCCGTGAAGAACTATACAGCCTACTTTTCATGCCAGTGATTATTCTACAGAATATGAACCTATCTAGAATAATGACGAAATTAAGTTGCTAATATGGAAATTTCCAATTAGTTCGAAATACTGTATACCTGGCATAATGTATCCTAATAGAGCACTACAGTTGGCAGCCCTGATGACTGAATATATTCTTAGTCCCATTTCTTAAGGTACAAAATACAAAATTTGGTTGAAGTCCAATGAATAGCATGGACGTTACATGCAGTTAAACATTGGATCTAACAGCGCGCGTAAAATCATGTTGGCAACAATGTCATGCATGTATTGGTCAGAAATAATCTGAAATAATATGATCTATTGTTGTGTCAATTTTGAATGAAATCCATTGGTTAGTATAGAAGTTACATGCATTTTAAAATTGGACCTATCAGCAGGCTTAGAATCATGTTGGCAGCACTGACGTATATTAGTTACTCCAAATTCGTCTAGAATGCCAGGTACTATACGTGTGCAAAGTTTAGAGCTATTGGCTTGCATACTTTCTGATATATTGATATTAGGGTAACAAAAATAGGGACAGCACATATTAACAGTTGGCAGCCCTGGTTGCTCCTTAGAATACGCATAGTCATATCTGTTATGGTACACAAAGCACATACGAAATTTGGTTGAAATCCAAATGATAGTATGGAAGTTACATGTATTTAAAGTTGGACCTGTCAGCAGGCTTAGAATCATGTTGGTAGCACTGACGTATATAAGTTACTCCAAATTAATATAGAATGTCAGGTACTATACGTGTGCATAGTTTAAAGCTGTCGGCTTGCATACTTTCTGATATATTGGTATTTTGATAAAATAAATTAGGAGCATTTATTAACAGTTGGCAGCCCTGGTAGGTCTTAAGAATACGCTCAGTCATATCTGGTTATGTACACATACAACATACGAAATTTGGTTGAATTCCAATTGATAGTGTAGAAGTTATATGCATTTAAAAATTGGACCTATCAGGAGGCTTATAATCATTTTGGCAACACTGACATGTTTGGCCTCCTGGAAATTAATCTCAAATATTATGTTCTGTACGTGTGCCAATTTTGAAATAGCTCCCATTCATACTTTCCAAGATATCCAACATGGAGCTCAAATTTCAATTGCGATTTTTTAGCAGTTGGTAACACTGACATCATTTTCAAATATGGCCGTGAGATATGCAGGTATAGATCTTTACTCCTACCGAATTTTGTTTCGATTGCTGCAGCCGTTTAGGAGTTGATAGGGGGGGACACACACACAGCCAGACAGACAGAAGGACAGACAGACAGACAGACACACATTTGCCCGATCTCATAAGTCTACTTTTTCCTCATTTTTGCAAAATGTGAAAAGTAGGCTAATAAAAATCTCGTCAATCGACTATAAAAGTGACACCAATTATGTATATTGCGATTTTTCTCCGTGTATCGTGAAAACTACGGCAATCTCTTCAAACGGCTGAGGCCAGCTAGGATCGTGTAGCATTTCTCTTAGAATGAAGGTTTCCTATTCATCTCTTGATTATTTTGTTCAAAGATTCCCAAGTTTGGGCAAGGAAAGTGAACATGATAAACTTGAAGAGGGATTTGCTGTTTACCAGTGTGATACTTTCCCTAAATATATTTGACAAGGACCTAGAATTGATGTAAACTGGGGCAACATTAGTTAGTTATTGTTGTTTTAAGGGACGGATCTACGAGGTCATCGGCTGAGCTTTAAGAAAACGAAAGTGGATTGTTCAAGTATAAGACTTTCAGTAATGTGGTATTTGCAATATTACGTGTACCTCACAGTAACTCTCCCACAGAAAGAATTTTTCAGTGTTGTTAGGAAAAATCAGACAGAACTCAGACCTACATTAAGCACATCTATACTGGAATCGCTTGTGATTCAGAAGACTAAAATGTCATCACACGGGGAAGTATGTTACAAGAAAACTTTCACGGAAAACCAGTTACTGGGGGCAAAACAAGCTACAAGAAATTATTGTTGCTAGTTTCTAACACATCTAACTCACTCTGTATTTTTGTTGCAGTATCCTGTACCTGGTTTGAGTTAGTTTCCACAATATCTAACTTTGTGTTGGTCTCCACAATACATAACCTTTCTTGTGCATCTGAAGAACTATTCTGAATTTTAATAACTCTTCCTTTAAGTGTGTTGCTTCACCTCGCATTTTGGTAACATCGCCTAGTAAGTTTACCTAAGCTTTTCATAACTTGTGTTGAACTATTTTGCAATCGTGTGACATTATCTATAACCTTTGTGGTACTACTCTGAAATCTTTTAACATTTTCATTTACAGAAGTAACAGTGGTTTGTATTTCCTTAAGAGAATCCTGCATTTGGTTAATCTCCTCTTTGACACTTTCTTTAACCAATTTACAATTTTTCTCGGGTTTCTCCTTCACACGTTTAAAACTCTTTTGAGAATATGTGCGAATACCTTCCAAGTCATTGGTGAAGGGTTCCATTTTCCCCTGCTCATCCTTAAACATACCGTGAACATCTTCCACGGTCATCGTCCACATTATAATGGCACAATGAGAAATGAGGAACACTGCATATATAGTAGCATGAGAATACTTTGGAGTAACCATTTTCTACCATGGATGTAAATTGTCGTTCTAACATTTATCTTATATCTATCATTAACATAGTCCTACACTACCTCATAATTTTAGCTTTGAATATCAGTCTAGCTGGTTGCGCCGAGACTCAGCCGCCATCAACTCATGCGTTTTGGAAGGTATCATGACTCTTGGTTTTCCGTTCAGCAACTCCGATGTGAATTTCCCTCTCTGACATTCATCGCACGATCTTATAATGCTCGGTATGGCAGATCTCATATTGGTCCAGATAAATCTCTCTTTGAGTGTATTAGGCCACCATGTCCTATAGAATGGTGTGCTAACCACACTAATTTCGAGACAAAATTAGAGAGCACGATTATGCGGAATTTTGTATGCTCGGCGTCTACGTATTTGCATACTAGATCCCCGCTCAGCACGCAGTGATGCGACTGTCTTCGAGTTGCAGTATAATCTGCATCTGCTATGTCCATAAAACACCTCAAGAACCTGTATATTTTCCTGATTGGAGCATGTCTCTTCTGTGACACACCGATTCTGGCTAATCTCCTAACGGTTTCCAGATCTTCTTCCTCCAATTGTAAATGGTTTATCTGCAAACTTCTAATTGGGATTTTTGATAACGCGTAAGCCAATAAATTATCATTACCTGGCTGGTGGATTATAGTTGCATTGAATTGCTGAGTGAATAGGGCCCATCGTGTTAACCTATCACTCGACATATCGGTCTGAAGCATAAACTGTAACGCCTTGTGATCGGTTACGAATATAATCTGGTGACTGATTAAAATCTCCTTCCAAACCTGAAGAGCTGTCACGAAAGCAAACACTTCTAGTTCTGTCGTGAAGTAGTTCTCTTCAAGTCGTTTCAACTTTCTACCAGTGAAAGCGATAGAGTGCTTGCATCCATGTTCGTCCTTTTGGTACAAGACAGCACTTATACCTACACGTGAAGCAACGGATTCAATGTAGAATATACCGTCAAAATCCGGATATTCTAACTTCATATTGTTCCTCAACATCTCTTTCGCTTTTTCAAAGGATTCGTCGGCGGTACTGGTCCACTTCCAACGATTGTTTTTCTTTAATAGTCATACAGAGGTGCCATGATCTCCGAATAGTTTGGACAGTGACTACTGCACCCTTATGATACATGCTGTATAATAATGTTTCATGTTAATTTTTATTCATCATATCTGAAGACACATTTGGTGCTGTTGGTGGTGTTGCAGATTGGTCAGAGTGAAGGGGCCAGTGAAGCAAGCGTGGTATTCTTAGCCGATTCCTGGAAGCCGTGTGGCCTGGAGTCTTTGTTAGGAAGGGTCAAGAGAGAGATGGAGAGGTGGTAATATACGCTTGAATCTAGCGACTCACAGAGAGACGCCTGGAGTGGCGCCAAATATGCGCGTGGGTTGAAAAAGCCCGCGAACTGTGTTCGGATTAATTGGCCGATCATTTGGGATCCGTTGGGCAGAAAGGTAACCTGCATGAAAAATGATAAAGAATGACACCTTGCCCGACCCGATAGCTCACTTGCTTCGATTTATAATAATTTTATTGTTCCCCCCACCTAATCTTTGACTCTCTTGTATAAATGTGTCCAAGATGCCTGTTTGGGACACACTTCTTCGAGGTCTCTGAGGAGGCGAAGTGCTGCCCGACGATTCACTGATTTTATTACGACGTAATTATAGGCGAAGTACTGCCCAAGTTGTTAAGTCTTTGTACTTGTAAATTTTGAACTAGACCATGGGTCTAACTGTAACTATTTTATTCTGTCATTATGAAGAGTGCGTGTGCAAGTGCGTGTGTAAATAGGGTAATATTTAATTAGGGAAAGTGGACGAATAATAATCGTAAAAGAACTGTGAGCGAAGTGAGTAACTCACGTTACAATTTAGTAGGTTGTTGTAGCAAAATTGAATTTGAACATTTCATTTTCATGAAGGCCAAGATGTCGACCACGTGGACCTGCATAGGTATGGTGACCATGGAATCATCTGTCCAGATGGTTATGGAGGAGTAGAGAGGCCCTGTGTGACCATGTCATGTGACGTGAGCTGAATCGAGTAGCTGAATGAATAAGTACCCCATTGAATTATTTCAAGCATGTAGCGAGATTTTTGGACTGGGATTTGTAAATAGTTTAATTTAGATTTTTGTTCGCATTGTTGCGGTTATTTGTAATTGCTGATAGGGTTTGTACCGACACTCATATATTAAATGTAGAATGTTGCGTGGCTATTTTTTTTATTTATATTGTGTAAATATTCAGAGTAATGTTAATCCAAGTGCCGCGTGTACTTGAGTGTATAATTTGTTTTGCGAACACGGGTTACAGGTCGTGTGATAAGTGAGACGTTTATAGATCTGATTTAAGAATAGAATGGGTGGAACCTTGATATTTGTGTTAGCTGTTTTAATTAAACAGGCGTTATTTTTAAAATTAAATTTGGTGTTTGCCTTTGCAACTATTTGAAGGGAACGGTCTGTTCTCTAGTTTTGTTAAGTAAATTTAAAATTTTCTGTTAGTATTTTTCTTCGGTCGAATCTGAGATCTGACGCGCTGCGTGTGGGTGGAATTATTATGTGTATATTTTTCAGGGATTGTCAAACCTGGTGGTGCGTGTATTAATGTGTATTGTGTCAAAATGTGTGATTTTTCTGCGCGGAGGAATTTGCTTTGGCTTTCCTCGTCTGCTGCTGTATGGGCGTCAGATGATGCTCATTGTTTGACTCTGAATGACTCCGAGGTGGATCTTTAATTCCGTGGGAATTAATGGATCTGATGGTATTTGTGACACACATAATTTGCTGCGAATCTTGGCGCTATGCGGTAGGCTAGCCTGGGATATTTATGACACACACATTTATTTTACTGTTGGTCAGTAATGAATCTACGTTCTTGATGAAGGCCTTAGCGCTCCATTGGGATATTTCTGCTCACGCCTCAGGTTATTGACATTGGCTGGCCAAGACATCCACCAGCGCCAGATCTAGATAAGACACGCTAATGAGTTGAGGGGACTGGGTTTGTTGTGACCTAGTTATTGCGAGTGCCTGTTTAGTCAAAATTTTGATAGTTTAAAGGGATTGCTGCTCACGCACGAAATGTAATCTCGTGTTTCGTTTAAAATGAATTCTTGTGTTGTTGTATATGATCGCTACTGAGTAATTTGATTTGTGTTTGATTTCCATGTAATTTGTTTGATTTTGTGTGACACCCTCTTGTGTGTCTTTGTAAGGTGACGACGGTCATCGGGTGATGTCAGTTAGTTAGGCACGTGCATTCGTACATTTTTTTTTTGATTGAAGTCCCGATAAGGCATTCTTTGTGTCTTTGACTCCTGGTCAAGGTTCCGAGCGGGAACCTCTGTTTTAGTTTGTAAGGCTAGCGATTGTCGGGTATTTGTAAATATTTGTTTAGTTGTAGTTGTATTCCCAGTACCATGTCTACCTCCTATTATACGGACCCGCAGCTTGTCGTGCTGTAGCCTATGGTCGCGGGTAGCGTATTAAAAGTACTTGTTCTTTTCAGTATCCTCGTCACATCGCCACACATGTTTTGAAGTGAGAGCAGGCCCATTGTTGGCCTGGAAACTTATATTAAATCTCCACAGAGAGACGTTGTTTATTTTTTTCATTTAATTAACGTGCGGGTGTAATTGGGAGTTGTTTATTTGTTGGTTGTTAATTGTTTTTTGTTTTTTAAACTGAAATTAAATTCATGTTAGTTAAATCTTGGCTTAACTTTTCTTTCTGTAGATATTTTTACCCATGTTCCTTGTTATGATAAGAAGCAATTAAATTTTAACAACAACGGTATGGACCGCAACACGTCCCTGAAAAGAATCTCATTCCGCTTCTTTACAAGGATGCACTACTTATGAATTGACAAGCTCCCACGAACTTTCTGATTTGCCTGACCTTAGTGGGCTTTGGGAATCTCATAATAGCTTCCACTTTCTCTAAGTTCGGGTGATAGATAACCTTCTTGATCAATAGTATGTCCGAGAAAATTAATTTTCTCGTGCAAGAAATGGCACTTATCAAAGTTTACCTTTATATTTGCGTCTCTTAAGTTCTCAAAAAGCTTACGCAAGTGCATCAAGTGTTCCTTTACATTCTGAGAAGATATGATCAAATCATCGATATAGCAAAGCACATTCTTCTTTGCCTCATGAGTGAGTTTTTTACCAAGGGCTCGAATTAGTGCTGGCCCACTATTTACTATACCAAATGGTACTCGCTGAAAAACCCAGGAAGTTTGGACAAAAAGAAAACCTGTGTACTGTTTACTCTCCTCCTCAAGTTATATTTGATAAAATGACGCTGTAATATCAAGGATTGAGAAACATGCCTTTCTTTAAATTTCCTCAAAGTCACGGATTTTCGGTGGTCGGTCTGCCCCGGGAAGAATGTTCATGTTAATTGTGCGTGCATCTAGGCATAAGCGTAATTGACCGTTATTCTTCTTTACCACAGTAATGGGGTTGATGCAAGAAGATGCTTGCTTCCTTATAATGCCATCGGCTTCCATATTCTTGATTATCCCTCGAACTTCTTCATAGTACTTTTCTGGAATATACATCCACTTCAGATATGGGGTTTCATCAGTTAATCTAATCTTGTATTTATAATCCTTAATTAACCCAGGCTTCTCATAAAAAATGTCATGAAATTCAATTAACAACTCCTCGAATTTATCTTTAATCTCTTCAAATCTTTCAGCTCTAGGGGTAGGCTTTTCTCTTCCATTCTCTTCCTCTTCAATGACATTAGTTATAATTTCTTCCCTATAATCTATATCTAGATTGCTATTCAAATCATGTTTTTCTAATTCTTCTGTGTTTATTAACCTTTCACTAAATTTTATAATCTAGTTTTTCATATCAATTACTGCTCCAGCTTTGTTAATAAAGTCAATGCCTAGCACAATATCAAATATATCTTGTCAACCTCTATGAAAATATGCTCATAAGTGCGTCCACTTATTTCAAAGTTTAACAAAACTTGAATCTTGCATTTAACAGCCTTATCTTGAAAAATACCACGCACTTTTACTGCAGATGCGGGTAGAGCAGTCATTTTGTCACCCTTAACAATCTCTGGTAACATTCATCTGATATAATGGGCATGATGGCTCCAGTATCCATCAGAGACTTGTATGTCTGATCATTAACATTTATACAAATAATAGGTAATTCAAATGGCCTTTCCCTCTTAAATGATCTCTTTTTCAAACAATAAATCCTCGTCCGTTACTTCATAGATTTCGTTTATCATTACTTGGTGCAGTGTAGTAGTATTTTCTATCTCTTCTACTTCCGTTTTGATAGTGAGTTTTTTTGTGCTTGAGCGACATTTTCATGGTTTCCCTGCTGACTAGTACTCGGCTTGGGATCCGCACTCAGGTTCTTTTCAACTCTATTCCCATTTTCTTCTTCCCTTATTTCCTTCATATATTATTTTCCTTCCTGGTGACGTTCGTAATATTTCTCCTTCTAAAATACGTCATTTTTTTTTTAAATCGGTTATACCCTTGGTTATTCCGATTATTTCTGTTGTAATAATTATTATTTTTGTACCAGTAGTTGTTGTGGTAAAAACCACTTCTACGGTTCTCATGGTTATTATTCCAGCCTTGCTGCTGTTGATAAGGACGACCGCCACGGAATCTCCTGTATCTGGGCTCCGGTCTCCTATCTCTAAAACAGGTGTTACGCTCGGGACCTATTTCCCTCTTCTTGAACTTTTGGGCTTTCTGTCTGTTGTGTTTGGTCTATAAACACAGTATTGGTGTCCTTATAATCTTGTTGGTGATTTTTGGATACTACATTGGGCATCGGACTCGTGTTATCCAATTTTCTGAGCAGTTAATCCATGCCAGCTAAATCACATATCCCTGACGAGATTACTAGTCGTCTGACCTCAACTGGCAACATACTAGCTATTGCATCGATTAGCTGCGCCGTCGACAATGGTGGCTGATGAAAACGTAGATAGGCGAGCTGTGTCGTAAAGAAATCAGCATAGCGCGTCGGTAAAGTACCCGAATATTTCCTTGAATAAACTTCTGCGCGTAAACTGTTATGTGCATCGATTGACTAAAATCGTTTTATTAGGACTTCTGCGAACTCTTTACAGTCCACGTATGTGTACCTAAGAGCGCGTAACCATTCAAGAGTTCCATCCGATAAATAACGCTTTACTATCTTCATCTCTCTCCCTTGAGGAATGTGAGCTTCAATTAAGTAATCCCTGAGGTTACGGATGTACTCAATTGGGGTGAACTATCGAGATTGCTAAACTTACGAAGATTGTCCTCAAAGTTTCGAATCTCCATCACATTTCTTTGTTGAGAATCGTGGAAGTTAGAACGATAATCTCTAATATCTCTTTCGGGCTCTCTACTTCTTTCTTCCTGTCCATCATTACATCTGAATACTCTTTCTTCTGGTCTAACTTATCTGTCCTCTATATCTGTACTATTTATCCATAATAATCGAGATCTAGCTTTTCCATTTCTTCTATTTCCGTAATAATATCCTTCAATTGCTGTCCTACTTCTTCCTTCAAGTCTTCTTTATAAACTTCCAGACTAGCTACATCTCCTAAGTTTAGACTTTGCAATTTTCTACTGATACATTCTTCTATTTCTGTAGATTTTACCTCATTGAACGCATTCACGTCAGTGACAACCTTATCAATGCGCTCTTCTAAAGATTTGCTCCTATTCTCTAACGACTCCTTCAAAGATTTATTATCCTCGGTCGATTGATTTTTATCGCCCACCTGCTTCTGTAATAACTGATCAATACGGTTCCCTAAATCTGACCTTACACTTGTTACTTCACGGTTAATCTGCAACTGTGTACTGGCTAATTTACGCTCAATCTTGTCTTGTATTTGTTTGACATGTTCGGTACTGGACGTATTCCATTCGTCCTTCCAAATGACTATATTTGCCTTCAACATTTCGGCAATGTCTATCTCTATATCCTCCTAAAGGATTTTATCTTCTGTTTACGTAGAGTATCTACATTAGTCTTTAATTCGGCTAACGAAACAGTTGTATTTATGTGTCATCCACAAACTGTGTTCTTAAAGAACCTATGTTTTCTGAACATAGTGTTTTAGATTACTCTACATCTCTCCTAATTTTGTTTATGTCCCCTTGGACCTTAGTAACATCTACAAACATAGTATTGACTTCCGTTTGCATTTTATTAATATCGATCTGTACACTAGTGATAACAGTTTTTACATTGTTGACATCGGCCTGCATATTAATTACATCTTCCTGAAACTTAGCTACTTGGGTTTGGACACTATTCACTTTAGTCTGGACATGGGATACCTCAGAACGGACATTGGCAACATCAGTCTGGACACTGTCTACCTTATTCTTCACACTACTGCATTTCTCTGGAACTGGCCTGCAAACGCGACACATTTTCATTTACATCCGTGGCACTGGTTTGAACACCCTGTATATCCTCCTTAAAACTCCCTTTAACACCAACAACCTTGACTACAAGATCCTCCTTACGTTCCCTCTTAAGTTGATCCTGAAATTTACGTTGCATATCATGCATAATTCACTTTCAAATTCTCCTTAATCTCATCTTGGACACTATCCAAACTTTCCTTCATATTATCCTTCATTTTCTCCAACAAACTCTCCTTCATCTCGTCCATCAGCTTCCGGACATCCTCAACTGCCATCGTTGCCATTACAACAATATCAAATTACACAAATACTGTAGGGATAGGTTCAAAACAGATCAACATAACAACATTTTCGAGCAAAACCCTATCCATGTATTTGGGCATCTTATTGTCTACCAATAACCTAATATTACCTTAACATTAACTTACCAGACACCCTATAGTTCATAAACTTATTCATTTAGTTCGTTCGCAAGTGATTTATTTTAAATATACTACCATAAAGAACATTTACATTTACTGTCGTTAAAACAAGTTAGCTTCACATTAACATGACTAACATCGGTCATGAACAGGTCAACATGAAATGAGATTCAGATCATAGGTCATTATCGAACAATTCCACCTATTATTCCTTTCTCAGGCTCTCCATTGTATCTGATGTTTACTTCAGTGCAACATTACTAAAAACAATTCAAAATACCAATATAATCACACTCACGTTCATCATAAATGGTGTGGTTATTAATCCCATAAACTCAAAAATTAAGTTACCATTTTTATGCCTCCTGAATGGCCTTACGAAGCTATTTCGTAGCCCCTTAAGTTGGGCGCCCATCTACTGAGCCCGTATATTCGAGAAGTAACCTGCCAGAAATCAATAGATGAGATGAATCACAAAATTTTGAAAGCATCCGGCTAATATACTTATCAAAATCCGCTTCAACAAGGTCTTGGAGAATATCCGCAGAAGACTGCAATGATACTATGGAAATACACAAATACGCTTTGGCTCAGGTGAACACTTACCTTGTTATCTCTCGGGGTTTAAAATGGCTAGTCAGCATCCAACCTGAAAGGGGGGTTCCACAACATCATCTCCCTATATATCTAGAATAAGTCACTCGAAAAGACGACGTAGAAAACGAACCTAATAAATTTATTAACAAAAGAAAACTATTATCTGAACTAATAAAATAATCCCTAACCTAAAATTAAGTAATACATAATTACATTCATTCACACCTCTCCACATATACGCCACTGAAAACGCAGTGTTTTCTGAACATCAGAAATTAAATTTAGATAGGCCTATGCCTCCTACAAGAGTTAAAACAATTTACAAACATTTTGGCGTGCCTAGCATTCCTTAACAAGCTATTCAAATACTTGAGCGCGACGCAACGCAACGCGTGCCTCTAGTCATGTGACACGATGATATAATGTTACAGTTTCTTGCCGGCCAATGATTTGCTTTCATTGCTACTACAACTCTTTCTATTAATACAAAACAGTGGCCTTGATATTATAACGGGTTATTTCCCCTCAGAGCTAACTGCCGAGCGAATGCATCTTGCCGCTCCAATGTTACAAGTTTTAAATAATCATTCGCACTAAACGAAACTTGCTATAACTCACTTATTCCTCACTCAGATACGTTAAAACATTCGCACTACAATGCAAGCATTCCCTCGCATTGTTCTAGTCCAACGGAGTTGTTCATTCACACTTAACAATATAAAACATTCATTCCAAAAATATCAACTCTAACACACAGTACAATTCCAAAACATGTAATAAATTATTATTCCTAACATAAAATACCTTTGATTGAATAATTATTGGAAACTTATTTACAGTATAATTTGCATTATTATTGATAGCGTTGGCTATCATAACGACATAAATTCGTTATATGACTATATACGAGCTTTAGCGCTGATCAAATTTAAATCCTTCTGCACATTACCAGGATCCTTCAAAGATCTCCTTCACCTTTCAAAATACTACTGCACATTGTCTTATCAGGTTTATAGTCGAATTCAGTCTAATGTGTTCAACCAGCAGAGATAAAGAACACGTATTTACTCAAATCGTGTTCAATAAAATTTTAATAATTAGTATAAAATAACAGAAGTTAATATCATCCTTCCCATCTTAATTTCCGCTCACATCTCCTGTCACCACATCCAAGTCGAGTATTTATACATTGGAGTTCTTCATAGCTCAATTCATTTACAATAATGCCAAATGCTTACTAAATTAGTCTTGCCTTGCAACGACTTCCCTTACTTGCGGAGAACACCTCACAGTTACACAACATTTCTCTATAAAGCCTGGTATATCTTTTCATACGGAAATACAATCTCCTTCACTACTTGTTAAGCAATCTATTACACAAATAATGGTTATCATCTCTTCCACAAAACTAGCATTTACATATAATTGGCATACTCATCAGCTACAATCAACCGCTGGCATCTTAAACAGCTACGTCTGTTATTAAACGTTCCCATCGTTCATACTAACGACCTTAGACATAATGTGTAAGACCTCCATGAGTTTACTTTTAAAATTGTTACTTAGATATCGACTAAATGTTCCATATACATTTAATAAAAATACATTAATGTTCCACCGTTCTCATCTGGTTTCAAAATTACACGTCCGGCAATATCACGTCCACAATATGATGTGACATTACACATTGTGTATAAATAACCACAAATGTTATTTATGTGTCCGATAAAAATCAATCTCGACGGGGATAAACTAGATTTCAATTCCCTACCGTCAGATGAAAGAATCTTCCATTAAGATATATCTCTTATAAAATTTAAATAGACGAAAGATATTAGCTTTCTCTAATAAAATAAGGATTGTCAAATTCGGAATGTGTCTCCAATCTATAAAAAGAATTTCTATGAGTATATGACTTCCTACCGAAATCATGATGAATGTTTCTTGTCGGATCGACGTTAAGTTCATAATGATTGTGATATTCCAACAATATATCACACGTTCTTTCTTCTTCGCTTGATGTTTCTTCTCAACAATTAAGACACCCAAATTAAATTATTAAAAAGAATTTAATTAGCATCCTAGACAAAATGTCTGAATTCTGAATTCAAAATAAATTGAAAAACGTTGAAAATAAAATTACTGATCTTCAATAAAAATTACTGGAACACTAATTCCGTAAACAAATTTAAGTATCTCAGTTTGGACACTGGATCGTAGAATAGCAATGTGAAAATGACGAAAAGCGATCACCTCACATGATCTCGTAGAATAAATGTTGTTACATACATGAAATATAAATATATATCGAAAATGGATAATAGTTTAGCTCTGGAATGTCACTATAAAGCTCTAACTACATATAAATAAACAATGCGCCCTTGACTGAAGATTTCTAGAAGTTCTGGTTAAGTATTAGGAAATACTTAGTTGTTTCCTTCTCCAAGAAACTAAGCTGGACCCTATTCCGTCCCCTCGAACCAACGACCTCGGACAAGGAATTCCTCTCCGGAAAACATCAAGCTCCATCTGGGATCGAACAGCAACCTCCCGATCATCGATGTCGGGTCCTTCCCTGGCATCTTGACTTTCTTCATATATCTTCGTTCTCCGTCTTGATAGAGTTTCATTATGTTATCGAGTAATGTTGTAGGTTCAGCTTCATATTCACAAACGAATTCACAATGGAAGTTCTGGAGCTCACTCGTTCATAAAAAATATTCATAGATGTGTACTGTGAAATATTTATGTAGCTCGCAGATGTTATGTTCAAGTTCATGAATAACGCCAATGTACGAGATGTTGGTGTACGTAACGTTTCATGTATAATCGATATTTAGACAATCAAGGGTAATCTCATTATCGAAGCTCCATTGTTGAATCCATTACCCCGCTTCAAAAGTATCCCTGGCGCATATAATTTCCTAGTTCATTATCTCAAACATATTATGTATCACGAATAATATGTCCACTTGCTGAATATACACAGTCATAATGCTAGTGTAACAATATACTGCTTCAATGTTAATGTCCATCACTGTTTCTCACGTGAACTTCATCAAGTTAATCTATGTTCGCTGCAGTCTGGTTGTAACTAAAATGCTTTACGGCTTTGAATCCGTCACTATTATTCTTCACTTCTAAAACGGCTACATTTATTAAAGTGGTCCGTTGTTAACGCTGAAAATTTATATAATACTTCTATGCGTTCGGAACTATAATCTGTACTAAAAAGATTTGTTCTATTCACAAACAATAGTCAGTTATTGCGGTATTAAAACTCTTCGCAACTTCACCTAAATCGAAGTACGGACGATCTCCACAATCTACCCTCTATTGCCTCTCTCTCCACGAGTCATCGAAACACCGGACTCGGCTAAGACCTTCGGGGACACAACTCTCCCGGAATAGACGTCTGCGCACTTCAAAGTTCGCAGGAACAAGAGCCCTGTTGCTTGGCGTCTCCCCTCCAAGACAACAGTTCTAGTCGCCATTTCTGACCCTCCCCCCAGAAATTTAGCGCGCACTAGAAAATGCTTATTACGTCATATTTCGAACTTTCGGTGATTTTCAAAATATCTGTAATATTTTCTTATAATTTTCTTCTTAATACCAATTCATAAAATAACTTTATTGGGGCCTAAATTTAATAATTCTCCATATAATTTAGTTGAAGATAATCCGTCTTCAATAAGATCTCTCCTTATTGGCTGCGAGCTCATATCCAATTATATATTTTATAACATTAATTAAACATATTCCGTGATAAATCCACTGTTGCTAGGTCATCTCCAAGCTTCTAGAATATTCTATTGCGCAACATATCACGTGATGGAATCTCCCTCCTTGCTAAACACAGCAACACGACTGGTTTGTGTCAAGTTCCAGCATCTATATTGCCATGTTAATTTATATCATGGGCTTCAAAATAATCTCATTTTCATTCCAAATAATTCATTTTTCTGGGGAAGTACCTCTTTAAATTTCCACGAATTGGACTTTCCAATTGAGTGACCATCCTTGATTCTTATGATGTCGTAACAATACAGCTACTACTTTGTAGGGGCCGGCATATAAGGGACTAAGTGTTGAATACACCTTAGCTGGTAGGTTCGATGAAACGGGGTTTCTTACGACAACAAGCTCATTTAAATGTAGCGGAGCGCTGATTCTCTTTTGAATAGTTCTCTTCAATCGCTTCGCTGCCTGCCTCTTGAAACTTTCTTTCACTGCCTCGACTCTTTTCTCACTCAACGGCTGTATATCTTGCGGTACAGTTTCTAACACCCTGACCCACGGTCTCTATGTTACTTGTCTGTGGTGTAGTAACTTAAAATTCTGTGATGAAATCTCATGAACGGTTGAATTTGAGCAATCCTCTTTTAAAGGTAATATCTTTATGCAATTCTGATGAACGTCAGGGCAGTAAATTTGACCGAATTTCCCAACCTCTGCCATAATCCTTTCAGACGGATTCGACTATGGATATCCTATGCCTGAAAAAATATGCGTAATGCCTATACGTTCCATGGCTTCCTGACATTCCACGGATTTGAATTGGGTCCCGAGGTCTGTCAGTATACATTGAGGTTTTCCTGCCTTCGGTAGGACATTCCTCTCTAGATGTTTTAAGATCTGCTTCGTGTTGGCTTTTAGCATTGGATTCAATATAACCTGTTTAGAAATACATCAAGGGTTACAAGCAGATACTAATTACCGCGATATTCTTTTGGTCCGGGGCCATAAATGTCACATGCGTGAAGTTCACACGGTTTCTCCGGAATAATTGCCTTGGGTTTTTCTTTCAATATCTCAGAAGCAGCCCTCGCACTATCTGAAATCCTCATATTTAACCATATAAACATTTTCCAAAGCGTGCATTATGTGTTATCTACACCTCCGTGTCCAATACTGCGGTGTGTTAGCCATATAATTTTGTTGATTTAGCTGGGAGGAATCACTACTCTAATTCGTGTGTGCTCAGCATCCGAAATCCTGCATACAATCTCTCCGCTTAGAACATAATGCCGATATTGTTTCTGAATGGTCTTGAAATCAGGATCACTATCGTCCATCCTTCCTTTCAAGAATTGGTACATCTGCCAAATTGGTGTACACTTTCTGAATAACCGCGATAGTAGTGTGTTTGTGAGAGTTCTAGCACCACCTCCACCTCCCCACCTCACAAGATGGCGGCGGCGTGATATCTCTCAAACGCATGGTCGGATTTTGACGAATGAGGTGTCATTGAACTCGGGCTGACACCCCCTTTCCAATGGACAACATATTTTCACTCCAAAAATAAAATCTACCCTACTAGGGGGTGAAATTGTAATTTTTTAGAGAATCTCTCTTTCCAATTGCAACATGTGAGAGTTTGAATGTCGATATGGATTTAAATGTTGTTCTACATAAAGTGCATATGTTCGGTCGATAGCCACTATGAATTAACATGCTTGTTTTTGTTTTTTACGCATGCCCACTCATGGCTTTTGTAAGAGGGTGGGGGAGTGGATCCCTATGGATGGGTTATTGTTGACGGGTCATTGTTGGCGGGGTCATTGTGGACAATTCCTTGTGGACATGTCCTTGTGGACAAGTCTGTGTGGACAGGTCCTTGTGGACGAGTCCTTGTCCCTTTGGACTGATCCCTTTGGCCTGGTTCCTACGGACTAGCCCATGAATTTATTTAAATTATGCCAAAGGACCTAACTACATATTGTGTGTGTTGAATTGACGTTGTTCACCACTACTATAATGGGATAACGATATGAAAGGAAAGTGATGAAATACATGTGAACACGTGTGAGATGTCATTATTAGCATTCTCCTTGTGAAACAAGTCACATCCTGTTTTGATTCATACGTGAGAAAATGCGAATTCATGTGTAATATGATCTAACACACAGGTGTTCACATGTGCACGTGCACGATAAGAGCTAACAAGTCACAACCTGTTTTGGCAGTGGTGGGAATAAGGCTAGAGACATGTACGAGTAGTCAAATTACTCCGGCAGACAACCCCTTTCCTATGGATAACTTATTTCCACTCAAAAATAAAATCTACCACTACTAGGGGGTGAAATAATAATTTTTAGGTAAAAGTCGCTTTCCATGTGCAGCATGTGGGAGTTTATATGCCAATATGAAATTAAACTCGTTCCACATAAAGTGCATGCATACAACTGAATGCCGCTATGATTTATCATTTTTGTTTTTTGTTTTACGAATGCGCAATTGAGGTTTTTGTAAGAGGGCGGGCTTTTTGAATAATGATTTATAGATACGTTTTTTTTACAAATTAACCAAAGATCCAACAACTAATAGGTCAGCGGCTTTTTAATATCTTATGAACTAAGAAAGCTAGGAACTTGTATGAGGGGTCGTTGGACTTGTGGTGACGTCCTGTTTTTGAATGTATTATTCATTTTTTGTCAAAAGGGCCTAACTGCACTTTCGTTAATATCTCGCTAACTAATAATCACAGAGGGTCGAGTGAGGTGTCATAGGACTTAAAATGGCCAACCCCTCCCCATGACCAATGAATTTACCACAAAAAAAAACAGCAAGGTCATTAACCTAAGATTGTATCAACTAATAATCAGAGAGGGACAAGTGAGGTGTCACAAGACTCAGGATGGCCAACCCTTTTCCATGACCAACGAATTTACCCAAAATACCCAAAACAGCAAGGTCATTGACCTAAGATTTTATAAACTTATCAGTAGAGATGGTCAAGTGAGGTGTCATAGGACTGCGAATGGTTAACCCTTTCCCATGACCAATGAATTTACCTCAAAAATTAAAAACAGCAAGGTCATTGACCTGAGATTTTATAAACTAATAATCGGATATCAACATGTGAGGTGTCATAGGACTTAGAATGGTCAACCCTTTCCCATGGCTAATGAATTTACCCAAAAATACCCAATACATCAAGGTCATCGACCTGAGATTTTATAAACTTATAATCGGATATGGACATGTGAAATGTTTACAGTGAGTGATGAAACATAGCTAGGTAGTGAAAGAATTATTGTAGGCTACATGTATGGTGACTGACAAATCTTTCACCATTGGAACTTGTTTTCAGATCAAACTGCAGTACAGAGAGAGTATAGGTTGTAGGTATGGGATAATAAATGACAAATGGTGCATACAAAATCTGATTAATCGATTCAAGAAATAAGAGTAGTCAATCTTTAATTGATTGGTTAAATAGGATAGCTAAAATCCAAAATGGTGACTACATTGAACTAAACTGAACCAAGCTGAATCAAATCCAACCAAACCGAACCAAAACTTAATCAAGAACAAGCCAATGGTTTAAGTGTAAAACTTGTGGTTGAATGTGGGCATTGGTAATGTCAGAAAGGAAAGGGATAACGCTCTACCTATACAGGGTAAGGTAAAGCTAGTGCATGATGCTAATGCACACACACACAAGTACATGAACCACACACAACCATCCTATGCAGTTATTATGGGTTGACTGTTAAAACTTTCTCAGTGGTTACTGGGACAAGATGGTCGCTACACACAACAAGCTTTAAATACCTGAGGCTAATAATCTATACACACACTCACACACACTTGTTCTAAACTAAACTGTCTTGCTGGCAGAGCTCACACAGTAAGTAAATGACAGAAATGCTTGGCTAACAGAAATACAATCATTTTCGGTTGTCTAATGTTACCAGCTAAACATTACGTGCTATAGTGGTGAGCACATGTGCCTCTTTCACTGGAGATATTAACTCGATTTCTAGCTTTAAGGCCTAGAACGAATCAAACTAAGAAAAAAGGGTATGGTGACGCAGTGGTTAAACTGTTAGCCTTTCACTAAGGTAGACTAGGGTTTGAATTTGGTTAATATGCATGTCATAAACAATCAAATAAAAGCAGAGATAATGTTTAAAACTGATTACACTCGTCTCTTTTCAAATTATTACTTAGATTACAAATACAAACGTGGACTGGGTTTGTCATATAGTTAATGCTTCCTATCACATACAAGACTGCAAGAAAGCCAAACAAGCAAAAGCAGTGGTAAAATCGCTATGTGTAGAGAAATACCTAACGGTTTTTATGAACTGGCAAAGGTATGTCCCATAAACAGTGCAGGATACAATCCAGCAACCACAATTTTTATCTCGTGGACAAGAGAAAACATATATATAGAGAGAGATATATAGAAAGCTTGTGTGTGTGTGTGTGTGTGTGTGTGTGTGTGGGTAGCATTGGTTGTTTGACAAGAGAAAATACGGTGAGGTAGGGTGGGGAGAGGGAGTATTAGCACTTATATATGAATGGAAAATAGATTTTTTTCAATCGTTTTGTTTTTCAAATGTAGTGGTAGATAGTCGTTTTTTGTAAAACATTCTTACTTGCAGTAGTAATAAGCCTCTATGGTTCCGCTAACACATTGATTGACTGTATTATTGCCATGGTCAAGCACTCACATTAAGATCATTTACAAAATCATAAAATGAAAAATAAAAATCTTGTTTTGGAAATATCGTTTTTCAACATAAACACAAAATAAATATATAAAAAAATTGTAAACAGCAAATTGGAAAATCCATGTTTCCATATAGACAAAATTTAAAAACCTTAAACGGACATTTAAGAAAATATATGCAAATGGGAAATTGACAAATGTGTAAATATGAAAATGGAAAAATCCATGTTTCCATATCATGAAATTGAAAAACATCAAACTGTCATTTAAAAAAATGCAAATGGAAAATTGACAAATTGCAATGTGTGAAATGTGAAATTGAAGAAATGGCTATCATTATAAAAAAAAGAACATGGTGCTCTATGGTTGAAGTGTGAATCAAACCCTCTCTACTTATTTGGACCACTCGAGACTGAGTAGACTAGTTTTAGTTGTCATACCACTTTTAAAAGTTTTTGTTAAATCTAGGAATTGAACCCAAGAGCTTGTAGGGGGGATCCAAGGTTATAATATGTTAAACAGATAGCCTTGAATGTAGGGTGTGGTAGTTATATAGAGATGAGACGTTTCGCTCGGGGCAGGGAGGCATGGAGATCTGCATCAAACCAGTCAAAAGACTGACGACTCAAACAACAACATGTAGAGCTCACCAAAATAATGTTGTGTAACGGTAAATGTTAGTCAACGAACAGTAATGCATTACTAAAACCCATGACACGATACCTAAGCGCTTTTCTAAAATTATTTTAAAATGCCTTTAACCCTATATTAAACACCCAGTTCACAAGACTCATAACTGCAATGTTATGGTCAAACAAAACAAAATCTATATTTCAAAACAAACAATTGGTTTAGTCAATGTATACTGGAAAAAGTTTTATAAACACTCAAGTCCACAAAAATAATTAAATTAGTAACTGTCAGGTTGACCGAGTGGTTATGGTGTTTGACTTAAGTTCAAATTTTCTGTACAAGAAAGCAAGGGTTCGAATACCTTACCTGATATAACTATTGCCTCAACATGACTTGACCACACTGTATTATTGTGTACTCGGTACACAAACCATAGATAGAGTGTATTGTTTAAGGTCACTCTCTTTGCGAACATAGTCAGAGACTGTTGATGGTTAACAATTGCATTAATAGTGGGACATAGGGATAGCAATTAAGAAAAACAGACAATACCCATACACCTTTTTTTAAATTTATTTAATGTAAGTACTTGTACAATAGTTATATACAAACTACAACTCTCTTTTGTCTATTACTATCTAGTCCTTTTCAATCCACTTGCATAACAAGGCAGATGACTTTGTAGTTCAGCCCCTTAAAACAACAACAACACTACCTCTTGCATAGTCTGTGATGTTGATGACTCTTGAGGCGTGGAAGATGGATACAACATAACTTTTACAACAGGGGTTAAACGTTGCTCAACAATCAATGCACTATTTTGAGTAGCAACATCTTTCTCTTGTACTAACTTATTAGCATTCTGATAATTTTTTGCCAACACCATCAGTGTTTTGTCTGGAGCACTACATTGATGATCACTCACACTTAAAACCACACCATTTCTACTTTTCATATTGCCTCGACATCTTGCTGACCTCTGTTTTGAGCATCGCCAGAATATTATTCCTTTTACATTTTGTCGTCTATAGTTATAAGAGTAGCCTTTATAGAGTACACGTTGTTTACCTCGGTTAGTTGTAGTAAGTTCCATAGTAGTAACTAACGTTTTAGTATGATTTGCACACTACAAAGGTTATCTCTGTTCTGGTAATAGAATTATTTAGCGTTGGCTTTTATATTTAATATGTACAGTTAAAAGTGATAGAAAAGTGGTAGAAACGTGGTAGCAAAGTGGTAGACAAGTGGTAGACAATTGGTAACATAGTGGTAGAAAAGTGGTAGCAAAGTTGTAGCAAAGTGGTAGAAAAGTGGTAGAAAAGTGGTAGAAAAGTAGTAGAAAAGTGGTAGCAAAGTGGTAGAAAAGTGGTAGCAAAGTGGTAGCAAAGTAGTAGAAAAGTGGTAGCAAACTAGAAAAGTGGTAGAAAAGTGGTAGAAAAGTAGTAGAAAAGTGGTAGCAAAGTGGTAGAAAAGTGGTAGCAAACTAGAAAAGTGGTAGCAAAGTGGTAGAAAATATTACATGTATTGTTAAGAAATAGTTTAAGCGGTTACATGGATTCATTACACTATAATTTTAGCATCACGAAGCTCATTTTCTATATCCAAAAGTTCTTCCTCATATTTAGTATGACCAGCCTGTTTACAGGTATGCAAGTACTGAAGCCGCTGGATTAGCTTATTGGGATTGTTCCAGTAAACAAATTTAACAAATGATTATTTTTTTGGGTGTAAACCATTATCATCCTCCTGATCATCATCATCATTATCATCATAATCATCATCATCATCATGGTTATCATCATCAATATAATTATCATCAATATAATCATCATCACTATTACTATCTAATCCTTTTTGTTCATCTCAAGGGGCGTGGTGGCTCAGCGGTCTAGCTGTATGCCTCTCACCAAGGCGGTCCGGGTTCGATTCCCGGTCAATGCATGTGAGATTTTCGATGTGAAATGCCATGTCCTGTGGTTCGGATTCCACGTAAAAAGGAGGTCCCGTGGCTCATAATCACAAGATTCACGGTCACGTAAAACTACTTCCTTCCTTCCTTCCTTTGTTCATCTTGCAATGCAACAACCTTTGGCATAGTTTGTGTTGTCTTTGATAGTGTTAGAGGTTTCTTAGACGTTAACCACTGTCCTAACATGTCTTTTTCAGGAGATAATAAATGCTCTTTAACAAACAAAGCATTATCTTGAGCCACACTATTTTTTTCTTGGTCTTGCTTTTTTACCTTGGTTAGAATATTTTGTCCATTTAAATAAGTATTATTTTGAGATTTACAATGATCATCGATTGAAATAAGTATGTTGGAGCCTTTTGTTTTAATCATTCCTCGACACTTTTTAGATCGTTGTTTCGAACAGCACCAAATAACAGTTCCATTTTTATTAGTTCATTTTACAATATATGCATATCCTTTATAGTAAGCACATGGCTTACCATAGCTAGTCGTTGATACTTCCATGTCGACTGTTGAGCATAAACTAACCTCTAGTAAAGTTAACTCGATAATAAAAATGATAGTTTGTAGTATGTGCAGTTTAAAGTAAGAGCAAAAGTGAGAGTCAAATGGTAGAAAAGTGTTAACAAAGTGGTGGAAGAGTGGTAGCAGTTTATAGTAGTCATGATCTTTTTTACCAGAATGTGATTTGAGTAAATGTAATTTCTAAACCTTAGCAGTGAGTAGTCAGTTAGTCTTGGTTCAGACAAGCGTAAACAGTTCTCCAATGAATCAGAGATCAAGATTTTCATTATGAAACAGTTGTGTGTAACCAATTAGGTATCGGTACTTGATAGCTTCACACATGAACAAAAATTCCAACATATCTGACATCAGATTTTCATTATGAAACAGTTGTGTGTAACCAATTAGGTATCGGTACTTGATAGCTTCACACATGAACACAAATTCCAACATATCTGACATGAAATACATGATTTGAAAGTTGACAAAGAATATCCAATCAACCATTGTAGTTGCAATGTCAAACACAAAGACAAAATCAGCATGAACTTTTAAGTTACAGGAACATTCTATGAAATAGACTATGCATGAAATTTGGAAATACACATTAGAAGTTTGCAACACCATCCTTCTAGCCTATATAAATTATCGACATGGAAAGTGTGCACTGCCCCTAACATTAAACCAATTTATCAATAACGCAAGTCAACAATCAAAACATTTTGTCTTGAGTCTATCATTTAATGCATATATTCTGTCTACATTGAACAGTAACAAAAAAAGCCATTCATAATTAATTAAGTTTGCTTTAATTCGTTATGTAATGATAAATACATATTTAAAGTTTGGCTGACTGTTCAGAGTGAATCGGCTTTGAACACATAAGAGAGGGAATATTTTAAGACTTAACCTCTGCTCACCTAACATAACCTAAATTTACCTAACCTAACCTTGTCATATAGGTAAGAAACGGGTCAAGCTATGCTTTCGACTACCGAGTTTCAGTTACTTTTCAAGGTTACTCTCCCGAACATTGCCGGAGACTGCTGATAAACACCTATGTTCCCACGGCGGCGGCGCGCAACGACTTACATGATGCGCTTCCCCCTTTTCATTGATCCCTGTTGATTTGTCCCTTTGGACTGGTCCCTGTTGACTAGCCCCTTTGGAAGGGCCCTTTTCGAATGGAGTCATTCTTGACGGGTCCCTGTGGATAGGTCCTTTTGGCTGATCCCTTTTGGACCGGTCCCTTTGGACTGGTACCTATGGACTGGCCCATGCAATTATCCAAATTATGTCAAAGGGTCCGGTCCAAAGGGATCAGCCAAAAGGACCTGTCCACAGGGACCCGTCAAGAATGACTCCATTCGAAAAGGGCCCTTCCAAAGGGGCTAGTCAACAGGGACCAGTCCAAAGGGACAAATCAACAGGGATCAATGAAAAGGGGGAAGCGCATCATGTAAGTCGTTGCGCGCCGCCGCCGTGGGAACATAGGTGTTTATCAGCAGTCTCCGGCAATGTTCGGGAGAGTAAACTGGAAAAGTAACTGAAACTCGGTAGTCGAAAGCATAGCTTGACCCGTTTCTTACCTATATGACAAGGTTAGGTTAGGTAAATTTAGGTTATGTTAGGTGAGCAGAGGTTAAGTCTTAAAATATTCCCTCTCTTATGTGTTCATAGCCGATTCACTCTGAACAGTCAGCCAAAACTTTAAATATGTATTTATCATTACATAACGAATTAAAGCAAACTGAATTAATTATGAATGGCGTTTTTTGTTACTGTTCAATGTAGACAGAATATATGCATTAAATGATAGACTCAAGACAAAATGTTTTGATTGTTGACTTGCGTTATTGATAAATTGGTTTAATGTTAGGGGCAGTGCACACTTTCCATGTCGATAATTTATATAGGATAGAAGGATGGTGTTGCAAACTTCTAATGTGTATTTCCAAATTGCATGCATAGTCTATTTCATAGAATGTTCCTGTAACTTAAAAGTTCATGCTGATTTTGTCTTTGTGTTTGACATTGCAACTACAAGGTTGATTGGATATTCTTTGTCAACTTTCAAATCATGTATTTCATGTCAGATATGTTGGAATTTGTGTTCATGTGTGAAGCTATCAAGTACCGATACCTAATTGGTTACACACAACTGTTTCATAATGAAAATCTGATGTCTGATATGTTGGAATTTTTGTTCATGTGTGAAGCTATCAAGTACCGATACCTAATTGGTTACACACAACTGTTTCATAATGAAAATCTTGATCTCTGATTCATTGGAGAACTGTTTACGCTTGTCTGAACCAAGACTAACTGACTACTCACTGCTAAGGTTTAGACATTACATTTACTCAAATCACATTCTGGTAAAAAAGATCATGACTACTATAAACTGCTACCACTCTTCCACCACTTTGTTAACACTTTTCTACCATTTGACTCTCACTTTTGCTCTTACATTAAACTGCACATACTACAAACTATCATTTTTATTATCGAGTTAACTTTACTAGAGGTTAGTTTATGCTCAACAGTCGACATGGAAGTATCAACGACTAGCTATGGTAAGCCATGTGCTTACTATAAAGGATATGCATATATTGTAAAACGAACTAATAAAAATGGAACTGTTATTTGGTGCTGTTCGAAACAACGATCTAAAAAGTGTCGAGGAATGATTAAAACAAAAGGCTCCAACATACTTATTTCAATCGATCATCATTGTAAATCTCAAAATAATACTCATTTAAATGGACAAAATACTCTAACCAAGGTAAAAAAGCAAGACCAAGAAAAAAATAGTGTGGCTCAAGATAGTGCTTTGTTTGTTAAAGAGCATTTATTATCTCCTGAAAAAGACATGTTAGGACAGTGGTTAACGTCTAAGAAACCTCTAACACTATCAAAGACAACACAAACTATGCCAAAGGTTGTTGCATTGCAAGATGAACAAAAAGGATTAGATAGTAATAGTGATGATGATTATATTGATGATAATTATATTGATGATGATAACCATGATGATGATGATGATGAGGAGGATGATAATGGTTTACACCCAAAAAAATCATTTGTTAAATTTGTTTACTGGAACAATCCCAATAAGCTAATCCAGCGGCTTCAGTACTTGCATACCTGTAACAGGCTGGTCATACTAAATATGAGGAAGAACTTTTGGATATAGAAAATGAGCCTCGTGATGCTAAAATTATAGTGTAATGAATCCATGTAACCGCTTAAACTATTTCTTAACAATACATGTAATATTTTCTACCACTTTGCTACCACTTTTCTAGTTTGCTACCACTTTTCTACCACTTTGCTACCACTTTTCTACTACTTTTCTACCACTTTTCTAGTTTGCTACCACTTTTCTACTACTCTGCTACCACTTTGCTATCACTTTTCTACCACTTTGCTACCACTTTTCTACTACTTTTCTACCACTTTTCTACCACTTTGCTACAACTTTGCTACCACTTTTCTACCACTATGTTACCAATTGTCTACCACTTGTCTACCACTTTGCTACCACGTTTCTACCACTTTTCTATCACTTTTAACTGTACATATTAAATATAAAAGCCAACGCTAAATAATTCTATTACCAGAACAGAGATAACCTTTGTAGTGTGCAAATCATACTAAAACGTTAGTTACTACTATGGAACTTACTACAGCTAACCGAGGTAAACAACGTGTACTCTATAAAGGCTACTCTTACAACTATAGACGACAAAATGTAAAAGGAATAATATGCTGGCGATGCTCAAAACAGAGGTCAACAAGATGTCGAGGCAATATGAAAAGTAGAAATGGTGTGGTTTTAAGTGTGAGTGATCATCAATGTAGTGCTCCAGACAAAACACTGATGGTGTTGGCAAAAAATTATCAGAATGCTAATAAGTTAGTACAAGAGAAAGATGTTGCTACTCAAAATAGTGCATTGATTGTTGAGCAACGTTTAACCCCTGTTGTAAAAGTTATGTTGTATCCATCTTCCACGCCTCAAGAGTCATCAACATCACAGACTATGCAAGAGGTAGTGTTGTTGTTGTTTTAAGGGGCTGAACTACAAAGTCATCTGCCTTGTTATGCAAGTGGATCGAAATGGACTAGATAGTAATAGACAAAAGAGAGTTGTAGTTTGTATATAACTATTGTACAAGTACTTACATTAAATAAATAAAAAAAGGTGTATGGGTATTGTCTGTTTTTCTTAATTGCTATCCCTATGTCCCACTATTAATGCAATTGTTAACCATCAACAGTCTCTGACTATGTTCGCAAAGAGAGTGACCTTAAACAATACACTCTATCTATGGTTTGTGTACCGAGTACACAATAATACAGTGTGGTCAAGTCATGTTGAGGCAATAGTTATATCAGGTAAGGTATTCGAACCCTTGCTTTCTTGTACAGAAAATTTGAACTTAAGTCAAACACCATAACCACTCGGTCAACCTGACAGTTACTAATTTAATTATTTTTGTGGACTTGAGTGTTTATAAAACTTTTCCAGTATACATTGACTAAACCACTTGTTTGTTTTGAAATATAGATTTTGTTTTGTTTGACCATAACATTGCAGTTATGAGTCTTGTGAACTGGGTGTTTAATATAGGGTTAAAGGCATTTTAAAATAATTTTAGAAAAGCTCTTAGGTATCGTGTCATGGGTTTTAGTAATGCATTACTGTTCGTTGACTAACATTTACCGTTACACAACATTATTTTGGTGAGCTCTACATGTTGTTGTTTGAGTCGTCAGTCTTTTGACTGGTTTGATGCAGATCTCCATGCCTCCCTGCCCCGAGCGAAACGTCTCATCTCTATATAACTACCACACCCTACATTCAAGGCTATCTGTTTAACATATTATAACCTTGGATCCCCCCTACAAGCTCTTGGGTTCAATTCCTAGATTTAACAAAAACTTTTAAAAGTGGTATGACAACTAAAACTAGTCTACTCAGTCTCGAGTGGTCCAAATAAGTAGAGAGGGTTTGATTCACACCTCAACCATAGAGCACCATGTTCTTTTTTTTATAATGATAGCCATTTCTTCAATTTCACATTTCACACATTGCAATTTGTCAATTTTCCATTTGCATTTTTTAAAATGACAGTTTGATGTTTTTCAATTTCATGATATGGAAACATGGATTTTTCCATTTTCATATTTACACATTTGTCAATTTCCCATTTGCATATATTTTCTTAAATGTCCGTTTAAGGTTTTTAAATTTTGTCTATATGGAATCATGGATTTTCCAATTTGCTGTTTACAATTTTTTTATATATTTATTTTGTGTGTATGTTGAAAAACGATATTTCCAAAACAAGATTTTTATTTTTCATTTTATGATTTTGTAAATGATCTTAATGTGAGTGCTTGACCATGGCAATAATACAGTCTATCTATGTGTTAGCGGAACCATAGAGGCTTATTACTACTGCAAGTAAGAATGTTTTACAAAAAACCACTATCTACCACTACATTTGAAAAACAAAACGATTGAAAAAAATCTATTTTCCATTCATATATAAGTGCTAATACTCCCTCTCCCCACCCTACCTCACCGTATTTTCTCTGGTCAAACAACCAATGCTACCCCCACACACACACACACACACAAGCTTTCTATATATCTCTCTCTATATATATGTTTTCTCTTGTCCACGAGATAAAAATTATGGTTGCTGGATTGTATCCTGCACTGTTTATGCGACATACCTTTGCCAGTTCATAAAAACCGTTAGGTATTTTTCTACACATAGCGATTTTACCACTGCTTTTGCTTGTTTGGCTTTCTTGCAGTCTGGTATGTGATAGGAAGCATTAACTATATGTCAAACCCAGTCCACGTTTGTATTTGTAATCTAAGTAATAATTTGAAAAGAGACGAGTGTAATCAGTTTTAAACATTATCTCTGCTTTTATTTGATTGTTTATGACATGCATATTAACCAAAAATCAAACCCTAGTCTACCTTAGTGAAAGGCTAACAGTTTAACCACTGCGTCACCATACCCTTTTTTCTTAGTTTGATTCGTTCTAGGCCTTAGAGCTAGAAATCGAGTTAAGATCTCCAGTGAAAGAGGCACATGTGCTCACCACTATAGCACGTAATGTTTAGCTGGTAACATTAGACAACCGAATATGATTGTATTTCTGTTAGCCAAGCATTTCTGTCATTTACCTACTGTGTGAGCTCTGCCAGGAAGACAGTTTAGTTTAGAACAAGTGTGTGTGAGTGTGTGTATAGATTATTAGCCTCAGGTATTTAAAGCTTGTTGTGTGTAGCGACCATCTTGTCCCAGTAACCACTGAGCAAGTTTTAACAGTCAACCCATAATAACTGCATAGGATGGTTGTGTGTGGTTCATGTACTTGTGTGTGTGTGCATTAGCATCATGCACTAGCTTTACCTTACCCTGTATAGGTAGAGCGTTATCCCTTTCCTTTCTGACATTACCAATGCCCACATTCAACCACAAGTTTTACACTTAAACCTTTGGCTTGTTCTTGATTAAGTTTTGGTTCGGTTTGGTTGGATTTGATTCAGCTTGGTTCAGTTTAGTTCAATGTAGTCACCATTTTGGATTTTAGCTATCCTATTTAACCAATCAATTAAAGATTGACTACTCTTATTTCTTGAATCGATTAATCAGATTTTGTATGCACCATTTGTTATTTATTATCCCATACCTACAACCTATACTCTCTCTGTACTGCAGTTTGATCTGAAAACAAGTTCCAATGGTGAAAGATTTGTCAGTCACCATACATGTAGCCTACAATAATTCTTTCACTACCTAGCTATGTTTCATCACTCACTGTAAACATTTCACATGTCCATATCCGATTATAAGTTTATAAAATCTCAGGTCGATGACCTTGATGTATTGGGTATTTTTGGGTAAATTCATTAGCCATGGGAAAGGGTTGACCATTCTAAGTCCTATGACACCTCACATGTTGATATCCGATTATTAGTTTATAAAATCTCAGGTCAATGACCTTGCTGTTTTTAATTTTTGAGGTAAATTCATTGGTCATGGGAAAGGGTTAACCATTCGTAGTCCTATGACACCTCACTTGACCCTCTCTACTGATAAGTTTATAAAATCTTAGGTCAATGACCTTGCTGTTTTTGGGTATTTTGGGTAAATTCGTTGGTCATGGAAAAGGGTTGGCCATCCTGAGTCTTGTGACACCTCACTTGTCCCTCTCTGATTATTAGTTGATACAATCTTAGGTTAATGACCTTGCTGTTTTTTTTTGGTAAATTCATTGGTCATGGGGAGGGGTTGGCCATTTTAAGTCCTATGACACCTCACTCGACCCTCTGTGATTATTAGTTAGCGAGATATTAACGAAAGTGCAGTTAGGCCCTTTTGACAAAAAATGAATAATACATTCAAAAACAGGACGTCACCACAAGTCCAACGACCCCTCATACAAGTTCCTAGCTTTCTTAGATCATAAGATATTAAAAAGCCGATGACCTATTAGTTTTTGGATCTTTGGTTAATTTGTAAAAAAAAACGTATCTATAAATTATTCAAAAAGCCCGCCCTCTTACAAAAACCTCAATTGCGCATTCGTAAAACAAAAAACAAAAATGATAAATCATAGCGGCATTCAGTTGTATGCATGCACTTTATGTGGAACGAGTTTAATTTCATATTGGCATATAAACTCCCACATGCTGCACATGGAAGGCGACTTTTACCTAAAAATTATTATTTCACCCCCTAGTAGGGGTAGATTTTATTTTTGAGTGGAAATAAGGTATCCATAGGAAAGGGGTTGTCTGCCGGAGTAATTTGACTACTCGTACATGTCTCTAGCCTTATTCCCACCACTGCCAAAACAGGTTGTGACTTGTTAGCTCTTATCGTGCACGTGCACATGTGAACACCTGTGTGTTAGATCATATTACACATGAACTCGCATTTTCTCACATATGAATCAAAACAGGATGTGACTTGTTTCACAAGGAGAATGCTAATAATGACATCTCACACGTGTTCACATGTATTTCATCACTTTCCTTTCATATCGTTATCCCATTATAGTAGTGGTGAACAACGTCAATTCAACACACACCAAATGTAGTTAGGTCCTTTGGCATAATTTAAATAAATTCATGGGCTAGTCCGTAGGAACCAGGCCAAAGGGATCAGTCCAAAGGGACAAGGACTCGTCCACAAGGACCTGTCCACAAGGACCTGTCCACACAGACTTGTCCACAAGGACCTGTCCACAAGGACTTGTCCACAATGACCCCGCCAACAATGACCCGTCAACAATAACCCATCCATAGGGATCCACTCCCCCACCCTCTTACAAAAGCCATGAGTTGGCATGCGTAAAAAACAAAAACAAGCATGTTAATTCATAGTGGCTATCGACCGAACATATGCACTTTATGTAGAACAACGTTTAAATCCATATCGGCATTCAAACTCTCACATGTTGCAATTGGTAACAGAGATTCTCTAAAAAATTCAATATCACCCTCTAGTAGGGGTAGGTTTTATTTTTGGGGTTGAAATATGTTGTCCATTGGAAAGGGAGTGTCAGCCCGAGTTCAATGACACCTCATTTGTCAAAATCCGACCATGCGTTCGAGAGATATCGGGCCACCGCCATCTTGTGAGGTGGGGAGGTGGAAGTGGTATCTGAACCCGTACAAAACCACTACTCGCGATATTCTTCAGTCTGTGAACAGTATCTACATCTTCTTGTTCCAGCTGCACCATGTTAATTTGCACGATCTCTACAGGGCTACGCGACAATGCATCTGCTAATATATTATCCCTGCCAGTTCTGTGGATAACAGTAGCATTAAACTGTAGTAAGAACGAAGACCATCTTGAAAGCCTATCACTTGAACATCGGTTTTCAGCATGAACTGAAGAGCTTTATGGTCTGTTATTATAATGATTAGGTGGCCTTAAGAATCCTCTTCCACTGCTGCAACGCTGATACAAATGCAAGAGCTTCCAACTCAGTCGTAAAATAGTTTATGCCATGAGCTTTTAGCAATGTAGTGTTTGTTTCCCTCATGAACTTGTTGAGCAAGGATTGCGCGAATGCCTACTTTAGAAGTGTCTGTTTCTACATAAAATGTACGCTCAAAATCAGGGTACTCCAATTTTATGTTATATTTCAGCATTTCTTTTGCTTTCTCGGA